>CM075448.1:5283916-6483916 GCA_037832335.1 Carallia pectinifolia
ATTAATGATTTGTTTTCTTTTTTTTTTTAATTTATTTTTCACATTCGTTTCATTTGAATCGGAGAGTTCTAATTTTAAGTGCAGCGTACGCAATTGTTTGTGAATCACAAACAGTTTGTCACGCTAGAGCGCTTAATTTTAATTGACTGAGGGGGAGCAAGTCGACGAAATGACGCTACCGTCGCTGAGTTGTTCGCTTTTACATGTATTATTCGTTAATTTACCATTAATTAATCAAAAGCCACCAACTGAAACTGAGGACCTGAGTTGGGAATTGAGCACGGATTAGCGAGTAGATTTTAAAATTGAAAATCTTCAAAGCTCGGCCTGTAATTAGGTAGGTAGGCTTGTAACCTGCCCCGGCTAAGAAATTAAGCGTTTGCCTCTTTAATTGGTGTACATGATAGATACATAATCTGCTGAAGCTTAATTGATTGGGCAAATTGTCAAATGTGATGCCTTAACCGTGGAGGCATGGATAAAGCACTTGTCCCCTTTTTTTTCCCCCCAAATAGATAAATAAATTGTAGTCAACTTTTATTATTGATGGGGGATGATATAAATGAATTGATTGCTTTACTCCTTAGGCCTTGCGTGGTCGTGCAACTGCTCACACCGATGCCACCGAATCCATATAAAAGCATAGCATACCATTTTTTGTTATGGTCTGGTTATAATGTCGTGAGGTTTAAATTGAATGCTGTTAAAATGAGCAGTAGAATTAAATTAATGTTGTTCAAGCGCAATATTTTTCGACAAAAATAAAGGAATATTCTCTCTCTTAATTTATTGAAAAAAAAAAAAAGAAAAAAAAGGGCATAGTATCATCACATTTTTATCATTATTTTTTAATATTTGTAGCACACTCAAATATTCGAGTCTTAAATGAACAAAAAGTCGACGGCACAGACGCAAACGTCGGTCGAGAGAGACAGAGAGAGATGGAAGATTTCAGATCCAAGTCATGTGGCGATGGAAGAAGCCTGGAGACACAGAGCTACTACTACTACAACTATGGAGGAGGAGGAGGAACAATGGGGCCCACCCCATCAGGATCAGCAGGTGCTATGAGTATGCAAGATCTACGGTGCTACAGCTCCTCCTCCTATGCTGCTTCCTCTGCGTACCCAACAACAATGGCAACAACACAACAAACACAGAGCCAGATGGAAGCAGCAGGCGGCAATAGCAACGATTTGAAGTCGAAGAAAGGCAGCAGAAGCAGCAAGTCCACCACCACCACCACCACAAATGGGTCATCATCATCATCATCATCATCAGCTCAATTTTCTAAGAGCTGGAGTTTCAACGATGCTGAGATGCAGAGGAAGAAGAGGGTTGCCAGCTATAAGGTTTACGCTGTGGAAGGTAAAGTTAAAGGGTCTTTCAAGAAGTCCTTCAGATGGCTCAAGGACAGGTGCTCTAGAGCTGTCTATGGCGGGTGGTGATACCACTGCTCCACTATACTCTCATTCCCTACTCTCTGCTGCTTCTGGTACATCATCGATTCATGCTTGGCTGTAATAGCTCAAAAACCAAATCAATGTTGGATTCTGTATTACCATCACATTCACATCTTTATTACTGTTATTATTATTTTTACTTTTTTTTTTTTTTTTTTTTTTTTTTTAACTTTATGGTATATGATAAACGTTATATTTCAGTAAGATATTTCTTTGATTTTGTGATTATGCAATGTGTTGGATTTTGGGATTTGCTTTATTGTAGAATTGAGAGTCATTTGCTTAGGAAGGACGGCAGTAATTTATTTATTTATTTTTTTTTTTGGTTACAAGGAGAGCGGAAGATCATGAGACAAGAACAGAATCATTAAGATTGGAATACAAGAACAAAAGGTCTCTACTTATTGTCTCAATTAGCTGTGCTTGAAGCACCGGCCTCTGTGTTAGTTGTTAAACGTATGACATAATAATTAAGATTCGAATACAAAACCAAAAGGTCTCAACTTATTGTCTCACAACTAATTGTGCTTGAAGCACCGGACTCTGTGTTAGTTGTTCAACGTATTCAATGTATGACAGGAATTGTTGTTTCGTGGGCTTTCCTAATTTCCCTGTTGAGAAGAATATCCTGGTTATATTCCTATTGCTTGCTGTCTGTCTCTATCACTTGCTATTTACTCGCACATTCCTTGCTCCTCTTCCCGTAAAACGAATAAAGCCTTTAGCATCCTTGAATTTTGTTTTTTTCCCAAATGGTTTGCCGAGTTCTGAGACAACTATACGTGGTAATTGCATAGATTAAACAAAAATTGTTGTGATGTTCAATGTTGCGTCCTTGTCACAGACGAAGGTGCGGCATCCCTTATCATAGAAGCTATGTCACCAATCCAATTGCACAGTTGTCTCTGCCTTGTAAAAATACTTGGGAGACTTGGGGAGATTTTAGGTTGCGGGACAAAGTTGAGTGTGGTTCACTTTGATAGAGCTTCAATCTGATCATGACCTACTGGAGCTAAAGCTGGGCCATAATTTCTGTTCCGAAATGCAGTTGATGTTTGATCACGAGGGTGTCTTCTTCTAATTTGTTGATCGAATCAAATAGGCTAGTGGACCTCTTAAAAAAGTGCAGTAACAGCTAGTTGCCACAATTTCATCTATCTTTATGTGGCCAGTTGTGAGTAATCGTGGGAGTCTGGGTTGTGAAATTTCAGCAGATACTTTTTCATGTGAGTACTTAATTCAGGTAGGTGAGGAGATCACAGAGGTTTTTGTGGAATCTATTGATGCCCCAGTTCTAATCTTAATCTCAACTCAATTTAATAAGAAATACTAGATAATAAAATTTAAATAATAATAAAATATAAAATAATATAAATCATTAAATAAGTAAACTTTACAAAATAAAATAATAAATTATATTTATTTTTATTATTTCATATTTCATTAATGTTGTTAGACTAAATTTATGATTAGTTATATTTTAATATTTTATTTTGATACATTTCGGAAATATTCAAAGGAAAATGGCAGATTATCAGCCAGAGTCTAGTACAGTCCGTGTCCTCGTCTCGGCGCCAGGACTCTTCTCTCTTCTCCGTGAGGTCCTTTCAAAAGTGTTGTTCCACGTGATTTCTATTACAAGAAATGTTACTTTCGTGGCGAAGACTACAAAACATCAAAATTTGCAGACAAATAGCACCAATTTTTCAAGAAGTAAACTTTAGACATTATTCCTCAAGAGGCAAACGAGGGTGTGAATCATATCCCACAATCTCAGAGGTTGTCTCCAATCACATTTAGGCTACAACAGTACTTGAAAAGCCCAGACAATGGCTCCACTGAGCTCTCTAACGCTAGATCGTTTTGAAAACCTCGACGGGTACGCAGGTTCCATGGCCAATTTACAGCTACATCAAGTCCTAAAACCGACTTTTTAAAATAGAAAAAGAACCAAAAACCAAAAAGGTCCCAAAACAGACTGGATCACAGAACAAATAAAACTGAGGGCCTAATTGGAAGACAAAAGACAAACATAAGAGACATGATCGGAGACGTGCCGACTTCATGTAACCCAGCCAGCACTAATAGACGTGCTTTCTCTATATTTTGCACTCAAATTCAGCTTCTGTCTGTTTTATTTGCAATCAGCTGGTGCTTTCACCACACAACATCAAGACCATTACCTACATAGCACGGCACCCAGGCCACACACCTTCCAAAACTCACCCTCCATCAGAAAAAAACTATTCTTTTGCAACAAGTCCAATGGAATTCATAGGTATAGGAAGAAGCCCCATCAAATAGAGATTTTTTTGCACACCAGCAAATTCATGATCTACAGCAAGCCACAATGCCAAGCACCTAATAATGAACCCTCTCATCAGCGTCAAAACTAAGGTTCTCAATGCCCTTAATGTTGGACTCATATGTCTTCGTGTGAGAAATGTTTCTGGCTGATGACGAGCGCCGCGGATCTGACGATCCAAGAGGGGGACTTCGTTGCCCACTTGATATTCTCTGCATTGCTCCAGGGCTTGCATCAGTTGTCCGGGAGCGTTGGGGATCAGACTCACTTCCAACAAACACTTCATGACTGCTAGAAATAGCAGCAGCTCGCCTCGAGGATCCACTTGAACGCCCAAAAAATGTGGAGCTTGGTAACTGCATTGTCCAAACATAATACAAGTTAGATCAAAAACAAATTGCAAAAGACTAACCATCAAGTCAAGCATTTGTTTCAGGAGGACACCTGACCACAACAAACTAAATATTAGGTAACATCTACTGCATTACAATATTAGGAAAAAAGAAAAAGAAAAGATCCAATGAAGCAGCAGCGGGCAGTACAGGATCAGTACGATCATGCTTAAAAGATTAGATGACTCAAACAACAGAGAAACGATGTGAAAATTAAATAGTAAAGAATTGATCTGGGAATGCATCTGCCATGGGTAAAAGTTTATCATGTATCACAAGATAATCACTCAAGCTTAACAAAAATTGGTGATCAAAAAAATGGAGAAAAAATCTCCTCTCGTACCATGGGATCCTTTGCAACTGGAGAATCGTTTGCAACTGGGCTTTTCTGCTTTGCATAAGCCCCACCGCCAAGGATGGGTCCCGATAGTCTCCGCCGAGCAGAATCCATCAATTGAGCGGCTGATCGTCCTTCTTCTCCACCTGCAAGAACATAAGTAAAAAGCATCAACTCCAGGAACAAAGAAATTGACCTTCTCCCTACAGGTTAAATGACAAAGATCAGTCATTAATTCTTCTACCCCACTGTTGTTAAGTTAAGTGCATGATATCCTCGGTTCAATATCTTCAACCCAAAATAATATAAGCAGCAAACCTGATAACCTAACGAGTTGAACACTAGCAGAAACACAGAAAACATCTAAGGTGCAAAATCAAACTAGAAAAAAAAAATAAAAATAAAAACATTAACCCTCCACTTGAAAATTGAAATGAGAGACCATACTGAACGAACAATGTTACTTTAAAAAAGAACCATTAACATCAATCCAAACATGGAATCAAAGAAACCACCTGCATGTCTGTCTGCATTGGAAAAGGCAGGAGGCATTCCAGAACTAGTTCCAACCCCAGTGCCCTGGCAGAAACAACTATTCAAGTGCATTCTTCATCAAAAAGCAATAAAAGCAACATGTTAGATATAGCGCTTACAAGGCCACGAGCTGGAGGATTAGTCATCTGGGATTGCTGATACTTCAGTATCGTCCAGTCAAATACATAATCAAACTGAAAACCTGAAGCAAAGACCAATTAGAAGAAGATCAAACGGTGGTTGTGTTACATTTTCAAGCTACAAATCACAGACAAGAAGACATGGGCATGAAGCCATTTAGTCACTATCTATCCATACCTTCTCGAATAAAGAGGTCACGAAATATTCTTTTCAAGTACGCATAATCTGGCTTATCATCAAATCTTAGTGACCTACAGTAATGAAAATAAGAAGCAAATTCGGTAGGATAACCCCGACATAAGGCCTGAAAAAGCATACAATCTCTAGTCAGCTATAAATAATCATAACAGTGTTTGCAAATGCAACCTCTGTAACAGGAATACCTTACCTCTATTGATGTAGAAACTTTCTTTTCACTAATTTTTTCATATTTCTGCTTCTTAGTTCCTGCTTTCAGCCCCTGCCAAGGAAGGCTACAGAATCAAAAGGCACCAGTAAGTTACCAACAAAGAGATGCAACGAAGCAACATAGGCTGTTGGGCAGTAAAAAATACCTTCCTCTTAAGAAGTATATGAGGACATAACCAAGTGATTCAAGGTCATCCCTCCGGCTTTGTTCTATGTAATAGATAATGTCAGAAACAAGTGAATCAATAACTTTGAACCAAGAGACAACACTTGATCAGATGGCTAACTGATAGAAAAGAACGTCAGGCACAAAATTGATATAATGCATACCAATACCCAAGTGAGTATTCATGCTCGCATATCTAGCAGTTCCAGTCAAATTTTTGTTTTCCCTGCAGTGTTTAACATGATATACGGTAAGCAATAAGCTGCCGCAGCTGCAACATACTGTCCACAATGAAAAAGTAACGGAAGCACAGAGACATAATCAAGCAGCTGCTCAAAGGTTTTTGCAGTTATATAGACACATAAAAATATAAATAGAACAAAGATACTATATATTATCTATGCACCCCTGTTCTGCTGCAAGGCAGCAGCTATGACATAGAAATTATCGCAATACTATGAGGACAATCACCAATAATAATCTTGATGAGCATGTGTGAGACCCAAGGGTAACAAACAGATACAAACATTGATTTGCGATAAATTCAACACCAATCTCCCACCTATAAGGAATGTGTTGATGGGTTGAGCTATCCCTGTATTTCTTTGCCAATCCAAAGTCAATGATGTAAACCTATGTGCCAGTAAACAATAACAATCAATGTTAATAAAAAACCTCCATAAATGAAAAAGATAAAAGCACATGTATACAATTTTTCTTTAAACCAGAACCTGATTTGCACGCCTTCCCAAGCCCATAAGAAAATTATCGGGCTTGATGTCTCGATGTAGAAATGATTTGGAATGAACAAACTCAACACGATTGATCTTAAACAAAAGTAGAAGACACCGTAAACAGATATTTCCAGAACACATTTAAAAGCACAGAAAGTACAGAAATATGAGCAACCTACCATCTGATCTGCAAGCATAAGAACCGACTTCAGAGTCAGTTTCCTACTACAGAAGTTAAATAGATCTTCAAGACTAGGTCCAAGCAAATCCATCACTAAAACGTTGTAATCTCCCTCAACGCCGAACCATCTCACATTTGGAATCCCAGCTATAACCCACAATAATGATCAGGAGAATAATAAGAATAGTTTGAAACAGAACTGAGAACAAAATTTCATAACAGGCAATCACTTTCTTCAAAAACAAGAAGAAAGAGAAATCAACAAATAAAGCTCATAGGTTTCATTACTTCCTCCCTGCAGGATCCTGTATAACTTTGATTCATACAACAACTGTGGATGCTTTGTCTTGACATTTTCCTGCATGTCAGGTGACATATCAACATCTTGAACAGAAAAAGGCAATCAGGTTGAGAAGAAATAATTTGTTAGGGTCCAAGTATTCAGCACTTAATATTAACTATTAAGCCGCAGACCAAAAGGAATTCAAAAAACTACAGCAAAATATACCCTCAACTGTTGTTGATGAATATTTTAAACAAATGTTCTGCAATTCAATGTCCATGACAATCCCACAGGAAAAGTACAGGAGCCCACAAACCTCAACGTGCAGCATAATATTGACCAACAGATTATGTAACAAACGAACCTACTGCAGCAATATATCCAACAATAATCATGGCAGCTCCCGCATTACTCAAAGGTGAAAATAATCAATGCCATCGTAACATGCACCTCAAAAAGAGTCAAGACATAATGCATTCTGAGTTAGGATGAACATCTCCAAGCACAGTTGACTTGCACAACAGATTCCTACCATTCTTCATTTATCCACTAACCGACACAAACACTCGAAGGCAAAGCCAATAAACACATACAGTTCATCAAATCATTGACAACCTTCAAAATAACGCAGTTCAACATCTACAGATGGAAGCCAACTTAACATCTACAACTAGAAACCGTCTAATTTGCTCAAACCAACCCAGCAATTTTTTGCACTGGACCGCCCAATCAGTTACAGCGCAACGTGATTGAATTTCCAGTTGTCCATCATCAGATATTCACGATCAAAGTAGCATCACCGTAGCTCACGAAATCTCATGCTAATTACTAATCCACGGAAAAAAAAAATCCAATCGCATTGCTAACTTCTTTTCTCTAACACAAATTGGAGTCCAATTTTAACAACTTCACACATCTAACAAACCACAATCAGCAGCTGAGATGAAAGGCAAACAAATTTGCGCATATACAAAAAAAATTTCTATGAGCACTCACAAGCTTAATTGCAACTTCTTCGTTGTTCTGGATGTTAGTACCTGAAAATTTAGTTCCAACCAGCAATCGATTTCAATATCAGCCAACAAACTTTATCAAAAAACAGAAGGCAGAAACTTTTTTTTTTTTTTTTTAATCTAAAAGCTAAAATTGCCAAACCGAGATAGATCTCGCCGAACGACCCGCTGCCGATCTTTCTACCCATCCGAAACTTATTAGCAACCCGCGGCTCCATATCGGCAATCCAAACCGCTGCCGCCGCCACCGCCGCACGCTAACTCCAAAATCGAAACCCTAGATACGATGATGCAAGAACAACCGCCTCTCTCTCTCTCTCTCTCTCTCTCTCTCTCCAACCAGTAACCGAAAAAAAGATTTCAAGAAAAAAAAGAGAGAGAATGCGGAAAACAAACGCCGAGCCAAAAACACGACAATATAAACCGAATCAAGAAAGGGCACCGACAAATCCCGAAAGAAATTCGTGCGGAGCGAGAGAAACCTAAAAAGGAAAATTAAGATCTATGGTGCGAGAAAAAATAAAATTCAGAACCAAAAAAAAAAAAGAGGAAAGGAAAGAAAAAAGAAAGGGAAAAAAAATAAAAAAGTTTCCCAAACTCTAACTTCTCTAGGGTTAGTAAATAGTAATAGAATAATTTACAGTTGGAAATTTATTAAAAATTAATGGGAGAAAATAAAATGAAAACGGCGTGTCGTCGTCGTCGTCGTCGTCGGTCCTCCTGCTCCTCGTGCTCGTGGTGGTACCATTATCGTGTTTCTCACACACACTTTCATTTCGCGTATTCTTTTTGCTGCTCTTTCTTGGTTCCTTCTCATTGGTCCAATGAGGAAACAACGGACACGTGCACGTGCATTGGCGTGTGAGATGAATGAGATATTTAAAAAAATAAAAAAGACAAAAGATTGGTCCACGCGTTTTAACAGCGTGTGGTTTCCAGCAAGTGGGAACTTAAACTACAAACGACAGCGCGTGGTCACGTGAAATCTTGGTGGCGTGTTTTTCTTCCCCCTTCTTCTTTCAGTTCTCGGGGCATTAATTTCATGGAGATTTTGTAAACATATTTAGTAAAATGTACGTGTGCCGTTTAGTTAATTAAGTAGTATTTAATTATTTTTCTCGTTTTTAATCTTTTAATTTCGATCCAACAGTTTGTAAAATTTTGGTGCTTACTGTACTTTTATGGTTGCACGTTGAATAAATTCTTCTGTTTTAATTTTAATCATCCTATTCTGGAATAAATTGTTGTTTTTGTCTTTTCACAATTTAGTATTACATTTTAAGTTTTTATTTTAAAATTTTAACATTTTAATATTAAAAAAGACATATAATTTACAAAAATAAAAACAATTATTATCATCGAAGCTGATGAGCCAATGGGAACCCAAAAAATGCGTTTTCTTTGGTAAAACATTAAAGCTTGATTTGGTAATAACCAGACCGTATTGCTATTGACTTTGGAAAAATAACGCATTAGTTCTTCTTTTGGTCTTTTTTCTGAAAGGGCTCATCTCTTCAATTCACGATAGATATATAATTATATAAAAAAAAAAAAAACAACGAAGAATGCTTGGATTGAATGTCGCCCCGTACCATAAAATTCAATAGCCAAATTTTGTAACTTTTAATAAATTTTTTTAATAGTTTATTTTATTTTGTACCCAAATTTACCCGAGATTTGAATTTGGACCTTAAATTAAGATTTACTAATATGAGAACCATTATATGGGCAAACGCTCAGTGGGCAATTTGTGTCTATATGCGTCTAATTGTGCAACCGTGAGCAGTTTTTTTACAATCGTAATTAAAAAATATAAAGTGAAAAAAATAGTAATACTTTTTTATATCACTTTTTATTATTACAGTTATATAAAAAATATTAACGGTTGAGCAAATCAAACGCATGTGAACACAATCTGTCACCAACGTCTGCCAACCCATTTTTTCTGTACTAATATTATCACAGCACCAAAAAAGAAAAAATAAACTAAGGAATGTAATATATATATATATATATATACACACACAAAATAAGTAGATTGTTTGTGTGTGTTCTTTTACGCATACTTGTTTGATTGGAGTTTTTGTTAGATGGCTATTTTTCTGCTTTTTACCATTTGATGTGAAAAAGAAAAAAAAAAAGTTAAAAGAAACGAATTCAACCCATGGAGTACTCATGCAGGTGTCCAAATATAACTGGCCCTGAAGGATACCATTATAGAATTAAAGGATTGTGTTTAAAGAATTTATCCGAATGCAAAAACGTAAATACATAATTGTAAAAAAGATAATTTAATTACATTCGAACAATTTCTTTGGGTACAATTTGTCCGGGACTATAATTTTTTCAGGCTTTGAAAGCATCTATGGAGTGCTAATGAAGAAAGAAGCAGGCTAGTAGCGCAAAGCTTTTCTTCAATGCCTAGGACTCATAATTAGCATATGGTCAATTTTGGTATATTTTTTTGTTTATGGTCATCGAAGAAATAATTTATTATTGCACTTTTGACTTGTAAAGCAGAATATGTAGCCGCAAGTTTCAATGCTTGTCAAGTTATTTGGTTGAGAAATTTATTGAGTGATATTCATATTCTAGTTGAAGGTCTTACAAAGATATTTGTTGATAATGTTTCAACTATTAATTTGACCAAGAATTCATTAACGCATAAAAAGAGTAAGTATATTGATACTCGTTTTCACTTTCTTAAAGATCAAGTTGATAAAAGAGAGATTGAATTGACTTATTATAAGTCTAAAGATCAAGTTGCAGATAATCTCACAAAATTATTGAAATATGATGCGTCTGTCAAACTGAAACAGATGTTGGGAATGCGAGTATCACCAAATCAGGATTAAGGGGATGTTGAAGTTAATTCAGATTTAATTCTTAATTATTATTTAAGTAAAACTTGGTTATTTAGTGTGTTTCAATATTCGGGTAGAATTAGGATTTTGTTATTGTTAGTATATAAGGACGTGTGATTTATATTTTATATGTGTGCTTCTCATTATTATTGTATAATCTTATTCAATTAATAAAATTGTAGTGTTAAGTTAATTAAATCTAACAAAATCATATGTGGTCCGTGATTGCAGGTAGTTTGAATGGCATCCACAAAGGGAGGCAAGCAGCCTTCACGCTTGTGTTCATGGCTTGGCAGTCCCTAACCAAGTCCACTGTACGTTTACTTCATTAAACTCGCTAGTTCCTTACACGCCCCTGATAGTACGAGTAAAACTACACTGAAGTTTCCTTCAAGACTGAAAGTTGAACGTTAGAGTCTCAGTTGGAGCCAATTATCCCAACAAAAATAAAAACTACACTGGGTTTCTCTGCATGTCCCTTGGAAGACCGAATGATGGTGGCTTTAATTTGTTGTCTCTGAGAATTCAAGGGACCAGATGGGGCCAATGAATAAGGACACTTGTGGTTAGTACATAATGTTAGGTCGACTTTCATGAAGGTTGCTTGAGGGGAACCACGGTCCTTTTGGTTCACAATCCTTCAAATGAATCAAATCTGAACCATCTGTTGGAAAGGAGTACATGGGCGATAATTGGTCACCGGCGTTACTAATCAGTGATGATGTAATCCCATCAGTAGACTCTTAGACACTGGCTTGCATCCTTATTTGATCATAATTTTGGTGCACTTTGCTCTTACATCCTTATCTGTTTTCAGTATAGAAATAGACTAATCCAGGAAACAAGCTTCAAAGTCAGACATTGTTGGTACGTTTAACAATTGCAAGTGTACATGGGGGCCCATTTGTATAAAACCTTAAGCAAGAAAATTTTCGAACTTAAGAAATCAATAAGCGTATGTTGCTTCAACTTTTTGTATACAAGAAGGATATACAAAACCCACCACTAAAATGGGGCGCAAAAAAAAAAAATCGGAACAACAAAGTCAATATGAAAAAATGTAGGGAAAAAAATTGTAAATCCCTGTGAACTGAAAAAAAAAAAAAAAAAAATCTGTCAGCAGATAATCCCCTCCATTGTTGGCAGTGCACCAGGTTCCACTGTAAGCACCTTCAATTGAGCCCATTTGGCAGCAGGGTTAAATGTAATGTAATGAAGTGGCTCAGTTGGCTGCAGCAAATGGGGTCCTCGGACTAGGGAGTCCCATATAAGCAAGCCTAGGGGAGACCCTGACCTCTGGGCTGGGTCTTGGAGATGGGATTGGCCCATATTTGCAAAGAGTCGCGACCCTCGGCGAGAGATTGACCTGTTCCAGGGCTCGGGATTGAAGTTCTGCAGGGTAGTCCCGAACGCACCCAATGCGTGGTCCAGCCCCCGTAGTCCACTTGCAGGGCAAGCGTTTAGCCAAGTCAAAGACTGGTTCATCCATATTGGCATCGTTGGTGTCAGCGTTTTGTTCTTTATTAGCAGTATTAGACATTGCAATCTCCTCGGTGTTGTCATCTAAATCAGTTGCTTCTACATCATTTAATTGTGAAACATAGGCAGCAGAACCCAGAATTGACTCTGGTTTTTGTTCCTCTTCGGCGGCCTTAATAAATGATGGACTGTCATCATCAATCGCACACCTCTGAATAGACAACAATAAAAACCATCACCATCATCAGCTATTGGCAAAGTCACAATTAATTGACTAATTGTTGGCATAAATAAAAAAAAAGTTAGTTGCAGATGCATGCGGTTTTTTTTTTTTTTTTTTTGAACAGATGCACGCGTTTGTTATAATATATTTTGTACCTTAACATTGGTCAGATCAACACAGTTGTCCTCGAGAAAACTAACAAATTCCTTGAAATTTTCTTCTGTAGGGTGATAATGACCACTATATGGCCATATGGCCTGAAATGAATGAGAAAAAAATGGAATTGGTTAGCTAATGTACGAGCATCACATTCACATTTTATAAAAAGACATGAATTAAGGGTCAGAAAAATTTTGTACTAAAATATATTTAAAAAATAAATAATTATCAATTTTTTATAATTACACCGATAAAATAAACAATAAAAAAATAAAATATATCATATTATTTCATTTTTTTTTTGTTATATAAAGTATACATATAGCTATAAAGAATTAACACCTAATTACTTTTTAATACGTATCCGAACAACTTCACAGAGACAATTTCTCCGCGTCTAAAACTTTGCCGTTAAAAAAGATAGTGTGAAAGGCATAGCTTGCATGGATGACCATATTTTTACCTCGAGAATTCCACCGTGTGCAACCAATCTCCCTGCCGCAGTGGTGGCGCCGCCAGCTAGAAAACTAGAATGCTGAAACACACCCTTCTTCTTCTGCCCCACATACAAAGCCCTTGTCGTGCTAAGCACAAATATCCACTTTGAACCCTCAACCGTGTCCACAAGCATTCCACTTTGCTTGTAAACAAGCCTCCCATTTTCGACTATCACTTCATATCCTTGCCTTTCCTTCTGAAATAGCAACAAAAGGGATGGAAAAATATCAATCGGTTGTGCAAATCAAGGCTTGGATGGTGTTATTGGATATGACTGAGAATTGAGGGATAGCAATTTTATGTGAAAGCATGGAACTCATGTACTTACCGGTCCAAGGTATTGGATGCATTGCCGTTGTAGATCAGTCCTTGGACACTTCTCAAGATTCACTTCTTTTCCATCTCCAACATCCAACCTTCAAAATCCAATTCGACAACCAATTAATAAGCCAGCAAAAGAATACTGATTGAGCGTAATATGTAACTGATTATCATATTATCATTTGAAAGTTCAACCATTTCCAAACAACAATTTGAGCAAAAACTCACCAGTAAAAGAAAGGTTGGCTACTCTGGCTTTCAAACCAGACATCGTAATACATATGTAAATTGTGACCGTACCTATGGCGAGGATCAATCTGCATCAAACATAAGAAGCTATCAATGAATAGGACTGGTCGATTATTACCGTGTCGTGAAAAAAAAGGCTGTTTATGAAAAAAAAAAAAAAGCCTATTTCTATCTCCAGCGTATAATATATATACAGATTCGGCAGCAGGTGGCAGCAGAGCAATTCGGGCCATCTTACGATTAAAGATGTAAAGAATTGGACTCACAGCTTCAAGCCAGTGTTGTAGGGCCAGTTTCTGAGCCTTCTCATCCTTAGATAAACCTTTCCCCACCTGCAACGAGGAAAAGATTGTTAACAAAGAAAAAGAAAAGGAAAATGGATAAAAAAAAAGACAAAACATATTGAAAGTTTACCTTGGCTGCCCTTGTTCTGGCTCTTGCCCACCTTGAAACAGCAGTCTCTGGCTTCTCCACATTGAAGAATGACACAGAACTTTGCTTCAGAGCTGCAAAGTCCAAAGCTTTCCACCTGAGAGATGTTTTAGAGTAATAAGTTAACATGTAAATTAACAGAAATTCCAGAATTAACTTCCAAGCAACAACTTGAGAACAAAACTAACTAACCAGAGTTCTTCAACCACAACTGCACAATCTGCAAGGTTTCGTCTAGTCCGGTAGCTCTTATACACTTTCTGAAGCTTAATCGCTGCAGCATCAAGCTCACTAACAGGCCTCGGAGAAAACAGAACTGCCGGTTTAGGAAGAGAGAGTAATGGCATTTGTTTACGCCCATCTTTCCTACTATCAGCAACCAAGCTTCCTTTGTCATCAACCCAATCCGTGAATGACAAATTCCTCTGGAGCACTATATTTTCGGGTTTGCAGGTCGTCCGATTTATCGAATTTTTACGACCCCCCCTGCTGTCGGACCTGACCGAGTTGGTCATGGTTTCTGCACCCTTTTTCCTAAAGCTATTTATTCCCAAGGGCACACCGCCAGGTTTTGGTCTGAAACTGATGTTATAGGCCAACCCGAATAAGCTGTGTCTTACAATTTCTTCCCAGGCTGAAAATAGTAAGGAAAGCGATAATCCCATAAGATTTTAAAGCAATAGTCGGCAGCTGCAATTACGGCAAGGTGCCTGCACCTGTCAGAATTATTAATCAGATGATCGATTAGTTTGCAAAATGACATCACTGGATGCAAATTTCTAATATTTGAACAAAGAATGTCAGCAGATAATGTTCAAACTACATTAAAGTCAAATACTTAAACTGACAAATAGACGATGGGATTGAAATTCTGATCAAATTTGGGAATTCCAATATTTTGAAAAGTTGGGCAAAACTGGTGCGGTGTTTGCCCTTTGCCTGAGGCAGAGGACCAGATAGACCTGTCCTTGTCTGATGGCAGGACGCGCGGACCCAGGTGGCGAAATCGCCCAAGTAACAACAAAACTGAACATGCAAAAGATGGTCCAAACCCGGGAATCTTTTCACCATCTAATGAAAATAATTAGAACCGCAAAGTACCAAACCCACCACCAGAAACAGCAAATGCGACAGAACAAAAATTTAAACAGAAATCATGGTAGTCCATGAAGGACTGAACTCTACCGAAGACACTTGTAAGAATGGACCGACATGAATGATTTGCGTTTCTTATTTTCATTTCCTTGTTTTAATTACCTGTAATCCAGAACCAGAGATTCAAGATAATATCTTCAAAATAAAACAAAGGCAATGGCTGATTAAGTTGGAAGGATATTTATCAGATTCGAGACTTCTCCTCGCTTTTATACACACAACAGAGAAATAAGTCCCAGCTTTTTTTTTATAAGATGACAAAAAAAGGTGTTTACAGGTATTTTAATCATTGCATTTAAAAGGTGAGATCAAAATCATCTGTTAACGGTTTTTATTCAATTTTTTTATAAAGAGGACTCATTACTCGAACAATAATAAATTAGATCGTGACTCTACCAAAACGAACTATAATAATTATCAAATCTAAAATTCGTTAGTTCACCAGTCCTTCGAACCTATTAAACAAGGAAACTCATATATTTAAATATAAAAAATAAATATCAATACAAAAATTCAAATATAAATCAATTATATAAAATATACATTAAATCAACATTTAAATATAACTTCAGACTATAAAATAAGTTCCAATAGACCGAAAATAAAGAAGAAAAAGAAGTAAGACCCACAAATACCTTTCAAGTTTCATCTACGTCCCTGAAGGGCAAACGCAGCAGTCTGGAGTTATCGTACAAAACCAGCCTAGAGAGAGAGAAGGAGAGACAGAGAGGCACAGGCGTTGAATGGAAATCAAATTGTGGGTCGGATTCAACGGTTATCTTTTTCCAAGGTTCAAAGCCACGAGTTCTTTGATGGATTCAAAGCCTTGATGTTTTGAATAGAAAATACTTTGTGGAATAGCGTGATCAAAATAAAATAATCAAATGACTGAATTAAAAAAAAAATTATCAGATTAACGGTGTGATCCTTTTAATGCTACAAACCCACAAGTATAACTACAAATTGAAGTTCAGTTTGAACACCCATTTCGGAGTTTTAAGCCTTAATATAGGTTCTGCCTTTTGCCTTCTGTAACCTTGGCAGCTGGGGCCACCGCATAGAGAGAAATAGAGAGGGAGGCGGTCAAAGAAAGTACTCGTTGTTGGGGTTCCTTGAAACAACACGAAATCGCTATATATAAATCTCCACGCTAGTGGAAGTTTGATCTTTGGCTGTTTGATGTGTCTTGCACTGTATGGTCGCTGACTCGCTGCCCTGTGCTGCTTAAACAGTCAAGAGCTGTGTTGGTCAATGGTCATGGCTTGATTGGATTCCGTCGTGCACGCACTTCTCAAATTTCCACATACGCTTGTGTCCGTTTCATTCCTGTCGTTATTTTTTAAAGCACCGGTACGTACGCAAGTATAATTTAATAATTAATTTATAAAAATTAATATATATTTTTTTTATAATCAATAATTTAAATTTTATGTGTTAATTTTGTATTTACTACTACGTACTTACATAATTTTTTCTTTTTTTTAACTATTAATTACACATTTAGAATATTTATTGGTTCTTTTGTTAAAAAAAAAAACGAACTATTGGCTTACTTGCGTATCTTTAGGAGCATTTCAGTGCATAATTTACAAGTTTCAAGTAACTCTCGTTCCATCGCCCCAAATTATGCGCTTTGGAAAAATATAAACGTTGGTAAATATATAGTCATTTAAACAATTGAATTGTGAAATATTTGTTCAATTTAATAAAAAAATAAATTATTAAATATTATTAAATTAATTATATACATATTACGTAATTAATTAAATGAGTTTATAATATCTTATTTATCGGCTTTATCCCCTCGTCCTAACAGATCAAGAGTACTGTATTATGTCTTTTGTAGTGGCTACTAATGATGATGCATTACTATGTTTCAAAGAACCTATTATGGTTTTGATAAAAAAAAAAAAAAAAAAAACCTATCATGGAAGTTTATAGTTGTACTAAGAGCAATAATTTTTCGAATTAATGCGGCATGCCACGTTTTTTACGGTGGGAATTTTTTTTCTTTTTTTGGGGCCCTTTTGACTATCAGTTTGCAATTCTGAAGGATCGAGTGCAAATGGGGTTAAAGCTTCGTTTTGCGTCACCGTGGCTTGCGTTGCTGTGGTTAGTGACATCTACTCCATCGACGGACATACGACAGAGCCTAAATTAAACCGTGTTAACATTTTTTTCTATTTATTTATTACAAGAGAAATCATAAGATTAAGAAAAATAAATAAATATATTAAGATTCGAATACATAATTAAAAAAATCTTAATAAAAACTTTTAAACAATTATATCTGAAGCATAAGATCACATATTACATTACACATCTTTAATAATTTTTTTTAATCTCATCCTTTTTTCGTATTTGTCTTCTTATCAATATTCTTTTGTACCAATTTTCTTTTTCTCTTTTTGGCAGAACCCTTTTGTACCAATGAATGAACTGGACAGTGGGCAGGCGGGGTGGGTGGCTGGGTGCTAATTAAGTTGGCTTCGCTGAAGCTAATTAATTCACACAAAGACTAGCAGGGTGTGCTGGGGTCCTTGTGAACCGTGGCATGGTGCACACTGCGCACGAATTCCCTTTTCTTTTTAATATTCTTGTCAAAATTACTTTAATTTCTCCTATTCTTTTCATCAATTGCAAGATTATCAAGAGGATGAAGCCATCGTGTTTTTTTTTTTTTTTTAAACCAAGAATGTTACTATTTTATGGATAAATTTTATAGATGAATTACGCAAATAATTTAGGAGACAAGCTAGTACGTGTTAAATATGCATTAGCCTGCGTATAAGTAAATGATAAAATTGCATACGTCAAAATATCTGTGTTGAGATCGGTCAAAAATAAAGATCATGAGACTGGTAGTTTAAGATTTGGTTGGACTTTCACAAAAGTTCCATGTACATCCCCCAAACCCTCTTGTTGGGTTCTTTTAGAATCTGCCCCTTTAAGAATTTGATGTAGATATTTAATCAGTTATACCGTACAATTGATGTAATTTTTTTACTAAAATCATAGAATATCATTCATGTTTCTTCATTTGTCCCCATATAAAATAAGGACAAGTTCATTTAAAGACATAAGGATACAATTTATTAAACTAAGAATCAAACTGAGACTCATTGGGGAAATTAAGTCATACAAAATCAGATACTTTTTGTTTTTTTTTTCAATGAAAATTTAAAATTATGATAGATATTATATATATTTTTTTTGTCTTTTTAGAATTGTTAGAGTAATAATAAGAGAAAAAAATTATATAAATAAAATTTAAAATCAAATTTAAAATCTTATAATTAATAATCACTACTTTCAATTACTTATGTTGTACCCGATTTACGACAATAGATATTATTTCATCATGAACAAAATGCGCTGTCACCCTCAAGTAGTTTTTTTTACTATTATTTTTTTCTTGGTAAACACCACGCGATCTTAATTTGTTGTTAAAAAAATCCGCGTACGTTGTTCACGGACAAAAGCGTTACTGGACCTACGTAACGCCACCAACCCATTAAAATCTTTATTGTTTGTATAATAACAACCCAGAAAAAATGGGCACTCATTTTCAGCCCCAGTAGACCCGATCAAAACCCATTCAGAACGCTAACACTTCAAGACTGACATTGAGTTTCCACCAAACCCCCAAAAAAAACACCAAATCTAAGGATCATGATAGCAACGCGAGTCTCGGAAAACACTAAGAAGCTAATGATGAAGAAACTTCAAGTGATGAATTTTCCTCAAACACACGGATCCAGCACAGCTTATTGAACTTCCAGGAAGTTATTGTAAATACTAATTGTCTCAATTCTACACACCTAAAAAATGCATTTGGCTTTGTTTTATTTAGCTGAGTTATTTTTAGACCGGGATGACCTTTTAGAAAGTTCTAAATTTTTTAAGGATTTTTATAATTGAATTTTAAAATTTTTTGAGAATCAGTCTTAATTTTTTTATTTTCGTTCTAATGCTTTGACCAATTTTTATCAAAAAAATGATTCATATAAAATAAAATTTAAAGATTTAAAATTAACATAAAAATTTTTAAAAATGTAAAACCTAATTACAATAATTACCAAACATTTAGGACTTTCAAAGAAATTTATTCCTTTTTGGACCTATTATGATCCTTTTTGGTCAAGTGCTCCCTTCGTGGTATAGCCACTCTCGTCCACGTTCTTGACTCAGTTGCAAACGTGCCAATAGGGACAGAATACCACTTTTCGAGAAGTCAATTTTCATTAAGGGTACACGAAAAGTAGTGTTTTTGATAAAAGAAAAAAAATGGGAGGACATAAAAAAAATAGAGTGTTAATAATATAATTATAAGATATATTTATGTAATAATATTAATTTTTTGTATAATAACAAATAACGGATTAATTTTTTTCTACATATTTTACTAATTTTATTACATAAATAATAATAATAGTTACATTATTAACAAGTTTTCTGACCATCATCCTTTTAATGAAACTCTCGACAAAAATGCTGATGTAAGTGGGTCACCAGCATATAAGGTGAGAATGCCAATTAAAATAATGTTGCTTGAAAATTAGAAAGAGGAAAGGAAATTTTGGTTGACGAATTCAAGTCAGCCATCTCTGCTGGATCCAACTTCCAGAATAGCAACAAATTGCAATTTGCGATGAACTCTGTGCACTATTCCTATCGCGAAATCGTAGCAATTATTGTTGTATATAGTTTGGAATTAACATATAAAGTTGTAACTCTATTATTTAGTTGTCATTTATATTCAATTTGTTTCACATAATTCTTGGTTTTTAAGTTATTTCACATACAATCATTCGTGGTAGGACTGTTCAAAAAATAACCAACTCAACTTAATCCGATCAATCCAATCCAATCCAATCCAATCTCATCCAAATTAATCCGAACCCGTTAAAACCGTCGAAATTATGATTGGTTGCTGTTTCAAAATTTTACAACCCGTTAATAGCAGATTTGATGTGGATTGAGGGGTTCAATCTACCCAATCCGACTCAATCCACTTATATATATATATAACTGATATTGTGAACTAAGTATATCGATATCAATCGGATTAAAATCAAACAATCTCATTTCATATAATCTTACAAATCAATAAAATTAAAAATAAAAAACTATTTTATTGCTCCCGTATTATCATAATGTTCTTTATTTGTTACCACGTAATTTTATTTTAATAAATAAAAAAAATCAAAGTATCTTTATCTCCCTATTTTTTAACAACACAAGTGAGACATTGGACACTATAAAAGAAAGAGAGAGAAAGAGAGAGAGATATTACCTTATTTTTCGAGCGGAAGCACAAATAAAGAATTTTTTTATTTGACAATTTATGTTTTTACCAAATAAAATTGATCTAATATAAATTTTTTAGTGAATTTTGATCAATTCTCATGAATATTTAAAATTGCGAATCGATGTGATATATACATTATAATAATAAAATTGGTAAAAATAAGTAAAAATATTCATGATTGATGATATGTATAAATTGAAAAAAATTATAATTTTTTTATTATATTAATCCATTTAAACTAGTCCAATCTAACCCGCCGTTGGTGGATCGAATTGGATGGATTGAATTGTATGGTGGATTGTGTGCGGATGAAAAATTATCCAATTTACCGACGATGGATTGAATACGGATATACTCCAAATCAACCAAATCTGACCCACGAATACCCCTAATTTGCGATATAATTTAAGATGGTATCTGTGATTTCCACACGACCATACGTGACAACGGATAGAAGAAATAAAAAGATGAGATTTGCTGATTCAATCCGCATAAAGATGGTCACTTCGATATGGTCAAAGAGTGTAATGATATAATCGTATCGGTGGTTTATTTTATAAAAGAATGGTTAAATAGAAATAATAATAATAATTTTTAATTTTAGTTTATAAATATAAAAATTGGCATATCTATGACATATTTTTTATTTTTTTTAAAAGGACCGTAACGAATATCATATTTTCTCTGCCAAGACTCGTTAAGAATAACAATAGTGTTACCATCACAACTACCTCCATTATAATAGCTACGGTCGGCTGTCACCTCACTCGGGCAATCTTTACCTCCTCCGTAAGGACCACTTCATGAGGAGTCAGGATGACCACTTTGCCAGGGGGACGACCATGACTATCCCAACGGCCACCCACCAACTGCCAAACCATACCCGTTTCCATGGCCAACACAAAGAGGGCAAGACTGAAGACTGTACTTAGGTAATAATAATAGTTTATATTAACTTATTAATATTTTTGAAGTTACTCGTATGAAGCTTAGGTATTACCATTCTAGCTTGTTTTTTTGTAAGATGTCTGCTATAATTATTTTTTATAGCATACACTTTATTTCTTTTCATAAATTTTATTTGATTATTTGTTTATTTTAATTGAATCTTACTTAAATTTTTTATTTTCTTTGCATTTGATATCAAATTAATTTCACTCAATTAAAAGATGAATCAAATTATGAAATCTCTTATTGAGGAAGAAGTGAAAGACAATTGACAACCTTTAACATTTGTTTAAAACTAAAGGGGGGAGAAGAAGGAAGAAGGGAAAAAGTAAAACTTAGCCACAGATTATGCATTCAGTAGCTACCTTTATGTCATGTCTAGCCTTTCATTTTGTTCGTCTACATTAAATTATTCATTTACCGAACAGTTGATATGCTTTGAATTGGTAAATTGAGTTAGCAACCCATCACGTCTTAAGACTCTCTTCTGTAATGATTTGGCTCTTTAATGAATGAAAGCGTTTATGTCCAAAAAAATTAATAATAATAACGCCACCGGCGACTCTTGGAAAGCCTTGACGGCTCGCTTATTTCAACTGAAACACCACTGCGAACTAAATTAAGAATGCACTTCATTCTTTTTTAGTCCATTTCCCACATTTGAGGCAATAAGTAGTTCTCGTTAATCTCCGCAAACTAGAAAGTAATTTCTCAATGCAAATTTTTGTGTGTTGATTAATTCTGGAAGGATGAAAGAATTTGGTTAAAAGATACCACAGTAGCGCAAGGAGTTGTAATGAGAATATGACGGAGGCCAAAGTTCTCAGAAGAAAAATGGGTAACAAAAAGACAAGAAAACAATATGTAAAAAGTCATAAACACCTTTCAATAATCAAGACAGCCACATGAAAAATCGCTCAGAGATAATCTAGGCAACGGCAATAGAAGTATGGTCAAAATGCTAATATGTCTGAAAAACATCGGCATTAGACAAAACTCCAGTTTGATTTCAGCCTGTGAATGGCTTTTTTTTTTTTCACTCAATCATCATCTTCAATGACCTTGGTGCCCAAACCCTTAAGCCCCTCTGGTGGGATTTCTGCAACAGTGACTAGGGAATACAGTTCTTCTTTAGCATCTTCATCATCATTCCTTTTGCGAGCAATGCGAACCCTGATCCTCCTTGGGACACTTCGGATCCCCCTACTCCAGACATGCTTGTTTAGCTTGACGTCCACCCTCACATCCTTAGTTCCCATGGCTTTCTGCGCAAACTTCCTAATCTCCTTTATGGCCTTAGGAGCCTTCTTCTTGAAGGTGCTGTTTGACACAATGTCAAGAAAATTTCAGCAACTAATCGTTGATACCTAACTTATTTCATACAAGCAGTAAATAACATAATAAAACAAAATGCAGGCCTCACTAACAAAAAGAAAAAAATATATGCATACCCTCACATAAATAGGGAAAAAAAATTAGATAACTAGCCATGCGGTGACTCAAACTTAATTTTTCTATTACAAGTAACTGTGCTCTCGTACACTTCATGAGCCCCTTGAGCTTCAGTAGAGCCATAGACAACAACCAGAGGTGCACATATTCCCTACCCTTGAGATTAGTAAAGGAAATCCTCCACAACGGGAAACGATATGAGGGGCTTATTACTGCACACGGGCCTTCCAATAAATGGAAATAGTTTTAGCAATGTTTTGGGTCTGTCTATTTCAGTGCAACAAACCAAAACCATTACCTCCTATAATCCAACCTCGCTTATGAAAGTGAACAACAGTTCATAAAAAAAAAACAGACGGCAATCCAAATAACCATAAAAAAAACTGGCTCTTTCTACGTCCCCTCACTCCGGGTGGGTGGGCAAGTTTCAATGAATAACTCACCCTAACTTGCATCCTCCTAGAATTTCTACAGTTCTGCATCCACAATACAATAACCCTTATGATACCGAGCGCATAAAACTAACTTTGGAACAAAATCCCCAGCACAATTCCACTCCTATTCTGAGAGCAGAACAGCCTCTAACAAATCCATTTAAACTTGTATCCAATCTAATATTCTGGATCACTACGTTACACACTGAGAATGTTATACATTAATCATACTAAAACCACAAGTTATTGGCTGAACATCAATTGAATAAACTCGTAAAACCCATAACAGGAACAGAATAACTAAGTAAATTAAAATAATAATAATAATAATAATATTATTATTATCTTTACATAAAGAAAACATGAAGATGCAAAGGGAGGGGATATGATTGTGATATATAAAAATACCAGCCATGAAGACGCTTGTGGAGGTTGATGGTATACTCTCTAGTGACCACCTCCTCTTTTCTTCCCTTCGCCTTCTCCACCATTTTTCTCTCTCTCTCTTTACTTACCTGCGTTTAATTCCCAACTTTTTTTTTAAATCCGAATTTTAGAAGATCCAGCTGATAATGACAATTTTAGTGCTATAAAAAGACCTGAAAATCCAGAAAAACAAGATGGAAAGAAAGAAGAGAGACACCTTGGAGTTTGCAGAGGCAGAAAGCGCCGCAGAGGATGAAGAGACTGGTCGTCGGCTCGTTGCCTAGGCTGAAGTTTAAGAAAAGGAATGAAACCCTAGTATGTAATTTTGTCGTCTTACGTGCGTTCCCCCGAATATGGGCTCCCGCCCACTTTCTTTCTTGTTGTTATTGTGGGCTTGGGCTTAGGCGTTTCCGAGAAGATAACTTCATATTAATTATTTGAATAGATCGATTTAAATTAATTAATTTAATAAATTACATATTAGATTATTTCAGATAAAAAAAAAATATGTTGATTATCTCAGAGTATTTTGTTATCTAGACCCCCGGCCCCGTACCTCCCCCTAAAAAAAAGAGTATCTTGTTGTCACTTTCATATGATAATAGGATTCAATCCTCGTCATAAAGTTTGTTGGGTTAAATATATTTGTCTAGTCATGCATAGTTATAGTTATAATTAAGGTTGGTGTTTTTTTATGGTGTACCATATAATTTACTGTTTTTATAAATTTAAGGGCGCCACTAGATTTACATAGTTGATAATAATATTTGTTTTTGATTTTTTTAATCAAAATTTAAATTTAAATTTAGATAAGTATTATTTTAAAATGTAAAATATAGATGATTCGTTAAAAATAAATAAATTTCCTTTAGAATTTTTTTAAAACAAAAAAAAATTATTATAATCACTCTACATGCACACTGTGTACGTAACATTTTTTTAAATTTAATATAGAGACTCAACCTATTGTATAATATAAATAATATAATTCTTTTTAACTAGAGTATTCATATTATCACCCTTAATTTTTAATTTACTTTTGAAAAAAAAAATAGAAGACGGCCACAATAACCCATTAATGATTGAAGTTCAACATATTTCTCATCCAAATTGTAGTGGTTGTTTGTCTTTCCTTTTTAGATCATTGAGATCTCATCATAATCCTGTCTTTTCTTTAGGCAACAACATTTCATCTTAAGAACACCTTGGCAAGTTCTTGAAGCTGCTCCAAGGCCCACTAACCATATGAACTACACGGCAGCATTTGCTACTTGGTCAAACACGTGGCACGAATCAGTGATTTGGTTTGAAAAATTGTGGTGAAGATCTAACAACGATTATCTTAGCAAATTAATCCCCTACCAAAGAAAGATGGGGACTGGGAACAGACAAGACCACCCACTTGGTCGGATGTTATTTATGGGGGGAAATCTCATTTCTCGTCTTTATGAATTTGATCATGAGTTAAGCCAGGCAGGGTCAAAGGAAGCTGTACGCAAGAAAAGCAAGTATCACATATGGGGGTCTGTGTAAGATCGTTTGCGAGAAAAACCAAAAACCCCAACATCCAGAGACATGAACTAATTCATAAACAGCAATTTACCCTTTAAACTAAAATAAGTTTCATGCCATGCGAAGTAAAAGTTAACTACTTGTACTTGGCAATTTTTACAATACAGACTCGGACAATTTACAGTTTGGTGATAAAAAGCATATGAATCTTTGGTGCTTGGGGAATTCCTGCCATGGCAAGTATCCATATTCAAACGAAATGGGGCAGCCACTTCATTTTCTGCTCTTCACTCGTAAAGCAGCAGTTAGCATCTCTATAAAGAAAAAGTCCAGCCTCCAAGGGCATCCGTCCAATTCCTGTGAATGAATTCTGTTTTGAAATTAAATCTACGTATGTTAAAAAATGCACAGAACACAGAAGGGGAATGTGCATTAAGGTTCTACCATAAACATCAAGTAGATTGTACAACTTAGATCATATATAACAAGTTTCGCAAGGAAAACACATGTACACTAATGAGGATGTTGCATACCGTTAAAGGTCGAGGGAATTATCCAACGCAACCTGCTTGCTCCACCAACTCTGCCGCGAATGCACCCCAATTTCGTGGCCTCCCAATCAAATCCTCCAATTCAAGGTAAAACTTTGAGTCATTCCAATCTAGGTCCTCATCATCAATGGAATTCTTGGCCACCGAATTGTCATCCATTAGTTTCTCCGACATCAGATTGTAAACAGACGGCATGTCTTGAGCACTCGTGCCACACATCAAGTTGGCCTTGTGATCCTGAATAGGACTGCAGTACTCATCATTAATGGAAGCCCCGAATAGTTTTGATATAGGACTGGATGCCACAGTCTCTGGTAGTGTCTCGGTAAGTTCAGTTTGCATTGTGGCTAATTGTTCTTGAGCTTGGTTTCTACAATTTATGATTTGGCTGGTATCCACAGCATCAAGCAAGCATTCTGGAACTTCGGTCGGAGGCAGTTTTCTTTTCTTGCTAAATTCGCTCCCATCTAGCTCCTCTTGTTTCTTTCTCTTCTGAATTAGATGATGAATAATTCCAGGGTTTTTGGCTGCTTTGGTGAAGAAAACAAACATCTGTAAATGCTTACACTCGGCAGCTCGAATGCGCTCTTCAACTGTATTCAGTTGATTTTGAGAGTCCTCTTGTTGCCGTCTCAGTTTCAGGATTTCCCCCTTCATCCTATCTTTGTCATTGTTCAGGTTCTCAAGTTCAGCTTCCAAACCAAGTTTTACAGAATCAATACCACTACCACTTGTTGCTCCATTATGCTGCTGCTTGTACCTACTTCTTCGCTTGATATTCTTAAGCAAATGCTTATTCCCTCTTTGAAACCACTCGTTTGCAAATTCCCATCTATCTGGATCAATCTTCCTGAATCCCTGATAACCAGTTACACCATTTGACTCTCATATTTTACACTAAACATTTGACATAAAACCATTCCATTCTGATGGTATTAAAATATGTATGAACAAATGAGTTTCAAGCTCTCATGACATGGAGTCGTCTCCAATCCACAATCCAACACTGCAGTTCTTGGGTTCATTAAAAAAGGCAAGAAATTGAAGCCAAACATAGCAAACAGAACAACCATAAATAAGTGAAGCAACCAATGTCGCATTGTACTAACATGTTACATAAAAATAATTTTTTTTTTCATTTGTTTGTAGTATAACGATGGACAGGTGAGGGAAAGAATTGAGATTCACGTAAAAGAAAGGATTGAGATTCGAACCACCTTCACTATTCCAGCTGTATGAGTATATGTATAGGCCACAAAAACAATCACGAAAAAAAAAAAAAAAAAAAAAAAAGAAGGAAAACTTACATAGGTGTTGAGCTGGCGAATGAAACTGGAGAAATTGCTATGCTTGAAGTATTTGGGAAGCAAATGCCTGGAGAATTCGTGAGAGTCCCAAACTATGAAGCTGTCGCGAGTGTTGCTCCACGACACTATCGAGTCGGTCTCCGGGCTCTCCACCATCTCAAATGTCTTCTTCAGAAAAGGCGGTGGGCCGGACTCGTGCAGACCTTCCATGGGCTTCGGTAGATCAACCACAGAGGACGACGAAGAATTACATGAGCCATCATTATTATAGTATTTATTACCGCCACAACCGCCACCGTGGATTCCGTCACCGGTATCTACATCCTCCTCCGCCTCCTCCTCTTCTATCTCCTCCTCCTCCTCTTCTTCTTTGATCGTCACGAATTTGAACGTCTCTTGATCAGTTTTTTCCTCCATCCTCAAAGACGTGGAAGACGAAGTGGCAACAACAACTCCGCCGCCACCTCCTCCACAACCGTCTAATGAAGTGGCCGGAGTTGTGTCCACGCCAGCTGGCATTTTTTCTCTTTTAACTGCAACAACCGACTCCACAGCTTCTGCTGATTCTTCTACAGGTTTTGGCAACACAATCGTTGCAGAAGACGAGAGGGACGACGGAGACGAACCTCCAAGACTGGAAGAACCGCCTCCATAGGCGACAACATCAGGAATCAACATTTTTTCTTTTTCCCTTAGTTTTGGACTCGGCTTTTCTCGTGTTATGTACGGACAATCAGCTGCTCAGGAAGCAGAACAGACAGCTCGATGAGGCGCAGAGAAGAAGGGGAGAGAGAGAGAACGATGGGAACAAGTGTCACACGCATTGTGTGTCTATTTTCTTTGCCTTATATGGAAAGGGATGGAGGAGTCTCGCCACGTATTCTCCTTTTTCTTTTCGAGTATTTGTTAATTTTATGTTTTTTTAAAAATAAAATTAATTGATAATTTAATATTATTTTTAATTTTTTATTTAAATAAATACCACTTATGTAGTATAAAATTATTAATAAACTTCACTCACTTAAAAAAAAAAATTAAAATAAAATTCTCCTCTTATCAATTCAAATACATAACCAGATAAAAGTAATAAAAAAAATATCAATAATACAATAAATTTAATTATTTTTTAATTAAATTAATAAAATAAAATAAAATAAATTATTAAATTAACTTTTTATAAAAAAATAATATAATTACAAAAATACTCTAAATTGTTGCATTCTATACATATCTTCTGACCACCAATCTTTTTTTTTTCCTTTTTTTACACTTTTTTTTTTCTATTTTCCTTTTCTCGCTATATCTCAGCCGTACAAAGATTAACAATAACCTTATCAGATAGCCACAACAATTAGATTTTTTTGTTTTTAAATTTAGAACGATGGATGACATTTGTCAAAAAAAAAAAATTATGTCGCTTTACCTCGTAGTGTATAATGGACCATAATATACTTTTAGCGTCTATTAAAAATTATTAAATTACTCTCATAATTATATAAAATAAATTTATATTTAATTCTATCGAGCTTCTTTTCAGATATTGAGACAATGAAATATAAAAACAAACGAATTTATAAGGATTGGCGGTAGACACAACAATTTGATATCGGCATTTGTTTGTTTTTTTCAATTCTTTATTTTGTTACAATAATACATTTTATATCTGAAATTTCTTTTTTCATATTTCTTTATAGATATAATAATTATTATTAATTACGTACATATTTTTAATTTATTATTGTTAATTTGGGGTTTGTATTTGTTAAATGTTTGAACTATTGTCAAATATATATTGTTAAAAGAAAATCGACAAACATATCCATATATTTACTACCACTGTATTATAAATAGTATTAAAGTAATTATGTAATTTATTCGATAACATCTAACAATTTATTATTTTTTTTCAATTTAGCTATCTAACAACTTTTAACACTTTAATCCTATTTTAATATTACTTAAGAGATCAAGCACTTCTTTAATATTTATTCCAACCCTCACCTAAAATAAGTCGGGAGAAACTTTTCTCTGATCTATTTCTTTACAATCATTTCATTACAAACACCTCAATGCCGAAAATGTCATTAACTTTTCTACACTAAATTTATAAAATAACAAATTATATGATATTTAGTAATGGTCATTAATTATTTTTAAAATTATACATTTAATTATACTAATTATTTTGTCGAAAATTTGAATTCAATATATGACTATAATTACAAGTAATATACAATTTTTTGACACGAATTTCTTTGAGGGCAATTGTCTGTATGTATGCTCGCCACGCGGCAGCTAGTCCCATACTCCCACTTCTTTCTAAAACCAGAAAAACAAAAAAAAAAAATACAAGTCCCGATTTGGGCTATAGTTCAGTCGGCCTCAGCTGGGACATTAGAGTGGCGACTTAAGCGTATTCATTCAATGCTCCAACTACAAGCAAGCAAGAGCGAAGCGGCAAACGGTGAATGTGTTTGTCGTTTTTCTATGGCAAATGATCTAACGTTAAATATTCGATCCTATCGGGACATGTACGGGTCGATGTCCTTGTGCGAAATTTCAAGGGTTCAGATTTTGCGGCTTGTCGGTCCCACTAGCTGCATGCGTGCCACGTATCAGATCTTTGTTCATCAGAATGAAGCTAGCCTGTCTATTTTCAAAGTCCCCACTTCTCAATGCATTTTTAAAAGGATATCAAAGGAAAAGAAAAATAAAATATTTTAAAAAAAAGTTTAAAATAAGATTTTGTCTTCTACGTTTAACTAGTTCTTATCGATTTATCCTCATCATTTTTTTCAAATTATGCCCTTCATTTTTTTCCGTTAATTATTTATAACTTTTACCGTTAGTCAACTGTCACGTCAGCATTTTTTGATAAGTCAGCATGTGTAAAAAAAATTTACCACGTCAGCATGTCACGCCAAAAAAATTTGCTGATGTGACATATTTCAAAAATCAGATTTTTATTTTTTTTATTTTGTTAATTTATAGTTTTAATATGATAAAAAGAAACAAAAAATATGATTTTCTTTTTATTGAAAAATAATAATTTTAATTTTTAAAAAATAAAATTAGTAAAAGAGAAAATAAATTTTACTTTTTTGTGTTTTTTTAAAAGTAAAATTATAATTTTTTAAAAAAATATAAAAAACATAAATTACATTTCTCAAAATTAGTTTTCTTTTTTTTTTGGTATCTTTTTCTTGGAAAAAGATATTAAAAAAAAGCAATTAATTTTACTTTTTTTTGTGTTTTTTTAAAATTAAAATTATTATTTTTCAATAAAAAGAAAATTATAATTTTTATTTCTTTTTATCACATTAAAATTATAAATTAACAAAATAGAAAAAAAATAAAAAAATTGACTTTTGAAATTTGTCATGTCAGTAAATTTTTCTGATGTGGCAAATTTTTCTGAAGTGGCAAATTTTTTTGATGTTGCAAATTTTTCTTACGTGACATACTGACTTGTCAAAAAATGTTGATGTGATAGTTGATTAATAGTTTACTAAAGGTAAAAGATATAAATAGTTAACGCAAAAAAAATTAGAGGATATGATCTAATAAAAAAATGACGAAAATAAAACAACAGAAATAGTTAAATGTAGAGAATAAAATCTTATTTTAAACAAAAAAAAATAATAATAAACGAGTGGGTGTAGACTCGTCTACGCTCAAAATAGCCGCTCTTAATTTCTTTTTTTTTCCCCCTTTTTTTTCCTATATATCTGGTGAATAATGTTATACTGTTGTGTGCATTTTAGCGTTCGGTGAGGGGCACGAAACGACAAAAATCTCGTCGCTGTTCAAAAAGATCCCAGCGAGAGACCGCGACCGTACAAATGGCACTTTGACAGCTTGCGGCGGCATTCTGAAACATGGCGGCAAATTAATGGTGTGAGCTGTTGTTGGGTTTGGGCTTAATTAAGGGTGACGTGGAAAGTTCTGGGCCCAAACTTAATTGTCCCGACCGCTTTTTGTTCCTCTTTGGGAACCAGAAGACAATAATTGCAGTGGTGGTGGTGGTGGTGGCGAGGGATGCGGTGGCGAGTGATGGAAGCTGCGACGAACTAAGAATCCATTAGCAACCGTTCAATAACAGTTCAAAGTGTGCATCATCGGACAGACAATAATTGCACCCACAAATTTCTCTAATTTACCGCCAGGAGCGTGGTTTGAGAGCTGAGAGAATTAGGCTTTTGGCCTTGTTGTAGGTCCGACACCTGCCATGCAATTTGCATTATTCTGCTTCTAAGGAGAATGGGAAAGAGATGGCATGTCTATTTACAATACATTACCAATTATAAACCATAAGATTTATGAACCAATTAATGAGAGATAAAAACCTAAAACCTCTAAAATAAAGACTTTAAATTTTACCATATCAACGTGCTAACATTTTCCTCAAGTCGGCCCTGTTCATTCTTACCCTCGATCAGCTAGGCCTCTTTTTGTATAATATTACAATTTGAGAAAATCCTTTTTTAAGTAAACTTGACATGAGAGTGGGTGGATGACAAATGTATTATTGGCCAATCGGTGTGATTGTAAAAATGATAGATCGTGATAATATGTAGCTGGGCCGTTGCTCAGCTCCAGACGTTCCAATGTCGATGTATAGAGTATAGACAAGAACAAAAAGAAAAAAAAAAAAGGAATACTTTTCCCCACAAAAAAAAAAAAAAGCTTTCAAAGAAACTTTGGTATGATAAGAGTTAGATTAGTGCACCTAAGGCAAGCAACCGAAGGGTCAAAATGCCATAAATTAACAACACAGCTTAATGGTAACCAGAAAACGTCACGAGTCACGGCCACGATGCAAAACTACACCCTACTTCGTTCCCTAGTATTGTCCTGGTATACCCTTTCACCAAACAATGTTGGCAGAGGGGCTGTGTCGTTTCAATGGTTGCCTGAAAGCAAAACAGCAATCACTAATGCTTGGGTCTCCAATTCATGGTCAGGACAAAAAAAAAAAAAAACACCGGAGCCGTGGAAACCTGCCATAGCCGAAATGCAAAAGGGAAATAAGCAAAGATAATGAGGGATGATATCGGGGATTATGTTCCACAATAAATAAATAAATTAATTATGAAAAAGAAAGAAAAAAAAAGAAAAGAAAATCTCCAACTCAATGATCAATCTTCAACAGCCATGAAATTCGATTCCTCCCATACAATTTCTTGATCGTTTCTAGGAGGTGCAAGAGCGAGTATAGCAATGGCCAAAAGTCGAGGGATTGCGCTTTTGTTTCATAGCTGTTCTTTCCATGTTCAGCTTACAAATCGGCAGTATCATTTGTTTTTACCTCGAAGCAGCTGTATTTCACTGATTGCCGGGCATTGATAATTCCGGCTGCAGCAACAGATTCAATCCCCACATATTTCGTTCGCGAGTTTGGGCAGCATGTGCAACCTATGATATCCAAAGACGGATGAGTCGTTCCAGGATGTGAAGGTGAAATATAGTTGCTGCATCTACAAGAGATCAAGGACATTAATTGGTTCTTACAGCCCAAGAACTCTTTGAAACTCGCTCTTTGATTCCACCTCCTCGACTCCCTTGCAGGTCCTGTTCTCAACTTCTCATTAAGTACCAGAAAAATTTTTTTCCAACTTTTTGTTTACCATTGATCACATCAGACATGAAGTCTAAATTAGGATGCACGGACACTTCTAGATATGAACACGACACTCGTCCGACACTTTTCAGACACATGTGAGATACTCCGAAATAAGTGCAACAAAAAAATTAAAATAAATAAATAAAATTGAACAAGTATGTTAAATACTTTTAATACATATAGCAGACACTTTTAATACATGTGTTTAATATTTTTAATTAGTATGCTTAAATATACTTTTTTTTCTTAAATATTATGTTACATATATATAAACACGCGTGTAATATTTTTTTTTTAAAATTCTTAACAAAATACATATTACACCATAAAATATAATAATAATAATAATCAATATATATTATATGTAAAAAAAACTAAATCTATTAAAAATATATATATTACATATATATATAATAAAATATTTAATATATATTTTATAGTCGTGTCTATATTGTACACGTTTCCTAATTTTCTAAGAATTTCCGCATAGCCGTGTCCGTGTTATATCGTATCGTGTCCATACCGCGTGTCTATATCCGTGTCCCGCGTCTGTGTCCGTGCATCCTAAAATCCAGAATTTTTTATGGTTTTGCTGACAAATTTAGTGAACCATGGGAAGCACCACAGGGCCCAGGTCCCACCTTGACCCCACTACTGCTCATATGAGCATGAATCCTGTAGCTACTCATCTTCATTTCAGCTTCAACTCTTGATGCAAATGCTAGTGTCGACGTCAATGCTTTCTGTGTCGAGCTTGGTGTGTTCTTTAAGCATGCATATGCCACATCTGATGGTTGAGCTGAGCTGATCAGAGAGGCTGACGGCTGCACAGGGATGGCCTTGTACTGTTGAAGTTTGTAAGATCCGATGATTCTTGTTTGGGCAGATCCATCAGGCCCACCACCAACACCGGAAGGCAAGCTAGCGTGTTCATTATTTCTAGAACCAGCTGTTGAAGCTTCTCCAAACAAGAAAATGCTAGGTTTCTGATGTGCAACTGCAGGTTCAGATTTCTCCAAAGTGCTTGATAACGATACCTTGACACCATCATCCTTGTTAATACGCAAGCAAGTTAATTTGTTACCACTGGAATATTTCACTGGAGATCTAAAATATGAAAGGAAATTTATCCCCTTTGGTGCCACAGGAGTACCCTTTGAAATCCCATTTAAGATTGGAACTGTGCCGGATCCACCTTTATCTGTCTGCTGGCCGACTTCGATACTGTCTACGCCAGAGGCACTTTGCTCCATCTGTTTCCCAACTTTAAAACCCTCCTTTATCAGACACTGGCTCCCTATAATTGGATGACTTGAGTCAACTGTTGGTGACTTGCCAACAGAAAGGAAGCTAATGCCTTTGGGTATGACTGCAGGCACATTCGATGGCGCCTTTGGCAAACTTTTTCCTATATTCTGGTGAGAAATGACTGCCACGGATTCAGGTAAGGCTTTGACAGTCTGATGCAAAGTTCCACCAACATCCATTTGCTTCTTTGAGTTTGAAGTGCCCAGCGAGGACGGAAACCTCAATTCAGGAGCATTAGCATTTGAACTAGAAGGAATGTCTCCTTTCACAGGCAGCTGAGATAATTACAGGCAATTAGATACTGACCTCAAACAAATCATTGACATCAAAAAGTGAAGGAAATAGTCGATGACATATTTGTGGTATTGTGCATTATAACATGAAAGTGGCCAAAGAGAAAGCATATTTTATGAAGGCGAGAATTTACCGTGTGTGAGAACATGCACTCTTCACCTCTGCTGCAAGAACCCTTGGACACATAATTTGTACAGGGATACGTGGATAGCTGATGATCAAATGGACAGTCTTCCCCTTTCATGCAGGAGTGGCGTGCAAAATGACAGCATGGCTGCAACACCAGAGCAATAGACAGCAGAGGCTTAGCCACTATTAACTACTAATTAGCAGCGGCTATCAAGTGAATGGATAAAAAACTACATAATATGAAGAGGGCTAATATAAAGAACGTAGTTAATGTCTTCCATAATATATGTGTATACATATAGCTCACACACTAAGAGGATAAAATCAAATAATATTGACAACAATCAAAAGGAAAAGCAGGGCATAGATCCTACTCAGTCGGACACTTGGTACCCAACATTCATGTCATCTGAAAGGTTCTGACTTCTGACATTAATGAAACACCATCTCTAGCAGGTGTCATAAGCAATATGCAATATGTTTCAACTTAAGAGTTGTACAAATTAAAGACATGAAATCTGGGGAGATTCTCCTTCAATAATGCTGCATACATAGCAAGCTTATTTTTTATCAAGTACGATATTGCTTCATCTGGTCAATATAAGCACTAAAAAAGCTGATGAATAGAATTGAACCATATGCACCATGTCTGTAAGGTTCTAACTTCCGACATTAATGAGCCACCATCTTTCTTTCATGTCACAAGAAACCTATCACTAGTTTCAACTTTTTGAGTGTTAGACACAATGGGCATCAACTCTGGAGAGATTCTTCTTCTATAATGTCACATATATAGCTAGCTTATTTTTCATCATGAGAACATTGCTTCATCAGGTAAAATAGAAACCAAAAAGGTCATGAATAGAATTAAACAAAGTAATATTGCAGAAGCATTATACTTAATCTCTTTTATGCAGCAATCAAGTCAAATGGCAGTTTGATTCGGGTGCAACTGATCACATGACTCATAGTGCTACCAATCTTAACCCTTATAAACAAGTTTCTGGAGACCAAAAAATCAAAGTGGCAGATGGGTCTCCTATTGTCATTGCTGGCCAGGGAAGTCTCCATCTAACTCCTTCTGTTTCCCTTAAAAATGTCTTGCACATTCCAAACTTGTCTACCAATTTAATATCTATACACAAAATTACCAAAGAACTACATTGTAAAATAACCTTCTTTGCCTCTCATTGTGTTTTTCAGGACCTAATCTCGGGGAAGATGATTGGATATGCTAGAGAATGTGATGGACTATACTATCTTGAAAACTTGCGAGGTTGTGGAATAAAGGGAGACCAAACCACCAAATGTCTTTCATCCACCACTTTTTTGGCATCCTCAAATAAGGCTCAGATTTGGACTCACCATCTCCGACTAGGACATCCTCCTTTTCTTTTGTTACAACACATGTTTCCTTTGTTATTTAAAAATGTTGCCGTGTCTGATTTTCAGTGTGATATCTGTCAGTTTGCTAAGCATCGTCGTGTTTCCCTCCCCACAAATTCAATAAAGAGCAGTAGACCTTTCTCTCTCACTCATTCTGATATATGGGGACCCTCCAAAAATCCTAATGTCAATGGAGCACGTTGGTTTGTTTCATTCATTGATGACTGTACTCGTACTACATGGCTTTTCCTCATGAAAGATAAATCTGATCTTAGTATCATTCTTCCTCAATTTCACAAAATGATCGCCACCCAATTTGGGGAAAAAATTAAAAATTTCGATCAGACAATGCCAAAGATTACTTCAATCAAGGCATTTCTCAATTTTTCAACATTTTCCAGAATCTGTTTCTAATAGAAGTCTCTCTCCAAAAGTGTTTGGGTGTGTTGCTTATCTTCATAACCATAAAATAAATCGCTCAAAATTTGACCCTCGTGCAAAGAAATGTGTGTTTGTTGGTTATTCCTCTACCCAAAAAGGTTACAAATGCTATGATCCAACCACCCGACGAGTCATTGTCTCGATGGATGTTACTTTTCATGAAAATGTTCCCTTTTACACTCCCAGTCATCTTCAGGGGGAGACATTATCAAAGGAAGATGCATATTCTGGTGGAATTACCTTTCTTGGTGATTACCTATGTCCTTCTAGTTGTCCTTTCAATCCCGCACCATCAGTCCAAACTCATGAAATTGAAATCAGCAAACCATCAGTCCAGACTCATGAAATTGAAATCAGCAAACCACCCAAGGAAAATCCTCAAGTCAACCCTGCTGAAACTCAACCAGAAACTAAATCAAATGCTAACCCACTTATGGATTCTCCTATGTTTGAGCATACTTCAAGCCCGACAAATAAAATGGAAACCATCCCAACTAAAAATCATGAATCAGGTGCTCCTATAAAGCCACAACTGAAGCAATATTCAAGAAGAGTACAGCCCTCACAAGTGTCAAAGCAAGTCCAAGAATCTGACTGGAGTATAGGTAATGAAAACATTGTGCGTTTACCTAGATTGAATGCTGATAATCTTGTTACTTGCGATGAACAGCCCATCCCAGAAAAAGAACTTGATCCTCCTATAGCCTTGAGAAAAGGAATTAGAAAATGCACACAACACCCCATATCCAATTTCATTTCCTTCCATCGTCTCTCCACCCAACATAGAAGCTTTATCTCAACCTTGAATTCTTATGAGATTCCAAAAACAGTAAATGAAGCTTTAAAGGATCAGAATTGGACACATGCAATGGAGGAGATGGGGGCACTGAAGAAAAACTAGACATGGGACATTGTTGAGCGCCCAAAAGGTAAGCGAGCAGTTGGTTGCAAATGGGTATACACGGTAAAATTTAATGCAGATGGAACGCTTGAGAGATATAAGGCAACGCTGGTTGCAAAGGGATATACACAAACCTATGGAGTTGACTACCAAGAGACTTTTGCTCCAGTAGCAAAGATGAACATGGTGAGGATTTTACTATCACTAGCAGCTCACTTTGAATGGGAACTCCAACAATTTGATGTGAAGAATGTGTTCCTTCATGGAGATTTGGAAGAAGAGGTGTACATAGAGCCCCCACCAGGATTTGACAAAGAATTTGGGTTTAATAAAGTCTGCAGGCTGAATAAAACCTTGTATGGCCTAAAACAATCACCAAGAGCATGGTTTGGAAGGTTTACCAAAGCTATGGTGAGATTTGGCTATAAACAAAGTCAGGGTGATCATACGTTATTTATTAAACACTCAAAAGAAGGCAAAGTCACCATTCTATTGGTGTATGTTGACAATATTATAGTTTCTGGCAATGATGAAGAGGAGAAGAAAGAGCTTAAAGCAAAGTTAGCTCAAGAGTTTGAAGTGAAAGAATTGGGGAAATTGAGATACTTCCTCGGAATCGAGGTGGCTTACTCCAAGCAAGGAATTTTTGTGTCTCAACGGAAGTACATATTAGACTTGCTTAAGGAGACAGGTACCTTGGGAAGCAAGGCAGCAAGCACTCCCATTGATCCTAATCATAAACTAGGCTGAGAAGATGAAGGAAAACCTGTTCATAAAAGGGCGCTATCAAAGACTAGTTGGAAGGTTGATCTACCTTTCACATACACGGCCCGACATTGCTTATGCTGTGAGTGTGATTAGCCAACACATGCATGATCCAAAAGAAGCACATCTACGGGCTGTTCATAGAGTCCTACAATATTTGAAGGCTACTCCAGGAAAGGGATTTTATTTCAAAAAGGGAATGAACTTTCAATTGAAGCCTACACTGATACAGACTATGTAGGATCCCTAACAAATAGAAGGTCAACATCTGGCTATTGTACTTTTATTGCTGGAAACTTAGTCACTTGGCGAAGTAAGAAACAGAATGTGGTTGCTAGATCAAATGCTGAGGCAGAATTTCGAGCTATGGCACATGGAATTTGTGAGCTTCTTTGGCTCAACATCATTTTGAAGAATTGGGGATTAAAGTGGACAGACCAATGAGGCTGTATTGTGACAATAAATCAGCCATAAACATAGCTCATAACCCCGTTCAACACGATCGCACTAAGCATATTGAAGTTGACAGACATTTTATCAAGGAACAGCTAGATAGTGGACTCATCACAACTCCTTATGTGTCATCTGGGAACCAACTAGCTGATGTTTTGACTAAAGGACTGCCTATGTCACGGTTTCAAGAAATCACGAGCAACCTGGGAATGGATGACATCCATTCACCAGCTTGTGGGGGAGTGTTAGAGATAGAAAGTGTGTTAGGGATGGAAATCTCATATTAATTGGCATAATCCCATAATCAATGGGATCAAGCATTATCCCATAATCAGTGGGATCATAATTATCCCATAATTAGTGGGATGTGGATTTTTTTTTTTTCTTATGTATATCTACCCAGCTGTATAGGATTGATGTATATATACCCTAGGAAATACAGCAGAAAAGAGAAGTGCTTTTTCACATAATCATTTATAGTTTCAACAGTTCCCAACCATTACCAAGACGAGAAGAAACAGAAATGCCTGAGACTAAAACACAAAACTTATCATGAAGCTTACATTCCAAAATATAAGGGTAAGACCATACCTTTGATTTTGTCAAAGGTATTGTATCATGTGAAAATTTACACTTTTCGCCCTACAAAAGAAGAAAGTAAAAGAGTTAGCAAACACCATCTCACCAGAAAAGGTTAAAAAAGAATTCAAATTGCGTGGTTGGAATCGTGAGTTCATAAGCACAACATTTTATCAACTAACAGCAAGCAGCAAATTTAAACAAAAAAAAAAAGGGCTGGTGATTGAAATATCTTTGATGGAGGATCAAGATATTGTGAGACTTCAGACAATATGAAAATATGTCCGAGAGGCATATAAGCATAAGAGGATCTAAAGCATAGGAAGAATATAATCACCTCGTGGCATCGTCCCTTCAGGAAGTGACGACAGTATGGTACAGGTTTAGGATTCAGTACAGGGCGTAGTTTCAGCCTTTTAACACCAAGCTTTCGGTTCTTCTCTGCTCGCTTCTTTCGTTTCTTTTCCTGCAGAAAATCATAAAATGAATAAATAGTTACAGCTTGCATGCATCAGAAATAACTGGGCAGTAATATCAAATGTTCATCCTGGCAGAAGAATGCAGAATTCCTTAACCAATAAGATTTTGTCTTTGTGCTAATACAAAACCAGTAATCAAGACAAGATAATCTATTCAACATAATAGAGAAATCTAAAACCTTTTTCTTTTCTTTTTTTTCTTCGGAAGGAGGACCCCTCTTTCTCTTCTTGCTTAAAGCAGCATCCTGCAGCAGAAAAAGACATGTCAAATAGCTTTAATTCACCTAAATTTCAGGCTCCATTCACCACTTCCATCTACATATTCATCAACAGCTCACTGCATGCAGATGTATATGAGGCTCTATGAATAAAACCCGTGCAGGGAGGGGGGGATGGTAGAGCGAAGCAAGCGTTTCTTCACGAGATAATCAATTAGTTTTAAATAGTCTTTAATCATAAAACTTAATATCAGTTAATTGAGCCAACCCACCCTTCTACCCAGAAAAAATCAAAAGAAAAAGAAAAGGGTAAATATGGAACAAGAAACAAAAAGAAGTGTACTGTGTCTCCACTCTCCAAAGCATGAACAAGCCTCCACACCAACATATTTACTTACTCCCTAAAACTGACTCACCGTGAGACAAACAACCACTTTAAATAGAAAATTGAACCAGAAAAGAAAATACAAAAAGAATTTTACCTTTTCTTTAGATGTAGATACCAGGTTTCCACTTGCATCTGAAACCAATTTTTCTGCATTCAACCCCTGATTATCAAGAAAAGCCACTGGACAAGTAGAACCATCCTTCCTAACATCGCGTTTCTTTTGTTCTTTGGCTCCACTACCTTTCTTTTGTTCCTTAGATACAGAAACTATCTTTTGTTCCTTGGATCCATGACCTTTATTTCCTTCCTTAACCCAGGCTGCTTCTTCAGATAGTATGGGATCCTCATAAACAACCACTCTGCGTTTACATGCCATCTCATTTCTAATGCTCATATTGGCCCCTGCTTCTCCATTACTGCCAGCATTATCAACTGCAACAGGTGCAGGCGCTTTTCCATTTGCTTCTTTTTTCTTATTTAAAACAAACTTGCTTTCATCAATAACATCAGAACCTTGCTTCTCACCAACCTTTGTCTTGTTTGAGACTAGAGCATCATCATACAGTGCACCAACTAGTTCATCATTTGTCACAGGTTCGCCAGAAATTTCTCCATAATCCATCTCACCCTCTTCAACTACATGACCTGACGAACTTATTCTGCCACTAGCATGCACCAAATTTTCCAATTCCACCTCTTTTGGTTGCGCTTTATGATCTATTGCCAGTACACTAGTCCTCAACAAGGAACTTTTGCCTTCACCATCTGGTTTTGAAATTTCACCTGTAATGATCTTCTCTAACGAAGATTCAAATACTTCAGAAATATTTTGGGCAGAAAGTTCTGCATCTACTTGTTCCACATCCAAACTTCTACTTTCCTCTGCAACAGATGACTGAAAATCAAGATGTTCTTCCTGGTTACTCGAAAATTCAACCATGCCACCGCCACTATGGTTCATTTCTAACAGCATGTGTTCCAGGTTACCATGTTTATTCTGTACATCTTGTTCATTTACATTCATGACATCATCTAGCTCATCCATTAAGACTTGCTGCAACTTGCCAATATGTGCATCCTGTAAGCCAGTTCCACTAAAACCATCACTGACGACGTCGTGCTTTTGTTTTGACAAGTCACCCTCTTCTTCTACTCTCATCAAATTCTCTATTTCATCAATCACCAGTTGTGTGTCACTAAACCCTGTATCTTGGAGGCCAATAGCCCCAAAATTTCCGTCAACGAGAATACCTTTTCGAGTGAGGGAATCATTTTCATGATTCCTTTCATCAGGACCAGCCAAATTAAAGTGCTTGGACGGTTCATTTTCAGGCACTTGTTGCAATTCATTGCTACAGATCTCTTCAAGTAGAAACAGCAATGCCAAGGAGAAGTGAGAAAAAAAAAATCAAAATCAGCAACAGCAATAAAGATTAAACATCCGTAGCTTTACATTGCAAAAGCAGCAAATTGAAATGCTCCCAAAATGCTAAAATATAACAATGAATTAGAAACAATATTCAAAACAGGAATTCTCTATGCACTTCAACTACAAACCACGCCCCAAAAACAAAAGTTTCCTCTTAAATAACCAATTAAACCATAGAAGCAAATCCACCGTAACAGCCCTAAGCCAACAAACAGTCAATTTCTTTCCTTTCAACAAAATAATTCTGCTGAGCTTGTAAGGAAGGACAGGGCACATTATTAAAAAAACAAAAAAGCCAAAAACCCTGTAATTTTATTTTCCAAAATGTCAAGAAACCGTTGCTTAAGCTATTTGGAGAGGTCAGGATCATTCTATTAAACTCTAACACGCTACTTCACGCGAAACCGCATCGGGCATTCAGCCCACCATACTACCACCATACCTGTAAAAATTCACAATTAAATGCGAGGGTAACGCAATTTGAACACAAAACTACATGGTCTAATACTAGGTCAAGAAATCATCAAATAACAAAGAGAAAACCAAGATAATAGTAAAAAAAAAAAAACATAAAGATAAAAAAGTGAAAGGTGCAGTAGACGTACCAGGACTTGGTCTTGGAGGCCGAGGGACTTGAAGAAGGTGAGGGTGGGCATGGCATTGGGATATAATTCGAACCAGCGTGAGATACGTTTGGCTCTTGAGGTGCGATTTCCGGTGTCGCTGAAACGCGAAGGCGGCTGCTTTCTCCATCTGATTTCCTTCTTTTCTTCTTGAAATTCCCATGTTGCAGTGTAGGCCGGCGGTGCTTTATAAAACCGCCTTTCCCCGTTGGAAATTTAATCGGTCGATGATAAATAAATAAAATGGATTGTTAAGCTAATGACAGCGTTAATCTTTTTTTTTTTTTTTTGTTAGATAAATTATTATTATCACCTACAATTAAATAAAAAAGATAGTGGGATGTGACGCGCTAAAATATAAAACGGTACAAAAGATGGAAAATTCAGTAGTTTTTTAAAAATACATTACTAAGTTAATATTAGTAATTTGTGTTAAATACGAGATATTACTAGAATATAATTTATTTTATTTCACAAAAGTATAAACCACCTAATTTGTTGTGCGAAAAAAGAAAAAACTAACTAATACTTTTTTTTTTAAGTTTCTCTTTTTAATATTTTTTTCCAGGCTCAAACAAAACACATAAAACTAATTGATGAAAAAACTAATTTATCGAGACTTAAATATTAGAATTTATAAATTCATGAATTTTTATGTAATTTTTGAAAGTAAGAAAAAATTAATAATGTGGTTTAGCAGTAAAATGATTGATTGTTTTATATTGAAGTTTTTGATTCGAATCTCTATTAAAATATTTAGTAAAATTAAATTTATTATGTGGACTAATTAATAACATTTATTAAAATTTGAGTTTATTCTTATATTTTTATTTGTTTATTATATCATAAAATAAAATAAAGGAGAGGTTTCTGAAAAAAAAATGGAGAGAGTAAAAATAAAAAAAACCCCTTGGTAAAGCGATTAGGTTGGACCGCTCCGGTTGCAAAGGGAAATAAAAATAGGTTAAATCATTTAATTTTTTATAATTTAATTATTTTACATTTCATTCTTTATGATTTTAATTTAGATAATAAATTTTTTCATATTTTTTAATTTTGATAATTAATTTTTTAATAATAATTTATTAAATTAATTAATTAAAAATTGATTACAATTATATTATTTTATGATTATAGAAATTTTATTATATTTTATGTAAAATTTAATTATGAATATTATTTTAAATATTTCTATAACAATATATATAATATATTAAAAATAATAAAAATTATAAAATAAATAATGTGAGATATAATTAAAATAAATACTAAAATTTAATTTAAAAATTAAGTGATATATTTTTTAATAAAAAATTAATTACAAAATAATATATTTTTAACTAATTTTTATTAATTAATTTAATAAATTATTATCAGAAGATGAATTGTCAAAATTAATAAAGATAAGAGAATTTATTATTTAAATTAAAATTATAATAAAAATAAAATGTAAAACAATCAAATTATATAGTATGTTAAATATATTTAACCCAACAAAAATAGGAAGGGGCTCAGGAGGAGTACAGTAGAAGGTTAAGCAAAACCCAAAACCCCAGGGATCCGCCGCCGTTACGAGCCGGGGCTATTAGTCGCGACTGAATTGCAGTGAGAATCTTACTTTTTCTTGGCAAAATTACCAGAAAGAGAAAAGGGGAAGAAAAGCGAAGAAGATGGTGGTGAGGCTAAGGCTGTCGAGATTCGGGTGCAAAAACAAGCCATTTTATCGGGTCATGGCCGCCGATGGCAGATCCCCAAGGGATGGCAAGCACCTCGAAGTCCTCGGTTACTACAATCCCTTGCCAGGTAATAATCAAACAATAGAAACAACTTCGTTGTTGTCGTCACGGAATTCGAAGTTCGGATTTGCGGGTCGCTAATTCGTTTCGTGTTGTCTTGGTTTTGGCAGGCCAAGATGGGGGCAAAAGGATGGGCCTTAATTTTGAAAGAGTCAAGTAACTCTCTCTTTCTCTCTCTCCGTCTCTCATTCAGTAATCTTTTATGAATGTCCGTGTACTGTGACATTGTTGAGCGGTTTCTACTTGCAATTTTTAGTGTTTTCTGGCTGAGGTATACGTTTTCTCGTGTCTTTGAATTTTTATTTTTAGAGGGTATAAGAGGAATCTTTCTTGGATATGTGTAACTGATTAAATTGGTTTAAATTTGGTTCGATTGATGAAAGTGTTTGAAGTACTGTTGTATGATTACCCAATTTATGTGAACAACAGTTTGGTTGGGACTTGGGAGACATTAAAGAGTCTTTAGTTTTAGATGGAAGTATGAGGATTTGAAGATAATAATAGAAGACCATAAGTATGTTATGGCGTGACTGAAGGTATATCAAGGTAGAAGCTGGAGACATTTTATGCTTCAAGGACATTTTCTGCTCGGTTCCTCTTTTTGCTTTGGGGGTCTTTTTGGGGTGGGGTGGGGTGGGGAGCGGAAGAGACGACAAGAGAGGAAGAGGAACATAGATGTGAGTTGAGAAATATTTTCTTGTTCGATGATATAGTGAACTAGGAACAAAGAATTGGTAAAAATAATAATAAATCTTGAAAAAGGATGTGCGAGAGTGACAAGAGAGAGGGAAATATATGGCTAATAAAAATCTGTTGATGGCAAACTTCAAAGAATGGAGTGGGAGAAAGATTCTTGTATGAGGACATGAAAGGCATGTGTACACACGCACACACCTGCACATGCTCAAATGTTGAATTTCTGGTGCTTGTCCTTTAAAAGCTGATGTTGCTTAAAAGTTGAATTTATTTATCTTGACCATGATTGTTAATTTCTCTTAGCAATAGTTGCCATGCAATTGTACATTGTTGCTTGATTTACTTGCTTGATATGTTGCCTACTCCATCTTTTTTTTGTGCTTTCATCATTGTCATTATCTCGTAATTCTTATGAATACTCATCCAATCATCCTTTGATGCTTATGCAAAATTAGATTAACTATAAACATGTACTTTATGCCCTAATCAAAGGTGTTGAGATGGTTTATAAGTATTTTAGAGTTCGATTTCTTTCGCAGTTCCTCCATAGTTGTTTCATATATTAGGGCCTAGGCTTCTAGGAGGTGGTCCATCTTCTCAAGTTTCTGAAAGATAGCCATTGACTTATTATTTGGTCTCCCATTGGATGTGAAGTATTGCACCTTTACACTCCTCAACTCTTGGATTAGTTGTCCCTGCAACACAATCTTTTGATTAGATGCATGTTCACATCATGCTCTTGTTTGTGTTGCGCCCAACTATTGTCATCAATTACTTTCCTTTGCCACCATTTACATCGTTGCCGGTTTGTGTTTGTATTTACTTGTTTTTCATTGGTTTCTACAGGTATTGGCTGTCAGTTGGTGCTCAGCCATCTGAGCCTGTCCAACGCATTCTCTTTAGAGCAGGGATACTACCTCCACCACCAATGGCAGCAATGGGGCGTAAAGGTGGACCTCGTGACACACGTCCAGTTGACCCAATGACTGGGCGCATCTTGGATCCAGAGAAGCCAGCCGATGCTGTTCCATCAAATGTTGGTCAAAATGGTGATAAAACTGAAGCAGCCACTGCATAAAATTTCCATTTCCTTCCCGGGAAGAGAAGACACAGGCGGCGGCAAAAGGGCAATTTTATTGTAATATTCTGAATTCTAAGTACTCAAAGAGAATTTATTGGACAATGATTCCCTCAAGCATAAACCTGCCAGGACCAGGTTGATTGTCTTGTAAATTTCTCAGATGGGTTCTAAGTTCATCTTGCAGAGTTTATCTCTCTCCTTCTTTTCCCTTTCAATGATCGTTCAGCTTGACATTATGCTTCTCTACAGCCCCATTCATAAAGGAAAGCTGTTTATGCATTTGGAAGTGGCGGATATTCACTCAAGATCTGCAATGAAGATCCGACTATTCTGTTGAATTTTTCAGTCTTTTTTTTTTTTTTTTTTGTCTAAGACCGCTCAGTATTCAGTTCATTAGACTGATTAATCTGAACCGATCCGAATAGATTCTCAAATGACGGAAAAGTCTTCTAACAGGTTTTTTTTTTTTTTTTTTTTCTTCTTTAGATAAATCGGAGGTATTTCTCACCGGTTAAAAAAAAAAATCATCTTTGGTAGTCTTATCATTTCCGGTAAGCCCAGGCCCGTTACGCCATATTTTCCCGTTAACAATTGCAATTGAAGGCAGCCCCCAACCCACCTGCGGGCGCGGCTACTTTTCATCCGGCCAGGGGTGTGATTTAGTTCTTAAGTTTGAGTTGCCTTTTAAATAATTAAATCAATCTTTAAATTTTTATTGCTGTTAATTAAATTTTTAAATTTCTATTTCACTTTTATATTGGTCACGAAGTTAAACATCATACTCGGTACTTCTTCTGTTGTTCCTTTTTTTTTTTTTTTAAAGGCTGTCGTTCTTTTTTGATTAAATAAATATTATCTTACAATATTTTGTTAACTCTGATCGTTTCTATTTAACAGTAATAAAATAAAAAAATATCAAATGATTATAAATTGACTCGTAACGCTTTTACAACTTCTACGCAGCATTTTAGATAATTTTTCATTTATTTACTATAATAAAAATGAAATGCTGCTATAAAAAATTTTCACATTATTTTAAACTAATCAATTTTGATATTAATAATTGGTAAAAAAAAAAAAAAGAAGGTGGACTAAAACATGAAAGCCAGAATAAGAAAAGTTGTAAATGATTTGTCAAATTATATATGGAGCGGCAGTATCAACTGCCTTCCCTTAAATGCTATCGATTCCTATCTTGCAATAACAGAAACTTGAAAGAAATTCTCAGAATTGGTTAAGGATTTAATCCACCCAATCGCTAATCCCATAGGAGACAAATCTCAACGGAGAAATATAGGGAATGAAAATTATGAATTTCTTAATTATGATAACTAATTCAACAGATTTGACTCTGGCATAATTAGCAAGAACTTCCCAGTAAATAAATACAATTACTCATGAATTAAGTTCTTCCGAATTTTTCCGATTTACAATAAATTTAAGTACTTAATATTTCGAAGTATTCTTTCTTTTATTAGTTTACATTTTGAAGGTGCGATTTTCGTCAAAACTTTTACATTCTTAATCGAAACATCGTTAAAATGAATTTAATTATTTCTAAATCAATGCATAATAACAGTTTTACAGTTTTATCGGTACCCAATAAATTACGTATATTAGATAATTTATATTCTAAATTAGTCACACTGAAACTTGATTATCAGATGGATGACTTTATTTTTTTTCCCCTAAATATGAAAAAAAATAAAAAAACAACACCCAATAAAGAAAGAAAATTGCAACCTCAACAAAGACAGCCTGGCCTAATTAAGTTAATTAGCAGGCAGTTAATCAAAATCACATCTTTTTTTTAAGAGAAAAATCAACTTAATTTCTCTATATATAATAATGATAATTTATTTTTTTATTAAATAAAAAAATCTCATTAAACGTGTTAGTAATCAAATTTTTAGCCTGGAGTCAGAGTAATTTCGATTTGTTAAAATCTCATTCGACCCATTTTTTGTGCATCAATAAGATCAAACGTGACTCTACTATAGAAGTTCAAGTAAGTGAATCTTCTCTTAACGTTACACATCACTGTTTATACTTTAGTATGATTCTTAACATGAGTCAATTAGTAGAGCTTAGATGTAAAAACTCGAATGTAGGATTGATAGTATAGAAGCACCCAAGTTTATTATTGAGCCACTACTTGGGCTAATAATAATTTCTTTTTTTGTCAAGAAATTTTTTTTACTGCCGCTGCACAGTTATAAAAGGGGGATTCAGGAGTTAGGTCTTGGGCAGCAGGAGAGATAAAGAAGCGAGGTAGACGCCACTCGCTCTTACACGTTTCCGCCTCTTCCCCGTTTCTTCCGCGCTCTCCGCGCAATCCAATCTAGGGTTCTCTCTTGCTATCTTCTATTATCGCAGCATGAGTAACGAAAACGATAGCTTCAACATGAGCGATCTCGGTGGCGGTTAGTATTTTGCTCCCCTGAAAACCCTAATTCCATTTATGTATCGTTTTTTCCCCCTAATTTTTCATTATTCGCTACTAATTTCAGCTTGTTTTCTGTTTGTTCTTTTCTCTTTTGTAGCTCTTAATGAAGAGGCTCGGGCTGGTCTGGTTAACGCTCTGAAGGTTGGTAATCTCTGTTTGGTTACTGAGAAACTTGAATTTGAGTAGGAATGAAGCATCCAGAAATAGTCCTTTATGCTTTTTTCTTTTTTTTTTTTGTAATTTTGTGGATGATAAGGATTTGCGTTGCTCATGATTGTCCAGAATAAGTTGCAGAACCTGGCTGGGGAGCATGCTGATGTGCTCGAGAATCTGTCTCCGATTGTGAGGAAGCGCGTGGAGGTGCTCAGAGAGATCCAGGCATGTCGTCTGTTGCCGTGGTTGACTATTCTTTGTCATGTACTTTTGTTTGGTTGTGTTTGCATCTGATCCTTGCAATTGAATGCAAGCATATGGATCTGAATGTCAGACTTAATTGTTGAGTCTAAATGTGGGTCTTTTTTAGCTTTCATGTGTTTCCAATGAATATCTTTATGATTGCACTATCAGAATCTTGGTAGTATTGAGGTTAGCTCCAAGAGTTCACTTCTCATTGAAGTATGTGGAACATATTGAGTTATTTATGCTGCTCAGTTTTTAAGATTATTCATGTTAGTTCTGGTTGGTCTCTCTTTTGTATCTTTCTCATGTACTGCATGGGTTTCTTCTCATGCTTGATTGAATGGTGGGTGGAAAATTAATTTTATTGCTGACTGTGCTCTATAATGATCTTTTAATATGCAGAGCCAACATGATGAATTAGAGGCAAAATTCTTCGAGGAAAGAGCAGCACTTGAAGCCAAATATCAAAAATTATACCAGCCATTGTATTCCAAGGTATTTGTCTGATCCACATAATGTACAGAGGATTTGTTGTTCCCTTTTGTTATTTTCTGTTTCTATTTCTGAAATAATGAAACTTGATGAATTTCACGCAGCGATATGAGATTGTGAACGGTGTGGTTGAAGTTGATGCAACTAAAAATGAGGCTGAAATGGAGCAGGAGGGGGATAAAGCTGATGAAGGTACTGTCCAGACATTATTTGAGGGCACGTTTCCTCTTGGGATTGTGTGAAGCTGATATTGAAGTATGTTTAATGCAGAGAAAGGTGTTCCTGATTTTTGGCTGACTGCAATGAAGAACAATGAAGTGCTAGCTGATGAGGTTGGGTCATTTTGAATCTGATACTTTTTAAATTATATGATGACACTGAGTTTGCTTGCCAATTCAGACTCCTTCAAGACTTGCAAATTGACCCTTTTTTTTATGCATTTTTTTAATGCTGTGAATCAGATTACTGAGCGTGATGAAGGAGCTCTCAAATTCCTTAAAGATATAAAGTGGTACAGGATAGAAGAACCGAAGGGATTCAAGCTGGAGTTTTTATTTGATCCAAATCCTTATTTCAAAAACAGTGTCTTGACAAAGACCTATCATATGATTGATGAAGATGAGCCTATTCTTGAGAAAGCAATTGGGTAAGTCCAGTGCTTGATAACCTTTCTAATTTGTTGCTATAAATTTTCTGTGCTGAAATATGGTTTGTTGTAGGACGGAAATTGAATGGTATCCTGGTAAATGCCTAACACAGAAGCTCCTTAAGAAGAAGCCAAAGAAAGGATCAAAAAATGCAAAGCCAATGACTAAAATTGAGGAGTGTGAAAGTTTTTTCAACTTCTTTAGCCCACCTGAAGTCCCCGATGAAAATGAAGATCTTGATGAAGAAACTGTATGAGAATAACTTTTTATTTTAAGACAACAATTGATAATCTATTTTTCATTCTTCTGTGTTATTTTGTTTATTTTTTTCATCTTTGTTATCTTTTGGATAGGCAGAGGAGCTCCAAAATCAAATGGAGCAAGATTATGACATTGGGTGAGTCCTACTCACTGTACAATTGAATGTGGACAGCTATCTTAATTAGAAATCCTGGTGCTGATTCTTTTCTGCAGCAATACTAATGACACGTTATTTCAACATTTCCTCAGCTTTTATTTCTCCAATTTCCTTGACTAGCTTGTTCAAGTAATTGGGTCTCCACTCACATACCTGTTTTGTTGTTGGAATCGTGATATAGGTCAACTATCCGAGATAAGATCATACCCCATGCCGTATCATGGTTTACTGGCGAGGCTATTCCGGGAGAGGAGCTCGATTTAGATGATGATGATGATGAGGATGAAGACATTGATGAAGATGAAGATGAAGATGAGGATGAGGAAGAGGATGAGGATGATGAAGATGAAGGCAAGACCAAAAAGGTGTTCTTCTAAAGATTGTATCTTTGATATTGCTTTTTCCTTACCCTGAAGTTAAAGTTACTGATCCTTTTTTTTTTCCCACTTTTCAATTGGGTTTGCTTGTTGCTACAGACATCTGCTGCAAGCAAGGTATTCTCCATAGATGGAGTTCCCACCATTTACTCTTCTTGTTTTTTTTTTTTTTCCTTCTCTCTCTCCTTGATTCCTTTTTCGGCCATAATCCTTATTTGAATGTCTTGACGATTTAATTTTTTTTTCTTGTAATATTCCATAATACAGAAGAGCGGGGCAACACAAGTCGGAGATGGTCAGCAGAGTGAGCGACCTCCAGAATGCAAACAACAGTAATGCTTGATTGCAGGAGTGTCTGTGGAGTGGTTGATGCAATGTTGTTTGGCAGAGGAGAATGGAAAGGCTTCCAAGTTATTTACTCTTCCCCCTCCTCCCCACCCCACCCCACCCCTTTCCGAGTCATATTATGTATTACAGTCTACACTCTACAGTTATGGAATTTTCCTCATTCCCTTTTTCCCCTTGTGGTTTGGAGAGAATGGGTCCAATAGCTAAAGGTGCGGTTTTGGTTGGTTATTTGTATGTTGGGGTTTGGCCTAGTGTGAATGTGTTATAAAGTCTTTTTCTCAGCGCTTAATTGTTCTGGTGGGGTTGTCACTTGGATGTTCGTGTTATCTCATTGTTCGAAATTGCGAAATTGAATTGATTGTTGGAATCTGTCGATCGTTTCATATTTTCATTGCTATGTTCCTCTTGCCTTTTCGGCGGCTTGTTTGTGGCCTTTGGGCTGTGATCCTGGCTTAATTTTTTGATTTTTGTAATTTGAGCGCGTTCGAGGAGATTCCTGTGTGAATAAGCTACACATAATCCTTTCAGGATTCCTTTTAACTTTTCTTACCGTTAAGGGGCTTGTTTCGTAAATGAACATCGAATCCTCCTAATGAATATCTATTCGGTATTACGTAATTAACTAATGGCAAATCAAATATTTAACATTTGTGTGGTAAAAATTTGTTTACATTTTGTCTCAAATTCACATCGCTCATAATGATATCCTGACATACTTTTAGTGCTTATAATACAAGTAGCATGGTAAAAGTAGTTATTCATACTTAAATAGCGTGATAAAAGATACAAAATTTGATAGAATTTGTCAATCATGATCGTTAAAATACTTAAATGATGTTATAATCTTGCAATTTACAGAGAGCAACTGGAAAATTATCAAAATTGAGAATCCTATAATAAAAGTGAAAATAGAGTGAAGGTGAAACAAAAAAATTGAGAAGAAAATGCGGTGGTAAAGAAAAATAATATTAAAGGAGTTAAACTCTCAAAAGGTTAAAAAAAAAACCCCTCCCAACCCAATCTCTCTATGCCTACACTAGGCATGGCAATGGAGACCCAGCCTGTGGGTCTTTGTTCGGTCTTGTCCTAACGAGGATGATGTCAATGCAAGTTGATCGGAAATCGGGGCTTTGAAATGGGGACAGAGGCATAACATTGCAGTCTGTTCCCATCTTCATTCCTGTCCCGATTAGGAATTTAGTTGTTTTCTATCTTACTTTCTATATAACAATTATATAACATTTTTAGAGAGATAATTTAGGCAATTATGTTTATATAATAATTATTAAATTTGTTTCTTCACCTCACTTAGTAATTTACCATTTTACTTTTTTCTATAATAATAACAATATAATATTTTTTAGAAGGAAAATTTAGTTAATTTTTATATATATATTAATCAGTTAATTTATTTCTTAATTAAATTTTAGAGATGATATCTTCAATGACACGGGGGACGGGATGAGATTCTGAAACCCTTTCCTGACAAGGATGGGTATAGAAATGAGGCTGAGGATTGGAAATGGAGATTGAGATAGCTATTTTTATCTCTGCTTCTCCTCGCCTCGTCTCATTGCTATTTTTTTTGGTTTTGGTCTCAGTGAAAATTATCTGCCATTATAAAACCAAGGGTTGACAAAGAGAAAGAGTAGCGATTCAACTCTAACACTGTATCTGAATAAAATTCTTGAAAGAGAGGAAAGTGGAGGAGAGGATCATTAAAGGAGAAAAATATTTTTTACCGTCTCTTGTGTTTGAAAAAAGGTGATGAGAGAGAGAAAAATTATAAATTCTTTTGTTTGGGAAAGGGTAGAAAGCAAAAGAGAGAAATATAAAATGTGTTAGAATAACAATTTTATTCTTCATAATAAATTCTATTAAAATATTTTATTTAAATAAAATTATAATTTTTAAATTATGTGATGGGTAATTGAGTTATTTAATAAATTTAATAGGAAAACTAACAACTTTTCTCTCATTTTTTAGAGGATTAACTTTAATGGAGTAAGAAGGATTAAGAAAATTAAAAATTTCTCTCTCTCCCACTTTTTAAATATTTTTTAAATATAATAATTTATATGAATCTCCTCACTTTCCTTTCTCTTTCCTTACTTTCTCCCTGAACACAACGTAAATTTTTTAGTTAAAAATTTCAACTACCAATATCTCGTACGTGGGACGGGTCCCTCCTCGTTGCCATTTCTAGCCTACAATATGGGCAACAGGCTACAGCGACGGCTGGGCCGAAGTGCGGACTCTATTATGCTAATGTTAGAACCGAACCCAGTTGATGTTGAAATGAAAGCTTTGTCCTTAACCGTAACCGTATCCACATTGGGAGCGTCCTGCGAACCCCGCACGGCCCACAAAATTGCAATATTTCTTCTCTCTCTTTCCTGCTCCAAGCGCTCAAGTGCTCAACTCGTCAGTCAGCGTAAAAAGGAGGGAAACTGATAAAAAAAAAGAAGAAGAAAAAAAGCCCTAACAGAGCTTACAGAGCCTTCTCTCTCTCTCTGGCGAATTGGCATATTATATTAACGAAACCAAACCTAATTTTATTCTTTTACTTTCGCTCCGTTTCCTTCTTTTATTTTTTGAGTTTGAAATTGCTTTCTATGGCGAGGCTTCTTGGAAATCCATCTTTTCTGAAACGCGCTCTGTTTGCACCGCAGGTAACGCTCAGTAAATAATCTTCTTTTCCTAAACTTCTGATCTGTGGCCGCTCTGTTTGTTTGCCGTGACTGTTCGAGAAAATTTTAGAACAACTATCCTATATTCTTGAAAATTTTTACCTATGCCGTTTAGGATGCAAGATTATCAATTTAAAAAAAATAATAATAATAATAAGTGTTGCGTTTTTGTGTAATGTTAAAAATTTCACCTTTTGCAGGGTTTGAGGAGATGGCTGGTGGGGACATCTTCTCACGTTTGCAACTATGCTACTAAAGGTACTGGAATACACATTATAAGAGGCACATTCACGCTTCTTTTAGAAACCCCAGTTGAAGGCCGAGTTCGGCAATTGTATTGTTTGTGTGTGGGGGGTTGTTCCGAGTATTGAGATGGTTTTGGCTGGAAAACTTCACTCAATGTTAATGAACCTACTTAACTTGAGAATCACATTTCTAGAATTAGGAATGTCTCTTAAAAATTTTTAAATTTTTGGAAGCTTTTGGTTAGTGCTGAATGATTTCTGGATTTTAAAGAAAAGAAAAATTATTGAGGGTTTGGGTGTTTTAAGTTTATTGTGATGCTAAAAGTGTTACATGGCCTTTTTGTTGTTTGGATTTTGACATATGAAAAACATCAAGTGTTAGGTCCTTTAGTTTTGCATTCGGATATGCTTGCTTGAAGAAGTGAGACTATTTGTTTTTGCTGTTTGTTTACTTGGGAATACTCTTTCGTGATAACCGTCAGTTTGTGTCTTTTTAAAGGTAGAAGGAGATCAAAGTCCGACGGCAGTGATTCTGCTGAAGATGGTATGTCCAAGAAGGAAGTGGCATTAAAACAAGCCCTTGAGCAGATTACTAGCCAATATGGAAAGGGGGCGATTATGTGGTTTGGCCGTTCAATTGCTCCAAAAGATGTTCCTGTGGTGTCCACGGGTTCTTTTGCTCTTGATATAGCACTTGGAACTGGAGGACTTCCGAAGGTGTGCCAAGCTTTTTTTATTTTATTTTTTTCTGGGAATGATTGAGTGTGCTACTTGGAAAAGAATTATGGGCATTGCATTTGTTAAATCTTAAAAAAAAAAAAAAAACACATCTGTGAGGTGTCAATTCTTAGGCCAAGTGAATTTTCTGAAATTGCCGGTCCATGATGCTTCTTCTCTATGTTGTTGGCTGCTTGTTGACTCTTTGACTTGAAATTTATGTCACATTTGCATGTGAGTGGGAATGAAACTTGGATTTTAGCATGTGCACTTTTATTGGCTGCTTATGAAAACTATATTTTGGATTTCTATAGGGGCGTGTTGTGGAGATCTATGGTCCAGAGGCTTCTGGGAAAACAACTCTTGCACTGCATGTAATTGCTGAAGCACAGAAGCAAGGAGGTGTTTTAGATCTATATAAGCTCTCCAACTCCGTCAGTTTATAGCAGTTATTAGTTAGGACTAACTTTACCTTCTTTACCCCCCATTCTGATTTTTGGTGGCTACACCAATTGCCACCTGTTGGTTTCTGGGGCTGAATCCTGCTGATGAAAGGCATAGGTGGAAGAAAGAACAGAAAAAGTTGGTGCAATTATGTCACTGTTCTTAACATCCATTATTGTCTTATCACTCTAGTTTGATTGGCTCATTCTCCAGCTTTTGAAGACTTATTAGGAATTTATGTCCATCAATTTTAATGTTGTCTATATGCCTATTTTGGAGGACCTCCATTTGAACGAAATTTCTGAGCTGTTGAGGACCAGCGGTCTCTTCTCAGAGGATAGTGATTTCAATTTGTTTGCAGGTTATTGTGTTTTCGTTGATGCTGAGCATGCTCTTGATTCGTCATTGGCCCAGGCTATTGGGGTGAACACTGAAAATTTGCTTCTTTCTCAACCTGATTGTGGTGAACAAGCTCTCAGTCTTGTGGACACTTTAATTCGGAGTGGTTCTGTTGATGTGGTAGTTGTTGACAGTGTAAGTAAGGTGCTTCATTAGTTTATGCAGTTAGTGTTCTTCAACTGATATTGTGGGGTGCTTCATTAGTTTATGCAGTTAGTGTTCTTCAACTGATATTGTGGGCTTTGTTCTGCGTCATCACGTGGTTTTAATTGTTGACAGGTTGCTGCACTTGTGCCTAAAAGTGAACTTGATGGTGAGATGGGTGATGCTCACATGGCAATGCAAGCAAGATTGATGAGCCAGGCACTACGCAAATTGAGCCACTCTTTATCTCTATCACAGACTATTTTAATCTTTATAAATCAGGTATGGATCTCTTTAATGTGGGTTGAGAAATTCTTGTTTTGGTTGTTGTCAATGAATTTTCTGTTCTTGTGGTTAGACAATCCTGAAGTTCTTGGAGCCAATAAAGTTCAAATTTGGACGCTTGCCATTGGTTGTCTGGATGTTACACCCAGAATATAGTCTTTTGATTCCGCTCAAAGATTTTCTTCCCTCTAGATCAGGACTGTCAATTGGAGCGCAATCAAATGCTCCCCCTTAGGTCACAAAACTCGTTTGATCTTTATCCCAGGCCAGTAATTTTTGGTCAAAATCCTGTACCAAAGCCAATAGGAGTTTCCATTATATTTTCCCCCTGTTTACATTTCAGAATTAATGAAACTTTAAACAAAAATATATATATTTATTGGGACCTTATGCCTGAAACAATGGCTTCGTTTAGAAAGTGGTAAAAATACATTGCTAGGTGTATATTATCTAGTTTGTGAGCTTCATGCTTTTGATAGAGCAGCCCCAAGTTGCACACAATTTGCCCCATCTCAATGAAACTCTATCCATCCACCCTCCACAACCCCCCAAAAAAAACTTTCTCGAATTACTATTGATCCCTTTCCTTTGCTGTGACATGAGGGCGAGCCTTAATATGACGGTAAGGTTACACCATTCCATTGTGAACTGGAGCCGGAGGTAGTGTCAAAAACAACCTCTTTATGAAAACAAGGTTCCGCCTCCCTATACCCCACGATCTAGGAGCCTAGCGTATTGGGATGCCTTTTTTCTGTGAGATGCTTTATTAGTTATCTTTCTTATGTTCTCTATGCATACATGTTTTGATATCTTGACTTTATCATACAATTTAATCCCTTGAATTCTTCACATCTCTTGCCTTGGGGCAAACTCAACTAAGAAGAGGTAATACGCAGTCTTACAAAATAAGCATTCCCCAATGTTAGTGTTGCATCTAGACATCGAGCTTATTTTATCATTAAAATACTTTCAGTTAGTCTGTAACTTTGATACAGTGCATGGGAGTTGATTCTAATAGCTCTTCAGTAAATATGATTTCATTATCTACAATTTATAGGTAAGATCAAAGCTTTCCACTTTTGGATTTGGTGGACCCACTGAAGTAACCTGTGGTGGTAATGCCCTAAAGTTCTATGCTTCAGTGCGCCTAAACATAAGAAGGGTTGGACTTATCAAGAAAGGAGAAGAGGTATGAGAATCTTTCCTCTAGTAGTTGTGTTTAACGAGGTAATTTTGGGTTATTTCAATGCCCATCTGGGAGATAGTGTAATGCCGTTGTGCTTCCTTGGAGTTAATTTGTGATTTCATACTTGTCTTTTCTCAGACTACTGGAAGTCAGGTTCAAGTGAAAATTGTGAAGAATAAACTTGCCCCTCCATTTAAAACTGCAGAATTTGAACTTGAGTTTGGCAGAGGAATATGCAGGGAATCAGAGCTTATAGAGTTGGGCGTAAAACACAAATTCATCAGTAAGGCTGGTGCATACTTTTATTTCAAAGAGGAAAGTTTCCGTGGCAAGGAAGGCTTGAAAAAGTTTCTAGCTGAGAATGATGCTGCAAGGGAAGAGCTCATGATGATGCTTAGGGAGAAGCTTCTCGATGCTAGGGCAGAGAAAGAAGCAGGAACAGAAGGTTTAAGTGAAGGAACCGAGGAAGAAATCATCTCACCTGATTCAACTGATGAAGAACCTGTCACGGCAGCTCATGCATAGTGTGAAAATGATGTGAAAGACTAGGTGGACATTTAACCTGAAATATTTCATGGTATGGTCCAGTTTTGGAGGGAATCCTGCAGTCGTTATGGCCTGCCCATCGGTTGCACGAGTATTCAGTGGACAAGATTTCATGGAACGGTTGGAAGGACCTCTTGTTTTGCAAATGGATCTCACCTGTGCTTGTGGTCCGGCATGATGCTTTCTGTAAATTACATGTATTTTGGGGCTGTGAAGGCTGAAATTTTGTGGCTTCCAAGGGGACAGCTCCGGAAAAAGCTTAGGATTACTAATTTCGATTCCTAGTAGCTTTTAGCTACATTGTGTATGTAAATGAGACCTACTTTGTATTTATTGATTGAAAGTCGGGAACTCTCTTACCAACTTCTATCCTATAGCTCTTTGTGTTGTAAGGATGGGAAATTCTTTAGTTAAATTTTTTTTTTAAAATTTAATCTTTGATAGTTGATAACCATACTGGGTATATTATCCTCTGGAGAGTCAAAAAGAAAGGCGGGGTGCTAGAGTCACCCGGGATTGAAATAGGAAGACGATAGTTTAGAACTGGATTAGTTTTTGCTGTGGCCGTGGTTATCATAGCCAGCGCCAGCCAACCGTTGAAAAATAATTAAAGAAAAATGAGGAGAATTTAGACTTCTATATTTAAGAATTGGGTTTTAATTTTGGAAAGCGGTATGTGATTTTTTTTTTCTTTTTTGAGAAGAGGGAAGAGATATGAGATTTGAGAATGAAGATAATTTTTTTTATTATATAATTGATTGTCTAATTAGTCTTTTAACGTGAAAGAAGAGGAAAAAAATTAAAAAAATAAATGATGTAACCATTCAAAATATTCATAGCCTATGAGAGTCTTTTTTAATAATTTTTATACAAGAAGGTATTATTTTTTTTTGGGGGGGGAGGGGGTTTATGGGAGGGTGTAACTACCCAAAGAAGGGAGATTGAGGGGGTAAAAGCTCAAACTATTGTGTTCCATTTGAGTATAATATCTGACGTTGGTCTTTATTATCCTGTAACGTAAAAGATAACAATGCTTGGAATTTTTAATTGTGAGTCTATCTACGAACATTCTAAAAAAATATGGATACAATCTAAAATGAATTGAACCTATGTAACTTTTCCTGTCAAATGCATCACGGGTTTTAACTCTTTTAAAGGAAAGACTTGGGGACATACATATGTAAGGAAAAGATCGTGTTCGTGCCACAGGTCTCTCTCGTGCTTGCATTAAATAAAAAAAAAAAAAAAAAAAAAGACATGGTATTACTCTCTTTCATGTGTATTGATATGTTCACTGTACTATCGGCACGAAAATTTTATTGTATTTCATATATGGTTTTTTAAGATTTATCGGAGATTCTCAGGCACCATGGCTTGGAATTCGGAACTAATTCCCTAGTTCCTGGGGGCCGTAGCTGTCGATCATCATCAATCATCAGTTATTCCATCTCTGTGGTCCTGATACCGCTCCTTATACAGTAGGCAAAGAAATTTTTATTTTTATTTTTTTAAAATAAATATAATTTACTTATAATTTTTTATTATACATTAAGTCGAGTTCACTTGAATAATAAAATATAAAAAATATTTGAATGATATTAAATTATAAATTAATTTTATTTACTTAAAAAGAGAATAAAATTAATAAGCACTGTATGCAAAGATCAACATTTTCAATTAGCTCTCTAATTTTTTCAAGTGATATATATATTTTTTTGGTAGATAATAATCATTCGGTATTACCGTATTAGAAGTAATGGGTTGCCGGTATATGAAATTTGCGACCTGCTTTTAATTAATTAGGATTGGTCAACTGAGGGATAATTCAATGTTATTATCTCATTTACGATTTAAGTTCCAATTTAAGTGACCGCGCGTGAAAACTTTAATTTTTTAATTTATTTGATTTGATCGTTGATTGTGCATCACTAATTTTAAACTTCACAATCATCATATTCTACTTGGGAGAGACTTATTTGAGTCTAATAATATTTGGACGGTAGAATCTTTCTTATAGGTTAAATTGAATGAAATATACAAATAAAATTATTTCAACCTCAACATATAAGTCTGATAACCGATATATCCATACTAAATTTTTTTTTATTGTTAAAAAAATTTACGGCAGGTCAAAATTACTGAGATTAAGATTTCTTTTAAATATTTTCTTTTTTCATTTACTGGGAAGAACATAACGTGATATTGTATGGGAAAATTTCTAAGATGACTGTTATGAACCTCATGTTTGCATCTATGAGTGATGGCCTCATGGCTAATAAGGTAACAACAATTAAAGCGTGCGATTTGACACAGATTTTATTTTGATAATATTTGTGTTTCTGTGAATCCTGCTTGTCAAAGCCTCAAAGGGTCTGGCAGAACTGATTGAATGTTCATTGCATTGCTAATTGTTCAATGCGGCCGTCATTTTCTTGACTCTGGAGTCATTAGCTTAGAGAGACCCAAAAGCAGAAAATTCAGGAAAGAAGAAGAGTCAATCAAAGAAAATCAAAAAGAGCAGCAACATTTGAATATGGCTTTTTTGTCTTTTCATCTTTCTTTTTGAGCCGAACAGCATTTGAATATGATTACTTACTAGTGAGGAGGAGGCAGGAAAAAAACACTAGCTCATCAGTTATGGATTGGACTGGTCCAACACTAAGAAGAAACTTCGGTGAAAGGAGAAAATTGCAGCTGTAAGGGAGGTGGTGCTGAGAAAATCAAGCGGCCAGCATGACTCGGGCCGCCAGGATTGAAATCAACGTAATGATTCAGCCTGTCGTCTCAGGTGGGCTTTTTCGTGGATGTCATGCGTACGTCGGGCTTCAGAATTTGGGGCTTTAGTTAATATATAATTTTCAAAAACTCTTCTACTCTCATAAATGAAGTTAGGTAATTTCTAAATCTGACGACTTGAATATGATAAGTTTTAAATTCGAATTTCATTCAAATTATTGGCACCCATCCCCTCACTTCACAGAAATATTTTAAGTACACCCAATACTATGAGAATGCCTCTAAATATGAATGAATATAATAATTACAATATGAAGTTCGCTCTTATTTATACTCTTGCCGAAAAAAAAAAGGGAGGGACCAAAACCCTTCCCTCTAAAACATAGAAAAGAAAGCCTTCCATGTCATGTGGCCAATAAAAATCTAAACAATAAAGAAAGTTATTGTTCAAATATTTCGGCCTGAATTTCATGCCACTCGAAAGTGTCACCTTGTTTTTTTAACCAGTTCTTTCGTTGTTGTGCAGTTAGAGAGAATAATTTAATTTTTTTTGCAATATTTTACCGTGCCAAAGAGCTAGAGGGGGGAAAGAGAATATAAAGAAACAAAAGAAGCGACAGGAGGGAAACAAAACTCTAATGAAGCTACATGTTTTAAAATGTTTATGTAACCATATATTTTCGTGACAGAATACAAAATAATTAAATATTTCAACGCCAGGTTTCCCATTCTTCAGGAAAACCTTTGTTGCTACCTAGATTTTGGTAAGCAAGCATTTGTGATCGAGGTTCAACAGTCTCACTATATCATATCCAGTCATCGTGTCTCAAAAAGTCCTAACATGCACAATTACTGGGACTTTCCAGGCTGCAGGCCCTAATTTTAGGATGGAAAATCGCTCAACAAATCCCGTCACAATGTCACATTCATTCTTTACTTTCTGTCACCAATCCATAACGCAGGAGAATAGTCAACTAAAATTTTTTATATCATCTGTAGTATTATTTAAAGTTTACAGTATTAATTTGATGCGAAATAAATATGGGCCATTATTTGACAAACGCTTATGGTGCTTGATATCAAATATAACAAATAAATTGAAAAATTAAACATTTGCAATTTAATGGATCTGTGTATGAGACTTCTCTCACGTAATTTTTATATATCACCACAATTCTTTCTACAATATCGTGACGTGGCAAAACATACTTTACAACTAAATTATATATAAATTTATAAAATATTTTATATGAAATATATTGTAACACATAGGGGAGCAGGGGCAAATTCCCCGTCTTTCTTGCTTTTTTTTTTCTTTAATTCAGTTTTCAATCCTTCAGTAATAAAAAAAAAAATGAAAATTAAGCACTTGATATCGTCTTCATTAGTGGATCATTAATGTTAGTCATATTGTCTTCATAATTACGTACATAGTTAATTGGTTACAAGATGAAAAGTCCCAATGCCAACCTTTGATATGGGTCTTGCTTTCTGGTTTGTTGGACGTGGGAAAAGGAAATGGCCATGGCTCGACTACTTCTTAATCGGTAAAATTTTTCACATAATTTGAATTGTGATCTTGTGACCAGCGCCCACCCTGCAAGTTGCCAATTGATTGCTGGGGTTTTTTCTTCTTCTTCTTCTTCTTCTCCTTCTCCTTCCTTTTTCCCTTTTTCCCATGTGTTAAACTATTTGTTTCTTCATTTCAGACAGCTTTTACTAAGACTAATTCTTCCCCTCTCCCCCAAGAATCGTCTACAGCGGTCTAATATGAGACAGACTTTAGTTTTTTTTTTTCTTTTAAATTTTATAACAATAAAAATAGTGTATTATGAAAATATTATTCTTCATATTTCGAAGTCAACCTTTTCTGATCATTGTGTTTCCATTTAATTAATTCTCATATGAAAAGACTTATTAGTTAAATATTGATTGAGCCGAACGTGGCTCTCCCATTATAAAGACAAACTTTAATTGTTTTATCAATGGCTTCTATTATAAAGAAAGACTTTAGTTGTTTTATTATAGATTTTAAATTTGAAAATGACCTTGTTAAAAGCTTCTAGAAGTGGGATCCACACCGGCACACGGATTCCAGGAAACTGGAAATGTGCATGTGGAAATTTGGAGAAGATAATCTGAGGCTTTGATTCATGACCAATGATTCGACCTTCTTTCTAAGAAAAAGCTGAAGTGGATTGAATAGCGTATTTCCGTGTTATTTCTTTTTTCACTATCAGGAGGCTGCTAGTTAATAAACAGCGTACGAACGGGCCCGACGAGGGCTCTAGTTTCTACCAGCACCTGGACGAAAAAGCAGTTACAGCTTAATGTATGTCTTAAAGAGTATAAATTTTTATATCGTTAAGATATAAAAATCTATAATAAGATTTAATATTCAAAGACTTCCCCACCTAATTTTTTTTTGGCGGATTTGAGTTTCTACGACTTTATTTGACAATATGAGTGAAGGAAGACATCATTAAACTTATTTTTATATTAAATGTATAGTATTTGTTAATTTAATTTTTTTTATAAAATTAACTCATAATTTAAAATTATTTAAATATTATTTTTAATTTTTTTATTCAAATAGACCTCACTTATTGTATGGTGAAAAATTATGAATAAATTATACTCACTTAAAAAAAGAGTCAAAATAGAAATTCCCTAAATTAAATATATAATCTAATAAAATAACATTAAATTTTGAACTATGTAATTAAAGTTTAGATTTCTAGATCTTAATCAAGTTCCCGAAGGTAAATTCATGTGAAAAATAATATTAATTTAGGTCGCAGAGAATGAAAATTATACAATAAGGGTATTCATATGCAGCAAGATTATAATGTAATTCTCTTCTAATAAAACCAATTTGGTGATCTTATCAACTGGAATCTTCAGTTCGTTGAGGGAAAAGGACGCCTGTGTGAGCCCCATCACGGGTTATGCAATCCCAAATATTGGATTTAAAAATAATAACAACAATAATAGAAGTTCCCACAAACTTGATATATGACCCACCAAAGCCCAAATGCATGGCTGGAATACACAAAACAAAAACAAAGAAAAGAAAAAGAGGACGGAGAGGCACTTACTTGAATTTTTTTGGGTCCCCTTTTGTATTTCGTAGTAATTCATATTATAAGGATCTTATGAGTATTTTTTTTTTTCCTAATGTTTCAATTTTTTTTTCTAATTAATAAGTCATCTCTTGGGTATCTAATTTTTTGTGCTTTCTATTACAGGATGTAGGAAAGACTGGTCATTAAATATTTTGAATCAACACAAAACAATTCAGCATGTGAAGACTTGATTGGCTTGAGTTGTACTTGCTACGGAAGCAACTTGCACAGCTCTGCAAACCAATAAATCTCTTGCATACCACCAATCAATTTCATACCCTCATTGTATACGCAAACAATAGAAGTCGACAAACCATTACCATATACACAAACAATAGAAGCATTATAAACCCATTTTGAATTATAAGCTAAGCCCTTTTCATATTGCATATTGTAACATGTCCCTTTAGACCATTTCTTTCTTACGATTTATAATAGTAATCGGGGAATTGTTTCTATCAGTTGGCTTAAAGTTGACCATAAAATTGTTCTACTAAATCATGTATCTCTTATTAGTAACATTTTCCAATTTTTTGTGACATTTTACCATGGTTATAAATCTTATATGGAATAGAGAAATTAAGAAAGAGAGAAATACTCAAAAAAAAAAAAAAAAAAAAAGAAGGAAAGATATTCTATTTTAAATATCTTTAGCCACCATGGTCCACGTATTTGAAGCGAATTATCAAAAACTGAAAAAAAAAAAAGAAGAAAAAACAAAGACTCGTCTGAGAAAAAGGACGTACCAGTCGTTTAATTAAGTCTCCATCAGATTGAGCTGAATTGACGTGGTTCATAACATTGGCTATGCTGACCAGTGACCAATATTATTATTTTTTTTTGTACTTTTGCTATAAAAATAAAAGCTATATTAAATAATAAAAAATAATAGTCTTGCTTTGGCATAAGGTATTAGCAGGCATTCCCCCAAACCCCACCCTAGAGAAAGCAAACGAAAAAGAAATCACCACAGGCTACATTCGCTGTGCGTCGGATATGGATGTACAGATAATTTTTTTTTTTTTACATATGTTTGTTTTTGGCCCCAGTTCGAGAATTTGAGGGGAATTGCCCTCTTGGGTATTTTGCACTTCTGTAGTGTCTTCGGACCACTTTTATTTTATGTTAATTTTTAATCGACTAACTTTCCAAAGGAAAACAAAAGGTAATCATAGTTCCATGGTTTGTTAAAATAATCGTTAAATTTAATTTTAGTAATTAGAGTTCAATCAAAAGTATTTTCATAGATACGAATAAAATAAAAATCTCTGTCTCATTTGTAGACCTATATTTGTAGGGATAAGTATTTTTGGGGTCCTAAACCTTTAGGTTTTTTTACGTTTGAGTCCTAAATTTTTTTAACATTTCATTTGAGTCCTAAATCTTTTAATTTTTTACTATATCAGTCCTTTAAGTTACGAAAAGTAGTCAATCTATTAATAAGTGAGTTTAATTTAATAAAAATCATTTAAAAAAGCTTAAATACATGAGTTAAATATTTTTTTCATTAACAAAATATGCATATTAAATATTTTTTTAATCAACAAATATACGAATTAAATAGGCAACATGCATATTTTTTTATAGAAAAGATATTCAATTCATATATTTAATCTTTTTTAAATAATTTTTTGTAAAGTTAAAATTATTTTTTAATAGATTGATCACTTTTGTTAAACAGATGGACTAATTTGGTAGAAAATCAAAAGGTTTAGAACTCAAATGAAATGTCAAAAAGATTTAGGATTCAAATATAAAAAAACCTAAAGGTTTAGGATTAAAAAAATACTTATCCCTATATTTGTATATCAATGTACCTCATTATGTCCTTCTTTTATTTATACAAAAATTTACCTTTTTATTATTTTTTATTTATCAAGTCGCAACTGAAATTAAGTGTCTATCTATAGTACAAAAAAAAAATAATAATAATAAGTGTTTGTTGTGCAATTTTAAAGATTTATTACTTCTTAATTGATGTAGCATATTTATTTAAGATTTATCACTTATCTTGGTCAAATAAGCATAAGGAAACTCTTGCTACATATATAGAGATTTTTTTTTTTGGTTGATGACATATATAGAGATTTTATTAGACTAGCAAATTAGCTATTACTGAGAAAGAAATGGTGGTCAATACCGCCGTCTGGAAGTCGTTGTTTGATTTCCACGTGGAAAAAATGAAAGGCCCGACTTCCATAGATTCCAACCGTGATTGCGTGGGGGCCAAATGGTTGAGCTACATCTGGTGGGGAACCCTATTTTTTTAGAAGACATCTGGTGGGGATCCTTCCTTTTTACCGTTAATATAGATTTATTAGAGGACCAATGGCGACTCAGATTATAGATAACTCTATTATACATATATCTTACAAATATGCACATCAAAAGTAAAAAAAAAAAAAAAAAAAACTTTTAAAACTTACGACTAAAATTAATGTACAATAAACTTATTAATAATATACGCACAGAATAACTACGTCTCTTCCACGTTGCACCTTACTCTTGTCTACCTAATATTACTGGATTTCTTATTAGCTAGGTCCTAATCGCAAAAAGAGCCTCTCAATTTATCGATTCAAACCAAACCTCAAATCCATCAAAATTAGTGAGTTATAATAAAAAAAAAGACAGTCCTTTGACGATAAACAACCTTTGAATGTATTTATCAATCGTTTTCGGTTGGGCTCTCTCTCTTTCTCTCCCTCTCTCAAAATTTCCAGTCAATTTGGGCGACACATTGAAATATTCCAATTCATGGGGAAAAAGTTGGAAACTGATTTGCACCATTTATTTTGGTTCTTACGGACAAGAATCCTTGTCCTTGTTCTTGTCCATAAATGTGTATATGCTGTACAGGGTTCCTACGTAGTTGGGCATCACTTCTGGTATATCTCCTCATTCATTACAGTGATTTAGTGGATATTTTATAAATAAAAGATGAAATAAAAAAAAAAACAGAAAGGGAGAGTTATACAAAGGATATTTAAACCATGTAAGAGTGTGATTTGGACAAGAAATATTTGATTGGAATTAATAATGTAATAATCTTTATACATTTTTTTTACATCATACGTAATTATCTTTATAAAAATATGTAATAATCTTTATAAAATTTGGCGAACTGAAACACCTCAGAAAGTAGAGGAAAAAACAAAAGCGATTCCTATATTAATAGCGAGCAGATGTATTTGTTTTATATAATTATTTATGACATCTACTATAAAATTAATAAATAAATAAAAAAAGAGATAGAGAGAAAACGCCCTTCTTGTTAAATGATTGTTCAAAGAGAAAAGGCACTGTCTGATTAAATTTTTTTGACAAAGAGAAATGTTGCACCGTCTGATTAAATTGGTCATCAAAATTGTGGAACGCGCATGCAGTAATGCAGCACCTCGATACATATGATGTAATCTATCTGAAGTGTGTGATTTTTTTCTGGTCGAAAAAAAGAAATGAGTGGCTATGATCAGCGGAAAAAAAGGTCAACAGCATCCACTAGGATGGTGGAGCCGTCAGAATATAAAAACCCGACCCTCGTCTATAACGATGTGCCAGCTGTCAATGTGCTAAGTCAGCAATAAGCCTTCTAACTGCTTCCTGGAAGGCAGACTCGTCCCATTCACTTCCCTGTACACAACCAACCAAGAAATTAATTAGCCATGCAAAATTATTATCAATTCGATTACATTCTTTTGTCAATTTAATCCACAATTCACTTTTATTTTTCTTTGAATCTAGTAATTCAATAGTTGAAAGATGAACTTAATTCTTTTAATTAAAAGTTTCAACTTACAACCATTCAAATTCAACTATCCAGAATCGGGTTCTTGATTCATAAAATCATGAATAATTTGATTAAGGTAAGAGAAGAAGGTGAAAAGGAACTAATTCTTGCATAATTTGCATTCGACCTTCAATATCCGCTAACCGATCATACACTCCAATCTACCAAATAAGCTTTTTTTTTTTTTTTTTTTTAAAGATTAATTAGTGTCAATACTTCAAATAGCTGGCATGTCGAGCATTATATACTCCCAAAAATTACACTAGAATTCTCTTATAGACAACGATAATCAATGGTATATTCTATAATATATAGAACTTCGTTATGAATACGTACGCATTCAATTTAAAAATATACTTTCATGATCATTAGATATTCATTTATTCCTCTAATCATTAATTAGATCATATATTGAAATGCTATCATACATTATACTTCTAATAATCATTTAGTTATATAATTTAATTGAATCACAAACTCATTCGTTCAGTTTTTTTGGTCCGTATAACTTGGACTCATGATAGGTCACCAATTCATTGAATTGGGGAACTATGAAATGGCTTCTTGATCAGTAAGGGCTAGAGGCGTACCTCAATTCTCAGTCTCAAGATAATATGACTGGAGGAATTCGGTTCGGTTGTACCCTGGCTGGCTTGTACTGACATCAAGTTGACATTCTCATCTTGTTTCAAGAACTCCAATATCCGAATCACCATATTCAAGATGGGAGATTCTCCTCTTACAGTCACTCTCAAGTCCTCGACACGGTGTTCCGATGAAGTCCATTCAGGAACATGTCCAAGCTGGACCTGAATTGGATCACTGCTTCTTGCCGCTGTTGAGGATTCACTTATAGTTGCTCCTTTAGCTGCTTCTTTGGCAGGCAAAAGCTGTGCTTCTAACTGTTGGTTTCTTCGACTCAGATCTTCGATTTGCGCTTTCAAAGAGTTCAAGTACTCCCTTGTCCGAATAAGAACTGACGCTTTGTCTTTCTGTATCATCCACATATAAAATTCCTGAATCTTCTTTTTTTTGGTTCAAGGGAGCTGGTAGCCCAGCAGTGCTAGAAGAGGGGGATGGTGAGACAATATGTCTGGGGTTCGAAACTCCAGACCTGTTGGTTGGAGGAACACACGGCCAACTAGAGCAGCTAAAGCCGCGCCTCATAAAATTCCTGAATCTAACCCCAAGTATCCGTAGTAGAAAGTAAGAAGTAATTGGCCGATTAAAAAAACACTTACCTTAGTCTCCGGAGGTAGAAGTGATCTCAGTGCTTGAAAGCTTTCGTTAATCTTTTCACGCCTTCTGCGTTCTGAAATCATATGGTGCAACTGATTGCTTGTGGGGCGGCTTGCCAGCATGTGTTCGCGTCTAACTATATTCAAACTTCTGTAATAAGTAATCGCCCGATTAAGCATACTTTGCCTTCGTAAATTGCTTCTTGGCGGTGGTCTTGTTGTGGGGTTTAACCTTGAGAGGTAACTCTTGAAAGCAGTTGCTCTCTGGGTTGTTTGAGAAACATTTGGCAAATTTTGTGTCAAAGAAGAAGAGGAAGAAGAAGAAGGAGATGTTAAAACGGCGAGAATGGCTCTTGTCATCGTGGCGTCTACGCTCTCTGTGGTTAGTGCGAATGTTTGCATGGCTTGCTGGTGTGGACTAGCGGTTCCTGTGCTCGGTGTTGCTTGCAGAGATTGCAAAGTGTGTGGAAATAAATTACCTGTTTGTGGCATTGGTTGCAAAGATTGCAAGGCTTGTTGAAGTGCAGCAGTTGCGGTTGGGATTGGCTGCAATGGCATAGCTTGTTGGAGTAGCGCACTGCTTGTGCTGATCAGTGGCTGCAATGTCGGAGTCTCTTGCCCGGATTCTGCTACGTATGATGGGCCTGGAATGTTAAAGAGAAAAGAAGAGCTGTCTGGGCTATCCATGGATAGTGATCTCAATGAGGATGAAGACGAAGAGTGCCGGCCCGGATCAACTGCTCTTGATGAAGGAGAATGCCGAGGAAAGTCCTCCGGAAACCAATTCCTCATTTCATTTATCATGTTCATCTGACGAATGAAAAAAAAAATTGAAATTTATTAAGGGTCTGGCTATCTTTCAAAGCAAGAGATGAAAGGAAAAAAAAAAAAAATCAAAGCAATGAAGGTTAAAAAGAGGTAATATACAATAGATGTCTTACTCCAGTGGTTCTGGACCACCCTAATTCAATTTCTCCGCTCCTGCACCCCATAAAAATTGCAGTCTGCAACCATATAAAATACGAGAAATGATGTATAACAAGGGAGAGAGGGACAATTGTGTAGAGACAATAGTTTTCTGAAACAGTATTAAAAGTGTACACAAACCTTAATTCTTGCTTCCTGAAATAGATAAAAACAAAGAGAAACATTGAGTTAGGTACATTTTTTAAACTAATAACCGAACGGGATGTAACTTTTTTCTTGCTATATATATTATCATCATCAAGTTTTTTACCTGGTAGAATTGTCGTTGTGCATGTACATACGCCTTCCTCTGAAGATCCAATTCGTTTAATTCTATGTAGGGAGAATTGGTGAGGAAAGCATGCCCAGGAACACGGCTGCAGTTAGAACAAAAATACGTGTTGGCAATTGGAAAACGAAGCCAACGATACATATATAGAGAAACTCATCAATTCCATGTTTATATTTGTACAGCTAAAGTTGAGATCAGTTTCATACTCATCAAGAAGAGAAAACACTCCATGCCGATATTCATCAAAAAGCACCCGAATCGCCGGTTGATAGACTACTTCTTCTTGGTAATATCCATCCAAGAAGATCAAACAGCTGCTAAAAATCAAAATAAGCAATTGGGTATACATAATATTTGTTATAAACTATACAGACTTAGTCATAGGCTAGAAATGGCGTTTCAAAGCTTACTTGGAAGGGTTGGGCAAGTATGACCGAACGCAAATGTAGGTGCTGCCAACAGACTGCATTAGCATTTGGAGATAATTGGCGCGCTCAGCTGGGGCCATGGAAAATACGGTGTCCATGATCGCAAGGAAAGCTTTGGCTAAGCTAATTTGACTGCAGCATAAAAGAGATCCCCCATCAATGATTTAGGGTCCCTTTTATGTTGCTTGTCATCTCCTCATTTGTTGATCATGTCTATCTTTGATCGCCAAAGAGGATGAAGATGGATGCTTCATATTTAAAAGTAAAGAAAAAAGCGAAGAGAAAGATCAACCAGATTATTAAATTATGAATAAGTTTTGCAGGTGGTTTTGTGTATGTTTGGGAAAGATGCAGACGGCACTATTTTATGAATATCGGATACTGGTTTTGTGGTGGTTGGGTTGGGACTTGGGAGCAAGGAGAGAGAGAGAAGTAGGGTCGCAGCCAGCCAAGAGAAAAAAAGCTTGAAAGGTAACAGTCAAAGTCTACCATTTTCAAATTGGTCAAGAGAGGAGGCACGGTGTATCGTTTCCTCTTTTTCTATCCCCTTTTGAACCCTTTTTAATGAAAAAAATTTGTGGCCGTTTGTTATTAGAAACAAGTGGATACAAGTACTATAAAATATATTGTTCTATAAAATATATTGTTGGATTACTGAATTTAAAAAAGAAAAATAGATCACCTCTTCCCGTACTTTCATTCCAATTTAAGAGTGGAGAAGCAAAAAAAATTAGGAACTCAAACGGGCTATTATAGCATAATTGCTCGATCTTTTAATTATTGACGTGATAAATTAATTCTTTCTTTCGGAGAAATCAGAAAAGGCTATGAGTTCATTTCAAAGGGTTGGTTGTGACTTCAATGGAGGGACAAGACCAGCGTTTCTCAGTAGAATCTTCATAATTTATACGCAGCCTTAATACGAGAATGAAACAATTTTTATTTTAATGGCTTGAATTATTAATAAATTTATAAACTTTAATTCTAACACGAGAGAACATCATAAAATTTATAACTTTTTTTAAACAATAAAAAAATTTATCATAAATATATCAGTAATCAGATCCATAGGTAAAGGGCGAAATAACTCCTATTTGTAATACTTTATTTAACAACTCTAAAAAATAAATTCATAATTCAAGTACTATTAGACCAAAATAAACCTTTATCATATTTAATTACAGTATTAACAAATCGTAAATTTATAAATGTATCACTCCATAATCTTATTTATTTAAAATAAACCGTAGCACAGAAACTAAAATCAGGTCGTTAAAAAAAATATATATTAAATTACTATTAAACGATTCTCAAAACTTATAAAATTATAAAGTTATAAACGGTATCTTTCATAACATTCAACGTACACGGCCGCGCGCTGCCCGACGCGGGGCAGACGCGCGGCCATTTGTTTTTCTTTTTTTCAGTTTTTTTTAAAAAATTTTTTTTAAAAAAATAAATTTTAAAATAACAATAAATATATTTAAAATAATATTAAATATATTTTAAATTTTATTTTTTAAAGATTTTAATTTAAAAAATAAGTTTTAAAATAGTAATAAATATATTTAAAATAATATTAAATATATTTATAATTTAATTTTTTTAATTTTATTCAAAAAATAAATTTTAGAATAACAATAAATATTTTTAAATAACACTAAGTATATTTTAGAATTTAATTTTTAGAAAAGTTTGTGCACCCGAATTTTTTGGCCCAACGGAGTGTATAGAAAATAGTAAATATTAAATTTTAAGTAATAATATTCACATTTTTAATAATAAAATATTATTATTAAATTTTATATTATTAAAAATAGATATATTATTATTAAAAATTACTGAATTGTTACTATCAGAACAATCTTTTAAACTTATTTTCTCAAGCATTAAAACTAAATTTAATAAGTATATTTAGGATAACACAAAGTATATTTTAATATTTATTTTTTAAAATTTTATTTTAAATAAATTTTATGATAATATTAAATATATTTAAAATATTAATAAATATGTTTAGAACAACTTAATTTAAAAAAAAAACAAAATGGAAAAAAACCCCATTACGTGGCCGTGCATCCGCCCCGCGTCAGGCAGCTCGCAGCCATCTAATTGCTGCCCTCTCATAATTGCAGTGATTGGCTTTCGACGCTATGTTCACCTTTGACCGCCGAGTAATTAAAATCGAATCAGATCAGTCGGTTTAACTAGTTGAATTAGTGATCAGTCGTAGGTCTAATTTAGTTTAGGCCTAAAAATAGGGGACAAATAGAACCGGTCAACATTGATAAAAATTAGTAAAAAATTAGACTAGTTCAATCGATTCAATTCAACTCAAAAAATTTTAAATTATAATTTAACTCAAAACTTTATCTAAATTATAATTCAAGCTCTCATTGTAACTAAAAATTTTAATTTAGTCCTATATTGATTAAAACTTTCAATTTAATTTTTAAAATTAAAAAAAATATATTTAACCACAATCTATACATATTATTTTTTAATTACTTTTTACAAATATATATATTATTAAATATCAGTTAAATATTGACCCGCTAATATTTCCGGTTTAATAACTATTCTGATTCTAATAACTTTGCTTTGACTGCCCTTTATCGGCAATGATTTTTTTTGTTTTAAGAGATTGGTAAAGTCAATGAGTTATATAATAAAAATACTCTTAATTCGATAAATTTTACACTACTTTTTATGATTAAAATTTAGAATATGAGTTAATTGCTTGGCAATTAGTTCATTTATATTATATTAGGAATGAGTCAAGGAATTCAATTTATACTTCTTCTAATTTTATCCTTTCTTAGTGGCAACATGGATTTTGATTTTTTTTATTTTTTTAATAGAAGAAGAATTAGGAACCTAAAATATTAACTTTCATAATAGAAGCCTAAAATATTCTAACCAATAGAACGCCGCACGAGAGATCATATTGACTTTCCCAAACATTGGAGGGAACATGCGACATGTGCATCAAAATTATGACAAAATATGGCGACCGAGGAAATAAATTTCAATCGCACTCTCTCTGAGGCCTTAAAACAAGGTCAATTCCTTGGTATAGCTTGTCTGGTAAATTACTGCCAGCCTTCCCAGTGGAATGGTGCATTACGGTTACCTTGGGACCCATTTGAAAGATCAATAAATCATCGTGTGAACATCACAAAGAAACATTATGTAACATAGTTGATACTTCTATTTGTATGGAAGCTCACAACTTGTACATATTGAGACGAACAGAATTAAATAATCTGTAGAAAATCCTGTTGCTGCTCCCAGAATATTAATCAAGATGTTCACACGTGATCAAATTAATTGACATTTCTTGTTCTATAAATTAGACTAAGTTTATGAGGAGAAATCTTAAAGGGCTAAATCAATGGGCACACATTGATGAATGATCAACTCGGTATGTAGTTTTTTTAGCTTGAAACGCTGGTATTTAGAAGTCTATTGGATTCTGACTAATTCAGTTCGAGTCCGATGAATCTATTAAAGGGATATGTGGTTTTAGAGTTTGTCAAAAAATACAGTATATAATTTGTTTTGCATCAAATCCATATCTTGCAATTTGCTGGCTAGAATAAACTTGGCATCAATAATAAACTGAATTAACTCATGTCTAATCCAATTTGGTTGTAAAATGAGTCGAGCACAATTAAGATATTAATAGAAACTCGTTTAACTTTATTTTTTTGAAAAATGTACGGCACCAAAAGTTTTTTGTTAGAAATTTTGTCGGATTACAATGATATTTCGAATTTTTACAATCACCATAATACTTTTTATAACTAAAAAAAATTATATCTTATTATTTTTTGTTGTAAAAAATATCACGATAATTACAAAAAATTTAAACCTCATTATAATCGAATAAATTTCAAGTAGAAAACTTTTTGAAACTGTAATTTGACTATATTTAAAAAATCATAACAAATTGTATAATTACAGAAAAGAAGCAAATGTGGGAATTGCGAACAGAAAACGACAACAATAAAAGGCTTTTCCATTCTTTTTCTTATTAGTTGGAATTCCAATTCCAGATATTGAGATTGTGTGTCGGAGGGTAAAAAATGAAAGGAAGAAAAGGATTTTAGGGGAAAAAGCTAAAAGTGGATGAATTTAAGAGGAGTGTTCAGGGGGAGAAATGAGTGGGGCCATAGACTCTGGGCCTACCAAAAACCATTCCATCAAATTTTAGGAAAGGTAGGGCTCTTTTTGTTTTTTCTTTTTGTTTTTTTTTTTTTGGTGGAATTTGGGCTTTTGAATTTCCACTTTTTTGAATAGTCAGAATTTCAAATTTTGATTAGGACACTTTCGTTAGATTTTTTAGTTCTTTCTGGCCTCATGTACGAACCCAAAAAAAGGGAAGAATTTCAAGTAATCCAATTGTTAATTTTCACGGTTTGGCTTGCAAAAATTCAACACCAACAAATCCCCTTTAATTATTTGAGAATAGAAACAAAAATTAATGAAAAATGAAAACCCTTGTTTGTAATTTCCGTTCAGTACCAGCAAAATCCATTAATTACGAAAAAACCCATACCCTCTACCCCTCGCCTGTATTTCCTCATTGTCTTGCCATCAACCCCGAGGCTTACGATGGCTCACTCCGTCCAAGAAGACCCAGGTAGCCAAAAGTTACTCTTTTTACTTGCCCTGTAGTTTAATTTTCGGGATAATAATTTTTATCGCGAAAACTGTCTCCCGATATTTATCAAATTTTTAGTTATTAATGTTTAACAGATTGATTCAGGAATGAATTCTATATTTTTGCCGTTAATTAATGTTTTATTAATTTTTTTTTTGTTTTCTAAGTTTCGTGAAACAGTTTTTGGTAAGCTTTTCATGATCCTAATTTTGGTACTTCAGTTTAGTCCATTGAACCACTGATACAAAATGGGGCATTTTGGGAATCTTTACCCAATTGCCGGTTTGAACTTGGGCAGTGGTTAGTATCTTTTGCTAGAAGAAAGAAATTTGATTAAGAGCATAAGTTATGAAGACTTATTACAGTGGGGGCTTGATTTTGATTTTGTACTGCCTTTTGGTCAGTAACAATCTTTGACTTGCTTAGTGTTGGTTTGCGCAATTGTTGGGTTTCAGTTGTTTCTCAGCAAAAAGTCGTGATATGATAATATCAAACAAACATGGTGAAAATCTTGTTTGGCTTGTTGCATGATACTGGATCCAAGAAGATTGTTGTCAAGTGCCACGGTGTGCGGTCCACGAAGGTTGTCTTGTCTGCTGTGATATTTGGGATTCAATATTGCTCTGGATTTTGTATTAATGTGGAAAGAATGCACGGGCATTCTTTAGATTGCTGAGTCATCCATCAAAACTCTGATAATGGAAAAAGTAAAATAGAGTGCTTTTGCTTTTTTTATTTTTTATTTTTTTATTTTTATGAATGTCCGGGAGCAGGCTATGATGGTGAACCTTGCTGTTGCACTAGAAAATGAGGGCATCAGTGCCTTCCGTTTTGATTTTTCTGGAAATGGCTGAGCTTCCAGTTTCATGACGGATATAGGATGCATTAGTGGTGTACATCACTTTAAGTTGTTTAATCACTGGTTTGAAAATAGCATACCTAATAAATTTTGCCATTTCCATTGTACAAATTGGAGCTAAATCTTTTTTTTTTAGTCTGCCTCTCACATTTACCTCTTTCATATAATTACCTCAGGAATATATAAAGAGTTTAAATCTTTTTTTTTTTATAATTTATTAGAACTGATAGCCTAACTATAAAGAGATGAGAAGGGCGAGTGCTAAGTTTAACATTGAAAACCTATACTTAGAGATTAAAACACAAGTCTTCAACCAACTAAATTATAATTGTGCTCTAAAGAGTCCGAATCTTTTTATTGGACCTTTCATGGTGTATCACTTTGGTCAGTTAGGCCTTAGACTTGTGGAGGTCTCCTGGGTTTGGTCTCATGAACGAAACGGCGGGTCTTGATACGGTCTTCCCGTTTTTCTCTGTGAAGTCAAGGCCCATTGTGATGTTTGGATCGTCGCGTTTCAAAGTTTTACGGCGGCAGGATCAAAATAAGAAGCCCAAAAAATATAAGAAGACCAAATTAGTATAAACACTTAAAAAATTATGGTAACAAAAAATAATGGTTACAGAAATAACATTGCGTAGTCATGGAAATAATTTTTTGATTCCCCGAGGCCAGCATATCGAAGAGAATAAATCCAACGTAATTCGCACTTATCCTAAAAAAATATCTTAAAGTAAAAAAAAAAATTAAAATTGTAAGGTGATTCTTGGTAATATATATATATATTATTAGGGCAAAATACGTTTTGAATATTATGAAAAATATTTTTGCTGACTCTATTAGGTTTAATTGTGCTCTGTTGCATTCCACATGTCAACCAGGAAGCATGTTGAGACATTGGGGCAATTTTCTTTATAGAATACATGGCGACATTAAATGAACACGTAATTGCAACAAAAGAAAAAAGGGTTTACCATAAATAACATTTCAATCAGTTAACATTTGATTTCAACACTTTTCTCCTTATTAACCTAATAAGCTAATGAAGATAAAATTTTAATTTTTAATAAATAATTAGATGCAAAAAAAGATTTATAATTTATAAAAATTATTATGGAACGATTATAAAGATAAGAGAAATTAATTTTTATTTCTTTTAAAATCTTATAATTATGCGATGTAATTTGAAAATTTAATTTGTAACATCGCAAATTTTTTAACGCGCTGCACTTTAATATGTGTCGGTGAGAATTTTTGTCTCACGTGCTAAAATCGCGATGATCTACCTGGGAAGTGGGAACACGTAAAAAGTGGAGCCATCTGTCAAACAGCATCTTTCGAAGCTTTTGGCTTTGTTGGTCGGGGGCCGCCTACTTTTTGAAGTTTCAATAATTTGATGTCTCCTAGTTGCCTGCAAGCTGCAAAATAAAGTTGCAAAACGTGCCGTACGTGGAGAGCTTGCAGCAACAAACTACTTTTTGTTTTTGGTGCTCCAAAGGCGCACAATAATCTCACTTTGTAAGAATCCTGAATCTTGACTGTTGGGCTTAAATGGTTGAGTGATACGGACGATAATTGAATGCATTTGAATTGTAACATTGCAACTATGTTGAGTGCCGGTAAGGGCGTTTTCAATTACCATCCATCCATACGTCAAAAAAAAAAAAAAAAAACCATCCATCCTCATGATCAATATATATATATATATATATATATCCATCCAGACTTGACCAGATTTTTTTTTGTCAGATGGTATCAGTATTTTGGATATTGAAATATATTTTTTTGCTCTGTCTCACAATAATTATATATATATATAAAATTTTACCACGCATCATAATACGATTATCAAAAAAGTTCAATTAAGCAGGTGGGTGCATAGAAATGTGGTGGGTGCATAGAAATATAGAGTAATATAGTAAAATAATTATTAAATATAAAAAAATTATATATACTATTAAATAAATTATGCACCCACTATGTGTTTTCCATAAATCTATTATATAGTCTTTTGCATATATCAAAAATCTTTGGGTCGATTCTTGGGTCAAAATTGTCTTGCATTTTTTAATTACCAAAGATAAAATAACTCAATATATCAAGAATCTTCCTCGTACTTGAAGCACTACAAAGAAAAACAAAAACAATCCAATTAGAATACAAAAATTCTCCTCAACTGTGTATTGGAGAATCATAATTTTGTCAACATACTATCGCATAGCCATCACTGAAACACTTGAAGAAAACAACGTACGTACTTGCAATAACTCATCGATGAACCTAAGCATACAGCAAACAAAGCTCTAAAATTCGCTGAAAATCCTTTGCCCTGGAGACAACATTAATTTGGGATCAAACCGAGCTTTTCTTTCTCGGAAAGTTCTCCATTTCGAACCAAAGTGCCCAATCCATTCTTCTTTAGTAGTATAATGAGGGAAATATTGCTTAACCTCAATACCAGCTTCATCACAGAACTTCAGCAGCTCTTCATTTTGATCATCAAATGCCTTCCAGTTATCATACCCACCAGAATGCAAAAACCCCACTGTATAGAATATGTCTTCGTCTGGTATCACCGCAGACGTCCTATCATCCCACCTGCAAGTACAATTTAACATTTACTCACCATTTCCGAAAATTTTTCTTTTCTTTTTTCTTCTCGTGAGAGGGTCATAACCCATTAGTATACATAAACGGGAGAGACTGATAGGAGGCAGGTTTCGAATCTCTACCTACGTGCTGCCCACTAAGTGGGTAACACCAGCTGGATAATTTTTCATTTTTTTACTTCACTATGTATGAGACAAATCAAAATTACTTACTTGTCTCGGTTCATGGGGTAAACGAGGACAGGCCCTGTGGTGATGTTCCGTCTAAGGACAATGTCTCTGAAAACACCTGAATTGAAATCGGAGATACGAGATTTTGGTATAAACAGATTTAACCAGGGATGAGGAACCTCCCATAGTCCTTTAGCCTGAAGCTTCAGCTCTCCACTCCGGACTCTATCTAAAAAATCAACGAATGAGACATCTTTCTCAAACACAAAGCCGTCTACGAAGTGTAAACCTTTGAACATTTGTTTCATTTCCTACAAAATAATACATCAAAAGCAAATGTGTTCGAATCATTACAACCGAATCCAGCCAGAAGATGATGATAACGATGATGATGATGATGCTACAAGTATTGAAGATGTACCTTGTCGATGGTTTGTTGGCTGAGATCATCATAATATTTAGCCACCTCTAAACAGTAGATGATGCCATGTTGTGTTACTAGGGACATTACTCTTTGAATCTCTGATGGTGGAAAAAAGGAAGATCTCCAATTGTTTGGAGGACCCTGATTCAGAAGAAGCGAACCTTCCAAAAAATCAAGGGCATTCTTTTGTTTCCTCCCATTGTTCGAAATTAAGCGCTCTTGATCTGTGGTGAAAGCAGAGAAATCATTGTATAGCATTCGCACCCATTTGACCTGAAAACAAAATAAACGTACAAAGAAAGAGCAAAGTTGAGAAGTTTTTAAAATGTAAATCATGTAAAGGTTATGTTTGATTATGAAACAATGTAAAGGTACCCTCTTTGGTGCCAGTTCCAAGGGTATTCTTGCTCTGGTTATGATTCCAAACTGGCCTAAACCACCAAAAACAGCGTAAAAAAGCTCTGAGTTCTTGTTTTCAGAGCAAGTCACAAGCTCCCCTTTTCCTGTAAAAAAAAAAAAAAAAAAAAAAACCCAAAAATTATCAGCAAAATTAAAATTGCCATTCAGCATTTCCAACGCCTAACAACTAGCATTTATGTGTGACTGAATTATGTTGCGAGTTGCTGCATATCATTGTCATGGGCGTGGAGCACGAGTCCTTGAAATTTAAGGATGTGGCAAGGAACCAAGCCAAAGTGTGAGGTAAACTAATTAGCGCAAGAAAAAAATGAAAATTGTTTTTCACTCTGTGTGGGACCACATGAACATGTTTCAAGCATCCCCAATAAATTAGATGAAAGTGACTGTTCCAAATACTTTAAAAAAAAACGACTCATTTTCAAACACAAAGTTTCTGAAATTAATGACAAAAAGGAATCATGGGACGTACCGGTAAGAACATCCATTTCATGGACATTGCTGATCTGAGGACCGTAGCGAAAAGTTTGGCCGCTAATTCCGGCATTAGAGAGGGTGCCTCCAACGCTCAGGTACAAATAGTCTGTCCACGAAAGCGGTGCAAGTCCATGTTCCATTGTGGCATGCAACACATCGATCCACAGCTGCTCGCCTCCCACATCAGCGTAAGACAACCCCACCACAGGGCTTTTCGAGACAGTGACAGACCTCGAACCCGGACCCTTTTTATGGCTCCTTAGACTCATCATGTCAACGACCACACCTTTGTAAGCCATGGCCTGTCCACGGACAGAGTGGCCACGGCCCTTCGCGGCTATGGTAAATGGGGCTGCATGATTGCTGTATGCAAATTTGACTAAGCTTACTATATCTTGTACTGATGACGGATAAAGTACTGCGGCCGGCTTTTGATGGACAATGTTACCGTAGTCCCTGGAGGCTGATTCGATGGCATCTTGGTCAGCACGAAGCCTATCAGAGAAATTTACTGTTTGGAGATTATTATCGTAAGGAGTTAGCAAATTTGTCCATGATTTTGAGTTTCCTGTGGAGGACATTAAACGAGTTACCAACAATAAAACCAAGAAATAAGTTGGAATCGTAAAGCTTTGAGCCATCTCTAGAAGAGTGAAAGAAGGAGAGAAAAAAGCTGTTGTTTTATATTATTGTGGTTGTGGCAGATGCGAAGTGTCTAGGTGTGTGTTGTTGTTGTTATATATTGTTGCATGAAAACGAGACTGCAAAGATCTGGAGAGTAAGACGGAAGAAATGATGAACGGTATCGTTTTGGAGACATAAGTGGTTTTGTCAAAGATACGCGGAGGACAGGATCCAGGATTTGCATCTTCATGACTTGCCCGCATCAAGAGAAAATTCTCTTTCTACGTGTTTCATGAACGTTTGTGTGATCATCGTGATGATGATGAATGACAGTGATTTTTCCAGCCCAAACTGCCCAACCCACAGTTTTTGTTTGCTTTTTGTGGGTCATCGGTCTCTGAGGGCCTAACAGTTTGATTTGGGGCCGTTGGATCATTGTAATCTAATGGTCAAGATCGACCAAGTTTGGTGAATTTGTGACCTACCCAATTCTCCTAAAGAAAAAAGTTACAGAGTTAGAGGATTTTAAAGTAAAAATTTGTTCTGAATGTTATAAATAATTAATTTTAAGTAAAAATCTTAATTTTTTTATGTAAAATATAAATATTATTATTTAAAATTAATTATTAATTAAATTTAAAACAAATTTTAATTTTAAAATCTTTTCATTCTGAAACAGTACTCTTCCCCTAACTCTCCATATCTTTCCTTGAGATCTATCGTACTTTGATGATGCTAATAGAATCTACATATATCGTATTGTATAGGTATCTATTATGGGATGTGAATGGAAGGTCAAAATTGGGCAATCATCAAAAAGAATCATCATCTTCGAATACAATATATAATTAGATTCATAGATGTGAAAGGAGAGCAGAATGAGACATCAACCTGGACTTTCTTGTCCAGAGATTTGGTTTGTTTGTACCCAAGGCTACATGTTACTTGGTAAAGTCATCAAATCGGAAGCATAATAATTACCTGGCCAGTATGTTGTATCAATGAACTTTCCAAACGGTTTCAACGAAATAATAAGGATGTTTCCTCTTAGCAAATCTCTAAATCTCAAGATTTATAAGAGTTTTGTGTATTGAAACGACTATAATATACTTTCTTTTTTTTTTCTGTCTTTTAAAAGTGATAACTCCCCAGTTGGGGTGTGAGGGAGGAGACTAATCTTTTTTTAATCGGTATCTTTGCATAGAGCTACTTGAGGACAATGATTACGTAAATCTAAACTTTCAAGGTTTGTCTAAAAAGAAATAGACAAGTTTACTTTATGAGAGACTTACACATGCATTCATTAAAAATGTAAGCTACTATTTTCTCGCAATTTAAAAAATATAAATGGCAAGGACACCGTGCACACGAGAGACCATGGACCAACAATATAATTTCTCCACTTGCCTAGCCATAAATCTACTTGCCTTTTCTTTTAGATGGGAAAAGTATATATCCACTTGCTTCTGCATGGCTAATATTTTTTAATTACAATGCTTTGCAAGTTGCCAAAAAACCTAACATCCTCCCTACATAAAGAGTACAAATCAGATTATAAATTTTCTCATCTTTTGCCCGTACTCTACCGTCTACATTTGGCCATTACTGATTAGCGTATCTAATTAACCAGACAATTTCAGATCCTAAGCAAAGAATTTGGTTGTAAAAATCAAAAGTTAGACCAGCGAAATCGATCTTTCAACGGATGATCTTTGACCCAAAGATTTTCTGAGTATGAGGGCCTAGCGAATTTACAGCACTAGTTGGTCATCCACGGTGCGATGCATTCTACCTGTCTACTATTTGAAAATAAGAGTAATTATATATATTACGAAAATTATATTTATGAAATATCTCGAAATTTATAATTATAAAAAAATTATTAATTTTTTTTTGGTTTAATAATATTAAAAATTTGATGATTATTTTCATAATTTTGAATTTCGAAATATTTTATAATCCAGTGTTTGTAATATATGTTATTAGACTAGAAATAATTTGAATTTAATTAGGATCTTGATACACGGACGGGGAGAGGGAGAAACGGGGTGATATGGGGAGACAGAATTTCATAGTTTATTTTACACATTTTTTTATAAATTTATCTCACATCAACTTTAATTATATCGCACAATATATATTTAAAAAAAAAGAGGCAAACTCATAAGATCTTGACTCTTTCCCTTTTCCCTAACTCCCCATCTAAGTATCATTTTCCTTGTAATTGTAACAAAGATGCATGTGCATCACGCGCCTATTTAAATTTATTACTTAGGGGACGTCTCAATAGTTTGAGTTCAAAACTTATATTTTAGAAGTTTTGAGTTCAAATCTTAGGAAGGAAGAAATAAAATTTATGAGAGGGAAGAGCTACCTCTATTGTGTAGCTCACGGTCTAATGAACTTCTTAATAGACCAAAAAAAAAATTTATTGCTCATATGCAACCTATGAAGCTACACACATAATTTATTAATCAATTTGTCCTGAATTTGCCATAAAACTACAAGCAACAACTTCATGTGGTTAATGTTTTGCGTGACAGCATCAGGAAACTTCATGAAAACAACCATGCAATCCCTTCCACATGCCTAAACAGTGCTAGTTAGCCCTATTAAACCTAACATGAGAGAGGTTGAGAGAGGGGTTCATGGATTGACTTATTATTAAACAAAAAAAAAAAGTGTACTTTGAAATTTCCATACATAGAACCGGTTAATTGACCCAAGTCTTTCCCTGCCTCCAATACTGATCCCAGCTGCAATTGAGTTACAATTAAGATGATTAGCACCGCTATCGTGATCTGGTACTGTGGCCCACGAACATTTAATTTCTTAAGAAAAAAGAAACAACATATTATTTGTCCTTTTGAAAATGTCATGTGGACCGAAATAATCCCAATTTATAAAAAATATAATCAGAATTATTCGTGGTGAGAATATAACATTCGGTCACACTCGTGAAAATGGAACTCGAAAATGTAGAAATGTTCGAAACACTCCCTTGCAGATCCAAAGAGAATTAACTCAAAACACAAATTGAATAATTAAACCTGGTGCGAATTGGAAGGTTCATGTTAGGAAGCTTAAAAGAACCAACAACATAAAAAAAAAACAAGTTCCTCACTTCTGGACACAGCTACAAAATCTAACCTATTGTGTGCAAAGAAATTTGAAACAGATTCTTGATTAAACATTTGTCAAAAGTAGATAAAAAGCATTTATAACACCTTTAAAGGTGTCTCGTCAAATATGCCTGTATGATTCTCGGTGATGAGTGGTAGTGACTGTGAGAGGAAAACATGGGTGGGGACCTCGGGAGGGGACTATTGTGAGATACTGGAAATCTTGATGGGGATCCGTGCCAGCCAGCCCACAAGATCACGTGGTCCAAAACAACAGTACCACCATCCACCGCCAAAATCCATGTCAATTTGATGTCTCACGTACTTCAATTATGTCATTGATACTTCGCTTGCATGAATCACAACTACACGAAGAATAAAATGAACTCACCTCTCTCGTGCTCTTGTCCTTCGTCCTTCACCCCCATCATTTTTTTTAAAAATACTTTTTTAGATTTTTTTAGATAAAATTGACGAATAATCAAAATGATATAAATTAATAAATAATTAAATTTAAAAATATATATATATAATTTATTAAATGTTATCAAATAAATTACGTAATCACTTTAATACCATTTAAAATATAGTCGTTAAATGAAATTCTATTCTTTAATCATATTTTAAAGCGGGAGGAACTTGACGAGGAAGCCTCGATCTCATTAGAAGATAACTAGAAAACATGAAACATGTTATTGATGTTTGAAAGAGAATGCTTAATTTGTCCCTTCTTTTTTTTTCTCTCTCTTATTCTGTTAGTTCGACTCGACCTGTTTTCGCTGCAAAGTTGGGATGGACCACAAAAAATTGAGACACAATCCCAAGTCCATCAATCGTAATTAACTTTATAATTTGATGGACGGGTACTTGGCTCCATAATTTTGGCTGAACCAACAGAACAGCACACCAATATTTCCTAGCACGATAGATCCCAATTACAAATGGGACAAGAATAACAAAACAAAAAAAAAAAAAACAATTTAATAGCATGAAAAAAGTTACAAACTTACAATTGTTTCCAAAGTTACTAAGATACTGAGATGTGATACGAGCCCAGTTCTTTAACCATGGTGGGGCTAGGGTTTTGGGTCCTTTGTCAGTTGCTGTTGACGATGCCTGCGGGCGAAGGGCGTTGGGAAGCTGCCCAACTAGCTAGTACCTATGGGGAACCAAGAGGGTTGACAAGGAATCAACTGACCTGCTTTTACATAGCATGGCGATTCAGCCATATAGCTGTCTGTGGATCATAGCCTTCGCAGACAGCAATATCCAACAATTCCTGCAAACCGCACTTTATAACATTTATCGATTGTGATTTGATCTGACAAAAGCATATTCGATTCAACTAAACTCGTCTGAAACTCATTCTTGGTTTAACTCGTATCAACTAAAAAAATTAATAATCTATAATCTAAATAATTTGAACTTAAGATGACCTTAAATATGGATAACTCGAATTTAAAACAACTTGAAAATTAAATAATTAGAAATCAAAATAATTTGAAATTTGATTGACTGATATTTTGATTAACCAAAAATTCAATTAATTCAAGTTCTTGATAGATTTGAAATTTAATATATTGAAAAACTAAAATACTTAAACCAAAATGAGTCAAAACTCAATAAACTCAAAACTCATAATCTAAAGTACTAAATCCGAATGACCCAACACGTGATAAACATAAAATCCAAAATCCAAATGACTAAAGACACCTAAAATACTCAAAATTTAGATGACTCGAGATTTAAAATACTTGAAACTCAAATAGTCTAAAACCCCAAATAACTAGACTCAAATAAGACTCAACCCACTATTTGTCTCCTCTGTTTGTGTTTGCCCACGTTGCCTAGATCACGGTTCGAGACTGCTTAAAAAGCCAGTTTGACGCTTTCGTATGGTTTTTTTCCCAGGTGTAGCATTCCATGAAACTTTTGGTCCATGATTTTATAAATTTTAGTCTATAATGAAAATTCAGGTTCGATATTGGAATTATATCCCGTAAAAGATAAAAAGGCTATTAAATTGTCAACACATTGGTTAACAACAAGTTAATAGAAGCTTTCAGTATTATTATAAATAATGAGAAATTTCTTTTAAATAAATTTGATTTTTTAACAAAAAAAATTCATCGCAAGTATGACGGTCATTAAAATTATAAACTGAGATTGATTTTTTATACTGTTGATACTTTCATCTAACCTCTTCATAGGGAAAACCCCAATTGGAGTATTAATAGGTTTAAATGAGTCTCTTTTAAGTCTAATAACAGTATTAATGAGTTTAGAATCCAATATTGTACTCATACGTAAATTCCTTTTTATTTAGAAAAAGCGTCAACGCAGAAACTCAAATTAGAACTAATATTAAAAGAGACACGTCTAAATATTATTAAACTACCACCTTCAGTAATAATAAACCCTGGTTTTGTTGTTGTCTTGTCGCCAATGCTCATGGTATTATTATTGGTAGTTTACTTTCGTGCAACAAAGGAAACCAGGAAAGTGGCTTGTTTCTAACTCCATAAATTACCCAGTCTGTGTTACGGTAAAGATGCTCGATTATATAAATTATAAAAGAAAAAAGTTAAATGAACACATAATAATAAATATATAAAGTAAGTATATGAAAATTTAAATTATTAAATTATAAAAAATATATTAAAAAATAAATAAATTATTAAATTAATTAAATATTTTGTATATAACTTAAATTATCAATGTGTTTGGATTGCGAGGAAAAGAGGGGAAAGAAGAGGAAATGAGGAGAAAAAGAAAGAAAGTGGAGAGAAAATAAAATTATTTGGAGTGATAGAGAAAGTAGAGAGAAAGTAAATAGGTGAAAGAAGAGGTAAATAGTAATTTGTAAGAGAAAAAGTGAAGAGAAAATAAAATTGTTTAGAGTGATAGAAAAATGTGAGAGAAAGAAAGTATGGTAAAAGAAAAGGTAAATAATAATTTGTGAGAAAAAAATTAGAGAAAAAATAAAATTATTTGGAGTGGTGTAAAAAGTGAAGAGAAAGAAAAGTAAGAAAGAAAAATAAATAATAATAATTATATATTTTTTTTTTCTTAATTTTTTTTTTTCATACCAAACACAGCTAAGTGATTATGTAATAGAGCCTAATTACCAAACCGGTTAGAAGTTACGACATGTCTGAATCGTGACAACCCATCATGCGAAATTGGCACAGTGCCCACTTGCTTGCTTGAACCATATGTCCAATGCGATCATCATCCATTCAATCAATCAATCAATCAAAGTTCCCCATGCAAGAATCAGGGCAGGGTCCCACATCACCAGAGAAAGATTGACGATCGATTCGTAAGAGCAATAATAGTAATAATAATAATAAATATTTAATATAATTTTTTTAAATAAAATTAAAATAATATAAAATTTTTTATATTTAAACTTAAAAAATAATAATAATAAATTAACTACTTAATGTTGTCAATAATGTTATTGTTTCAATATTACTAAAAGTATAATAATACTCAAAATTGCACCCAAAAAAATAATAATACTCAAAACTCAAAAAAAGATTTTCCTTTAAAACTGTGAGCCTCTAGACAGGGAGTACACAATAAAGTGTCTCTTCCATCCCTCTCGAAATCTTTATTGTATACGTGTAACCGTACTTGCTTCTGTTTTATTGTGAACTTTTTGTGGTCACTTGGTCGGTAGCCTTTGGTCGATGAAGTTGTATCGTGTAGGAGCACTCTATGGTCTATGGATTAAATAAACGTACAACCCAACATTCGATTCCATGGCTGAGTACATCTGCCACATAGACTGATTCGCACAAAATTAGTTTCTTTCTTTCTCTATGTCATATGACATGATGCATTGGAGATTACGAATATGAGTAATCCTATCCACACTAATTTTTTTCGTTATGTAATCAGACAACTAACTGCATTTTGATGTAGTTTGAAAATATGCAATTATTATATATTTTGAGAGTTTTTTGTTTTCGGTGGAAATTGAACTCGTTGTTTCTTGTTAGTAACCTTAAACTCTCAAAAAAACACAGTAATGGGACTCACATGCGCATGTACTCACACACGTGTGCCCGCCCACTCGCCCACTCGCCCATTCGCCAATGTAAGGCAGCTATCATTATTGTCGATTGTGATGTTTGAGCACTTTACAAGCAATGCATTTTGTATTTGGCCAACAAAAGAGTAGAGCATAAATCTTAATACACCAACATGTGACCATGGAAAGGCAAAAAAGTGCATTATAGATAAACCAAATTCTATGATTGAGACAGTGGACAAGCATGCCGAATAAACAAAAATGATGGGTGGGACAATTGTGTACCCGAAAGAAGTAGCCATGGTTAGGCAGGCACTTTAAGATCGTGAAGCAAGCTGCGTATGAAAAGTTAAAAAACACATGGATTTCTAGATTGGAAAAAAGAATCTATTTGTACATTAGGCTGCGCACACGGACTAGATGTGAACGAAATGATGAGTACGGCTGGTTTTTGGAACAAACCCTTGATGATGATGATAATCAAGATAAGGTTCCTGACAGCATTAGAAAAGCTCTGCCAAAAATGCTGGCCATATCGTCTCCCTGGATTCCAACGAATTGACTTGAAGACTCCTAAAGGACTAGTTTGCCATGATAGCGTGCCCAATGTAGTCGAAGTTGGAAAAATATTCACTGGATAAACGAGAATCCTTTGGGAAAAGGGCATCGTTAGGGAGCCACTGGTTCTCCTGAGATATGGCTTGGTCCTGCGGCCAATTTCAATGTGGATGACCCATGTATCGGGCAGTTCATCGAAAAAACTTCAAACAGAAAATCCTACTCCGAAAGAGAGAATCATCCCATCAAAATAAAATCCAAAGTTAATCCCTTCTTCCCGAATGTTTAATGCTTTGTTTGGGAAATCATGGAAAGAAAAGGAAAATAAAAAGAGGAGAAAGTATTTTCTATTCAATTTCTTTTCTATTCATTTTTTATCAATCCAAATAACTAAACTTTACATTTTCTCTTACAAATTACTAGTTATTTTCTTTTTTACAACTTTCTAATCATTACCTTTTATGAATCATAATATCATTATTACTGTACTATTTTTCATTCATTTTCTTTTCTTACCACTTTCTATTAAACCAAACAAAGCATTACACTTTGTTTGGGAGAAAAAAAGAGGAGGAGACAAATGTGAGAAGAATGGACATTGAAAAGAAAGAAATTATTCTATCCGTTTTGGAAGGTGCAATGTGACGAACAAAAAAAAAGTAAAAAATATTTTATTTGAAAATAAGGGAAAAAGGAGAAAGAAAAAAAATAATATGTATAATACTATCAATTTTACTCTTAAAAAATAAAAATTAAAAATTAAGCATAAGGATAAAATTGTAAATTCAATGAAAATAAAATTAAAAGAAAGAGGAATGGCAGGCGACCCTCAGGGAAAAAACTTTTGGTGGCACCCTAGGTCCCACCAATTCCTTCCTGTGTTTGCTTCGCAAACGTGGAAGAGTTCCTTAATCATTGAATTTCCTTCCCTGTTGAAGGAATTCCAGGTTCCAAAACACAATGTTGGAGACACATCTACGTGAAAGCAAGCTGCGCCTTGGGCCGTCAGGGGCCGGTAGAGGAGGACCCATGACAGTGGTTTTCACTTCAAACTTTCTTAGGGTGCACTTGTCTCCTGAAGCCGGCCTGCTGACCTTCTCCTTAACAAGTTAGCTGTTGTTAATTAATTATTTTGATTCCGAGTTGCAATAACAGAGGTTCTCTCATGTTTCTCGCACCAGCGGCGTCGCTTTTGCATTATAATTTTCGTTCTTTTCTAATTAATTGTTCGCCAAAAACACTGAAATGCCCCTTTTCTCTAAATTTCTAAATTTCGATCACCATCCGCAGGAAAGGTGATTATTTTAATTACTGAGCTAATTATGCCCTAATTTTTCTTGTCTCTGTGCAGTTCAGAGTTTCCCACAAACTTTTAATTAAGTATAACTACGTAAAGGCTAGATGGAGGGGAGATCACTTTTCAATGCACAAAATGTGGACGCCATAAAATGTAAAGCAAGCAGCAAAATCCCTGGAATTATGGAATAGCTACCGAATCAGGCAATCTCTTATCACCATCTAAAAGGGATGATGGAGCAAAGCAACCACAAGACAAAGAGTTACGCCATAGTACTCGTTGCTTTATAACAGATACTGCAGAACTAAATCTTTTGTTGCTCAATCTAGTGTTTGTCTTTGCAGCAAGAATATTACTCCCAATTACCCATACAACACCAAAGTTGTCTTAAATGACATCCAAATATATATATGTGTGTGTGTGTGTGTGGGTGTGTGTTAACCTTCTATTCCAAAAGTTCCTCTCCCGAGCTATAAATTAGGAATTTAGATAAGACCCAAAAATTATGGTCCTAAGATTAGCTAAAGTTGAAGAAACACATAAAATTAGGCAACACGAACTTCATATACAATTTTGCATGTTTGTTTGAGGAGGGTTTTTTGGCATCATTGGAATCATCTATGAAAAACACTGTAAGAAGCCAAGTTTACAAACCATCTAACTCAGCAGCCACTAGAATACAGATAACAAAGGGAAACACACATAGATATGGCCCATACGCATCAGAGCCATTAATATTCGAAGACATCGCAATGAAAAAAGCTAAGCTAATACTTTAGGCAAATGGAAAAAAAAAAAAAAGGCAATGTAACCAGGGGCAAAATGTCTCACTGAGTCTTTGTTGAGCAGTCCCTTACCTGGAGACTGCAATAGACTCATCAAGGGCCCAGCCGAGTTTAAAAACAGAACCTCAATCCATACCATACTTATATCCATGATTCAGAGTCACACAGCTGGGACCTTCTTCCCATCTTCAATGAAATAAATTGCAGTCTCGGATATCTGCAAAAAGTAAAGGAGAATGTTTGAATAGCTTCAACCTAGTTACCTGTCATATCTCCATATATATATTAGGTGCCTCAAGAATTTGTAGATAAAAACAATTTACATAAAATTCAACATGAAGACTAACTGAAAAATTCAATCATCAGCATCAAACTAGAAGAGGAAAATACCAGAGAATCTAAAACTACAAGGTACACCCGAATGCTAATTTTTGCCCATACTGGGTATATATTAGGTTTCAAGTTTATCCATGCCTCAATGGACAAAGGAAAAATTAAGTTCATGAAAACATATGCACAACATGCAGGATAACTATCACTTCAGGTAGAAGTTCTTAACTAAGAAAATACGAGCTCTGCTGGGTGGTTGTAAACAACAAATTTGACATTCATTTTTAACTGGGTATGAAAAGAACCAAGGGGTTTCAACGATCACAAAATATTTATATGAAAGACGACAATGATATGTTACCTCAGGCCAGGTCTCTGTCATGAAGTCCACAATGTCATAGGCTATGTCACCTTGAACATCAATCTGTTCCTTCTCTGTTGGTCCCTGATGCCGGTTGCCCAGATATGTAAGAGAAAAACTGTGGTTGCAGAAAAAGAAAATAGAGATATATTGCCTGATAACAACACAAAACCTTGACAACAGAGGCTCCTGTAGCAAACTTTTTCCCAAGTTTCTTCGACGCATCACTAAGTTTCACACCTGAAATGCAATCCGTAACCATAGATTGGTAAATCCTAATACAAAAATGGAAAAATCAAAAAATTCAAATCAGCAAATTGCCCACCGAAAAGCTCCAGCCCTTTTACAGTGGTAATACATTTGCGCTTGTTGCGTGTGACCTTTTCAATAACAACTTCTTGCTTCTCCTACAAAAATTCAGTGTCTAGATCCATTATAACAATCAAAACTTCTTGCCTCTAAAAATCAAGTTCATTCAATAAAATGGAAAGAAAACTCTCGGAAACCTTACTTTCTTCTTTATCTTCCCCCCAGGCAGACGTTTTACTTCTTCTTGTGGTGCAGCTGCAGTTCCTGGGAGGCAGAGGGATATAAAAAAAAAATATAATCATAATAATAACATAGTCACCAAATAACCAATTTCAATTCCTAAACAGAAATCCCCAATCAGTCTCATTCCGTGCCCAACTTCATGAATAAAATTTCCTCATAAACCCTAACCTAATAAAACCTTTTTCCAGAAAAAAAAAAGGGGGGGCAAGTAAGACACGCATAATTTCCACTCTCAAAGCATACAAAACGTGCGGACAAATAGAAATCTCACCTGAAGGAGCAGCAGCGTCGCCGGCGATGGAGGCGATGCCGGTGGATTGTAACTGGTCGGCGACTTTATCAGCATCCTTGGCGTTCGCATCTGAATCAAGAAAAAAAAAAAGAGCGATCAAGAACGTAACGGTTGCATACAAGAAGACGATTTCGGGATAGAAAGAGAGAGAGAGAAAAATGGTGGGAGGAGAGACCTTTGAGGAGATCGGGATAAAGATCGGGAGCGTTTTGGATCAACCAGGGCTTGCATTTTTCGAAATCGGGGCCGAATTCGCAATATTCCGCAGGTAAACTGCACACCGGACAGTACAGCACTCGAACTGGTTGGGGTTTCTCCGCCATTACACCTCTTCTCGCTCAATCCAACGCACTCTGAGCGTGAGAATCTTTGCTTCCCTCTGCTGTAATGTAAAGCAACCCGAAACGGCGCGTTTTGGTGACACTATTTTATTATTATTATTATTGTTATTATTATTATTTTGGTTAACTGCCTCCGAATTCAGATTTCCTCCATTTATATGATTTATTTATACTATGGCGGGGCAAGATACATTTAGGTCGCAATTATGATCCTTTTTCTCCATTTATATGATTTATATAAAGTTCCTTTGAACATCATAGGAGAGCGAGAGACCATTCTTTTTTTTTTTTTAATCTGTATTTATTTATATTTTTTTAACATTAAAGTCTCACTAAAATTAAAATTTCGTGAGTTTTCGTCTTATATCATATTACTTTATACTATATATTAAATATATTATATGAAAATTATAGAAGAAACAAATACTATGAGATGATAAGATTTATTTCTCTAGTTATAATTTATAATATTTTATAATTTATAATATTTTATCTATGAAACCAGACTTCCCTAAAAAAAAAAAAAAAAGGAAAAAACTTTACACACATGCTAAGAAATGCCAAATAAAGTAATGGCCGTAAAAAGTACATTTAGATGTATTTAGAATTTTAAATATACTTACAAAACAACAAAAATTATATTTACATTTACTCCTCTTTAGTACATTTACAAGAATTAAGCTAAGAAGATTTCCTTGGGGTTACACTGTCGTCCAAACTAGGTATAACATTTGGTAGCTGAATCACATACAAATCCCATAATTTATTTTGTATAGAGAAACCTCTATAACATTTAATTTTTTTAAAAAAATTTCAGTGTTAAGATTTAAACTCAACTACTTTATCATTAATTTACGTGATTAATAGTATCTAATAAATTATTTTAATTTACATAACAACAATAACAAAACACTAAAATATGTCATATAAAAATTCTTACGTCATTTTATTTTATTATATCAAATTTAAGATTACATTTTAACTCTTTTAATACATCTTAACTTAAAATTACTACCTCAATCTAAGTCTTTCTGTCTCTCTCTCTCTCTCTCTCTCGTCTTGTCCACTTGGGTCTAAATACCTTTCTTTATCATGCAGGTCTAATTGGACATGTGCAAATATCCCCAAGAACTTATCTCTAATATCAAAGGTTCAAATATTGGTCGGGTGAACTTAGAAAGGAAAATTGGTTCAAAAATCAAAATAACTTAAGAAAGGAGAAAAAAAACCACACTATTTAATTTATCCATAGTTCCAATTTCTATATAAACTGGCTGGCAAACAGTTCTTTCTCACTACTATTCACAGTCATTGTCCATCTTGTTGGGGGATTCAGCAATATACAATGAATAGGAGGGAAGGTGGCGCAGCACGCGAAAGAAAGTCGGCGCAGAGACAGGGTTGTTCAGTGTGCAAGCAGCAAAGGAAAAGGTGCGACGAGTCCTGCGAAATGGCCCCTTATTTTCCAGGCAACAGGCACGCTGAGTTTCAACGTGCCCAGAAGCTTTATGGTCTGAGCAACATCTTAAAGCTGATGAAATCGGTGGACCCAAGTCAGAGAAAAGATGCTGCTGAATCGATCCTCGCGGAAGCTAATGCTAGATTTGCGAATCCTGCGCACGGCTCCTTTGGTATTGTCAATGACCTCATCTCACAAATACAAAACACAGAGAGAGAACTCCAGCTTGTCAATCAACGACTTGCATATTTCCGACAAAGGGGGAACCCAAAGCAGGTTCAACAAGATGTTGCTGAGAATAATAAGCTGCAGGCGCCAACTTTCCTCCAAGATGTTGTGAGTCACTAGATATCTCAAAATTGAATTTTTCATTGCTGGCTGTTTTTATGTAAAATTTGAAAGGATTTTTTAATTTTTTGGTAACTTTAGCTTGATAGGAAACAGAAGAAAGTCGCTGAAGATGGATTTCATAGTTATCAGGCAACTTTGGAAGAAGGTGCTGATGATGATGATGTTCTGCCTTCCGACATCAACTATCCGACGATGGATTATTTGTCTCAATTTGATCAGCATGCTCTTCCGAATTTCAATGCACCAGGAGATTTCAGGTTATAAATTCATTTAGCTTCTATGTACCTCAGTACCATAGATGGATTATATATAATTTACCATGGCAATAATATTATATTCCAGACAAGTTTTTATTGATTTCTATATGCAAAATTGTTAACTGATGTATGACACTCAACGCCATTTCCAGGGACCAAGGAAAGCAAGCTATGAACTCCGGTGTTGCTGGTGGAGATGCCAAAGATGAGGGTGGACCTTCCCGCTATGGGAAGGAAATCTGTGAGGGATAAAATTCGCTATGGAAGCGAAAAATTCTGTGATTGTATCATTAGTTTTTTTTATTTTATTTTATTTCCATTGTTGCAATAATAAGATGTTTCCTTGCCATAATAAATTAATGCCCATGTGCTGGCTTGAATTGGAGGAGGTTTCTCCATCTATTGGTTGAAAATATTGTCAAGCCTTCTTCTTATGTTATTTTTCAAAATCTCATCAGGCTAATTAGCAAATATATGCCATATGACTCACTATATCCTAAATAGTTACTTAGAAATTTCATAGAATTGCAAGTCGAACACGAATAACAGCTTATACAGCTACCCTAAACACTTTTGGGTACAAGTTGATTACGTAGGGATTAATCAATCGAGGTAGTTATTCCGTTAAACCAATGATTCGTTATGAGAGCAGATAGCAACAACTACTTTTTCATCATAAGATGCATATATTTTATTTTTGAATGTAATTATAACTTTTGTTAACGGAAGTTTTATAGTATCATTATTAAATGGTTGACTTGTGGATATCAAAGAGGGCTTACTGTTAATTTAAATTAAAGGATTTTGGTACATTAAACTCAAACTATATTCTTTAAAGACTATTCATTTAATCTGAGATGCCGATGTTGGTTATCATTTTCTCGTGGCTTTGAATTTAGAATATAGTTACCAAATTAATATATGCACAAAATTAGGGATAAAGCAAATTTTAATGCTAAGAAAATCGAATCCAGGCTTCTTTTCTTTTGAGGATTTTCTAATTTAATGCTTCTTTTAGAGAATCAAGTTAATTTAATATTAAAAATATGAAGGTCCAAAAGAACATGTGAGATCAGAACAAAAATAAGTGAAAAGAAAAATAACTACAGCAAATATCCTTCTTTTGTGGAGCCCACCCAAGTGTAAACCTTCTTCGAAATTGGGCTGAAGCCTCTGATCAAAACAAGACAAAGAAATTGGGCTAACGCTCTCGTGGCTTCAGACAACACGAACGCGCCCCATTGTTTCTCCTCTATCTCTCACGTCTTTGTGTTGTGTTGAGGTCATAGTTTTAAAAACCGGACCGGACCGGCCGGTCGAATCGAAAAATCGGTGAACCGGAGGTCGGACCGGTCCGGTTCTCTGATAAAATCGGAATAGGAAATGAACCGCCCGAAAATTGGTGAACCTGCCGGTCGGACCGGAAAACCGATGAACCGGCCGGTCGGACCGGAAAACCGGTAGCTCTAAAACCGGTAAACCGGCCGGTTGGACCGGTGAACCGGTAATCATGTCACTTAGATCAAAACGACGTCGTTTTATTTATTTATTTTGATTAAAAATAAGAATAAATCACACTTATTTATATTAATGAAAAATGTAATATTTTTGGATTATATATTGACTCTATGATATTTATTTTTGAATATGAATATTCGATTAATAGTTCTATAATATTTTATTTTTGATATTTATACTTTATTAATTTATTTAATTAAAAATTATCATAAATATCTTGTGTTTTAATTTTATTTTAAATTTAAGTAGACTCATATTCTATTTTTTATGATTATACTCATTGTTTGTTATTAAAAAATAAAAAATTATAAGTATTAATTATTATTTTATCAAATCAGAATTGACCCGCCAGTTCAACCGCCGGTTTTCCGGTTGGACCGCTAAACCACTAACCCAATCTTCTCACCGGTTCAATAACCGGTTCGGTTTTTAAAACTATGGTTGAGGTCTGGATAATGTGGGGAAAAAAATTAAAAGATATTTTTAAAAAATTTTAAAAGAGATTTTTAAAAAAATTTAAAGTAAAATAATTATAGAATAATTAAATTTTAAAAAATAATTAAAATAAAAATTTAAATATTATTAAATAAAATTATATTGTTATTTTATTATTAATTAAATAAAATTGGGTACCTCTTGAGAACAATGTCAACGCGAAGTGATGTTCTTCCCTTTATTAACAAAGTAGCTGTGCTTTTATCTGATGACGTTTAAGTTATCACGTCATCCAACAAAGGGGCAAACACGTCTTTTCCAAACACGTCTTTTTTGCCCTTTATCTATGTTCATATTACGGAGAAGGATGGACTAACGGGCCCGCCACTCCCAGCCATTAATGCCCAGACGTAGGCTGTCTCGTAATTAATACCTTATTTATTTTGTTAGAAAGTGAAAGAAAATAAATAATTAATTAATTAATATAATAATAATAATTTTATAATTGATAAAAAATGATAATTAAAAAATTGTGAGAAATAAAATAAATGGTAATTTATGAAAAAAAATTGTTGCTTGAATTGATAAAAAATAAATAAAAAATATTTCTTTCTTTTTTTTTTCTTTTTGAAAAATTGCCAAAAATAGTGTAAGTATCTTAGCAGTGTATTTAAATTGAAAGAAATATATCAAAAAAATTATGAGAAAGATAACGATGAGAAAATAAAATTATTTAAGTAAGTGAAGAAAATTGTGACAAAAAATAATGAGAAATAAAAATAAATAATAATTTATAAAAGAAAAAATTGGGAAAAAAATAAATTTTTTAGATAGAAGAAAAACTTGTGATAAAATAATTAAAAAGAAAAAATAAATATAATTTATGAAAGAAAAAATTATGAAAAAAAAATTATAAAAGAATAAAAAAATAATGATTATTTTTTTTTCCTTTCCTTTGCTTTCTCCAATAAACCAAACACAACTTAAGACTACATATGGGCTTAGTGAGAACACTTAAATGTTATAATTTTTTTTTAGCAAAAAGAAACTCTCCAATCTCAAAATCTACTAATAATTAAAAGATAAAAAAATAGTTCATAAAATTTATTAAATAAAATTAAATTGATATATATCTTTTAAAAAATAAATTATTAAATACTAAATAATATAACATAAATTAGATAATAATTTTAGTACTATCTACAGTAGTCACAGTGGAGCTCTTATCGAAAGCAGCATACCTAATGTTAACGAATTTTCAAAATATACAACTGGACCTACTAACTTTAATAAGCGGGACCTCTATTAACGTAAGTCAGCTCAAAAAGTACAGTCCCCATCACAATATCTATTACAACGACTTTGAAAATTACCCAAGTTCGTCAAATCGCATGGATTTATTTATTTATTTATTTTTGTATAAATCCATACCGAAAGGAAATTCCAGCACAATTATTATGGTATAATAACTATAAATATTTAACCACCCCACATTATAATCTAATGATAAGTATTAAATGTGTCGATCATTAAATTTTAAATTTAAAGGTTGTCAAAACATGTAGTGAAATTAAACGTATACGACACCCCCTTAAACACGAACAATCTAGATTTAAGATGATCTGAATAATTACTCTTATGCAGATTCAATATGTACCAACCGAACTCACTTAAAGTAAGTTAAGACGCACAATCGTCTTTAAAAGAGTGGCTCTTCTAATCTATTTTTTTCACAAAAAAAAAAAAAAAACTCCTTATATATTAATAGTTATTGGAGACGCCAAATTTACCCCGTTAACACTAAATTAATTGATTTCTGGTTATTAATAAACTACACCCTAATTTGCCCTAAAACATGCAGATTTGATTTAATTAGCCAGTAATTTTCACATGATGACGAATTGAAAAAAAAAAAAAAAGAGAAAAGAAAAGAAATGCACCATTACGCCCCAGTTACAAGGACTAGAAGGGAATTCACGTTTCTACTGAAATGCTAACAAAGATCCAGCCATGAAAGAAAAGCTGAGGAGGTGCACAAGAAAAGGGAGAACAAAAAAAAAAAAAACACTGAACAACAGACAGAACGACACCGTTTTATTTTTTATTGCTTTCTCATTTCTTCTTTCCTTTCAGCATCTCGTTGTAGCGCAGGAGAGAGTCCAGCCTCTGGAGCCTTAACTGCTGCTTAAATTTGTTGATAAAGTCATCAGCTTTTGCATCTACTCCCTCCTCTCCAAACGACACCGTTTTCTCAATCCTCGCAGTCGCCGGCCGCCTCCGCTCCACTTTCTCCGGGTCTTCTTCTTCTTCCTCCTCTCTTTCCTCCTCGTCCTCCGCGGCCACCGCCCCCACCGCCTTCTCGCTAGCCGACTTCTTCATCTTCTCCTGCGCATGCTTCTTTGGAGCAACTCTGGACTCTGACTTGCTCCTCTTCACGTGATGCTCTGCTGCGCCCGAGTCCGCAGGAAACGGATCCGTGTCCGTTGCTGCAGCAAGTTCCGTTTCTTGCTCGGATCTGTAAAAAGACGAGAACTTGATGGACTTGACCCGTTCCAACAAGGAAGGTGCTCGTTCGAGCTGCGGCGGAGGGTCATGGGTTGTAGCTGTGTACTCGGACTGGGCGCTGTGCACCAAATCCTCCGCCGTTGCTGTTTGTATTCCTGGTTCCGAGTGGAAAGGCGAGAATTTGTAACAGTAGAGGTCAATGGACCTGACCCGTTCAAGGAGGGAGGGGGCTCGGGCGAGCTGCTGGTGGTGGCGTTCTGGCGGTTGATGTGGTGGTGGCCTGTTGTGGGTGGAGAAACGGGCAGTGACGGCGATGGTGCCGATCACGAGATTGAGGAAGAGGAAGAGAGAGGTTGGTGTAAACCAGCTCGAAATAAGAGCCAACATAGACATGGAAGCTCGATAATGGCCACCTGGTCGGTCTGTCCTGAATCCTGAGCCCTTCGTGGTAATGAAAGAGGTTTTGCGTTTGTGTGGCTTCTTTCTTTCCTTTTTTCCAGTTTCTCAGTGGCTTTTATTGCGAACGAAAAAGTTATGGACCCGAAAAATTCGGGATAACCATATTATAAGTCATAAACGTTTACAAATTTTTTTAATTGAGTTTTATATCGTTACAAGTTTTCAAATGAGTTCTAAACTTTTAAATTTTATTTCATCTAAGTCCTCTTTCAGACGAAATTAATCAATTCATTAGTCAACTCGCTATGTATTTCAATTGATCCAACAAATACACTATTAAAAATAAAAAATACAGCTGAAAATTTACAAATACACATAAGAAAAAATATAAATGAAACGAAGAATAAGAAAAAAATATTTAAAAACTTCTCAAATTCTCTCTCTCTCTTTCTTCTCTCTCCTCCCTCCTTTTTGTAGATATGTTGTGTTCTCTCCAATCCCAACCATTCCAGCAATCCCTCTCCAGAAATTAAAATCAAAACACATAAAATTAAAAAAAAAAATACAAGGAAAGTCTAAGTGAGGAATTGGATCCTATGTCTTAAGAGGCGTTAGACAGAAATATACACAGTCTATATTTCACTTTTTTTTATATATATGTAATTTTTTAGTTATATTTTTTAGTTTTGATAGCGTATTCTTTAGATTAACTAAAATACATAACGCAATAACCAAATATCGTTTAAAAAGGACTAAACAGAATAAAAATAAAAAGTTTAAGACTCGTTTAAAAAATTTAAAAAGTTTAGGACTTGATTGAAAAAATCTGTAAAAATTTAAGATTTTTTTTTTTTTTGAGAAGAGTAAAAATTTAGGACTTTAAATATGATAATCCCAAAAAATTATGTCTGCATAATTTTAATAATAAAAAAAAATTTATCATTTTTTCTTACTTAAAAAATTAATGTATTAATATTGATCGAAAACATACGATAATTTAATACAAAAACATTGGAAATATCTCCATAAAGTAGGAGTTGATAAGAACATCAAAGGCATACGACTGATGTAACCACTAACTAAGTGAGTTCAAACTCATTTTAACAAAACTTTTAAAAAATGATATATGCCGAATTAAATTTTTTTTTTACATTTTTATACTAAATTAAAGTTAAATTTATTTAAAATTAAAATTTTAGATAAATCTACAACAATTAAATAAAGTTTAATAAAACAACACCCACCGCACTTCGACAAACTTCGACAAACCAGTGATGGAAATCGGCCTGCCTGCAATGAATAGCAACAATTACCCAAAATACTACCATACAAACGTAATAACAGTGTCTATACACATACATGGTACATATCACCCAACAGCACATACATAGTACATAATAACTCAAAATAGTCCAAAAGCAACCAATCCCATCAGGTTCAAGGGCAACGTCGGAGCCGGCGCAGGCGGAGGGTGGTGACGGCAGGGGAGACATGGCCAGCGGCCGAGCAATCAGCGGTAGAGTTGACGGAGCGAGCAAGGGCAATAGGCGGCGTCGTCGAAGCCCACTTCAGTAGCCGCAGAAGCTGTATCAATGGCCACGCCGACCACAGATAAGGCGGCGCTGACAACCAGTAGGTGGCTCCAACGGCCGATGGGGTGGAGGAGACAGGGAAAACAACAGAAAAGGTGGTAGGTCACCAAGGAACCTAGATCTAGAGTAGGGATGGCCGTGTGTAACTTTATTTGGGCCAAATCTGGAGAGATTCAAACCAACACATACCAAAACATTAGTGGGGGAGGGGGGTGGAAAAGGAGTGGGCTGGAGCAAGAGAAAACAGAAGCAAATGGAGAGAAGAGGAAAGGAAAAAAAAGGAAGTGGTTGGCCATTGCCACTGGTCAGGGATGGTGGCACTGTTAGAGATCAAAAGGAGAGAGATCTACAGGGAGAGAATTTTATAGAGAAATAGTGTTTAACAAAATCGATCTAATTATCGTATTAACGCAATTACATTAATATTTTATATAAGAATAAAATAAATTAATAAAATATATTTATTTTTATTATTTTTTATTGTATTAATATAATTATATTAAATTAAAAATTAATCACATTTCATTACTTATTATGTCGAAATTATTTAATAAAATTACTGGAGTCCAATCCATGCTCTTGCAAAGATGGGAGTCTCTTTCTTTGTAGCAAATCCGAGTCGCATGCTGTATGGTGTTTCGCTTACTTTAGGTTGATGCCTGTTTTTCTTCATTTTCTTTGCAAACGATCTTGGAAAAAAAAAAGTCATATTTATTAGTAAAAAATGAATGGGTTAATTTATAAAAAAATCACAACTTTTATATTTTTTAACAAATCTAAACGTAACCTTTAAAAATTTATAAATCTAACAATTTAATTATTTTCTAACAAATTTAACACAATTTTTAAAAATTTACAAATTTAGTACAATTTAATTATTTTTTAATAAATTTAGTATACTGTCAGTTAAAAATAACCAGTTAAAAGTAACCGAATCCTTTAATATACACATATGGTACGTCTACATTTAAATCTAGTACCGTTTAAAACCTCAAATGTCATATGTAAATATTTACATACTTGGAGATTCGATTATTTTTCACTGGCAGTGTACTAAATTTGTTAGAAAATAATTAAATTATATTTGATTTGTTAGTTTTTAAAATTTGTGTTAAATTTATTAAAAAATAATTGAATTGTACTAGATTTTTAAATTTTTAAATGTTGTGCTATATTTATAAAAAAAAATGCAAAGGTGATAATATTTTTTGATATTAATCTAAAATGAAATGGTTGATAAAAAGAATTGTGTGTTGCCGTGTGCAGAGGTATTGCACGTTGGAGATTAGACAAAAGATAGTCAAGTGTTTCACATTATGCATTCTAATCATTTTACTAGGAAAAAGAAAAAAAAAACTTAGGGTCCATTTGGAGATACTGTTAAATTTTTATCGCTGTTTCTTATTTTTTATTTTTTTGTTTTTACTATTTGTTGAATTTTTGTATTTATTGCTATCAACTTTTATTTTTTTCTTTTTATAAGAATAAAAAAGTAGATAGAGAAAGAATAATGAGAGAAATAATAAAAAAGAGTATGAATAGAATGAGAAAAAAATGTAGACAATGGTTGATAGAGAGATGAAAAGTAAAAAGAATGGTTAGAGAGAGATGATCTAAAATGGATACAGAGAAAAAAGGGAGAGAGAGAGAGAGGGAGAAAAAGGGTAGAGAGAGAATGGTAGAGAGAGGAAAAGGAGAGAGAAAGAGGGTAGAGAGAGAATGAGTAGAGATAATGATAGAGAAAGAAAAATGAGAGACAGAATGAGTAGAGAGAATGGTAGACAAAGAAAAGAGAGAGACGGTGGAGAAAGAATAGTAGAGAGAGAAAATGAGAGAGAGGGTAGAGAGAGAATGAGTAGAGAGATTGGTAGAGTAAAAAAAAGGAGAGAGAGTGTGGGTGGAGAAATTGAGTAGAGAGACAAAAAGGAGAGAGAGGGCAGAGACAAAATGAGTAGAGAGAATAGTAGAATAAGAAAAATGAAAGAGAGTGTGGGTAAATAGAGAATGAGTAGAGAGATTGGTAGAACAAGAAAAAGGAGAGAGTATGGGCAGAGAGAATGAGTAGAGAGAGAAAAAAGACAGAGAGAGAGTAGAGAGAGAATGAGTAAAGTGAGAAAAAGGAGAGAGTGTACATAGAGAGAGAATGGTAGAGAGAGAAAAAGGAGTGAGAGAGGGTAGAGAGAGAATGAGTAAACAGAATGGTTGAGGGAGAAAAAGGAGAGAGTGGATAAAAAGAGAATGAGTGGAGAGAATGGTAGAGAGAGATAGAGAGAGGGAGAGAAAGAGAGGATAAAGAGAGAATGAGTAAAAAGATTGGTAGAGAGAGAAAAATGGGAGAGAGAAAGAGTTGAAAGAGAAAAAATAGAGGGATAAAGAGAGGATGAGCAGAGAGAGATATAGTGAAGATGATGGATAGAAAAAGAAAAGGTTGTGAGATAAAGTATAAAAAAGAAAGTGAAAAATAAATTAAAAAATATCTTTTTATTATTTTTTAAATTTATTTTTTTCTTTGAAAAATGCTTTCAATATTTCAACAAAAAAACATAAAATAAAAATAAACGAAAAATAGAAAATAAAATCGTTATCAAATGGACCCTTACGCTCTCGTGGGTCCAGACAACGCGCATGTCATGTACTCGTGTTGTGTTGAGGTAATATGGGGAAAAAAAACTTTAAAGGAGAGTTTTAAAAAATTTTAAAGAGAAATAATTGTTGAATAGTTAAATTAAAAAAATTAAAAAATATTGTTTAAAAATTAAATTTAAAAATAAAAAATAATTAATATTATATAAAATTATATTACTACTTTATTACTGTATAAATAAAATTGTGTAGCACGTATCAATAGTGTCATTGCGCAGTGATCTTCTTCACTTTATTAACAAAATAGCTGTATTTTCATCTTATGACGTCTATGTTATGATGTCATCCAACAAAGGGGCATACACGTCTTTTCCGGACAAGCTACAAAACCATGAAAATTGCAATAAAAACTCTAAGTAGCATCAACGCCGAAATCTAGGTGGTTTCATTTTTTTTTTTAAACAATACAAAATTTAAGAAAAAAATTAAATTGGTGGGATTTGGTGGACGAAAAAAAATGTGAAATTTTTTTTATACAATTAATTAGTTTATTTATACAAAAGAACATTAAATTATTATAATAAAATTTAAGAGTATTTTTATTTATTCTTTTATTATAAAAATTAAATATCTTGTTACATAAATAAATTAATTAATTGTATAAAATTTTTTTTTTCTGTCTACTAGATCCGGTCCCCCTACCTATGCTCAAAATCTAAGTAGTTTGGAAGCCTAGATTCATCTATTGCAAATTTTTTTTTTCTTTATCTATGTTTGCATTACGCAGAAGCATAGTTATTAAAATCGGCTCGGACATTGACCCGGTCAGGCGATTGGGTCAGTGAGTCATTGGTTCAACCAATGGGTCATTAATTCTTAAGAAAATAAATATATCAAATAATATATATAAATTTTTTGTACAATTTAACACAATAATTACATTTTCATAAATTAAAAAATAATTTATACTAATCAAAATTTTGATAAAAATTCTTAAACAATTATTTTTTAAAGTCAATTGTAACATATTATTTGATATATGAATAATGTTAAATTATTACATACAAAAAAATAGATTATAAAAAGTAAAAAATTATTAAATTATACAAAAAAATATTGTGTAATACTGTTTAGTATTACGAAAATATTATTTTTATCATTCACATAATAAAAAGTTAAAAAAAATAAATTTTAGTGTGTAAATATTATATAAATATTATTGTTCAAGATGTAAAAAATGAAAAAAAAATTATAATTTTTATTGTTTGAATACTATTTATTATTAAAAAAATATTATTTTTACTGTTTATACAGTAAAAAGTGAAAAAAATTATAATTTTTCACTGTTTAATCACTGTTTATCATTAAAAAAATATTATTTTTACTGTTTATACAATAAAAAATAAAAAAATAATTTTTTATTATTCAAATAACTCGATTACTGTTTATACAAACCGGTCCGACTCAGTGTCCGAGTCACCAGTCACCGGTCCGACTGGCCGAACTGAACCGAGTTTAATAATTATGCGCAGAAGAATAGACTGACGGGCCGCCACTGCCAGGCGGTAATGCGAACGCGTACACTTTCTTGTAATTTTCTTTTTACTGTAAAGTGATCGTACATCCATGTGAAAAGTATATGTACAATAGCCATCTCACGCTTTCGGGAGCGTAGACTCTCTCGTAATTAAGTACCTTATGTTTGTCTTCAAATATATTTTTTTTACTAAAACAAAATTGATTAATTAATACTAGAGGAAATCATACATGAATTTGATGTAAAAACATAAAAAATGTTTGCATGAAGTAAGAATAAAAATCAGCACTGATTATTTACACAACAAATGATCAAATTAATCATTAAAATAAATGGTATAAAGTCTAAGACTGCTAACTAGATTTAATCTAATTAAAGAAAATTGTATATAACAACATATATCACACACCAATAAATTTAAAGTAAAAATCATTCGAGTATCTCCTATACTAATTTTCAAAGTAGTCAAAATACAAACGAAAAAAGGAAACACGGTTAAATGGTCTTCTAATGGAGTAAGACTACACATACGCATTAGTATTAGTAAGCACGCTTAAATGCTAGATTTCATTTTTATTGTAGTAAAAAGAAGCTCTCGAATCAAAAAATCTACTAATGGTTCATGGATAGAAAAATACATAATGAGATCTATTAAGTAAAATTAAAGTAATATATATTTTTAATAACTGAATTTTAAAAAATAAATTATTAAATATTAATTAAAGTAACATAAATTGTATAATAATTTTAATACTATTTGCATGAGCTCTTTTTTTTCTTTTTTTTTTTTTGAGAAAAATCTACACGAACTCTTATTGAAAAGCAGCATTCCCACATTGCCGAAATTTTAAAACGTACAACCTGATCTATTAACCTATATCAACGTTAGTGAGCTCAAAAAGTATTAGTACCCATCACAATGTGATAGAGCTGGTCCCTATTATAAAACGCCTTGATTCGTCGAATCATATGGTTTTATTTATTTATTTATTTTGGCATAAATTTATATCAAAAAGGAAATTTCTGGATATGCTTTGATAGAGAATTATCCCACGTATGGTGCAGAAATTAATATGCTCTAATAACTCCATATATTCTGCTTGAAAAAAAAAAAAAAAACTCCATATGTATTAATAGTTATTGGAGATGCCACATTTACCACATTAACACTAAAGCAAGCGTATGTTGCGACAACGAAGGCTTACAATTGATATAATCATCAGGACCATTAAATAATTAAGTTTGAAACTTGTTTTGACAAAACTCTTAAAAGATGATATATATAAATTGAAGTTAAATTTATTTGAAATTAAAATTTTAAATAAGTCTACAATAATTCAAAAAAAATTGTATAAGACGGCACCCACCACATTTCGACAAATCAATGATAGAAATCAACTGGCAACATCCCGTGATGATTGCCCAAAATACAACATTACATACATAATAATAGTACCCATAAACATACACCATACATATCATTCAAGAGTACATACACAATACACATGTACAATACATATTAACTCAAAATAGTCCAAAAGCAACCAATCCCATCAGGTCTAGGAGTGACACCGATGCCAGCGCAGGCAGAGGGTAATCGGCGGCAGAGGTGACGAAGGAGGTAAGGTCATCAGTGGGGTAAGCAGCGCCTTTGGAGCCCACTTCGGTGGCAACAAAAGCTGTATCAATGGCCGCACCGGCGACTGGTAAGGCGGCGCTGGTGGCCGGTGGGGTGGCAGAGACGGCAAAATACGACAAAAAGGTGGTAGGCTACTAAGGAACCTAGATCTGAAGTAGGGACGACCACGAGTGATTTTATTTGAGCCAGATTTAGAGAGATTCAAGCCAACACACCAAAGCATTAGTGGGGGAAAAAGGAGTAGGTTAGAGCAAGAGGAAAAAGAAGCAAATGGAGAGAGGAGGACGTGAGAAAAAAGGAGGTGGCTGGCTGGAGGAAGAGAAAGAAAGTGGAGGGAGAGAGTGATGTGGCTGGATGGCTGTGGTGATTGGCAACAGCTACCAGCTAGGGATGGTGGCACTGTCGGAGATCAAAGGGAGAGAGTGCCAGAGGGAGAGAATTTTAGAGAGAAAAAGGTGTTTAACAAAATCCATCTAATTGTTAATTTAATAGGATAGCCTTAATACTTTGTATAAAAATAAAATAAATCGGTCAAATGTATTTATTTTTATTATTTTTTATTTTATTAATATAATTACATTAAAATTTAATCACATTTCATTACTTATAGTGTATTTAGAGTGAGGAGAAAGGAGGAGAAAAGAGAAAGAAAGTAGAGAGAAAATAAAATTATTTATAGTGATGAAAAAAATTGAGAGAAAGAAAGTATAATAAAAAAAATAAATAGTAATTTGTAAGAAAAAAAGTAGTGAAGAAAATAAATTATTTGGATAAGTGTGAAAAATTAAGAGAAAAAAAGTGTAAAAAAATAAATAAATTACAATGATTATAATTTTCTTTTCTTCCATACTTTTTCCTTGCAAAACAAACACAATGTTAGTATGTCAAAATTGTTAAATGATGCTTTGTTTGGGAACCCAAGGAAAAGAAAAAGAAAAGAAAAAAAAAGAAAAATATTTTTTACTCATTTTTTATTTATTTTTTATTAATTTAAATATTTATTTTTTATTTTTTCTCATAAATTATTATTTATTTTTTCTTATATTTTTTTAATTATCATTTCTTTATTAATTATAATATTATCATTATTATATTATTTTTTATTTACTTTTTATCCATCTAAAATACACCATAAAATAGTTCGAGTGCAAATCCACGCTCTCGCGAAAATGGGAGTCCCTTTCCTAGTGGCGGATTCCAGTCGCATGTCGTCTAGTGTTTCGCTTATTTTAGACCGATGCCTGTTTCTCGTCGTTTTCTTTGATAACGATTTCGGGAAAAAAGTCATATTTATTAGTCAAAAATGAAATGATTGATAAAAAGAATTGCGTGTTGCCGTATGCAGTGGCATTGCATGTTGGAGATTAGACAAAAGAAAGTCAAGTGTTTCACATTCTGCATTCTAATTATTTTACTAGGAAAAGACAAAAAAATAAAAAAACATTACGCTCACATGGGTTCAGAGAGCGCGCAGGCGCCCCTGTCCGGTCTTCGTGTTGTGTTCAGGTCTGGATAACGTGGGGAGAAAAAACTTTAACACTCTGTTTGGGAGGGGAGAACATAGAAAGTGAAAGAGAAAAGTGAGAGAATTAAAGTAAATTATTGTATTTAAAAAATATTTGAAAAGTGGGGGAGAGAAAAATTTCTAATTCTCCTAATTCTCCCAACCCCACCAAAACCAATCCTCTTAAAAATAAGAAAAAAGTTGTTAGTTCTCATACTAAATTTATTAAATGGCTCAATTACCCTTATATAATTTAAAAATTACAATTTTACCTAAAGAAAATATCTTAATAGAATTTATTATAAAAGATAAAATTATTATTTCAACATATTTTATATTCCTCTCCCTTATTTTCTACTATTTTTCAAACAAAAGAATTTATAATTTTTCTCCCTCCCATCACCTCTTTCCAAACACAAAAGAGGATAAAAAATATTCTATTCCTCTAATGATCTTCCCCTCCACTTTTTTCTCCCCCATTTTCTTCTCTCTAAATAATTTTATCCAAACACAGTGTAAAAGAAAATTTAAAAAAATTTTAAAATTTAATAATTATTAAATAATTAAATTTAAAAAATTAAAAAATATTATTCAAAAATTAAATTTAAAAAATAAAAAATAATTACTGTTACATAAAATTATATTACTACTTTACTATTGATTAAATAACGTTACAATGCTCGTATCAATAATGTCATTGCGTAGTGATCTTCTTCACTTTATTTAACGAATTAGCTGTACTTTCAGCTTATGACGTCTATGTTATGATGTCATCCGACAACAAACACGTCTTTTTCAGACAAGCTACAAAATCATGAAAATTACAATAAAAAATCTAAGTAGTCAACGTGGAAATCTAGGTGGTTTTTTTTTTTTAATAATAAAAAATATAAGTAGTTTGGGAGCCTAGATTCATCTATTGCCAATTTTTTTTTTTTTTTTATCTATATTCATATTACGGAGAAGGGTGGACTGACGGGCCCACCACTGCCAGGCAGTAATGCGAACGCGTAGACTCTGTTGTAATTGTTTTTTTGACTGCAAAATGGTCGTACATTCATGGGAAAAGTCTATGTACAATAACCGTCTTAGGCTTTCGGGAGCGTAGATTCTCTTGTAATTAAGTACCTTAAAATGTTAGTCTTCTAATAGAGCAAGAGTACATATACGTTTAAATAGAAGCACGCTTAAAATGTTAGAGTATATGTACGTTTTAGCATAAGTAAGCACGCTTAATGCTGTAATTGGATAGTAAGAAATTAAATAAAAAATTAATAAAAAAATATATAAAAAATAATACAATAATAATAATATTATAGTTGATAAAAATTTACGCAAGCTCTTTATTGAACAGCAGTATACCTGCATTTCCGAATTTTCAAAACGTACATCCAGATCTATTAACTTTTGTCAAGGGGACCTATATTAACATTAGTCAGCTCAAAAAGTATAGTACCCATCACAGTATGATAAAGCTTTTCCCTATAATAAAACGACTTGAAAAACCACCGAAGTTCGTTGAATCATATGGATTTATTTATTTATTTATTTTTGCATAATTTGATATCAAAAAGGAATTTTCAGGATATGCTTTGATAGAGAATTATCCCATGTATGGAGCACAATTACTATTCTCTAATTTTTTTTTTGAGGGAAGGAAAATTAATATGCTCTAATAACTCCATATATTCTTCTAAAAAAAAAAAAAAACTCCATATGTATTAATAGTTATTGGAGATGCCAAATTTACCACGTTAACACAAAATTGATCGATTTTTGGTTATGAATACACTACATCCTAATTTACCCTAAAAAGTGCGGATTTGATTTAATTAGCTAGTAAATTTTCGCATGATGACAAATTATTGAAAAAAAAAAAAGAAAAGGAAAGAAATGCACCATTACGCCCCATTAGCATGGACTAGAAGGGAATTCACGTTTCTACTGAAATGCTAAAAAAGGTCCAGCCATGAAAGAAAAACTAAAGAGGTGAACAAGAAAAGGGCGGAAAAAAAGAAAAAAAAAAAAAAAAACCCCACAATAGATGGAACGACACCGTCTTAGTTTTTATTGCTTTCTCATGTCTTCTTTCCTTTGAGCATCTCGTTGTAACGCAGGAGAGAGTCCAGCCTCTGCAGCCTTAACTGCTGCTTAAATTTGTTGATAAAGTCATCAGCTTTTGCATCTACTCCCTCCTCTCCAAACGACACCGTTTTCTCAATCCTCACAGTCGCCGGCCGCCTCCGCTCCACTTTCTCCCGGTCTTCTTCTTCTTCCTCCTCTCTTTCCTCCTCGTCCTCCGCGGCCACCGCCACCACCGCCTTCTCGCTAGCCGACTTCTTCATCTTCTCCTGCGCGTGCTTCTTTGGAGCAACTCTGGACTCTGACTTGCTCCTCTTCACGTGATGCTCTGCTGCGCCCGAGTCCGCAGGAAACGGATCCGTGTCCGTTGCTGCAGCAAGTTCCGTTTCTTGCTCGGATCTGTAAAAAGACGAGAACTTGATGGACTTGACCCGTTCCAACAAGGAAGGTGCTCGTTCGAGCTGCGGCGGAGGGTCATGGGTTGTAGCTGTGTACTCGGACTGGGCGCTGTGCGCCAAATCCTCCGCCGTTGCTGTTTGTATTCCTGGTTCCGAGTGGAAAGGCGAGAATTTGTAACAGTAGAGGTCAATGGACCTGACCCGTTCAAGGAGGGAGGGGGCTCGGGCTAGCTGCCGGTGGTGGTGTTCTGGCGGTTGATGTGGTGCTTGCCTGTTGTGGGAGGATAAGCGGGCAGTGACGGCGATGGTGCCGATCACGAGGTTAAGGAAGAGGAAGAGAGAGGTTGGCGTAAACCAGCTCGAAACAAGAGCCAACATGTCTCGGATAATATCAACCGCGTCGGCCTGTACCGAATCCTGAACCCTTTGAGCTAATAAAAGAGGTTTTGCGTTTGGGGCTTTTTCTTGCCTTACTTCCGGTGTCTCGGTGGCTGTTATTGAGAACGAAAAAGTTATGGACCCGAAAAATTCCGTCCACACAATCCCGTAACACCGAATAATAAAATAACAAAATACAATTAATTATAAATTTAATATAATTACATTAATATTTTATATAAAAATATTTTTTATTATTTTATATTTTAGCAAAAGTGATTATATAAAATTAAAAAGTAATCATATTTTGTTATTTAATAAGTAAGAATTGTTCCACAAAATTGTGTGGATAGAAATCCGCTTGCAAAACGAGAGTCTCTTTCCCATACTGTATTTGAATAATAAAATTTTAGTTGAAAAGTGAATAAAAAAATAAAAAATAATACAATAATAATATTATTATAATTGATATAAAATTATAATTAAAAAATTATGAAAAAAATAAATAATAATTTATAAAAAAATAAAATTTAAATTAATAAAAAATAAATAAATAAATAAATAAATAACATTTTTCTTCCTATTTTTCTTCCTTTTCCTTTTAACAATATCCAATCCAAATCATAGTGTTGAATCCGAGTCAATTGTTGTGTAGTGTTTCGCTTACTTTAGATTGGTGCCTGTGTTGCATCAGAAAAAGAGATTGATGCCTGTTTTTCGTCGTTTTCTTTCCAAACGATCTCGGGAAAAAGTCATATTCATTAGTCAAAAATGAAATGATTAATGAAAGGAATTGCAAGTTATCATTGATAATCTAGCGTTTCACATCCTGCACTCTAATTATTTTACCAGGCTAAGAAAAAAAAATTACACAGGTATATAATACTAAATATAAAATTAATATATATAAATTTAGATTATTAAATTATAAAAATAATATTTAATTTTAAAAAAAATAAATAAATTATTAAATTAATTATCTATATTTTTACATAATATAACTTTTGTGGCTGTGCGGTAGTGAAAAAAGCAAATTATATTTTGGTTGCCAATAAACAAGCGTCGCTATCTAAGCTGAGTGTTGACGGTCTTTTCTTTACTGATTAGTCAATTTAAAGGTGCCGAGACATATGGTAGTGAATAACGATACAGTGTCGTTTTATCAATAATCGCATCCCACTCGTATATTCCAACAATCCTAGTTTGAAATCCTCAATTAAGGTGCTTTTAATCAATGACGATCCCTTGAGAATAGCCAAACCCAATCGTTTATGGCGTTTGATGACATGAGTTTCAAATGAGTAATTTTTATTCATTTATTTATTGCTTGCTTTAGTCGGTAAGATGAACCTTAATTTTGAATTGAGGTTGGAATGATGCACGTGCCAATCACATTGGATTGTTAGGATTATCTAATGCTAAAATCGTTTCCCACATGTACGACTTTGGCTGATGGGAGACACGCTTATCAGGTCCTACTGACCCATAGAATGGGATGGGTTGTTTCCTTGGCACCGCTCATAATGGAATGGGTGTTCCCTCAGTATCGGCCAAAGAGTAAATAGAGTCTGCAAACTGTTTCTTAAAGATATTTTAATGATTAATATTTAAAAATTTTTTATTTTATATTTTAATATTAAAAAATAAATATAAAATTCATGAGAATAAAGAAATTTACTCATGTTATGTTATTCACGTAATTCAACTTTTTTATAAAAAAACACAGAGAGGGTCTACAAACTATCAATTTTTTGCGGAAAACACCCAGCACGAAGGACGTCCTGGAGACTCACTCAACGTTAACGATACAGAAATGGCCGGAGCCATGTGCTTGCTACGCGTTAGTTGCACAACCACCTTCATGTGATTGCCCAAAAAAAAGTTAGGGAACGAAAGAACGGTGGACGGAGTAGAAGCAGTGCAATTGCAACGGTCAATTGCAACTAATCATCGTGTACTAAATGACAATATAACTGTAAATGACGGTCTCGACTGCATATAGCATTCATCTGTTTTTGCGTTCTCTTAACAGAACTCTCACATTACATGTTGAAGGAGTGCTGGTTTCTACTTGTCAAGTCCAATGTGGACTCGATTCTAGTCATTAACATAGGAGAAAACTACAAATGTGCCATGGCCTAAGGCCCCTTGCGAGACAATATGTTGTTAATACTCGCAGAACATTCGCCTAACGCTATTTCTCTTCCATGCAAGTGGCGGATCTTTTACGGTGGTGCACTCGATCTAAGACTTGATTCGGCGGGCAGATTCTGTAGAGTAACTAATCCCACGGTTACTGGATGAACATTTGTCCAGCTTCTGAAATTTATAGTTAGCTTTATTAGTTTTCCATTTAGCGGTAATGGTTTGTTTGGATTGTTTAAAAGTTATGAGAAAGAAAATTGTGAGAAAAAAGGTTGGGAGAAAATAAAATTGTTTGAATTGATGAGTAAGTTGTTAGAAAAAAAAAAGATTAGAAAGAAAATTGAATAATAATTTGTGAGAGATAAAATTGTGTGAAAAATATTATTTGGATTGATGAGAAATTGTGAGAAAAACATTATTAGAAAGAAAAATAAATAGTAATTTGTGAGAGAAAAAATTGTGAGAAAATAATGTTATTTGAATTGATTAAAAAATGGTAAGAAAGAAAAAGTTGTGAGCAATTGATAACATAATGATGCTGTTTTTTAACCAAAATTTTTTAATTATAATTTTTTTCATCAAATTCTCATAAACCAAACACACCATAAGTATTCTAGTAGTATGTAAATGGGGTTATTAATGTTGCTTACTTAAAATGTGAGTTAAATTATGAACAAAAACTAAAATATGAAATGAGGTTAATTGACATAAAAAAGATAAAATAAATTTATATAGTATAAAATTATAAATAAATTATACTCATTTAAAAATTTAATAAAAATAAAAAAATATTAAAATGTTAAAGTAATACATGTTGTTCCCATCACAATCCAAATAAAAAAATTTATTTTTTATTTATTATATTAAATGGGTTATAAAAATAATATATATATATATATATTTTATAACCCCATATTTATTTCATAAGGTTAGAATCTAGGACTCCAGCATTAGGATCCGCCTACAAAATGTTCTGGGGATATGTATTAAAAAAGTCCTAAACTTTTAGATTTTTTTCATTTAAGTGCTAAACCTTTTTGAGATTTCATTTCAGTCCTAAACCTTTTGATTTTACTCCAAATCAGTCCTTCCGTTAGTCAAACCGTTAAAAATTACTGTTTACTAACGGAAATTTTTTTAAAAAGGTAAAATACACTATTTAAATATTTTTTTTATTATTAAATACTTGTATTTTACTCTTAAATAGTAACATTTAAGTTGAGATTTTAGATTTTTTATTTCTTATTTTATTTTTTTAAGATTATACAAAGTATTTCTGTTAACTGGTGAATTGAAATAGTATATTTTACCTTTTAAAAAAAATTTTCGTTAGTGAACAGTAATTTTTAACGGTTTGACTAACGGAAAGACTGATTTGAAGTAAAATTAAAAGGTTTAAAACTGAAATAAAATTTTAAAAAAATTTAAAATTTAAATAAAAAAAATTTAAAAATTTAGAATTTTTTTTATACATATCCCAAATGTTCTGCGTCTCCTAAGCTTCTAGACCGAGTGGTGCTGGCCCAAACTGAGTTAATGGCGATCAATGGCTGACGAAAAAGGACGTATGGACCGCTGGCATCACTCATTCACTCGTTCACGGTTCAATCCGGAAGGACCCGCCATATACTTTTTTTCAGAACACCAATAAATAAGTGTTCCGTAGTTGTCCTCGTATAAAACAACAAATAAATTATACAATACAGTAAAAAAATTTAAAAAAATTATATAATTTTTTTTTAATAATTAATTAATCACATTATATATTTTTTTTTAACCAATCATATAATATTTTTAATTTTTTTATTATATTATGTACTTTATCGATCATAACGATCACAAAACAACAGCATAGAGAGTAGTTAAAAAGTTTTCCTGTTAAAAAAAAAGAAATGGGAACGTAGTTGTCTGCTTCACTCGCAGAACGTAACTGATTCAGATAGTAAGGATCTGAGTTTATTTAATCAGAGGTCTCAGATTCGAGTTTTGAGAATATAATTACGTTAAATATCTATTAGGAGATTTTTACCGCCTTTCAGGATCTTATCCGAATCAATCCAGATTAATCAGTTCAATTGACTAGATTCTAGACAGTTTAAAAAAAAAAAAGACGTATGGACCGCTGGCATCACTCATTCACTCGTTCACGGTTAAATCCGGAAGGACCCGCCATATACATTTTTTCAGAACACCAATAAATAACTGTTCCGTAGTTGTCCTCGTATAAAATAACAAATAAATTATATAATACAGTAAAAAAAATTAAAAAAATTATATAAATTTTTTTAATAATTAGTTGCACATATTGTATAATTTTTTTAATATATCATATAATTTTTTTAATTTTTTATTATATTATGTAATTTATTGATCATAAAGATCACAAAAACAACATAGAGAGTAGTTAAAAAGTTTTTTTGTTTTTTTTTAATATGTTGAGGAAATTTATGTAAGTAAAGAAATTGGAACTTAGGAAAAAAAGAAAAAGAAATTGGAACGTAACTGTCTGCTTCACTCGCAGAACCACTAATTCAGCCTTCGCTGTTCATGCGTCGATCCATATCCGTCCCCACCCCAACCAAAGAAATGAAGGGCCAAGATTTTCTCAAAATAAGCGATCCTGGACCTTTGATGTGATCACTGGGGCACAGAGTAATACCCTACACCCCACGCACATTACTAAACAAAAAAACTGTCTATCAAGCCGTCAGCTTATTGGTCTTCATCCCATTCTCAATCCTCCGCAAACAGTGGCGCGTGGCATCACTCTCCTCAAAACCGGAGCCAAAGCGAATCGCGCCGCTAGCCATGGTAGATCCGTGGATACTGTTAGCATTTTTAGGGTTTTGCCCGAAAACGATTCGAATTCCTTTGCAATTTTTGTATCTTCTAAGTCGTCTTTTTTTTTTTTAATTTTTTAATTTTTCTTTGTTTCTTTAAAATTTTCTTTGTTTCTGTATTTTTTTGGAAGGCTCCGAAACCGATTACGAGTCCCGTGCCGGAATCATGGTACCCAGCCCTATCGGTCTTCATGCTCGCAATCGGCCTCGTTGTCACTGCGTCCTTCTTCATGTGAGCTCGTAGTCCAATTTCGTTTCTTAATTGTTTTGTTTGGTTGGTAGGTCTAGATTGGTACTGTACTATCACTTGTTTGCATTTACTAATTTGTGATTGTAAACGTCAGCGACCCGTTTTCTCATCGAAAATTTCCTTTTTTTTTTTTTTTTTTTTCAGTTGGAGTTGGAATGGGGAGGGGGGATTTAACTAATAGTGAGGTCTGGGTTCGAACCCTAGATCTCATCCTAAGTTATAAACTCGGTGGCCATTGGGCTATATACTCAGATGTTTCTCATCGGAAATTTCAATTCCTAGTGGAACGTATAATTTGGTATTGTTAGAATTTTTATTCCTGAAATTTCATTCTATTGCCAAGAATAAAAAAGGGACAGTAAAAATGCAATCAATGGCTGGTATGGTTGAATTGATTGGAGGGGAGTTTTACATTGGGTGATGGCTTTGTATAGATATTGGTCGTGTGCTAGAGTTTTGTTGTGATGCTCATTTTTCAGCTAGGACAGTGCCTTTGTTTCTTTTTTTAACCACCCTCGTAGGGATCTTAAAAGTTGGGCATTTTCGCGATTCTTGCAGAGGGTCGATGTGGTGTACATGGTCACTTTAGATTCTTATCTGTTTTGAAAGTCTTTTATAAGGTTCTGCAATTACATGTTTGCAACATTCTCTGGCGCATCAAAAGCCCTAATGTATGAGACTTGTTTTTGGGTGTTATTCTAAGAGGTCTGTCAGTTTTGAGATATCTTTTTGACCTATCCAATTTGTGTCCCAGAAGATGCATTTAAAAATTTGAAATATAGTTCTTTTGGTATTACGGGATTGATGAGATAGCAATAGAAATTTTGTTCTGCATTGTGTCTGTAACAACAAAAGTATCATTTAAGATATTCATTGTATATCTGGTTGTGTGCTCTCATGCTGAATGTGTAGCATGAATAGAATTAGTTGCCTGTGATATTTTTGTCATGGTAAAATGTTGCATCTAACATATTCATTATGTCTGATGATGCACTTTCATGTTAGCGCAGTCAGAATTTCTCAAATTATTTAACATGTGTGACCTTGTCCTAGATATTGGCATTGTCCGCTTGTGAATGTTAGAAATACCTTTTGACTCTTCCATTCTGTTGTTGGTAAGTTCTTGTTCAGGTTCGAAATGTTTCTCCCAGCATGCCTTGTATCTTGCCCCTTTTTTTTGGTCAGTTTGATTTGCATTTTTCAGGTTAACCATGTTTTTGTGCATATGAATTAGAGTTTGTGAATCAATGAACTTAGCCATGGATAATTTGTTGGACTGTATGGATTTGGATGACCTCAAATGGATAATGTTGGGTCCTCTCTTGATTTCTAAAGCCCTCGTTACCTAAATTCGAGCTATTGCACACTCTGGTGTTCAAGCATTAGCCTTGTTGAGTCAGCGCCGTATAATTGTTTCCTTGACATCTATAAGACCATTCGTGACTTATATGCAATTGTAATGCTATCTTGTGAAGCTATGAAGCAACCTCTTCTAGGCGAAATCGCAGTCTTGCTAAAGAGCTTACAACTGGAGCTTTGGCATCTTTCTTTCTGGTACGCCTTTTCCTTTTCTGTTATTTTCCATCTCTCTGGTATGTTTTGTTGCGTCCATCCTTTATTATGTTATATTTGTTCATTGCTGACAATTGATCTTTATGTCTCTGGTGCAGGGTTTTGGGTCCTTGTTCTTACTGCTTGCATCTGGTGTTTATGTTTAGTATCTTGATGATGAACCAGTCAAAGTTCTGCTGAGCAGGAACCTTGATTATACAAGGATGATGTGATTGTACGTGTTAGTTTGATGCTGGTTTTTGTGTTTGAGTTGGATACTCTGTTGTTTACAGCAATAGACATTTTGAGGGATATATGAAGTTGTTGCAAATAGATCCGATAAACTAGGCTGACACCCGAATTTTTCTCATTCCTCTTTGGACTTTGAAGACAGCTTTGGCAATTTCCTCGAGGGTAAAAGGTTACAAAAGCTATATCGCTATCAATTAATTTTACTCTTTCAGAGATTTGCATGATCTAGATTACTCATCCTGTCGATATATTTTACAAAAGGAAAAAAAAAAGAGATATCAGTTGCATGCATATGCGCACGCAAAAGAATCAAATCCTCTGCTTTTATCAGCCTCCCTTCTTAGCTATCTTATATGCTAATTCATTCGTTGCTAAGAAGTGTGTTTGGTTCTTGGTTTTTTATTTTTTTTTCCCTTAGAGGATATGCATTGAGTGTTCAAAGCAAATCAAACCGAATTAAATTTTTGGTTAGGCGAATTTAATAAAAATTGAAATTTTATTGTTTGGGTTTTTAATATTAAAAAACTTCGATTAATTGAAGCAATTAATTTGTTTTATATTTATATATATATATATATATATATATATATATATAATTTAAGCATTAGGAAAAAAATGCTACTAATACAAGTATTAGTAACAAATAAATCTAAATAAAAATTATTTATGTATTTTATATATAGTGATAATTATAAATTTTTTCTCTAAAGAACGTCGTCATATGTTCGTCCATTCTTTCTCATATTCTCTCTGTTATGGGATGCCTGCGAGACACTAAGCTAAGAGTTGGAACTTGGTGTTGCCCCCAAAAGAAAAAAAAAAAAAGGATGAACTCTAATAAGACTAAGATTCTGCCTCCGCTTGGGAACCTTCACGGGCCACCCCGGAGGAGCAGTGGCTAGTGAGCTCATACCTCTGCCTTTTAGAGAGGTCATACATCTGGATGAACTTTTTATTTTGGGTGGAAAATTGGCAGGATTGGCTCTTTGAGGACCCATTGATCGGTAGCAATCCTGGTTAGGGGTCATTACTTAAGCAGTTAACGACTTTAGTGGTGAGTCGTGATCTGGTTTTTTTGCTGGTCTAGAGCCGGGAAATGGTTCTCACCAGAGCCTTGAACTAGCTAGGACCCCTCCCCGGTTCTGGCTTCAGTCCAATTTTGAACACAGATCTGTCCAGTTCACCCCTGTTGACAATTTCCAATAGAGCTTTAAGGACTAATACGTTGATTTAAAGCTATCAGACAGATGGGATACTACCAATATTGACTTCCCTAATGTTATTAACCAGCGCTAGTGTTCTTTTTCGCATGAGCTGGTCTTCGACAAGAAACAAGGCATCCCTATATGTTCTGTGTAGCCACAAAGAAGTTACAACGCCTAGGCATTGCTACAAATTGCGTGCCTAACTAGTTGTTCCTTTTTATAAAACCCCAAGTAGCTACAATGTTCAAACAATTCAACATCATGTGCTTAGTCGCCAAGTGCCCTTCACATCAGCAAAGGCCGTTGAGAACATTAGCGACAGCTAGATGTCCCTTAATTTTGACAGGATAGATTTAGTGACAAGAGTATTGGTCTTCTCCACAGCTTCAATCAGTAAAGACTTGTGCGTTGTTAGCAGCAAGGCACATTTGCTGACAAAACATAATAAAAAGTTCCCAAATTTTAGAGACTTGGAGAACCTGTCAGGCGATTCTGAGATTTGGAAAACAAGTTGATCAACAGAATCCTGAGTTAACTGAACATTGAGATTTAAGATGTTATGGAACAAACTAAACAATGATTCTGTCCACACCAGTCCGTTGGATAAAAGACACTGGTGGCAAGGAAGACAGATGAATCTTTTCTCATCTTCTCCACATAGAAGCTTCTGACACAAGGCAGAAACATGAGCAGGGTGCAAGCATTCCTTAACAATCTTCGTGACAACATCACTTATGGGATTATTGATACCGCCCTTTCTCATTAATACCGGAAACAGTAGCGCGTATTCAGCAGCTTTCTGATGAAGCTTGCAGAACTCTATCGTTGCAGTCAGTAGTACACGAGGTGCTGGCTCCTCAAGCACCAACATCTTTGGAAGAACAATAGTGCTAAGAACTTGGCTTGGCCAAGCGAGCTCGTCTTCCTTCCCACGCGAAAGATGAGAAATCAGAATCGAAGCAACCTCATCATCTGTTTTCCAAGGTTCAATCAAACCCAAGATTGCAAAAGAATCTCCTCTACTCTCCAAACAAAGCTGACGAATTTCAGTTGCTAATTCTACAGTTTTAGAACTAGACTCGAAATTCATGGCTCTTGATCCCAGACAAGTTGCCATGTTTCGAATTTCGTCTTGAATAGGAGCAATCACTTGACCATCAATCTCCATTTCCTCTGCTACTTCCTTCAAATTTTCTATTCCATTCTCGCCAACTTCATCCAGTGAATCTTGCTCACTTTCATAGCCACCGAGCCACTCTCTTGTACTCAGTTCATGACGAGAAAAAGGAAGCCAAGGGAGAAACAATTCATTCGTATTCGCGACATCCTTAAGCCAATCTGGCACCGACCGAAGTTCTTTCTCATCGCTTTCTTCCGAAGAATGCAGGCTCAAACCGCGAACCCACTCATAATTTCTCTCGGAAATTTTATCGAGCAGATTGTGGGCAGCTCTCTTGACCCAGAAATCCGCTTCCCTACTCTCCCCCAACATGCTTCTGGCCAACCTAGACAAATCTTTCTTGCAAAACCGCTCGTGCTCGTAAGCTAGAAACGACAAAATTCTCGACTGTACGATGAGGGGCAGCGTCTGTATGAAAATGACCCTATTAACCACAAAGCAGGGATTAATCTTCGAAATGTCAGCCAAAATTTTGAAAAAACTTATAAAAAAAATTAAGAAAAATAAGCGCTGGGAGAGTTTTGACTCGTTATGAGTCCTCTCAACTTAACTCCACTCTAGATTATTCGGGGCTAATATGACTTCTGGACACGGGTCTCTAACAAAAAAGAAAAAAAAGGGAAATTCGCAAATTAAAAAAGAAAAAAAGCGAACTAATTACCTGTGGGTGGTAGGAGGAGGAGGAGATGAGCTGGTGACAATGGGAGCAACGGCATCGATGGGATTTGTGAGCATAGAGAGGAAAGAGGAGGTGGTGATTGGGTTTGAGGACGATGATGATGAGGCATTAAAAGATTGCGAAAACCAGAGAGATGCTTCGGTTTCTGGTGTTGGGGAACTGAGAAATATCTCCATCAGTGGAACCCATTGCTCCATTTCTGCTTCTGTTGCTTTCACTTTTTCTCTGGCGTTACTGTTATCTTTTGTCGCCAAACAAAATATTTAAAGTAAATCTTAGCGGGAACTGCCGAATTAGTTAAAAAGCTACATTTTCTTTTAAAACGAAAAAAACACTCGTTACTGACTCATCAAATCAAATCACTGAGAGAGAACGCCGGTGGACTCTCTGACCTTTTGCCGATCTCAGGTATGCCCAGTTGATTATTGGGCATTAGTTACAAATGAGATAGAGAGATTAAAGATTCAAATTCTATTTTTAATTACTGTTTTTTTTTAAATAAATTATTTATCTATATTATTGCATTAATATGAAAAAAAAAGGAAAAAAAAGGTAAACTATTTAGCATGCATAATATTCCACGTCAGAATGGGTAAACTTTTTTTTTTATAGAAAAAATAAGAAAAATATAAAAAATAGTTATACAGTAGTTATAAATAAAAAAAAAAATTTAGTAAAATAAATTCTTTAAATTAAAATTTAAGATAATATTAAATATATTTAAAGTAACAAAAAGTACGTTTACTCGTTAAGTGTATAGTTTTAAAAAAAATTGATTTTTTAATTCTTAGTGGGACTCTTTTTTTTTTTTTTGGCCACGGTTAACAATTATTTACTATGCTGTATTATTCTACGCCAGATTACAATTACCCTTTCTTTTTCCATTACTAATTTCGAATACCCACCGTCGACAATCTTGTAGGAGATATTTTTATTAAAAAGAAATTATTACCTAACTTATTTTACGTAGAGTTGAACAATAACTCACAAATATATATATATATATTGAATTTAAACACCAAATCACTCATAAAACAGGCTCCTTTGATCAATTCATTAAGCAAATTAGGTTAACCCTAACTAGGCTCGTTTGATTAAATAAACTACCGTTTTTCTAACGGTCAAAAAATTTTGAATCCAATTCTTGTACTCAGGGAAAGGGGAAGGAAGATTGTGATCAATTAATGTATCTTTAGAGTGACTAGGAAAACGAGAGAAGAAAAATTAGCTAAATATTTGAGTAATAATTACTCAAGTCCAAGAAAATAAGTTTGAGGTATGCAATCCAAAACCGCCTGCTACTTCTGCTCTTATAAATTCTGTAATAAAAATTTTCGTCAACATGTCACCAATTCTCTCTCTCTCTCTCTCTCTCTCTCTCTATAGGCCAACGTTCAAAACTTAAAAAGTCATTCTAATCTGACCAAGAAAACCAGGAATTTACCTTTTCTTTTGTCTTCTGTCTAAAAATTTATCAGTCCCTTCTTCCCAAGTCGCTCGTTTCCCTCTCAGTCTCCTCTTTCTTTATTTCTTTTCGCATCAGAATTAGACCCCTGCCAATTTTTTTTCCCCAAGTTCTCGAAACTCCAGCGAAAAAGAAGAGAACCTTTTTTTTTTAATGTTTTTCTTGCTCTTTTGTATTAAGTCCCAGTCCCATATCAACCGTGAATTAATGATCTTTTTCATTAGTAATTGATATTGCATGGTAGTCCGAATCGACGGCCAGCGGGTGATCTTGAATGGGGAGAAGCAGATCGTCGGCGTCGACGAGCAAAAGGAGATACTTTTCTTTAACCCAACTTATTGCCTGAAACGGCCAAAGCGAAGCGATTGGCTTTTCTTTTCATTGGCTTCGTTGTTGCCTCTTTCGTGGTATGTGATCGCCAGAGTCTTGTTCGACAACACGAGGTACAGTTTCTTGATTGTCTTTTTCCCTTTTCTTTTTGGGTCTTTCTTCTGGGTTTTTATCCTTTATCGTAATCTTTAAGTAAAGATTGAGTCTTGATTGAATATCTGAGTTGGGCGGATGATAAAGTGATTCTTGAAAGTTATTTCTTGTTTTTTTGGGTCTTTGCATCTTAACTTGAGGATTAAATAGTCCTTTTATTCGTGTTGCCTATAATTAATGTAATTTTTGTTTATTGTGTCTGATTATTGACAAAGATTAAATAGAGAGGAAGAGGCTTTAATTTTTAGATATAAATGCCTTCTTGTTCTTTGTTTTTTTTTTCTTTGTACGATCTTTCTTTTGTATGTCATTACCTTTACTGATATATATAGGAAGCATTACAAGGGTTAGATCCCACAACATGAATACAAATCATCAAAAGACAGTAAACTCATAGTTTATGCAGAATCATATATTAGAGTTAAGCATGTCACACTTATCATTCTTTGAAGAGTCTCACTAGAGAGACGCAGAAAATAATACAAGTAAGAGACTCGAATGCTTATTATAGAGGGTAAAAATAATTATTTGAGTCTCTCACCGTTACTATTTTTTAAATCTCCCGAGTTTTTTCTTTTCTTTAATTCACAACAAATTTTGTAGACTTTTAAGTGGTAGTTAGATTGACAGTATTTCTGATTATCAAAAATCAAATTGATTAAAGGTTTGTCCTACCTGAATTTATGCTTAGGGTCCCTGCATAAGGCTTGAGGTGCAAGAAAATAAGAAACCAATGGCGAGGCCCCCATTTCTATTTGTCTCTTGGAGCCTGTTGGCAAATTAGGAGAAGCTTTGATCATCGATGGAGCTCAAGCTGGGACCCAGGGGTATGATTAGTAATTTTAAATTATTTTTTTTAAAAAAACCCACCTTAACAATAGATATTTTTATTAAAAAGAAACTATTATCTAATTTATTTCTAATAAATTATAAATAAATATATAATTTATTTAATAATATCTGACAATCAATTTATTATTATTTTTAAATTCAAACACCCAATCACTTACATCATTAGGTGCCCATTTTTCTTCAATAAACATAAACCACTGAGTTTTTACCTGATTAAATACTCAAGACCAAACTGGGTTTTGTTTTTTCCATCGTATATTTTTATGCATTTCATTGGTCTGCACCGAAGATTTTCCACAATTTCCGGATTTGCTGGGGCCTCGGAGCATCTAGCAAAACCCTTCAAACGCGTGTGGTTCACCGACTCCACAAAGAGCGTGCATTCACCCAACGCTCCCATCATTTTTTCCCCGCATCTCTCCTTCTCTCCACTCCTCCAAGAATCACAGCATTCGTCTTCTGTGGCAGGTCCAGTGATGTCCGGGGATGATTAGGATAAGGATTTATTTTTGAATACGAAAACTTTTTTCACACTTTTTTATTAATTAATTTTTTTTTATTGTAGTAAAGAGTTTTTTTTTTTAATAATTTTTTTTAAAAAATTAATTTAATTTAATATTAATTTAAAATTTAAGAATTTTTGTGAAATTTTGTTTTTCTTTTTTTTTTTTTTCTTTTTTTTCCTTTATTTTCTTCCTGTACGCTTTTTTTTGGTTTTTTTTTTTTTTTATTTTTTATAATCTATAATTGGCGGGGAGAAATGGAAGCGCCAGTGGCGAAGAAGAGAGGGCGAAAACCCAAGCCGAAGGAGGAGAAAGATCAGCAACAGCAACAGAGCAGCGCCGGTAAAATGAAGGAGGGAAAGAAGTCGCAGCAGCCTTCCGTTGACGACAAGTACACGCAGTGGAAGTCTTTGGTCCCCGTCCTCTACGACTGGCTTGCTAATCACAACCTCGTTTGGCCTTCTCTTTCTTGCCGGTAAAACCTTCGCTTCCCCGTTTTCTAGGTTTTTTTTTTTTTGGGTAAATCAGACAATGAGTTTGTTGCACGTTTTCTGTTTGTTGTTTTGTCTGAACGAAGCGCGTTTGCTATTTCCTTTTATTTGTATTGAGTATTTGATTAATGGATCTGGTTGTGGATAGGTGGGGCCCGCAGCTTGAGCAATCTACTTACAAGAATAAACAACGGCTCTACCTTTCCGAACAGGCAAGTTTCCCCGTGTAGGTTTTATGTAAAGCCTTTTGTGGGATGTCCTATAGAACCTACAGTCTGTTATTTATTGATTTGGAGGCTTAAATGTAGGCTTGCGAATTTTGCTTTACGTTAAACGGATTTTCTCGTTCTTAGCATTGAAATTGCAATTGCGCTTGGCGAATGCATCTTTTGCCTGCCAATGCACTGTGATATTGTTGTTGGTATTATGAGAAATACATGTTGAGGCTGGTGGGAGAATGTAAACTTTGGCACTTCTCGTATCTTATCTGTGTCTTGCGTTGCGGTAAAGCTGTTTCTGACCAATGTATGTATAGTGGTTCTTTCTTCTGTAGATAGCTGTTTTATCTTCTTGTCAATGTATGATGGTTTTCCTGATAATGTAGTGAAAAGTTTTTTGGTCATTTTTCTTGTTTACGTCTGCTATGTCTGCAGACTGATGGCAGTGTTCCAAACACCTTGGTCATTGCGAATTGTGAAGTTGTCAAGCCTAGAGTAGCCGCTGCAGAGCACATATCTCAGGTGATTCACCTAGGATCTCATTTGTTTCACTCCTCATTTAGCTCTTTGCTTCAAGATTTATGAAAGATTCTATGTGTTGTGGTTCTTAAGCTGGTATCCTATGTTTTGTACTTCAGTTCAATGAAGAAGCACGCTCTCCATTTGTTAGGAAGTACAAGACCATCATACATCCTGGAGAGGTAAACATTCATGGAAAAATTTTGCCGAATGTTTTCCTGTTTCGTGTGACACAAATGTCCCCATACATGCTAGCTGGTGTAATCCCCGTCAATGTTTCCTTTATTATAGTTTATGTACCTTTATGCCCCAGATTTTTTTGTTTGATCATTCCTATGTTTTGGATGTGTTAGACAATAGTAAAAAGTTTAATTCTGTGTTGCATGCTCAAAGATTTTCTTCTTATAAATGATGGAAGTCCCAAAAGTTTTTCCATATTATAACTCAAGCTACTTTTGCAGGTGAACAGAATCCGTGAACTCCCTCAAAATAGCCAGATAGTGGCCACCCATACTGACAGCCCTGATGTGAGCATCTTTGCTGCAATATATTTATTCAGGTAGTTTTAAATTTTGAGATAGTAATGTTGTTTACATCGTAACTTCCCAAAAATTCAGGTTCTCATATGGGACATTGAAGCACAGCCTAACCGTCACGCTGTCCTTGGAGCTACAAATTCTCGTCCAGATTTGGTACAATTTTCGTTTTTTTGAATGCAGCAGGATTTTTTGGCCCGGGGTGGTGTTCAGCTCCACAATTTTCCTGAATTTCCTGAACCTACCAAATGTTTTTATTGAGATAGATCTGCTTGGCATAGAGCATCTTGCCACGTATTTACATTTTAGATGTTTCAATTACATATGCTTTGCAGCCCTTTTTGACATGTTCATGCGCGGAAATTTTTTGGACTGATCTTTATGCCTCCACTTCAACTTCAAATGATTTTAATCAATTAATCTGCAACTTTTTGTGCAGATTTTGACTGGACATCAAGATAATGCAGAGTTTGCTCTTGCAATGTGCCCAACTGAGCCCTTTGTACTTTCTGGAGGTGAGATCCTTTGGCTTAAGAAGTTATTCTCTGTCTGGATTTCAGTTGCAAACTTCTTGCAGTCATAAAAAACTAGGAATTTCCCCAATTTGAAATGTTAGGTTTTAGTTATCTTTGTAGCTTTAATTTTGACAAAATGTTGGTCATGTAGGGGAGGTAGGTTACCCTTTTCTTATGTGGATATTGGAATGTGCCGAACAGCTTATCTCTGTCGTGCATAAAAAAGTGTGATTTCCTTCTGTTGGAATGTGCATACTTAATGTACCATGCTACTTTGTGAGGATTTGAGTTATGTTGAATATTATAGCTTTTTGATGTGATTCGTTTAACTTCTAGCATCGTTTGTTACTGGAAACATGTAATCTTGTTGGACATGTTTATCTTCTTTAATTCTTTTCTTGATGGGAAGGTTTCCATTGTAGGAAAGGACAAATCTGTAGTTTTATGGAGCATTCAGGACCATATAACATCATCTGCCACTGACAAGACAGCAGCCAAGTCTCCAGGATCTGCTGGATCAATCATTAAAAAGAGTGGGGATGACAATGATAAAGCAGCTGATAGCCCCTCTGTTGGACCACGAGGTGTTTACCAGGGACATGAGGATACAGTTGAGGATGTGACTTTCTGTCCATCCAGGTATCTTGCCTGGCTTTGATTATCTTGTTATTTGCTTTTTACTGTCTTCCATGGGATACAATGCACAAAAATTATTGTTTAAGTGCATTGCTAACCTTAGGACATCAGTCATACTTCCTGATTGAAATCTATCCTTGATGAAAAGGATGCCAATAACATTAATCAAGTTGTATAAAGCAGTAAGGTTGACTGCAAGAATTTATTTCTTCACACTTAGTAAATTGCTGTTTTAGAAGAAAATTCTTTGCAGGTTTTAGAGGTGCTTTATTTCTGATAAAATTTGTATGACTGCTGAAGTGCGCAGGAGTTTTGTAGTGTAGGAGATGATTCTTGCCTCATATTATGGGACGCTCGGGTTGGCTCTAGCCCAGTTGTCAAGGTTATAAACTTTATGTTTTTATTTCTTTGGTCTGCTTGTTTTATTAGCTGTAAATTAATCGTGGAACTGTGGATGACAAATGCTGGAAATTTTCAAGTATTGAACGAGCATAAATTCGTTTGACTTAACTGACATGAAATGTTTGTCCAATATGTTCTTTAGTTCATGTGCCATTACTTTGGGTAGTCTGCCTCATAATATAAGGAGAAAAGATCAGGAGTTGGAGGTAAACATCTTTGGGATTCTTTTTGTTTCTCATTTGGCACTTGGCTACGCAAAAGTGGAAGTCCTCTTGCTTTAGCTGTATTCTTAATTGAATGAATTACCATTTTTTAGTACTCCATTAGGGTGGATGAGGTAGAGAATTTGGTTTCTCGTTCAAATTTTCGTTGATGATTTGTACCTGGTTGTAGTGGCTTTATTGCTTGGTTTTGATTGGAGCCAGCATTATGATGTTAAGTGTTATGAATTAACCATTTACTTCCTCTCGAGATCTCCACTTTCTTCATCGTTGTAATGATGTGTTTGTTCATGTTAAATTTCTTGTAACTGTACATCTGAGCTATGAGCTATTCCACTCCTCGGCTACAATTCATCTTTCTTTTCTTTTTTTTTTAAAAAAAAATTCGTAGTTATGGGTGCACGGTTCTCCATTTAAGATTTTAAAAAACAAAAATCAGCTACCAACACATTGGTTGTCCCTTATTCCTGTTTAACAGGTTGACAAAGCGCATGATGCTGATCTTCACTGCGTTGACTGGAATCCCCATGACAATAACCTTATTTTAACTGGGTTTGTTTTAATTTTATATTGTTGTCGTTGTTGTTTTCTGAAGGCGTATGTATGTTATACACTTCATGGTTGGTTTGTGCTACTTTGTCTTTTGTGCTTTCATTTCAAACGTTGAAATCTTTATATTTTTCTTGTGTCTTTGATTCAACCCCAGGTCAGCAGATAATTCCGTTCGCATGTTTGACCGACGGAACCTTACTTCTGACAGAGTTGGGACGCCTGTCCATAAATTTGAGGGTCACAAAGCACCTGTGCTTTGTGTACAGGTACTAATCACCAGACTCCCAGTTGCATTTTATGCTCTTTTGAAAGTACACCTACTGGCCCATAAGTACTATGTATCAGCATTTGTTTTATAACTTCTCTTTGTTCTTTTTCAGTGGTGTCCTGACAAGTCATCTGTGTTTGGTAGTTCTGCAGAAGATGGTCTCTTGAACATTTGGGACTATGAGAAGGTGTGTATGTTTAATATCTTTATCACAGACTTGGATCTTTTTTGTGTTTTGGGGTCTTAAAGTACATCTAGATGCAGTGCATGGTAGACATCTTCCTAATCGAAGACTTGGGTCCCAAATTATACCTCAAGAATTAAACAGCATGTCTCTTATTTGTTTGTGGAGAAATATTGATTTGTTTCATGGTTTTCAAAGAAAAGATCCTGCACACTGATAGATACATTCAAGACAGGTAATGAAACTATGAAAATTGCTTCATATGCTGTGTCGTATATAGTATGGTGGACTTTTGTGATGTAAGTAGCGACCAATAGAAGCTCGTGTTCTTTGCCTTTGCCTCTGAGCCCTCAGAAAGCCTGATCAGCTGATTTGCTTGTTTGAATTAAGTCTGATCGCCAAAAACTTTGCATAGTTCAAACTTTTTTTTTTCCCTGAGATAATTGTTTAGTTCAACATTAATCTTAATGCCTAGGGATTGGTTTCAGAGTCAGCCATTTTGCACTTTTAGTGGCACATTATCGGTTTTGGCTTTTAATGCCTGCAGGTTGGTGAAAAGTCTGAGCGTGCTACTAGAGCACCTCCTGGATTGTTTTTTCAGCATACAGGGCACAGGTTTGTATCCTAGTTTTTCTTTCAAACTCAGAAGCAGGTAAAAAAAGGTTATTTGATTCCACAGTCAGTTCTTGGTTCTGCAATGCAAGTCTGTGTTATCTCTGTTCAGCCTATGAACTCTCTTTGGATTTTGAAATTATCTTATAATGGAAAAACTATTTGGCATAACTTTCAGGAACCACAGAGAGCCACAAACATAAATGATCTAATCAGAATTTTTCCTCTTTTTCTATTTTCATTAAATCAACTAATCAAAATTGCTAAAAAAACTTTGTTCCCATTTTACTTGAGCTGAAGTTTTTTAATCTCTGGGGATTTGAGAACATAAAATAATTTTACACGGGATCTGCTCCACCCGGCCTGGGGCACTGTAAATATATGTCAGACCACCTAAAGGTTTCTGTTTACAAGATTTATTTTTGGGAAGCAGTCGGTGACAAATTGTAACTTGTTTTGCTGACTCTTTTAGGTTCAGTAAAGTAGAATTGGAATTAGATCACAGGTTCTTTAGTTTGGAATGCTGTTTTTCTCCCTATTCTCTCCCTTGTAAATTCTTGCAGTAGGTTCACTTTTCCTAATTTATATGCAGGGACAAAGTTGTTGACTTCCACTGGAATTCATATGATCCATGGACGGTGGTTAGTGTGTCAGATGACTGTGACACCAGTGGTGGAGGGGGCACATTGCAGGTATCGGGAATATATATCAGCATATATTCCTCCGTCCTGCCACAATGTTTTGTTGTGTGCTTACTGTGTTTTCGGGATGAATATGAAGTGTTTACTGTCAGCCTTAGCTCAATAAATGTTATCAAATGCAGGAGAAAGACAATGTAATACTCAATAGTAAAATGTTTTGATGGCTTCTGCAGATATGGCGCATGAGTGATTTGATCTATAGACCTGAAGATGAAGTTCTTGTGGAGCTCGAGAAGTTCAAGTCGCACGTAGTTGAATGTGGAAAGCCTTGAGGGATGCAAAACCGGAGTACATCTGAAGATAAGTAGGAATGGTTCTGGTTCATGCACTAGATGCGTTGTCCTTTTTGTTCTTGCAGGTGGATGGGAATCGGCGAGGATGTCTGGCTATTCATGTAGGTTAAATGTCTGAGGTTATTGCTTTTATGAAGCTGAAGTGCCTTGTTTTGAATTATGCACCTTGTACTTTTGAGAGACGAATGTCCTGCTTATGTTGTGCTAGAATTTTTAACCCCTTTAGCTCAGAAATTTTGAGGCAAATCATTTGTGGCTAATAGGGTTGGAATTTCATTGGTTAAGAATTTTAATTTAGTAGAGATACTGCATTCCCGGACTTGGTTCCAAATAGGCATAGGCTGGTCGTCCTTGCTATTACCATAGGTTTGTACGTATATACTGCAAGTGTTCGTCCCAATTGGAAGACCACCGGTAAACGACTAAGCATAATAATCTGTATATAACAATTTTTTCTTAGCCAAAAATTAAAGATAATCATAGCAATTACTAGATTAATTAATAATGGTCGTGTCAAAGAATGTTGTGAGTATGTCCTGCTTGGAAGGGAATAGAATACCATAATACAAGGTTTTGGGGATTATTAGATTAACAATCTTTCCTTCGTCTTGTGGGTGAAGCTCGTCTGCCTATTTTTTTCCTTTTTTGAGGGGTGAAATCAGTCTGCCTAAATTGTTTACTTGTGGTTAAGTATTTTATCATTAACTAGAAAAGCTTTGTGAGCACGCGTAGGTGGGAATGTGATAAATACGCAGTGATTTGGATTATTGGATAATGAAAAATATGTTAAATTTTGAAAAAATAAAAAATAAATGAAACATCTTACGTGTGTTATACTAAGTGTATTTACGTAATTTTACTCTATCATTAAATGAATTTTGTTGTTTTTCTGTTTCGGCAAGTTTATTTGAAATAAAAGTTCTAGCAAAACTCGTGGTACGGTACCCTTTTAATACAAGAGAAGCCCACTTGGGAAATGCGTTGCTCGATTGGGCATTCAAACATTGCGACGACCACAGCTGGGGTCTGTGTTTGCAGTTGCCTTGATTATGATATGAAAAATGGAAATGCCAGGCGGCACAGGATGGCTTTCCTGCTTTGCCTAGGTACTTGTTTCTAAAATTAACAGGCTTTCACCCAATGGTTATACTTTATTATTATTGATGGTAAGTACCATCAGAGGTAGGTCTGCGGCAAAAGGTTGATTAGCTACCCTGAAAAAGGACCATGTAATACTACAAAAGCCACATACAAAATAGAGCAAAGAAAAAGCAAAATTAAGAGGATGCATAGCTGACAACTACCGCGGATGTACATAGGGAGACTTATGTTCCTCTCCGGGAAATTGTATGAAGAGGATAAATGTGACCACAAAATACTACCATATAAAGTTTATTCTTAATATTCATTCAATTATATATGTTTTAAAATTTAATTATTTTACAATTTATATTATTATAAATAATAAAATAATTAATTACGTATTTTTTTTACATATATTTTATAAAATATGTGTCTGTATGTTTTGTTTTTAATTTTATCAAAGTGTCTGTATGTTCAAACTGAATGATGTGCAAAACGGATCGTACTGACACACGTCACATTTGTTGTAACGTACCATCTCTTTCCTCCTTTCACTCAAAAATCTTATTATGCTTGTCTTGTCCAGCAGAGCGAGCTGGTCCAACTGACTGAACTTACCATAAAATTCCCGCCATTTTCCTCTGGGGCCACGTCATCTAATGTCCACGTGGCGAAATCTGTCTCTGTTGTCATCGCTCCGAGGCCACACAAAAGACAACGTATCTGAGGTAGGACCCACCCTCCTCGTTGCCCGCAGAATTATTGATTAATATAAATATGCAAATAAATAAATACAAAAAAGAAAGAAAGCAAAGAAAAATCGAAATTCGTGACCCTTCTCCTTCACGCCGCTGACGACACTATTTATTAATGGAAAATTTTAAGTAGCTGTATTGTTAAGGAGTTTATATATATATATATATATATATATATATATATATATATATATATATATATATATATATATATATATATATATATGATGTAATAAAAAATTATATGATAAATTTAAAAATTATATAATATGTAATTTTTTTAATTTTTAATAATTAATTATATATAATATATTTTTTTCTGACATATCGTAATAAGTATTAAAAAAATTTTAATTTTTAATCATTAATTATATGTCGTTTAATTTTTTATAATACATTGTATAATTTTTTTAATTAATTTATAATATTGTATAATTTTTTCCTGTCAGCATCATATATAGTATGTACAAAAACTCCCTAAGGCCCTGTTTGCCAATTTCTGTTGGAAAAAAAAAATATATTTTTATTTATTTTATTTATTTATTTTTTATTAATTTAAATAATTATCTTTTATTTTTTCTCTTATAAATTATTATTTATTTTTTTCTCATAATTTTTTAATTATTATTTTTTATTAATTATAATATTATCATTATTATATTATTTTTTATTTACTTATTTTTTAATTAACTTTCTTCATATTCAAATATAGTTTAAATATTATAGTCTGGTAAAGTGTGTTTGGCAATTTTTTTTAAAAAATAATAATAAAAGAAAAAAATATTATTTATTTATTTTTTTACTCATTTTTTATTAATTTAAATAACTACATTTTATTTTTTTATAAATTATTATTTATTTTTTAATTATTATTTTTTATTAATTATAATATTATCATTATAATATTATTATTTATTTATTTTATTTTCATTCACTTTCTAACAGCACTGGTAATCTCCTTTATTAATTACAAATTACAAATACTAAAGGCTGTACGACTCGTCGCTATTCAAAAGCCTCACTGCACTTCCCCCACAAAGAGCGCCTCTCTCTCTCTCTCTCTCTCTCTCTCTTCGGAGTTCAGAAAATATAATGGAGGAAACGAGCAAGAGGAACAGCGGCGGCGAAAGCGAGACGCCTGCGGTGGTGGTGGGTACGAAAAAGCCGAGGACTTTGGCGATTTCTGACGCCGCCGGCGATATTGGGGAGGATACAGTGGCGTGGTTGTCAATGGAGGACGATACGGTGGGCGAGCTCATGGAGTTCGTCGAGGCGGACTCGGAAGCGGCGGCAACGGCAGCAAGGGTTAGGTTCACCGACAACCCGTACTCCTCGTTGCTGGTGTTTCAGTGCTATTCTTCCTACGTCACCATCAACGGCAACGAGGAGAGCTGCGGGTCTTCCTTCTCCGACTCCGCCTCTTCCGTCATGGCCAGCGTTGACGTGGGTACTGGGGTTGCGAGTAATATTGTTGGTGGCTTTCACGGGGAGACAGCAGGTGGCGCGTGGCTTTCCAAGGAGGATGTAGCCGCTTGTCGGTTGCTGGTAGCGGAGGATGAGGAGGCCGGCGATGAGTTTTTGAGTGAGGGTTGGTCAATGGGCGTCGACGGTGGCGATCACGGAGTGGTAGGTTGGGAATGGGATGAGGATTGTGTGGTGAGATTTTTGGGGGAGGACTTTTTTGACCGTTAACTTAAAAAAATGATTAGTTATCCTGTGTATATATATATATATATATAATCTGAATGTTGGAAATTTGGGGATTTAGGGGCTTTTGGCTGGCCGTGTGGATGGTGGTTCGGTGGCGGGTTTAGTCATGCGGTGGGTCTATGCAGATTTACACCTCGTGCCAAATCTGCTACATATTCAGAAATTAATTAATTATATATATAATATTTTTTGTGGTGCGAGATGTTAGGATCTGGAAACCATATTAAATCCGACTAATTCAGATTTGATATTAAATCTGACTAATTCAGATTTAACTAATTTGATTCTGAGTAATTGTGAACTTTTTATGAGACGGTTTTTTTAGCGATGTATTTTTTATATGCAAGACTTAAATATAAAATTTTACTTAAATATATAATAGTAGTAAGCTAATATATATAAATATATATACACATCCGGCGGTTCAGAAGGTGGGTGGTGGAGCAGGCCAGCCATTTTGTGTGTCTGTTTTGGAAAGTGTAATGGAGGGAGGATGGCATCGCCGTGGGGATTTTTAGTCTCTTTTATGGCAATCTCTGTCCATCTTTTCTTTTTTGTACCTTTCTTTCCCTTGCAGACGGATTTGTAAATAGAAATGAAAATAGTTAGTAATTAGTGCAGGTTGGCACGGTCGCACGGACCACTTTTGTTGTATTCGTATTTTTGTTAGGCCAATGCAGTGCAGCTTTTGTTTCTGAATGTCATGATCTTTTTACTGTTTAAAATTGGTTTTTGTTATGTGGGCAGCATGTGGTGGGTTTTTTTTTGCCATCAAGAAAAAGATTCACCGGAAAAATGTTAATCAAACGTTTAACATCACACTTGCAAAACATAATTTTTTTTAATAAAATAATTTATTACGAATATATCAATTATTAGATCTACAGATTAAAGTTACAATAATTTTTATTTGAAACTGTCTCATTTAATTGCCTCCAAATGGACTTTTCACCATAACACCAGAAGAGCAGAACAAAATTTTACTGTAAAAGATCATAACAATTATTAAGTTTAAAATTTATTGTTACATTATAATTTTTAACTATCTTAATAATCATTTAACCTTTTGTTTGTCATGAAAAAGTGTGAATACAAAAATTTAAATTTAAATAAAAAATATATAAATATGTCGATTTATTACTAAATTATTACTTTAAGTGGTACTCATAAAACACAAATACTCATGACATCTGCAAACCATATAGAAATATAATATATCACTTTTGTTTTTTTATTACACTTAAACGAAGAATATGAATTAGCCATAACAAGTGCAATTCATGTTTACAATATCAGCATCCAGTAAGTGAAGGATATTCAGCGGTTGCGTCTTCCAAAGCGTGAGTTTTGATTATCTCTCACAATTTTTCTTTGTCATGAAGTCTGCCCAATAATTTTTTTAAGAGTGCAGTTACGTATTTCAGAATTTTTATTCCGGAATTTTGTCCTGGGCGAAATCGGGACTGATATTTTTGAAACCGCGACTGATATTTTTGAAATATAAAAAAAATAACTGTTTCAAAAATATCAGTTTTGATTTCAAAAATAACAGTCACGGTTTCATTCAGCACAAATTTCAACACACCAAACCCCAGGACACCAACATTTATTCTTTTTTTAAAAGGTGTATGTTTGAACTCACAACATTAAAAGTAGTTCAACACGTGTCTGCATTCGTCAACAATAGTTCTATAGAAATCTAAATTCCAGTCTCCCGTTGCCAGTTTTTGAAGAGCTGTTCTCAACTATTTTATTACGGTTCAACATATTACGTGGCGGTCTTGAGCATTAAATACATTATATTATGGTTCAGTTGTTTCCTTCCTATTAAAGGAACGTTTTATCTCTCAGACCAACTCATTTGTTGGTATACCCGAACAAATATAAATTGTCAGCAAAAGAATTGAATCAAAAGGATAGTTGTTGGGGACAGAAGACCTTTGTTCAGACATAAATGGCACTGCTGAATCTCTCTGCAATATATTTATTTTTATCGAAGGCATTAATTTAAGAACGGCAAAATTGCTTTGCAATTGTCAAATTGCCTTGTTCTTATTTTCATCGTTTGCAAAGAAGTTGCTTCTACCTTTGCTAATTTCATTATGTTGGTTTAGTATGCATGAATTCCCAATAAGCCCTGCTGATTATTTTGGAGTTTCTGGATTGCCTAAGCTAGATAACTGGGCTTACTTTCGGAATTCAATCTTGTGGGCCTCCTTAAACGGGTAAGAATACTCAAACTGGCCTGTCTTTTTATAAACAACTTGGGCTTCTTCCCATTGGAAGTGCATGAATCCGCATGACCCAACCCAAATTAGACTGCACCACACAACCAATTTGAACATGACAACTATTGTTTTTGAAAATGAAACATTTGGTTCTAATAACTCAGTATCGCGTCCATTCAAGTCATACTTCAAAATCTTCTCAATAATCAAACTTATACGAGGCCAAGAAATTTTAACTGTGAGCTTGGAATTTAAACGACAATAGGAATATGCCAACAAAAGAAAGATCACATATTTGAATTTTTGACCTCTCTAACTGTCGCTTTATTTTTCAATTACTTAATTTAAGTTTAAGATATCTCAAAAAAAAAAAAAAAAAAAGAAATTTACCTGCATAACCTTTCGCGACAAGGCTGAAGGCTACCCGAACTTCCAACAAGGGATTAAAACCTCTGAAGGTGCATTTATTTATTGAAATTCTCGTGCATTGATAACCGCATTGATGTCTCATCATCTGTTTAAGATTTGAATCAACCTGAATTCAACTTTGCATTTGGACGAAGGAGAAATATCGCTGGCCGTCCAGAACCAAATTTTGTGGGTTCGGGTGGGACCATAATCATGATGGTCCAAGGCAATATTGGGCTGACGTATGAGGTGGCCGGTTTAATCCTATCGCCATCAAAATGTTTGGCGGGTTATGCATATTCCTTATTAGGGCAGGGACTACATAAACTTGCTGAGCCTCAATCGCAGGTACAACAGCTTCTTAGACAAGACGTTGAAGGGTATCCTGGCCTTAGAATGATCTTTTTGTAATTTTTCTTTTTTAGGCTTCTAGCCTCCCATTCTTGACCCAAAAAAATAAAGAGAAAGAAAAGGAAAAATAACCAATGAGCTATCTTATTAATATTAGACTTGTCTTCAAGATTGAGAATCTCGAATTGACTTCGACATCTATACGTAATTAATCGATTTAAAAAAACAGAAAAAAAAGGAAAAAAAGAAAAAGAAAAATGCTATAATTGCTCTGAGTCGCACAGGTCCATAACAGGTGGACCTAGGTCTGCAGTATGGGCTTGGAGTCTAGACCTGAAATCCTTGAGAAAATAATCCTAAAAAAAAAAAAAAAAAAAAAAAAAGAAATAATCCTAATGCGAATCGACAGGTCAGTTGATGCCTACCGACATGTCAATCAAGATCATCCCGGGCCAAGATCCACCGCAAGGAGGGATGCGGCGTGCAATGGAGACCGCCAGCACAGCGTCGCTGCTAATTGACCACAGCGCTACAAAATCCTCGACCTCGACACTATTATTAATAAAAAATTTATAATTATTTTCGATAAAATAGAAAAAAAATAAATAAGGTGTAAAATGAAGATGAAATCCCACCAACCAGGTATGATGGGGAACCAAAAACTTTTCTTTTAAATTGCATCATTAATATAAAAGTTGAATTGAAATGCTATATTAATGATTTTTCTTTAAAGTAAAACTATGTAGATATACTCAATGAGATACGTAATTAAGTAAAACTATGCAGATATACTTATTGAGACATAGTGAGACACGTAGTTAATCAAATAATTTATTTATTTTTTATTTTTTAAAATCTAATATATTTTTTATGATTCAATCTATATTGCAAGTGTCAACTTTGTTGTTAGAAATGTATAAGTTACCTAATTTTTCTCGTTTTCTTTAAGTGATTTCAAATCATTGATTAATTATGCCTTTTGATTACACATACACTCCCCTAAACAACTAATACATAACAATACCCGACACAAAAAAAAAAAAAAACACCTAAAACACAAGTCAATCTCCTTAAATGCATCTTAAAAAGATTTAATCCTGCTTTTGTAGTTTAAAAAGAAAGAGAACGGAATGTCAAGACAAATTATGTAATTGATGACAATTAGATATAAGATTAGGATTTTACCATTGTCGTGTGTGTAAAAAATAGCCAATGATATTGTACAACAATCAAATGATCAATTGAGGTTTACTTCTTGCACAATATTCTCAGCCCAAATTGACTTAGGTGAAGACTAATAGGTCTCACCTTTTCACAATTATTATCTATATTTCCAGCTATGATATGACCTGATGCTCATGTGTATCCGCACAACCTTTAATAAAGATCTAGATGAAAGTTAAATCCCTAGCTGGATATCATAAAAAATGTTGCAATGATAATCTTTGCTTTAGAAGGAAAAATAAATAAATAAATAAAGGAGAACTTTGACAAAGAAATTGAGAATCCAAACCACATAGGGGAAAAAAAAAAATAGGAGTCCGAATTTAATATTAACTCAAGCTATAGTAGTGCTTGTTGCCAGTTTGCCACTGAGATTCATGTTTTGCCTAAACTCCTTAATTTTAAGTGGAATTGATAAGTTAAATTAATAAGAGCATGATTATATGTGCATAATGATCTAATTTAGCTTCTCCTCTGAAACAACAATCACCAATATTGTGGGAATCAAGAGGACATTAACATGTGGAGTTCTGCCATCAAGACACGCTTAAGCAATTAATAATGCGAGAAAAAGGGAAAATCAAGCAATATTTGTTAAGTAAACAATACATTGGCACTTCCTACCCAAAAGAATGGAATTCTAATATAGCACAAATTTCTGTAGCCTTTATTATGCATATAAGACAAAATGATGCCCAATCAGAATTCTTAAAATTTAGCGTTGGCCACGTTCAATTGGCTGGCTGTTGAGAAAAATATTATGCTTGCAGCCCAAAGATGTATTTTAAAAAAAAACCAAAAATATAGAGGGGCACGAAAAAATTATGGACACAAAAAAAAAAAAAAAAAGTAAAATGCAATCGACTGATTAATTATATAAAATAATTAATTTATTATACTGTCGTTGTTACTTATTTGTAATTTTATGTTTTCATATAATGAGATTCTTAAGAAAACAACAACAACGGCAAAAAGAAAAAGAAGAAAAAAGAAAATCTTGGATAAGCACAAAAAAATCTTTAATTAAGATACATATCCAACTTCTTGATTAATATAAAGCAACTGATCTTTACTTCCATTAGTATCTGTTATTATCATGACCTCATTTGTTTTGACCAATAGGTCTCCAGACCATGACGATGCATCGACAGATGAGGACCAGTGACTTGTTCAGTTGGTGGGCCGTCCTTAAACCCAAACAACATGTGAGGGTTGGTGAAAGGCAGTGTCAACCTTTTCTTTTTCCTCTTCTTTTTATTATTGTTCTTTGGCATCCCCATGATTTTCTTTGCTACTATTTGGTAATCAGTAGTACATGTTAAGATTTTTGCCAGTGGCAGTAAAAATGGCATAGAAAAATTACAACTTTCTGTCTGTTGAGACATACTGGTACAAAGTGACAGAAGGCTAGGCCAGGCCAGTAGTACCCAGAAGTGGGGTTGAGACTTTGAGATTATTAGGCTTATAGGGAAATTGATTTAAAGGGGGAATGGTGCTTTGGAGAAATCAAAAAAGAAAGTAGAGCCCTGTCTTTATTAGATTTTTTTCTTTTTATTTTTTTTTTAAAGGAGTAATGTAAAAAGGGGACTCTTGAAGAAACTAGAACCCCATTTACACTGCACTTTTAAGTTGTTTGTATCAGTAATTCAATTTCAAGTACCAAACCACAGCTTGTCCTTCACATTTTCCTGCCTCTTTTTTTTTTTTTTTTTTGTGAATTAGTTATATCTCTTGTTTTTGTGCCAGTGAATCTGGAAAGCTGGCAAGAATGGTGGCAAAGAAGCCAAGAATTGTGATTATTGGAGCAGGAATGGCAGGTCTCACTGCTGCAAATAAGCTCTACAGTTCCACCAGCTCAAGAGACATTTTTGAGCTGTGTGTTGTGGAAGCTGGCGCAAGAATCGGTGGCAGAATTAACACTTCAGAATTTGGCGGCGACCGGATAGAGATGGGTGCAACGTGGATCCATGGAATTGGAGGCAGCCCAATTCACAAAATTGCTCAGGAAATCCATTCACTGGACTCTGAGCAGCCATGGGAGTGCATGGATGGATCCCTGGACGAGCCAAAGACCATTGCTGAAGGTGGTTTCCAGCCTGACCCATCTCTTGTTGAGTCCATATCCACTCTTTTCAAGAAGCTGATGGATTATGCTCAGGGAAAATTGGGCGACGTTAATATTAGTAATGATGAATTTGATTTCTACAAGCTTGCGGCCAGAGCTTCCAAGATCGCCACAATGAATGGCAGTGGCCTTGGTAAGCTTAGTGTTGGTTCATTCCTCAGACAAGGTCTGGATGCTTATTGGAATTCTGTGGAAGGACAGGAACAGATCAAAGGGTCTGGTAGTTGGAGCAAGCAGTTGCTTGAAGAAGCAATCTTTGCAATGCACGAGAATACTCAGAGGACTTATACCTCTGCAGGTGACCTCTTAACTCTAGATTTTGATGCAGAAAGAGAGTATCGGTTGTTTCCAGGCGAAGAAATCACCATTGCCAAAGGCTACCTGAGCATAATTCAATCACTAGCTTCTGTTCTACCAGATGGTCTGATCCAATTGGGCCGCAAGGTCACAGGAATAGAGTGGCAACCTGCAACAACAGCACAACAACAGATGGCAATGGAAAATGGTAATCTTAATATGGCCGTGAAGCTACATTTCTCTGATGGTTCGGTTATGTTGGCCGATCATGTTATAGTCACAGTCTCACTTGGGGTTCTCAAGGCTGGAATTGGCCAGGATCCAGGTATGTTCAGCCCTCCTCTTCCATGTTTCAAGACCGAGGCTATATCGAGGCTCGGATATGGTGTTGTTAACAAGCTGTTTTTGCAATTGAGTTCAAGTCAAGCCTGGAGAAACGATTCCGGGGAAAATTTCCCAATCTTGCAAATGGCCTTTCACCGACCGGATTCCGAATTACGGCATAAAAATATACCATGGTGGATGAGGAGGACAGCTTCTATCTGTCCAATTTATAAGAATTCAAGTGTGTTGCTGTCTTGGTTTGCCGGAAAAGAAGCTCTTGAGCTTGAATCTCTTAGTGATCAAGACATCGTTAATGGGGTCTCAACAACACTCACTTCCTTCTTACATCCACCAAACAAACAGGTGGATTCCAATGGTTGTGAATTGCAGCACAACCGGAATGCCAGCAGCTCAGCAGGGACGTCAAACGGATCAACTGAAGTTTTATTCACCAAAGTCTTGAAGAGCAAATGGGGTAATGATCCTCTGTTCTTGGGATCATACAGTTACATTGCAGTTGGATCAAGTGGAGATGATATTGACTCATTGGCAGAGCCATTGCCCAAAATTGAGGGTCCTGATTTTGCTGGTCCTCCTCCACTTCAAATTCTATTTGCAGGGGAGGCAACTCATAGAACCCACTATTCCACCACTCATGGTGCTTATTTCAGTGGTCTTAGAGAAGCCAATAGGCTTCTCCAACATTATAATTGTGTTGGGATTTAGACTTTTATTACTCTCTACTATTCTTTAAGTCAACTTATATTTTCATCATGATATCATTCTGAATTTTCCACCAAGAACATCTATCTTCCTATTAGTATCAAAATTACTCAACGTGGAATTGGAGGGGATGAAACAGATGGATGGGGACATTTTTAGATGTACTGCATGATTTAAAGAAGCTTCCTTCTTTTTTTTTCACTGTTTTATTTATGCTTGTTTGCGAGTGCTATACTTTATACAGTTAAGGTACATTTGATCTTCAAGCAAAAAATGGCAAACCAATTAAGATTATGTTCGTATGGAGTTGAATATTACCAGTTCAAAAGATGCCAAAAAGCTTTGGATCCACTTCTTCGCCTTGAGAAGCTCGTGCTTTTTTGTTTGCTCAATGGACAGGATCCGGTAAACCCGGCTCTTTCCAGCTGGGAATCTCTTTATCAGTTCCTTTCTTTGCCCCCATGGTATTGTGCTCACAAAACCAAGCAAGTCCTTGTAATTGTTGTGATGCTAATACCTGGACAACTTTGGGACAAATAACAGTTGGCTATGATAAGCTTACGTATAATTCTAGTTAGCTTTTATTTAAATAATTTTAAAGTATCTACATAGTTTTATTAATAGTATTTAATATTTTATTTATTTTTTTATTTTTTCTTAAATTTAATAATTTAATAGTTTATATAATTTTGTAGTTATCCTAATACTATCTAAATGAAGTTATCAAACTTTTTCCTAAGCATATATATATATATATATATATGAGGCAGCAAAACCCATAATTTTGTCAATCTTAATTTTCATTTAAAAGGGCAAATGGCGTTTCCTGAATATGGGAAAGTGTCATGTGGTAATCAGACTTGCTCTTAAAAATATTTGAGAGGGATGAAGAAAAAAAAAATCAAAACATATAGTACTAATAAAATTTAGTTTCAAAAAGCATCAATGATCATTCTAGTATCTCGAATGAAAAAAGAGGATGAAACAGAGAATTTTAAAATTTGAAGGACAAAATCAATAAACTGAAGGTATACCTGATAAGCAAATGGGTACTATAACGCAATCACGTAATTTATAACACGTAAAAGACATGCAGTTAATCAAATGACTTATTTATTTTTTTAAAAATTCAATACATTTTTTACAATCAAACAATTTATATTTTTATGCATCTAACTCTGCGCATATCATTATTTGCGCGCGTAGCTTTTCCATAACCAAATTATGGGCTAACTCACATGCAACTGTAGAGATACATACAAATAGAAGCACCGATGAAGTGATGATGCGTTCCATATACCACAACTCCGGTATCAAATTGCAGCAGTGAGGGGCCAATAGGAGTCAAATCAGACTGCCTTCCAAAATGTCCTTAACAATGAGACACAAATAGAGATGTATCATTGCTTATGGTCATCTTATTGATCCTCAATAGGGGACCTCCCTCCATAAGAATGATCAGTCTTATTCCATGCATACGTAACATGCAATGCAGACATACACTAAGACAGTTAGCAACCCACCTGGCTGGTACCCATAAAATCTCTCTGCAGGCACCAAATCCTCACTCTGTATGCTACAGACAGAAAATTGGCTGCCCAATGTCCACAAGCAAACAATATCAACCTAATTAACACAAGTTTTTCTTTTCTGTCTGTTTATGTAGTACATAAATAAGGGTTTTAATACTAAAATAATTTTACAATTTAATTTTATATAACATTAAAATAAATACGTAATTTATCTAATAATATTTAATAATATATTTTTATTATTTTTTTAATTATTATCATCTAATGATATATATTATTTTAATCTTATATAAAAAATTTCATCAAATATTTTTCTATAAACAATAAATATCAATCCCCATCTTTGAGATTGGAAATCGAATAGCAACCAGTGGCCACAGATCACAATTGGCCTTCAAAAATAGTCGGCATGCTTTTGTTCTTTTGCAATTCTGTCACCTTGAATTGATGTGTTTTGCAAAGACGAGATCAAATCGCGATTGAATCGAATTAATGCTTCGAGTGGCACCAAAATCTGCTCAACTTTATTTTCCTTGGATCGATATTCTGTGTAGTGTTGTTGTTCGAGGACATTAATTGTCTGGTCATATCAAAAGAGCTATTCAGTGGGGTGGGGACTCCTGACTCCATTATTGCAAGATTTGCCCGGAAAAAACTGTTGTGGCCCATCTGCTGTCTCTTTTTGCCTCCTGTGGGCTTCAATCACTCTTTGATGATTGTGCATATCATATACTAATCTGTCACCGTATCCTTGTCTGATTTATTAAAAAAAATAATATAAATAAATATCATTAATTTTACATAAAATAATAAATTTATCATTAATTTTAAAAAATAAAAATTTTTACATAAAATAATTTTGTATAAATAGAATCTATTAATTTCGATAACAGATTTATAAAAATTTATATGTTTTAATAACATAATAATCATATAAGTTAGTATCACATTATCAAAACAGATAAATTCTGTTCAAGAAATTTCACAGCGTATTAGATTTGTTACTTTAAATAAAATTAGTGTTAAATTTATTATTTTTAAAAATTAGTATTAGATTTATTATTTTAAATAAAATTAATAATATTTTTTTCTTTTTTTTGGTGCATAATTAATGATACTTTTGTATATTAATAAAATAAATAAATAAATAAACAGAGAATCCCCATCCCTCATCCGTCTCAGTAATTACTGCCTCAAAACTTAAACTTAGTTACTGCCATGGGGCCCCTCCTTTTGCCTTTAGTGGCCATTAGTGTTACCTTTGTTTAATTAATCATCAAGCCATTATTTACCTTATCAGGGCGCTGCTTATATGGCTTATCTTGAAACATGATTTGCTTTCAACAAAATCAAAAACCTGATCATAGTCCCAAACCTTTTCTCCAACACAGAAAATCAATGATAACTGGTTCTCTAATTCGATCGACCTTTTTTTCTGACCCTTTTGCTCACGGCCAACACAGAGTACTGCAAGATGTTAAATCTCATTTCGTGATGTTATGCGCATCCTACACACTTTCCTTTGAAGATGACGAATTTATACCAAAATCTCCACACTTTGAGATACAGAAGTAATTATAATCATGATTACCCAACATGGTAGCCTAATTGGCGATCTAGTGAACTTCTCACTGTATTGACACAGATTTGAGTCACAACGACAACACTTTTATATCAAAATATCTGTGCTTTGCATGCCGTTTGGTTTAACACTCGTTAACATCAAGACTGAACTTGATGGAGATATACTCAGATCCAACAGTACTTATGTGGTAAGTTCTCTTTGTAAGAAAGATTGAATGAAAACGACACTGCGTTTCCTAGCCTCGATCTTGAAGAGTGAGATCTTGTGTTGTTGTTAAAAAGAAAAAACGTAATTATAATCATGCACATGTATATTTAAAGTGTGCTAAAGGTGATTGGGATTTCTTTTTCAAGCATTGCGAAATATTATATATGGCCCGTGGCAAGAATAAAGTATCCAAGGTTAATCGAGTTATGCTGTTGAGCAATCCGAGTCATCAGACTATCCAATGACAATCATCCACGATTGAAAATAGCCAATGTTGAAAAAGATTATTTGATAATTAAGATTTATATTCTACATAATAGACCAGAATATTATGTAAAAAAAAAACCAGAATATTAAAATACAATATTAAATGTTAAAATGTAAGAAAAGTATGAAATTTATATTAATTAAAATGAAATACTACTATATAATAAATACAATTAGGAAACTCCAGTAATTGAGATTCTAGATATCTATTTTATTTTGACACTTGGGAGGTTATTGTATAGTTCATAGTTAAATATGTTTCCTTATGTACCAAAAATAACATAATTTAGCAAATATACACTCTGAGTTAATCAATGTGACATCTAATACTTATCAAACGAAGATTTAAGCAATTTTACATAGACACAAAAATTAAACAAAAAAAATGATGACGTATTTATTATTAAAATCTTAACCGTTAACCGTATTAAACTTATCATTAAATTAATGATTAAAATTTAAATAGTAAACTCATATCATTGTTGTATCTACATTTTGTATTTATATATATTTTTTTCCAAGAAGAATAGTACCCATTGCCAAAAAAGAGTATGCCATCGGACTGGCATAAATCCAGTAAGTCGGAGTCAGAAATCTGTGGGGGTACGCACCATGAAAAGCCTTTATCACACTTTCAGTTATTATTCAGTTGGATGGGTTTAATGATCCTGCTTGCATCAAATTATACAAGTGGAACTCAATCATAATGCCACCACTTCATGACAACATTTCTTTTCCTTGGGGTCCAATATTTTTGGATGAACCTATGAAGTAGTGACACACTTTGCTTTCTTCAAATTCTTAGATGGAAAGTCTTGATGATTCACTGGGACCTGTCTTCTTTATTCTTTCTGAATGAGAATAACTTTTTTTCTATCTTTGTGAAAGCCAATGATATTGAAAGGGAAGATATGTATTTTTTTTTACCAAATAAAAAAGATTTATCATGAGTATATTTATTATTAGATCTACATGCCGAAACTAACTTTTGCACCATTTGATACTCTATTCAATTAAAGTCACAAAAAGAAACCCTTCATCTGAAAACTATCGGACCCAAGCGGTCCTTTCTCAAACTGATCAAGTGTTAACGAGTCTGGAACCAGGGACACGCAAGTCACGATCGAAGCCGGACAGTTTCAGAAGTCAAAATCTCACAAGTGCTGCCTGTAAAACTCGAACTAAGGTCCAGAAAGAGAGAGACACATTAAATTATAATCAAACTAGTGTCCCAAGTGATGAAAGAGAAGATATATGCTGACTAATTTAGGTTTATCACATTGGGATCTCTTGTTTTGCTTTATAAAGGCCTTGATCGAATTGTCAATTTGTCATGATGAGGGACACTCCCTTTAACAAAAAGATCCATGATGTCTAAAGTACTTAGGATAACACTAAAAATAAATTTCCCCAACTTTTATAATTTTTTTTTCTTTAGGCCTAAAATATCATTATGTAGTCTTAAATCTTATTAAACTGTGCCAATACATGTTCATTGGTATAAGCATAACTAAACTCATTAGCATTAGTACTTCCCAAATTCTACTCTGCTGCTTATATCATCCAAATGGCAAATGCCAACCTCTGGTATCACTAATATTAGCTAGAATCATCACTAAGCATTTAGGTTCACTATTGTTATCCAATTTTATTATCGAGATACAAAAGATAGACACGGGCACAAATCCGCCTTATTATTTATATATGAAAAAGTGAAAATTGTAATTAAAAATTACGATCATATAATTGTAAACTTGTGTTGTTTCTAAAACATTTTTTATGCTAAAAAATTTACGTAAAGGAATCTAGGTGTCTATTTATAGGGATACTAGGGTGTCTTTGGACGCTTCGTAGCTTCACAAAGTAACAAAGCGATCATTGGCTAGTCTAGTGCAATCGATTTTGTCTCTGTAACCCCATCTAAGTAATTAAGATAACAACATTAGAACTGTCCTCACAGCAACTCAAAATGTAAAAATGTATGTGGTCCGGGATCATTAAACCAGCCTGTACAAGTTAAAATGCGAAGTCTCAGGAATTTGATTCTTGGGACATCAGGCAGGCGTGCAATAAAAGATCTCAGAAGGGTTGTTACTGTTGACCAAAGGTTCTTAGGTAATAGTATTGTTGACAAATTGGCTGCCTTCCAATTGGGTCGACTTGACACTTTGAACAGAATGTTAATCGATCTATGAACATAATTATCAGTCTTTTTCAGGCACTTAAATTCAATCCATGATCAGCTACCAAGTCTTTTCTAGCTAGGTAATCTGAGGTGGGTGAGACCTTCCAATCTTTTGACTCACAGTATTCACAAATATGAGATGTTATCATGTTACATTAACGACAAAAAAAAAAGTACGGTAACGAATTATTATAACTGGCATCAATATTGAGTTGATGGCACTAAATTAGTGAAATTTGGTTTCAATAATCACCTGCCAGACTTAGTTAGTAAGTTCAAATTTCACTATATTCAAATTCCTTTGACATTAAAAGATTTTTTTACTACGTTGAATTAGAATGCTTACACTCTGTATAGTAATTATTGACCCATTTTTGCTGTCCCTTTTAAAAATTACCTGATTAATCTGTAATCATTTCAATGTTAAAAAAAAAGGAGAAATTTAGATGTCATAAGAAACAAAGTGAACCAACACAATAATTCATAGAAAGTGAAATATCTAAAAACAAAAAGAGGGGTCAGTGCAATTGCATCCTGGCCCCTATATAAATTCGTCCCTGTAGGCCTCCATAGTCTTTTTGTCCGCCATAAAAAAAAAAAAAAGTGGTTTTGATAATTAGAGAAAATAAAATAAATTTGCCTCAATCAAGATAAGATGTCCAAATTAATGTTACCTTTTTCTTCAAACATCTCCGCAAAGCATAATTAGAAAACAGAGAGAAGAAAAAAAAAAAAAAAAGAGTTACACGCAACAAAGCATGAGCTCGCGCGCATGAGATAAAATTTTCCAACGGTCTATATGTATAGTGTATACATATATAAAACTCTTTTTTTTTTTTTTAGTCAAAAGGGTCAATAATTCTTTTTTTTTTTTGATCTGAAGGATCAATAATTCTTTTTTCTTTTTTTTGATTTGGGCATTTGGAGATGGAGAAGTGATATTTTGTGAAATTTGAACCTCTACTTACTGATTGAAAGACAACCCTTCAATTAATTAAGCAAATACTCAACATCAGTCAATAATTCTCTGGAACACAAAGGAGAAAACAGCTAATAAGATCAAAGGCCCAATATAGTTGGGCTTGGGCTTTCGTAGTTGTCAAAAGCAAGAGCCCGTTTTGCTTTTCTTCGGACTGGCACTGCCAGTGGCAATCTCATCCCCGCTTTCTACTTGGCGGGAAACTCCTCGCGGCCGGCGAGATCGGCAGTTTAATCAATCAATGACCGTCGGCCATCCTAACTCTGGCACCGCCGTTTCTTTGATTTTAATTTTTATTGTTTTCTGGTTTTAGCCGTCATGGCGAGCTTGCAGGAGATAACCGATCTATTCTCCAAGCTTGCGTTTCTCGTCGGAACCCTAAACAATCAACAGCAGCAAGAACAAGAACAAGAACAAGATTCTTCTATTGAACTCTCGATTTTGAGGCTAAACCAATCTCTCAATCTTACGGAGGTTCCTAGGGTTAGGGTTTTGGACACTGCTCTCTCCCTCATGTGCTTCAAGGCACCCCAGGCCTGTTCTCCTCCACCTTTAAATTTCTTGTGCTAGGGTTTTCTTTTTCTTTTTCTTTTTCTTTTTTTTTTCCTTTTTCTAAAACTTTTATTTTCTTTTTTTGTGGTTGGATTTTTTGTGTTTTGATTCAGGTCTTCAATTCGATGATCGAGTATCTGTTATCAACTATCGTTAGTCTTCTGTCTTCGTCGGTTACTTGTCGGGTGCTTCGGTTTGATAAAGAAGAGGTTTTGCAGGTCGGTAGCTCCATTTCTCGCTCCGATTGTGTCGAATTGTTTGAAGTTCTTAACCATTCTATCTCCGAATTGGAGAGACGCGGTGAGTCCGTGATCAATTTTATTTTTTGATGCACAATTTGTTTCTGGTTCAAGAAATTTTGATTATGTTATTTGAATTGTTGTAGGGATGGATTTTCGTATTCTATTGCGTGGTGTTATAAGAGTGGCGGTTTCGGCACCTTGCTGCAAATATTTGGTTCTTTCAATGGGAGTATGTGATGTTAATTCGGCGGATGGAAGAAGGACTGACTTCTCAAAGTTGCTCAGCCGCTTGCCCACAGAACTCCCACTTAAGAACTGTGAAATACCTCTACGGTTCGTTGCAATTTCTATTTCCCTACATAAATGTTCTAGCCGTTGTATTAGTAGTGGTGGAGCATTGAAATTTGATGCGGTTTTTTGAAGAATTTTTCTTGTGGAGCTTTGTTGTTATGTTTCCATTGTTTCACTTATTCATGTGCTTGTAGTTCTTATGGTTCATTTGTGTTACCTCTTGCAGGTTATCGCTCTGGTATCTTGACCCACTAACTCTAAAGAATGATGTTTCAAGAATCTTGCAAGATGCTCTCAAAAGACCTTTCCTTTGTCTGAGCAAGGAGTTTTACGATAGAACAGATTGGCGTGAGATTCTCTTATGCTTGGTACTTTCTCCAATTATGTTCATTGATACTCGAGCACTATTACATGAATGGTTTCTGCTGACGTGAGTCCCTATCTTTGTATCATTGCAGTTCTACCATTTGCATGTCCTAAATTGCATTCTAGCCAAATAATTTCATTTGGTTCATGTGGCCTCCCAAACAATAATCTCACCCCAAAAACCCAAACAGTTGCACTCACATTTCACTTGCCTATTGAAGACATTTCTCCTTTTTGCTTCGTCTCTTCAAGCATTGATCTGCACCCACAACACTAACTGTTGTTGGACTCCCAATTGCCTACCTACATTTGGAGTTTATATGGATACAATCAGTCTTTGGCAACTCTACCTCGTGATTAGGTTTGAGCAGATAACTTCTGGCTGCTTCGTATTCTTCTTTACTCTAAACTAAATTTCTCTATATTTGGGTTTCCGCTTCTTGTTTTGGCTGCTATATTGGCTTTATGCAGACATGATAAGCATGTTCTGGATGAAAAATATGTTTGTTCTGTTGATACTTATATGAACTTGATATTGTTACCATCCAAGGCTTTCGGGTTTAAACCAATAGATGAGATTCATTTGGCTGACACTTATGCAGACCTGTTTTATTGGATTTACAAGTGTTTGACATCCATTTTGTAAATTTAATTGTGAAACAGGGGTCTCACTTGTATATTAGAGCTTTTGATTGAACTAGTTTCAATCACACTAGACGTAATTTCCAGACCAACTCGGTGGGGCATGTCTTTGGAGTTGGGATTAAAGCTGCCATTTTCCAGTGCATATTTTCCATATCAAAATCAGATGCTGAAGACCTTGGCTGGGCCTCTTTCCTATGAAAATTTTCTTCAATTAATTCATGGGAGCTGTGAACCAATTTGGTCTGTTGAAAGACAGTGTCATGATGACATCAAGGTGTCATCTGTGAGAGCTCAGTCAATAGATCACAAATCTATCTGGTAATTCTTACCTAATCCTGGCAGAGAACAGTTAGGTTAAAAATCACTTTTTTTTTTCTTATTTCCAAAGTTTCTTGAAATTTTGCATGGCAGGGCTCTGGCAATCAGTTTCCCAGATTGGTTCCTTTTTGCTTCAGTTACACTTTTTGCTGACAAGAGTTTCCTAGAAGACTTTCAATCTGAAAGTGCAATACAAAGGCCCAAAGTAGGGCAAAGACATGGTGTGGAAACGCTGAGTGCTGCTCCTGCTGCAAGGTACATTGCTTGGATTTTGAGTCCGGATAATAAATCTCATCAGGATCTGCTGTATGATAATTTGACTAAAATGTCAGAATATTGGATCCTGAAACAAATCGACTCAGGTTCTTGTGTGAAAGGAGCAGCTGGCCACAGGAAGAAATTTAAGAAACCAAGGTTTGGTGGAAGCAAGGAGGACTTCTTACTGGGAAATGATTATGATGACAAAGTGATCGGCCTCTGGCTTAAAAAATACCAAAATATCATGAAGTATGATTACGATCCAATGGATGAGTCAGCATCTCGTGATGGAAATTCATGTGTCAGTATCCCACAGCAGGATACGTTGCTTAGGGGAATCCCATTAGGCATCATAATTGGGTGCCCCAGTTTCTTGAATGAAAATGGATGTCAACTGCTGTTGCATTATGTTGCAACTGGTAGGGTACTTCACATATTGGAATTTAAGAATGTTAAACAGTTAAACCAAAATTATGAAGGGCCAGAAATCCAGGTTACAGGGAGTAAGGATTGCCACAGAAATGAGGCTGTAGCAGGTGCTCGCCTTGTGTTCAACCTTGCCGATAGAGTTGAGAGCATGTGTGCTTCATTATTTAAAACTGAAGAAAGCGCACTTGATACTATTGGTAGGGTGAAACTAAGGGTGGGCAGCTACTTGTTTAGGTGTATCAAGGCTCTGATCCAGCTCAGTAGTGATGGAGATGTTCTGATGCTGAAGGATCTCCATGGCAGATTGGAGCAGTGGAAGAATCAAGGCAAGGAAGTGTTACAACTTCAAAATGATGTAGATGATGCCCTGAAGGGCTTGAAGCATAAATTATTTCAATGTGAGAAAACGTTGTAAAGATCATTGGTCTCTCAGTTATTCCGAGGATCAAAGTTTTCCTTCTGTTACATTTTTGTTGTTGGTGCATGCTAATTTGCACTGGAGGAGACGATACATAATGCAAACAAGAAAAAAAAAAAAAATTATTTATTCCTTTCCACATTGTTTTCCCCTACAAACAAGAAAGATTGAAACAGCAAGCTAAATGCTCACTACTTGTGTGAGTACCTGTGGACTAAAACACTTGCTAAAAGACTCTAGTAAAGCCACTAAAGCCTAAAATGATGTATGTATTTATTAAATAATAGCTACCCTATAAGTATCTTCCCAATAACTTCTTATTCTGCGTTTGGCTTTGCCTAATTAGTGTAATAATTTTTTTGAACTTTTTATGCTATCGCCTGTAAGAGAGAAACACAACGCCGTGGCAGTGTACAATGTGCGGCCTTGAGCATCTTGTGAAGGCCATTTTAGCTGAAATTAGTATGATATTACTTTGATCTTGTAGTCCTCGCAACCAAAGAAATTCTAGTTGGATCACCTCCCCATTCTTCAAACACGACCAAAAAATTGGCTTTTGGCTTAAGCCACGAGCGTGGAACGTGATACCTGAAATTAATGTCGTTATTATCAAGAATTTCTCTGTCTTCAAGGAATAAGATTCAAAGTTTACTAAATTTTATGGTCAACAGTAGCATTTGCTCACCACTTTTGCGTGGGCTCTCCGCAGTTACTTCGACATTTATCGCTAGTAAATAGTCCAGCATAGTTGCAATGGCCACAATTACCACGGGCTATGTATGCAGGCCAGTGGCGTCCTATGCTTTGCCCGTTTATCCATATCTGACCTTTTCCCATGCTACTCATATCCAAGGCCAATGGGTCGTTGCCTTGCGGTGCATCAAAAGTTGTCTGGAAATATAACAACAAAAAGTTTGACCAAAAAAATATATATATAATAACAAAAAGACAGTTATGTACACGTTAATTGCTTACTGAAAAATGGTAAAATAAAAGAAAAATATACGAATATATAAAATTATAAAAGGAAATCCAACTGATTTGTAAACGTGTTTTTCATTTATTTTTTATTACAAAATTTAATTGTTTAGTTGCACAAAATAATTGATTATTGCACTATAGCTATTTCCATCTGCTATTTAGTGTGTCTGTGTAATGGAACTCAACGAGAAAAAGAAAAAATGCGAATGATGCTGTTAAGATATTAAAATAGCTCATACCTTGTACCAAGTTAGAGGTTGTTTCAGAACCATTGGTGGTCCTCCCACCCATTCAACAGATGAACTGCTGCTAACTGTATAAAGGCTTGTCGTTTCACCCTTGACACCTATCTGCTCAGGGTACAGAAATAAAGTTATATTTTAGATTCAATATCACCTCTGGCTTACTGTATTGGAAAGAAGGTCAAATGCACGGACTTTGTGCATAAAGCCATGATAATTTACTTCTGTAGTTAATCAATTAACAATAAAATTTCGTTTCCTAAAGACTATGTTTGTACGATGATATGCCTATTAATGTGTCAATATATGGAAAACAAGCTATGAATGAATAACAATGAAAACAAACCTTGTAAGACCACTTCTGGCTTGACAGGTCTCTTGTCCCCTCATTCAAACCTTTTAAAGTGACAGGGCCTAAAACCCCAGCATTCCATGTCTCAAAATGAAGACCAACATTCTGAAGCAAATGACCATGAAAGCAGAATGAGTTTAGGCACAGTAATAAACGGCACAGACACAACGAAATAAAAAAGTGAGGACACCCACCGGGAGGCCCACAGCAACACTTAACAAAGAAATCTTGTTAACACCAGCTACTAGCTTAACATTCTGGCTAAATGTTAACTTGGGATTCGCTAATGATCCATACACAATTCCTGCAGTATAGACAAATTCAGTTATTACCCAAAAAAAATGGAGGCATTGGTAAATAGTCTGTATAAAGGTAGCAATCTCTGCCCTCACCTGCTAGTTGACCATTTATGAATACATTCAAAGCATGGCCAGCTGAAAAAATTGTGAGAAGAGGATTCTGTCCATTCTTCAAAAATGCTTCACCAGGATCTATCATGACACTGAATGACCAAGCAATTGGTGAAGAATTGTAGGCATAAAAAGTGCACTAAGCACCTGAGAAGCTGAGACCAGGAGGGTTTCATATACTCACTCTGTCATATACCAGAGATAGTCTGTAGCATCCCTGGTGACATTTATTTGTTCCCATAGGCCTTTTGCTGTAGTTGTGTCCTTGTCATCGGCAGAGGCAATTTCATCGACGTGGGACTGCCAAGAAAAAGCACTATTTAAAGGTGTCATGTTCATCTGTGAGCTCCGGACACCAGGCTGCATGTAAATTACCACGTTTTATTAGACATTTGTAGAGGTGTATGATCAACTGAATCTGAAGTGGAAACAAGCAAACATTTTGAAATGAAACAAGAGATAAGTTAAGAAGCCTTTTAGTCATCAAGAGACTACTCCTCAGTCCTTACCCTTGCTGTGTTGTAAACTACGGTCTTGCAATCAGGAAGAATGCTGACAGACCAAGGCGGCAAATTGTAATGTGCATTGCCAAAGGTCACATCAGCAGGGGATTGTGTATCATAGTTTGCAAGAAATGCAGCACATGCCGACTTTGAATTGAAAACATGAGCCTAAAACAAAATTGAGAAGAATAAATTCCAAGAAAAAATGTGAAATGGAAACTGTGCATATACATAGAGTTCGTACATGTGAATAAATGGCTCTGTGCACCCAACATTGGGAGTGCATTGCTCCAGAATGAGATTTACCTCTAGATTTTTATTTCCCAAGTTTGTTACAGTGGGATCCACTGAAACTAAAGCTGGTTCACAAAGCTTGATGGCTTTATGCAGGTCTCTCAAATGTCCCCACTTTGGCTCCCTTGGTAATCCTGGTATAGAAACAGGCATAGTCCTTATGTCATGTGGAGTGCATACATGTTTGCAAATAAGCATGTTCTTAAGGGCTAAGGCCGTGCATTGCTCGTAAATTTTCTCTCTATATGACCACAGCTGTTGTTAGCTGGTTAGAACTTGCTCTTTGTAGAATTCTTAGAAATGCATATAGCATTTTACGTTTGAAAGTTAGATTCTTTAATGTATAAGACTAATGATTGTGAGGCCTGCAAGCTACTTTAGGAAACCTACTATTGGACACATACCAAATTCATCAATCGGTGCATCATAATCGTAGCTGGTTGCCATGAAGGGACCACCAGCAGTTCTGCCAAAGTTGGTTCCTCCGTGGTACTAAGCAGAAGCAAACACCCAAAGTGAGACTTCGAATTCAGCAAAGTCTTCCTTTTACATGTCCAAAATGACGATGTGGATGAATTTTTCTTTACCATATAGTAGTTAACAAATGAGCCACCGTTTTGTATGAATCTTGCCACAGAAAATGCCATATCTTCTGCCGGCCTGTGAGGAATTGCTCCTCCGAATTCTGTGTACCTAAGGTCAAGGTAAAAACCAAGGAAAACAAAAGACAATTGGTCTCCAAGAAAGGTAAAGACAAGTACAAGGAAACATAACTTGGTACATAGTTGAATGCAAGAAATGATGAAACTGAATTGACAAACATAAGAGAAAAACGATGAAGAAAAATGGGTACAAAAGAAAGTAAAACCGCGCATTAGTCATCCTTTTGTCTTAACCTACCAGCCAGTCCAGTTTTCCGTCCACATTTTGGGTTTGTAGTCCTTGTTTGGCTTGAAATCTGTGCAGTAATAATCATTGCATGTATCTATCTGATGAACACCACAAAGAATGCAAAAACTTCAACATGTGAAGAGTGCCCACAATGAAATTTCAATTACTAAACATTTTTATGATTGACTTATGCATATTTTAACCAAAAAAAAAACAAAATATCATCAAGCAACAAGGAGAACATTCTCATCATCTTCCATCACTACAGATCGACAAATTGCAGAGAATAGAGAAAGAAGACGAAAATAAAGAAGATTGGTAGGACCCCCTAGGATTAAGTTGAAAAGGGCAAGCCAAAACGTCAATGAAAGCATATGAATTTAAAGATAGGGCACGGGTTTGGTGGCTGAGATTTTTTGTTTTAGAAAGTTTCTTAATAATAACAAATTTGTAATTTTTAGTAATAATAAAATTTTTATTATTTAATATTGAACACTTGTTACGTTACGGACATTTTTTAAGTCAAAAAATGATCGGCTTCTCAACTTTTTTCCATAAAGATATTGCATTAAAGGGGCCAGCTAAGGAAACGAACAGACTATCACAAAGCACACCAAGAAAGGAGGTTCACAATGAATGAAACGAACCAAATCAATAATAGCCATCAGCTGGAAAAAAAAGAATAAATTGCAAAATTACTTGCCACGGGATCAGGGGCGTCTTCTTGCTTGCACATAATCCATGGCACTCCTGTGCCAAGTCCCACAGCCATCTCGGCTGCCCATTTTGTATAGGCTTTACCTGGTGCACCAATCTCCCATTCCACGGGTCCATATTCATTTTCTATCTGTTATAGAGCAATCAGCAAGTAGTGTCAGGGATAGCAACCTCGGTCAAATAAAATGAGAATAATAATATATATTATCAAAATTATATTATAAAATATTTAAAATTTATAATTATGAAAAAAATTATCATTTTTTTCTTTTTTGATTTAACAGCATTAAAAAAATAAATAATTCTTTTTATAATCATAAATTTCAGATGTTTCATGAAATAATTTTTCTAAAATATATCGTTGCTCATAAAAAAAAAAGCCACTTTATCATAAAATATAAAGCGAAAACAAAAAGAAAAAAAAAAAAAAAAAGTCCATCTCCCTTCCAAAAATTGGGAAACATAAAAAAAAAAAAGGGTGGGCTAAATTCCCCACCTGGGAAAGAATTATTGGGCCTCCCTGACTTTCGAATAATTTCTCCGACTGCATGAGGCTTACAATCTTCTCGGTGAACTTCTGCATTGCCGCCTTCATATACAGTTATCAAGAAAGCAAGTTAATTGATATTTGATCAATTTTCTTTTGGCAACGGAAAGTGGCATTTGAAAATAACAACCTTAAAAGGCCCATTATCAGTTCTAAAAGCAATTCCTGGAACATATTTGAGCCAGACTGGAAATCCCCTGAAAAAATAAACAGAGCAAGAACAGCAGAGCCCATGAATAGGAATAAAGAAGGAAACAGATTTTTTATGCGTCTAATGAATCTATAATTTACTTTACCCAAAGTTCCATTCGGCACAAACATAGGGGCCAATCCGGAGATGAACATAGAGGCCTGCTCGCTGTACCAGCTTGACAAACTTAACCAAATCATACCTATCCCCAAAGTAATACTGACATTTTTGGTTTTTCACCCGAAAAAAAAAAAGGTTGAAATTGAGATGAGATTGAATTCCAGAATTGACCAGCCAATAAAAAGATGATTGAAAATTTGAATTTACATTTCCAGGAGAAGGCTCATGTCCATTCCAGAAGACATAAGTTTGTATGACGTCCAAACCTCCATCCTTAGCCTTCTGAATTAGATGGGGCCACATCTGCAACCACCACAAATAACGTCAAAGAACCGAAATTTCAAAGCTTAGATATGCATGAACATAAAAACAACAACTCCATTTGGTCAAAAGTTGGATAAGAAAATCAAAGTTAGCGAAACCCGTGAACGGCATTGGACTGATTGGTACCTCTGGTGTGCTTCTTGGGTAGTGAATGGACCCAGAAAATAGGATCCTTCTCCGCCCATTGATTATTATAGCTTTGTGGTCGTACGACACTTTAGCTGTAACAGAACAAACCCACGAAGCAAAAAATAGCAGCAACAGGACCAAGCTGTTCCTTAACATATTCCACATTATTGGAATTCCTTCTTTCTTTTTCTATGTGGCATAAAGGAATGGCCCCCTCCTTTTTTTGTGTTTGTGTTTCTCAATTTAAAGGAGTTGCAGGCAATTCAAGAAAAGATTGTTATTGTTTTTCTTCTGTGCCAAAAACTGGTTTTTTGATTATTTTGAGAACAAATGGAATAGATATATAGCGCTTCTGTTGAGGAAATAATGTGTGTAAGTTTTGTATGGATTTTGATGGGTTGTGGATGGGAGTTTGGTTTATCGCAGAGATGAAGTGGGAATGGAGGAGAAGCTGAGCTTATGCTTTTATAGCACTTGGAGAACGTGGCAGGCCCACTTTCTCGGACTAGGAACTTCGCAGATTTTGGATAATAAAAGACTAAAAGTTGATGGCCTAAAATTCGCGCCATTAACTGCCACACTTATGGCTGATCCTTTAAACCTTTTTTTTTAATGATTTATAGTTATAAAGTAATATTAAGTTTTAAGAATTTGTTTCTGTAAAATTATTTTCAGCCAAGGAACTGAAAAAAGAAACTCAAGATTAGGCGGTGTTTGGGTTCATGAAATAGAATTGGAGAACCAATTTGAATTTTTTTTTTTTTTTTTTGGTCTTCAGAGATTAGAGCTTCATTAGAACGAGGACATGTGAAGACGAGCGAGATTTAAATCCCATAACTGCAAGAAATAACACATTTTTTTTTTTACTATTTAATTATATTAAACCTTCAATTTGAGGCGTCCTTTTTAATAATATTTTATTCCTTGTTGTTAATAGTCCACAGGTTCTTGCAATCCCAATGGAAATCGCGTAGATGGACTTGTCGTTTAGTCAAGCCAGCAGATGCCGATTCGTTTGGGACTCCAAAGTCAATGCATTAAGTAGGTTTATTTTTTCCCTATTATTTTACTGCACCAGAAAGGATGCGTGCAAGAAAGATACAAGAGCCAAGGAGCGAATAAATAAAAACGCTGCTTTCACCATATATTAATATATGTGTATTATGTCACCAAAAAAAAAAAAAATAAATAACTATATATATATATATATATATATATATATATATATATTATATATATATATATGTGTGTGTGTATGCTCTAAAAGAGAAAACAAAATTATGCATTCTGTCAAATTTTTTATCGTTTCAATCAAAGATCCACTAAAATTATGTCACCCTCTTTTTCATGAAAACAAAAAGAAAAGGTCCCGTGAAAACTAAACTCATTAATTTGCATAGGACTACTATAAAAGTTGGACTGGCCTGGGTTAGGAGTCCAAGCAATGAGTACCTGATCTAAATTGGCTCCATTTTTGTTGAAAACCTGAAGTATCCTTGATTTGAATTGATGGGGTGGATCTCGATCCAGTCGACAGTTTTTTTTTTTTTTTTTAATCTTTTAATTTGATTTTTTGTTTTGGTTGAATGAAATTTTGTAATAAAAAAAATTGCATGAGTGGCTAGCACTAACGCGAACCCTTAATTTCATGCATGAATTAACGATTCTCAGAATATTTTAGAGGGCATCTGGAAATTTATAACGTATCGATGCCTTGCTAGCTATACTTTTCGGTTAGAGACACGGGGATATTAACCAAGCTATGTCTTAGTCATTTGAATTATTTTTGTTTTGTTTTTCTTGTTTTTATTAATTTACCATGTTATTAGTAGTAGCCAAATGGAATGCCATATTAGAAGCCAGATTTCTTAATTGCTGCCATGTCTATTAAAGTAATTAGTATATTGGATAAGTTTAAAGAAAACTTATCCTTGCTATAACGTGGCAAAAAAGCATATTTTTTTTTGTTTGTTATTATTATTTTTACATTATTGTTAATAACCTAAATCTCGAAATCGTTTAATTATCTATTTATTTATTGCTTATTAATTTCTAAATTAGAATGATTTAATTTGTTTTGAATGTGATTAATTTTAGTTATAGCTATTTATTTTCGATTAATTCCATTATAACTATTATTTCCTATTTAAATACTTGACTAAATTTCATTATAGTGATTATTTTGTATTTAAGTTCTTGATTAATTAACATTATTATAGGCATTATTTGATTATATAATTATTGCTTTTTTATGGAAAAAATTAATTTACATATTTAATTTCCATTATAACCATTATTTCCTACTTAAGTCTTTAATTAATTTTCATCATAGGCATTATTTCTTATTTAACTTCTTGATTAATTTTTATTTTAGTCATTATTTCTTATTTAAGTCCTTGATTGCGTTTCTTATTTAAATAGTATCTTGATTGCGTTTCTTATTTAACCCATACATCATACATAGGCAAATAGAAAAAGACGAATGTGAAAAATTTCTAATTTGACTCTCTCGTCTTTTGAATATAACACAATTATAATTTTATACCGTTGTTCTTCGTCAGTCTATAAAAATGACATAAAAACGAAATAAATTAATTATTTGACCATATCTTTATTCCATAATTGATAATTGGATACTGCATAGGATCTGCATGCGTCGCCGTATCTCGTAGTATATGTTGGGCTGTGTACATACATAACTACTAGTAGCCTTTTTGTAATTTTGGCAGCCTTTCTCCTCCTCCTCCTCCTCCTCCTTATCTTCTTCTTCTTCTTTTTATGCTTTCTTTCTTTGTTTTTGGTATTTGGTTACCAGTTGGCTAATTAATGAAGGGAAATCCTTAGAATGACGTTGCATGTATTTGCGTATAAGAAAGAAAAAGTCAAGTTGCCGCATCCGGTTTCTTTGACTCCAAGCATCATCCAGTTTGGTTCATTTCCAGTAGCACCAACCATCGAGGACCAGTTGTCAAACTTAACTAATTCTCCCACCATCAGTTTTTTTTTTTTTTTTGGGTCTTCATATTTTATATTTTTTTCTCCTTGCTTGCTGCAAAACAACAGCGAAGCGAGTCCTATATCAAACTAAATTGTAGGATACGCGGATAAATAAACCATTTGCACTTAAATACGATGATTTCAGGCTTTCCTTCCCCACGCGGTGAAAGGTGCTAGAGTTTAATATATATTTGGCCTCTCTCGAAAGCTTAAGTTTTTTGGTAGATTGGTTATTTGATATTGCAACAGAGATTCATGATTAATTAAACTTACGTTCGAATTGCATTATCTTTATATTTAACTGTGAATTTCTACATATAAAGTAAGTATATTTTTTATTCACATTTTTAGTAAAACAAACTTTCGTACAAAAGAGATATATTAGAATTTAATATATAATATATATCATGAACTTACCGTTTTCGAATAAATTGGTTCTCTAACAAGGGGCAAGGACGAAAGGAAAGCTGAATTGCCGTATATTTTTTTATGATTGAAGGTCCAAACAATTGCAAGTGGCTGAATCTATCGGTTTGCAATAAAATTGAAGCATCTCCAAGTCTCAAAACACTTGTACAGAAAAAGAAAAAAAGTCAAAAACTAATCACAACACAAGCAACCAACCAAATAAGCCTCATTAGTTAGTTACGATGAAGATTGGAAGTTAATACCGGCTTCCTTAAACTCTCATTTAGTTTAGTAATAAACACGCCCATCAATTCATGAATCATGACTTAAAAAACAAGCCACGTCTAAAACAAGCGATTAGCAAAACTAGAGCTACGTAGAGGATCCGTTGATAATTATCTATCGTGATAATCATAATTGATGATGTAATGCAATTTTAGTAAAAAGGAGTTGTTGGTAATTGACAACGCAAGATTAGGTGACCCAGCTACTCCCACTCATTAGTCGAAGTTTGTCCACATTATCAATTGGTTGTGCTTTCTTTTTCCACAGCCTATTTTATTGTAGGAATATAACAATAGGTACAAAATTAAAAATGTTAAGCATAATTAAATTAGATTTGATACATAGAACCCATCAACCCACAATTACATCCTGTTTCAAAAATAATTTTTTATTTTTTATGTCATTGAACGTTTACAAACTTCATGTCCTTGTATTACAGCTCTTTTATTTATTTTACTTTTCGCCGTCCGGTTATCCTAAACGGGATCGACGCATAGCCCATAGGCCAATCTTGAAGCCTCTTATCTATACTCCACTTTCCTATTTTTGCATAGATCTAGTGTTTAGGAATTTTAAATTTATTGTACGTCAATTTAAACTATTGTTTACATTATATTTTTCAAAAAAAAAAAAATTGAGACTCACAATAATTTTTTTCCTCCGGTCTACCATCTATTATTTTGCTTAATCCCTTTTCTTTTTCGGAGGAAGAGTTTGTTGTTTCGATTATGTTTAATTAACCTTACATGAGAAAGTTTAGCATGATTAATATTACGCCAGCGTCTCTAGCAAGTCACATGAGAAAGCTGTTCGGTTGTTGATTTCAGTCCGGTCTATTTCCTCTTTCGAGGGTTTTATTTAAACTAGGTTCAAATTAGTTTAGTTCATGGTTTTTGGACCATACTCATTTTAGGTCATTGATGTTATCTTCACTTTTGCTGTATATAAGTTTTTTTTACGTTTTTTAATCGAATATATATATAAATTTTGTTTGATCTCATATAATGATTTCTTTTATGTCAAAAAAAAAAAAAAAAAAAAAAAAAAAGGTCACACGAGAAAGTGTATTCATGATCAATATTCGGGCCATAATTATTATGAATCCAACCTAGTTAGTAGTTACGTGTCGGATTTATTTATTTATTTATTTGTTGAGTAAATGAGTAATAGTGTTTATCGACGAAGCAGATCGATATAGTCACGTGTTTCATAGCCTCATTGTACGTAAAATAAAAATGGAATGATGGATCCCACAATCCGTTAGTCTGACATTCTAGATCAGCAGTAGACAAGATGGTGTCAAAATATAAATTCCTTCTCGTAAACGGAAGAAAGAGGGAGAGAGAGAGAGAACCTTTTTAGCGACGCCATATTTTCTGTGGACAAGAAATTGGATCTGACAAAAGAAGCTACCCATTCCTGACCACCGGCGCGGCGGTCCCCCCAAACGACAACATGGCACCTCAAAAGCAAATATTGAAGAACATTTATTATCGAGGAAAATTACGAGTGATTAGATTTAAGTAAAAATATAGTTTCATTTATAATATATAATAATTTATTTTTTTATGAATTTAATTATTTAATAATTTATAAAATTTTATTATTATTTTAAAATTATTTTTATGAAAAAAATTGTCATTATTATTATGATTGTGAATTTTTTTTTGTTTTATTAAAGTATGATTAAAATAAAATTAAAGTGTTACAAAGTGTTGATGATTGAATTTTTAAAAAATAACAGATGAATTGTTAATTATCGTCAGATTAATTGTAAAATCATTTTATTACTACTTAAAATGTCACCTAAAACTCTGTTATTGTTATTATTATTATTATTTTCATTTAAGCTTGAAAGTTAAGTGGGAAAGGAATCCTGCTTTACTAAAATAACCGACATTGATAAAGTAACTAAAGCAGTTAAAAAAAAGTAATTAAGCAAGGCAAATAAATAGAAAAAGACAACTACAACAATTTGAAGGAGCGTATTTAACCTGAATTACTCGGCTTTATAGCTCTAATTTCAACACACGTAGGTATGTTTTCGATTGTTAAAAATATTATATTTTTCACCTAATTCAAAGTTTCAAACTGTAATGTCTTTTGCCTTGTAGCGCGACGATAGGGTTAGTTTGTAGAAGACTTCCGTACCTAGTTTTGACTTTTTAACCTCACATAAACAAAGTAAATTCTTTGACCTCCATAGCAAATAATAATAATAATAATAATACAGCTAATGACATTATCCCATATTCCCATTAATTATGAGTAACAAAATGTTTTTTTTTTTTTTTTTGCGTGGTTTGTATAGAAGTAACGGATTAGGTACGAACCATAATCGACTCAATGCTAAGCCGTACACGTTTCTCGCATCTATTTGGTGGGACCTTCCCTTTCTTGCACTGGACACCGAGCAGGTTCGCCCCCCTATCTTAATCTTTGTCCGAAGTTTCAAAAATTCGAAGTACAATTTCAAGAAATTGTATGTATACCTTGTTTTGCACAATTTTCCAATTAAAATTTTAAACAGCATTATGTATGTGGAGATCGAACCAACCATCGTTGATCAGGTGGCGGACCCCTCGCGACAGCTAAAATCATATTGTTGATGCTATTGAAATTGTAATTAGAATTGGAGCTCAGATTAAGGTTGGTAAGGTGGCAGTGATCAATGCTATTATTTTTTACGTAACATTGAAATGGTTAGTAATTTAATCCGAATCTCTCCCATTTTCTTAACTTCAAATTGCTTGTAACTGCTCGAACTAAGTTTAAGTTGATGTGATAAGTTCTTTGATTTTATGGTCCGTCATGAAATTTATTCCCAAAACAAAGAAACATAAAGACATGAATTGAAGATGTGCCGATGTTAAGCTGAAGTTGATTCAAACGTTCTTTTGATCCGATCACTTTGGGCCTTCAGGGTCGGTTCGTTTCAAGAAAAGTGGGACCCATGCATCTATTTTCCAATCACAACTTACGTGTACAGCCGGAAAATGTGGGTCCCGTAAAACTTTTATGGCCGCCCGGGACCCCGTCTCTTTGTGGGCCGTTGCTTAAGCGCCCAAACGGAGATAAGAGGAACGAAATGCTCTCCTTTTGTCGATCAGAAGGACAATAGGCATTTTTAACCCATTAATTTGGCATAATTTCACCTCAAATTCCCTTTTTTCACCCATGTTCTGTCTTGGTGATACAACAACTTGGTTTTTTTTTTTTTTTTTTTTTTGATATCAAGAGCGGAAAAAGATGGAAAAGGCAATTACAAGAGGAGAACCACCCATAAAAAATACTAGTTGCTACAACTCCAATCAAATCTCAAAAGAAGAGTTCATGCAAGCCCGGAAGAGGGGAATCACATAATTGAAATTGGCTCAGCTACATCTGATTAGAATGACATTATTCAATGTAATTGGTGAGCTCAATTTTCTTTTTTTTTTTTTTTTTAATTTTTGTCTATAAAGAAGCTTATAGTACTATGCTTTACACAATAAAAAAATTCTCTTTTTTCATAAATCTCATACTCTCTGTATCCAAATTTAAAATTTGAGATCTCTGTATTCTCTCTTCTCACTATTAGAACTAAAGCTAAAAAAAATAGAAATATAAGTTCTCACATTGCTTCATTTTGTATTCCACGTCAAATGACACCGCAATCTTCACATGCATCCATGCAACTTGGCTAAACTCTATAAATGTTACGTATCTAATAGTAATTCGATTCGGATAAGGCTCTGTGGGGGATCATAGCTTTTAGTGGATGAGCGTGCCGCGTTATATGAAATCCATATAGATTATCACGAGCCAGATCCGTGCCAAAATTTCTTGATCGATCTTATTTGGATAGTGGCCCCTTCTTGATCGATCTTATTTACACAATGAAATAATATATTTTTTTTTATAAATTTTATACTCTCTGTTTTCAAACTTAGAATTTGAGATCTTTGTATTCTCTCTTCTTGGAATTAGAACTTAAAATCTAAAAAAAAAATAGAAATATAAGTTCTCACATTGGTTCATTTTGTATTCCACGTCAAATGACACCACAATCTTCACATGCATCCATGCAACTTGACTAAACTCTATAAATGTTACGTATCTAATGGTAATTTGATTCGGATAAGGCTCTGTGGGGGATCATAGCTTTTAGTGGATGAGTGTGCCGCGTTATATGAAATCCATATAGATTATCATGAGCCAGACACGTGCCAAAACTTCTTGGTCGATCTTATTTGGATAGTGGGCCCTTCTCTGACTTTTATGAGACCATGTGGGCCACGTCCAAAGTCAAGGGCTGGCCCATGTTACTGATGTGAATTTGTTTCCTTCAAGCAACGTTTGGCTAACTCCAATCAAACTGGCACTCCCCAACCTGCTAGATTGACACCGATGCAATTTGATTTATTTAAACAAAGATTGAGACAGAAAAGAATTGAAAAGGGCGGAGATAGCTACTACTTGTGTAATTTAATTGACTTAGATCCTATCAAATTAAGTATTGAGTATAAATTTATAGTTAGTTGGCATTTAAATTACCATAAATTTTTTAAATTATGTGATACTATCTATACTCTTTTATTTTTCAAACAAGAAAAACAAAAAAGGACGGAGATGCGTGCCTTGATGCTGGCTTGATTCGTATTTTTATGATAAATTGTAAAGTAATATACCATGAGAACAACTTTTGATTAAGTTAATCCAACTAGACTTTGCTTTATGTATATCTGAAACTCTTGTATTATCAAACCGACAACATGTCAGCGTCTTTTGGGAACCTTGCAGACATTAATTTAGAACAAAAAATTAATAAAAAAAATATTTATTTTTCTTACAGACATAAATTTTCTTGTTATACGGTAGATTTCACTTACTGGTTTTCTATTTGTAATTTTCGTTGTATATTATTCTCATGCGCCTCCATTGCTAACATGCGCTGAGAGAATTTCTCTGGTGTCGTGCATCCTCGGTGGCGATGAGTTCAGTCCTTGGGTGCCGATCTTTGTCTTAGTTGAGTTTAGTTGCTAGTTTAGGTGCTGTTCTCGTTTGAGGTTTTGAGTTAGTGATTTTTGGTCCTCTTTTAGGGGTTCTCTGCTGGTCAATCCCTGTTATTAGCGGTCGCTCTCCTACCCCCATTCGCCCTTATAGCTATGGGGGTAGGGGAGGTGGTCGGTGTTATTATCCAGTCGAGCGTGTACAGTGGTGATGGGCGGCTTCCTTTTGATGGTTCGGCGGCTCCAGCGCTCTTCTGGCTTCCAAGGGCAGCTTCTTGGGATGGTGGTAGCTTGGATCTGTGGCAGCCTGGGTTTGGATCTCTAGTTTGTGGGTTTTGTGCTTTGGGCGTGCTCGATGGTGTTCTCGGGTCTGTGGTTGTTGTGTCGCCTGTATGGCGTTGGGCCTTAGTGGCCGATGCTCACGCGGGATAAGCATATTTGAAATACTAAATATTTAAATATTTTTATATTTAAATTTTAAATTTTTTTAACGTTTTATTTGAGTTTTAAATTTTTTAATTTTTTACTATATCAGTCTTTTAAGTTACAAAGAGTAATCAATCTATTAATAAGTGAGTTTAATTTAATAAAAATTATTTAAAAAAGTTTAAATATATGAATTAAATATTTTTTCATCAACAAAATATGCATATTAAATATTTTTTTAATCAATAAATATACGAATTAAATATGTAACATATATATTTTTTATAAAAAAAACATTCAATTCATATATTTAATTTTTTTTAAATAATTTTTTTGTAAAGTTAAAATTATTTTTTAATAGATTGATCACTTTTGTTAAACAGATGGACTGATTTGGTAGAAAATTAAAAAGTTTAGGACTCAAATGAAATGTTAAAAAGGTTTAATATTCAAATGTAAAAAAATCTAAAAATTTAAGAATAAAAAATTATTTATTCCGTACTCACACTGGGTCTACAGTGCCGGTCTCTCTCTAGTGGGGAGGAGGCTATGGAGTGGGTGGTATCGGTTTGCCCATCAACTTGTGGGTCGGGTTCGGTAGGACTTTGGGCACCCGATTCCTATGAGGTGCGGTTTTCCCTGGGTTGCCTTTGTTGGGCCGTTGGGGCATGTTTGGGCCTGAGTGTGTAGTTTTATTGAGGTCTGCCTGTTAGGCTGGATTTGTACAACTTTGTAGCTTAGTTATTAATAATATCTTCTTTTTTTTTTTTTCTGTTTGTTAAAAAAAAGATTATTTTTTAAAAAAACAAAGTATTTTTCGACGAAAAAGTTTAATCAATAGATCACCGTCGTCCCATCCTAACACAGGCGCCGCCGCTTCTTTCATTCTTCTTCTTCTTCCTTTTTTTTTTTTTTTTTTTGGGTTTTAGCCGTCATGGCGAGCTTACAGGAGATAACCGATCTATTCTCGAAGCTCGCATTTCACGTCGTTCAATAGCAGCAAGAACAAGAACAAGAACAAGAACAAGATTCTTCTCTTGACTTCTCGATTTCTTTGCGGTTGAATTTTTTGTGTTTTAGTTCAGGTCTTCAATTCGATGATCGTGTATCTGTTATCAACAATCGTTAGTCTTCTGTCTTCGTCCGTTTCTTGTCGGGTGCTTCGGCTTGATAAAGAAGAGGTTTTGCGGGTCGGTAGCTCTATTTCTCACCCTGTTCGAATTGATTGAAGTTCTTAACCATTCTATCTCCGAATTGGAGGGACACGGCGAGCCCGTAATCAATTTTATTTTTGATGCACAATTTGTTTCTGGTTCAAGGAATTTTAACTATGCTATTTGAATTGTTGTAGGATGGATTTTCATATTCTGTTACTCGCTGTTGTAAGAGTGGCGATTTCGGCACCTTGCTGCAAATATTTGGTTCCATCAGTGCGAGTATGTGATGTTAATTCAGCGGGTGGAAGAAGCACCCGACTTCTCAAAGTTTGTTTCTTTCTATTTCCATTCATGCGTTCTGCTGTTCTTTCTCTGTTTATTGGTTCAGGGGATTTTCAGTCTGGCTCAAATATGTTCCAGGAATTGCTTTTGGAACTGATAATGAGCCTTTTAAGGTTGTTGTTTTCAAATGCCTTTTTTTTTTTTCTTTTTCTTTTTTCGTTTCCAGAGAAAATTGATCAAATATCAGTTAATAGGGGTTTTTTTTGTTTTTTTGGTACATCAAAGAAGCATAGCAAAAAATTAAAAATTAATGTCAATTTCTGTCAGTTCAAATGGTAAGTAAGGAATTTGATTTTCTTTAATTAAAATCTCGAGTTTTGAGTTCTGTGCATAAAAAAAATAGATTTTGGGAGAGCTTTACTCTCTTTAATAGGTCTACCCAGATCGAATCGGATTAATCGGGATTTAATAAACTTTCAGATACTAGAGTTTTAAATAAAAAAAAATTAAAAACTAATAACGAATGAAAATAGATCCTTTGCAATCACCATCCAAATGACACATGATGCCATAAAAAGGTTATGTAAAAGAAGATCACCAGAGTCACAAGAAAATCAGCACACGAGTTATTTTCTCAAACTCCTGTGTTGATTTCTTGATAACTATAAATGAAGGTGGCAATACAGAAGTTCACTGAGAAGATTGTAAGCATCATGCATTTGAAAATCAGAGAGGCCCAATAATTCTTTCCCAGGTGGAAAAATTAGCCTATTCTAGTTTTTTTTTTTTTTTGGGGGGGGGGGGGGGTTTATTGCAGGGCTCAAAATTTTGCTTCTTTAACAAGCTGTTGCATGCTAATTTGCACTGGAGGAGACAATACAGAATGCAAATAAAATATATATATATATTGTTTATTATTTTCCACATCGTTTTCCCCTACAAACAAGAAAGATTGAAACAGCAAGCTAAATGCTTGCTTGTGTGAATGCCTGCCGATTAAAATATTTGCAAAAAGACTCTAGTAAAGCTACTAAAGCCTAAAATGATGAATGGATTTGTTTAATGATAGCTTCCCTATACGTACATGTTATCTTCCCAATAACTTCTTATTCTGCGGTTGGCTTTTGCCGAATTGGTATGCTATGTTTTTGAACTTTTTATGCTCTCACCTGTAAGAAAGAAACACAACGCCTTGGCGGTCTGCAATGCGCAACCTTGAATATCTTATGGAAGCCATTTTAGCTGCAGACAGCCTCAACAGAGAGCTTCTTTTGGCTATCTGGACATGGATCACCTCCAAAAACTTCATCGGCTACGGTTACAGAACAGGACTGGTTTCCAACACAATTCTACAAGTGATTCCTTTTAAGTTAGTTTCATAAAGTATTAGCTAAACAACATGAAAATAAGTTGAGCTCCATCTGAAGAATACCCTTTCAAGAGCATCATATGACTTGTGAGCATGACAGCTCCCCTGTCGATAGCTTCCGCATGTCCCCTGAGGCACTCCATAGCTCGCAAACTTAATCTGAGAGATCTTCTGACCTGGAGGGCACCACAAGTGGGCTTTAGGTTGCATGCTATCAACTTTGCCCTGGGAAACCATGCGCCAGTTCTTTAGCGTTGGCTGGCCGTCAAATATATCAGCGCAAACACTACTTGTGGTCCTCCCAAACAAAGAAATTTTGGTTGGATCACCTCCCCATTCTTCAAACACGACCAAAAAGTTGCCTTTAGGTCTAAGCCATGACCGTGGAACGTGGTACCTGAGATTAAAAGCATTATCAAGAATTTTTCATCCTTAAAAGAAGGTGAATTTTTTACTGAACAACCGTGTTTACTCACCACCTCTGCGTGGGCTCTCCGCAGTTACTTCGACATTTGTCTGAATTAAAGAATCCAGCATAGTTGCAATCGCCACAATTACCATGGGCTATATATCCAGGCCAGTGGCGTCCTATGCTTTGCCCGTTTATCCATATCTGACCTTTTCCCATGTTACTCATATCTAAGGCCAATGGGTAGTTACCTTGCGGTTCATCAAAGGTCGTCTAGGAATATCATAACAAAGATAGTTACGCTTGCTCAAAAGTGGTAAAAAAAAAGGAAAAAGATGAGATGAGAATGATGGTCCTAGCAAGTTAAGGTAGCTCATACCTTGTACCAAGTTAGAGGTTGTTTCTGAGCCAATGATGGTCCTTCCACCCATTCAACAGATGAACTCCCACTAACTGTATAAAGGCTTAATGTTTCACCTTTCAGACCTATCTGCTCAAGGACACACAGATAAAGTTATTGTCTAATCTATTTCAGATTCAATATCACCTCTGGCTTATGATATTTGGAAGATGGTCAGAATATTATGCGGACAAGTGTAGACTCTGAACTGAATGACACAATATTTTACTTCAGAAGTAATGCAAAGTTACTTGGTTGACAACAAAATTTTCTGGTTTGTAAAGGAAACGATTTTAATCGATATGACTGCCTGTCAACCCCGAATTTGCTCAAATGTTACAGAGCAGCATAGCAATAAATCAAAACAGTAATGCAACGTTAAAACTTTCTGTTTCTTACGGGTAATGATTTTACGATGAAATGCTAACCTGTCAACCCCAAATTCACTAATGTTACAAAATTTTATAGTGGAGCGGAGCAATAAATGAATGCAGAAAGCAAGTTAAGCATAGACGTGAAAACAAACCTCGTAAGACCATTTCTGGCCTGATAGGTCTCTTGTCCCCTCATTCAAACCTTTTAAAGTGACTGGGCCTAAAACCCCAACATTCCATGTCTCAAAATGAAGACCAACATTCTGAAACAAATGACCATGAAAGCAGGATGAGTTTAGATACAGTAATCAACAGCACAGAGACACCAAAATAAAAAAAAATGAGGAAACTAACCTGCAGACCCACAGCAACACTTAACAAAGAAAGCTTGTTAACACCAGCTACCAGCTTAACATTCTGGCTAAATGTTAACTTGGGATTCTCTAGTCCCCCATACACCATTCCTGTGGTACAAACAAATTGAAATGACACCAAAAGAATGGAGGCATTGGTATGTAGTCAATATAAAGATGGCAATCTCTGCGCTCCACCTGCTAGTTGACCATTTATGAACACATTCAGAGCATGGCCAGCTGAAAAAATTGTGAGAAGAGGATACTGTCCATTCTTCAAAAATGCTTCATCTGGATCTATCTTGATACTGAATGACCAAGCAAATAGTGAAGAATTGTAGACATAAAAAGTGAACTAATACACCTGCAAAGAGATGAGATCAAGATTAGTCATACACTCACTCCGTCATATACCAAAGATAGTCTGTCGCATCCCTGGTGAAATTTAATTGTTCCCATAAGCCAATTGCTGTAGTTGTATCCTGGTCATCATCAGAAGCAATTTCATCGATGTATGACTGCCAAGAAAAAGTACTGCTTATAGGTGTCATCTTCATCTGTGAGCTCTGGGCACCAGGCTGCATGTAAATTACCAAAATTATCAAGACATCTGCAGAGATATATAATTAGCTGAAACTGAAGTGGACTACCAGCTAACATTTTGAAATGAAACAAGAGATAAATTAAGAAAATTTAAGTAATCAAGAGGCTATTCCTTACCCTTGCTGTGTTATAAACTTCGGTCTTGCAATCAGGAAGAATGCTGATAGACCAAGGTGGCAAATTGTATTGTGCATTGCCAAAGGTCACTTTCACAGAATATTGTGTGTCATAGTTTGCAAGAAATGCAGCACATGATGACTTTGAATTGAAAACATGAGCCTACAACAATATGGAGATGAATGAATTCCAAGAATCCAAAATAAAAACTGTGCACATACATACGAATTTGCATGTACGACTGTGGCCGTGCACCTAAAATTGGGAATGCACTACTCCAGAATGAGCTTTACCTCTTGGTTATTTCCCAATTTTGTTACGGTGGGATCCACTGAAATTAAAGCAGGTTCACAAAGCTTGATGGCTTTATGCAGGTCTCTCAAATGTCCCCACTTTGGCTCCCTTGGTAATCCTGGTATAAAGACAGCCATACTCCTTTTGTCATGTTATGCGAATAAGCATGTTCTTAAATGCCAAGGCCAAACATTGTCCATAAGCTTTCTTTCTATATGACCACAGCTGTCATCAGCTGGTTTACAACTTACTCTTTGACATCAGAATTCTTAGAAATGCACATTGCATTCATATTTGGTAGTTAGCTTCTTTAATACATAACATAAGACTGGTCATGAGGCCATCAAGCAACTACATCGAACATACTTTCGAACACATACCAAATTCATCAATTGGTGCATCATAATCGTAGCTTGTTGCTATGAAGGGACCACCAGCAGTTCTGCCAAAGTTGGTTCCTCCATGGTACTACGCAGAAGCAGAACATTAAATTAGCAATATCTTCCTTTTATATGCCCAAGATAATCATGTGGGTGAATTTTTCTTGAAAGATTTAACTTGCCATATAGTAATTAACAAATGAACCACCATTTTGTATGAATGTTGCAACAGAAAATGCCAAATCTTCCGCTGGCCTATGAGGAATTGCTCCTCCAAATTCTGTGTACCTAAGGCCGAGGCAAAACCATTAAGAGGGAAAAAGAACGGAGAGACAATTAGCCTCAGAGAGAGGCACCAACAAATAGAGAACAGAAGAAATGATGAAACTAAATTGACAACAGGAACGGTAGAAGGGCAAAGAGAAAGGGTCCAGAAAGTAAACTACCAGCCAGTCCAGTTTTCTGTCCACATTTTGGGTTTGTAGTCCTTGTTCGGCTTGAAATCTGTGCAATAATATGCATTGCAGGTGTCTATCTGAACCCCAGAAAGAATGGAAAAGTTTTCAATATATTGAAAAGAGCCCACAAATTAAATTTCAATTACTTCCTTAATTTATAAGAATGATATCATGATGCTTGACTTAAACATTCCTTAACTAAAGATAGAGTACATATACTATCATCAAGCAACAAAGAGAACTTGCTCATCATTGCGGAGAATTGCAGATAGAAGACAAAAAGGAGATTGGTAGGACCCCATAGGATTAAGTTGAAAAGCGAAAGCCAAAAAAGCAAAATTATATATGACAATAACGACATTACATTTAAAATGGCTACCTAATGAAGCAAACCAAACCAATAATAACCATTAAGTGACAAAATAATAATAATAATAATAAATTGGAAAACTACCTACCACGGGATCTGGGGCGTCTTGTTGTTTGCACATGACCCATGGCACTCCTGTGCCAAGCCCCACAGCCATCTCGGCTGCCCATTTTGCATAGGCTTTACCAGGTGCACCAATCTGCCATTCCACGCCGTCATATTCATTTTCTATCTGTCATAGAGCAATCAGCAGAGTCAGAGATAGCAACTTCTGTCAAACAGGGAAAAAAAAAAGTGAAAAGGAAGAAGAAAAAAAAAATCAGCCCATCTCCTTTCCCAAAAAAACAAAAGAAAAAAAGAAAAAAAAAGTGAAAAGAAGAAGGAAAACACAAAAAAAAAAAAAAAAAGAATTGGCGAATTTTCCCACCTGGGAAAGAATTATTGGGCCTCCCTGACTTTCATATAATTTCTCCGACTGCATGAGACTTACAATCTTCTCCGTGAACTTCTGCATTGCCGCCTTCATTTACAGGTGTCAAGAAACCGCGTTAATTGATATTTGATCAATTTTCTCTGGCAACAAAAAAAGAAATAGAAAAAAAAAAAAAGGCATTTGAAAATAGCAACCTTAAAAGGCCCATTATCAGTTCTAAAAGCAATTCCTGGAACATATTTGAGCCAGACTGGAAATCCCCTGAAAAAATAAACAGAGCAAGAACAGCAGAGCCCATGAGTAGAAATAGAAAGAAACAGATTCTTTATGCATCTATGAATCTATAATTTACTTTACCCAAAGTTCCATTCGGCACAAACATAGGGGCCAATCCGGAGATGAACATAGAGGCCTGCTTGCTGTACCAGCTTGACGAACTTAACCAAATCATACCTATCTTCAAAGTAATACTGACATTGTTGGTTTTTCACCAAAAAAAAAAAGAAAGAAAAAAAAAATAAATTGAATTGAGTTTGGAATCCAGAATTGACCAGCAAATAAAAAAGTTATTTGAAAATTTTAATTTACATTTCCAGGAGAAGGCTCGTGTCCATTCCAGAAGACATAAGTTTGTATGACGTCTAAACCTCCATCCTTAGCCTTCTGAATTAGATCGGGCCACATCTGCAGCCACCACAAAACCCCACAAACAACGTCAAAGAACAGAAATTTCAAAGCTTGGATATGCAGAAACAGAAAAACAAACAACCCCATTTGGTCAAAAATTGGAAAAGAAGACCAAAGGAAGTGAAACCCGTGAACGGCATTGGACTGACTGGTACCTCAGGGGTGCTTCTTGGGTAGTGAATGGACCCAGAAATTAGGATTCTTCTCTGCCCATTAATTATTATAGCTTTGTGGTCATAGGACACAGAAGCTGTAACAGAACAAACCCACGAAGCAAAAAATAGCAGCAACAGCAACAAGTTGTTCCTTAACATATTCCACATTATTGGAATTCCTTCTTTATTTTTCACTGTGGCTCAAAGGAATGACCTTTTTTTTTGTGTGTGTGTGTGTGTGTGTGTTTTTCTCACTTTAAAAGTTTAAATGCGTAGCAGGCATTTCATGAAAAAAGCTGACATTGTTTTTCTCCTATGCCGAAAACTGCCTTTTTGATTCTTTTGAGAATAAAAGGAACAGATATAGAGACAGGACTTTGAAGACACTATTGAGAAAATAATGTGTGTTAAGTTTTGTTTGGATGTTGATGGGTTGTGGAATGGACTTTTGGTTCATTGCAGAGAGGAAGTGGGGTTGGAGGGGAAGCTGAGCTTATGCTTTTATAGCAGGATAGCACTTGGAGGACGAGGTGGGACCCACTTTCCCTGACTCGGGAACTTCAGATTCACAATGGTAAGTTCCTTTCTTTAACACACTGATTGGTAATTTTTAATTAAAAATAAAAACGAAAATAAAAGAAAAATAAGATATTATTTGTTTATTTATTTATTAATTTAAATAATTATTTTTTTTATAATTTTTTTTTTTTCACAACTTTCTAATTATTATTTTTTATCAATTATAATATTATTATTATTGTATTATTTTTTATTTATTTATTTTTATTCACTTTTTATTCAGTTTCCTCTTATTCAAACAGAATGTAAGAATTTATTTTTGTAACATTATTTTCAGCTAAAGAACTATTAAAAAAAACTAAAATAAAATAAAACACTCAAGATTAGGCGGTGTTTGGGTTCGTGAAATATAATTGGCGACCCAAAATGACCGGTTTCTTTTTTTTTTTGTCATTTTTTTTGGCTTGGAAGGAGGGAGCAAATACCATTATAGTGAGGATAGATAAAAAGAAACGTAATTTAAATCTTAATATTGTAAAAAAACAACATATTTTTTTATTATTTAAATTATATAAACTCTTTATTTTAATCTGTCTCTCACAACAATATTTTATTACTTTCTATTAATCATCCAAAGATTCTCGCAATCCCAATGGAAATCGTGTGGATGGACTTGTCATTTATTAGTCAAGGGAGCTGATGCCCATTGGCTTGAGACTCCAAATTCAACAAATACTGCAGTAAATAAGTTTATTTTTTCCCTATCAATTTACTAAATCAGAAAAGGCGTTCGAAAGAAAGACACAGGAGCCAAGGTACAAAATAACAAAAACGTTGCTTTCACCATATATTAATTTGTCCGCACGCTCTCAATGGAAAAATAAATTATTTCAACCATTTTTCATGAAAAAAAAAATGTCTCTTGAACTTACAGTCATTAATCTATATTTGACTATTATAAAACTTGGACTGACCTAGGCCTAGGTTAGTCAGTCAAACCAATAAACATGAATGAATCCTTGATTCTAATTGATCAGATTGATCTCGCGGTACAACTTAATTTTTTTTTAAATTGATTTTCTTTGTTGTGGTTGCATGAAATTTTGTTGTAACAAAGAAGGAAACAATTATAATATTAAAAAATTTTTGTTTAAATTTTTATCTAAATGTAATAAAGTTTCAAATTTTTATAATTATTATGATATCTTTTAAAAAAAAAGAAATATATATTATTATTTTTTATTATAAAAATATTATAACGGTCGTAAAAAGTTAAAGTATAATTACATTCAAATAAATTCTCGTACACTAATCTAAGTACCATAATGGTGCTAAAAAAAGAATTGCATGCGTGGCTAGCACCAACACGAACCCATAATTTCTTGAATGAATTAATGATTCTCAGAATATCTTAGAGGGCATCTGAAAATTTATAAGGTATCCATGCCTGATTACTTTTCCGTTGAAGACATAGGGATATTTACCGATTTATCATTTATGTCTTTGTCATTTGAATTTTTTTAGTTTTGTTTTTCTTGTTTTATTAATTTACCATGTTAGTACTTAGCAGTAGCCAAATGAAATACCGTATTTGAAGTCAGATTTCTTAATTGCTGCCATATATATTTAATTAATTAGTATGTTAAAGAAATTTAGAGAAAATTTTCTCTATATATTTTTTTTCTTAATTTATTGTATTAATGTTCAAACAAATAAATAATAAAAAAATATTATATATATACAAAAAAAATTATATCAATTTATTTAAATTCATTTAGAAAAATATTTAACTCGGGTAACGTATAGTCTGAACTCTAACATATTAATAAAATGATGCAAAACAATGCCACACATGCATACAATATATTATTAGTCGGCACCAAGATAATATGCTTACTTACACTTGATTTATGTGTGTGGGAGCATCTTGAGAACTCAAGTTGTTTGATGTATATGGGTTAAAATATCCGCAATATAGGCAGATAAAAAAAGACAAGGGTACGTAGGAAATTTTTAATTTGACTTTTTTTTTTATAGTATAATATTAAGACGCTTATAATCTTCCACCGTTATGCTTCATTAGTTAGTCTATAAGAATGACATAAAAAACAAAATAAATTAACTATTGGCCATATTTTTATTTTTATTTTTTAGTCTGAGACCGTTTAGTGTCTAGTCTAATAAGCTGACTAATCTGAACCGATTCGGGTAGGATCTCAAAGGGTAATAAAGGTCTCCCAGTAACTATTTAACACGACTGCATTCCCAGAAATTCAAACTCAAGATCTTTAGTTAAACGGTGACGGATTTCTACCATTCGCATCAACGCTTGTTGGTTGGTCATATTTTTATTAAGTAATTGATAGTACATAAAATCTTCATACGTCGAACCATATTTTGTGGTATATGTTGGGTTTTGTACGTGTATAACTACCGGCAGCCTTTTTGTAATTTTGGCAACCTTTCTCCTCCTCCTTTTCCTCTCCCTTATCTTCTTTTTCTTCTTCATCTTCTTCTTTTTATTCTTTCTTTCTTTGTTTTTGGTATTTGGTTACCAGTTGACTAATTAATGAAATCCTTAGACGACATTACATGTATTTGCGTATAAGAAAGAAAGAAAGTCAACTTGCCGCATGCAAAGCCATGTGCACAATGGCCTTCATTCATTCATTCATTCATTCTCTCTTTCTTTGTTTGGTTGTTTGTTGGTTAAGTATGACGCGGTTTCGTTGACTCTAAGCATTATCCAGTTTGGTTCGTCTCCAGTAGCACTGATAATCATCGAGGACCAGCTGTCAAACTTAACTAATTCTCCCACTATCATTTTTTTTTTTTTTTTGGGTTTTCATATGTTATATTTTTTTTCCCCTAACAACGAAGCGACTCCTATTTCTAACTAAATTGTAGGATACGAGGATAAATAAACCATTTGCACTTAAATACGACGCTTTCAGGCTTTCCTCCGATAGGGTGAAGGATGTTACATTTGATATATAATTGGTCTGCCCCGACAACTTAAGTTTTTTGGTGGATTAGTTTTTTCACATCATATCATAATTTTATGACCAAGTGATCTCGTGTTGGAATCACGTTGTACTTACATTTAATTGTGAAAGTGTACATGTATTATGAGATTGTCTTTAATTCATGCTTTCACCATATCAGACTTTCACTTAAGGAGATATGTTAAAATTCAATATATGATCATATCATAAATTTCTTCAAACGATTTGAGCTTTTGAGTGAGATCGGTTACTTCACAAGGAGCACGATCGAAAGGAAAGCTGAATTGCTGTATATTCTTGATGATTAATTGTCCAGACAATTGCCAGTGGCTGAATCGATCGAGTTACAATAAAATTGAAGCATTACCAAGTCTCAAAACACTTATACAGCAAAAGAAAACAAGTCAAAAACTAATCACAACACAAGCAACCAACCAATGAACCAAACAAGCCTCATTAGTTAGTTACGAGTTATAAGAGTAAAGTTTTAGATGAAGATTGGAAGTTAATACCGGCTTCCCTAAACTCTCATTTAGTTTAGTAATAAACCCACCCATCAATTCATGAATCATGACTTAAAAAACAAGCCACGTCTAAAACAAGCGATTAGCAAAACTAGAACTACGTAGAGGATCCGTTGATAATTATGTATCATGATAATCATAATTGAATTCGATGATGTAATGCAATTATAGTGAAAAGGAGTCGTTGGTGATTGACAACCCAGCATTAGGTGACCCCAGCTCCTACCATTAGTCGAAGTTTGTCAACATTATTATTCATTTTTTTATTTGAGAAAATTTGTCACCATTATTAATTGGTTGTTCTTTCTTTTTCCGCCGTCTATTTTATTTTAGGAAACAGTTAACGGATATAAAAATAAATGATAGGTATAACATTAAAAATGTTGAACATAATTAAATTAGATTTGATGCAGAGACCCCACAATTATTGTCTATTTCCAAAATATTTTTTTTTATTTTTTATGTCATCGTATGTTTCCAACATTTATGTCCTTGTAGTATAGCTCTTTTATTTATTTTACTTTTCACCTTCTGGTTATCGTAAACGGAATCTACTTATAGCTCATTGGCCAATTTTGAAGCCTCTTATTCTGTACTACACTTACCCATTTTTGCATACGGGAAGGCTACTTGCTCCTTTTCATTATCTTAGAGTTACTACCCATTACTTGTGCAACACAGTTAGAGATTTTTGTTTTTCTTTTTGGGCGTTGCTAAAGAGATGCGGAGTGTCACACGGGATGTGACGGGTAATTTTTTTTTATAATAAATTTATTGTACGTAAATTTTAAAACTATTTGTATTTGAATTATTGTTTATGTTTTATTAAAAAAAATTATGAAGCCTAAAATTATTTTTTTTCCATCTTCTCTCTCTCTAATAGTCTGTTGTACTATTTTATCCGTCTATCTATCGTTTTCCTTGATTTTTGTGGGAGAAAAGGTTTGTTGTTCCAAATATGTTTGATTGATGTCACAGTGTTCTTGTTACGTATGAGTTTCTAACAAGTCACATGAGAAAGTGTATTAATGATTAATATACGAGCCATAATTAATATGAACTCGACCTAGTTAGTAGAATAATTTTAGGGGTTGGATTTTCATTTTTTTTTCTTTTTTTTGGTAGATGGGTTACAGTGTATTTCGAATAAGTGAAAAAGTGTGGAAAGGAGGAAAAAGAAAAGAAAATAAAGAAAAAATAAAATTGTTTGAAGTGGTAGAAAAAGTGAAGAGAATAAAAATATGATGAAAGAAAAGGTGAATAGTAATTTATGAGAGAAAAAGTGAAAAGAAAATAAAGTTGTTTGGAATGATAGAAAATGAAGAGAAAAAAAGTATGGTGAAAGAAATAATGAATAGTAATTTATGAGAAAAAAAATGAAGAAAAAATAAAATTATTTAAAATAAAATAAAAAAATAAAATAAAAAAATATATAATAATAATTATATATATATATTTTTTTTATCGCTATACAAACACACCCTTAAACTGTTTATCGACAAAGCAGATCGACATGGTCATGTGTTCAATTGGTAGGCAACATAAGAATGGAATGATGGGTCCCATAATCCGTTAGTCTGACATTCTGGTTCAGCAGCAGAACAGATGGTGTCAAAATATAAATTCCTTCCCGTAACCGGATCCTAAAAAAGAAAAAAATTGGAACCCCATATTTTCTGTGGACAAGGAATTGGGTCTGACAAACAAAGCTGTCCATTCCTGACCACCGGCGCGGCGATCCCCTAAACCACGACATGGCACCTCAAAAGTAAAAATTGAAGAACATTTATTTTCGAGGAAAATTACGTGAGTAGAATTAAGTAAAAATATAGTTTTATTTTATAATATTTGAGAGTTTATTTATTATTTTTTTATGAATGACAGTTTTTATTATTTTATTATTATTTTTAAAAAATTAAAAAAAAGTTCTTATTATTAAGAAAAATAGTTTATGAAATTTCTTAGATGAAATTAAAATAAAATTAAAATAATATAAAATATTGATAACTGAATTTGAAAAAAAAATTAATAAATTTTTAAATATTATCAGATAAACTGTAAAATCTTTTTAGTACTACCTAAAATATGACCTAGAACTCTATTATTATCTTTATTTTTCAAGCCATGGAAGTTAAGTGGGCAAGGAATCCCGCTTTATTAAAATAACCGACTATTCGTGGCACATATAAAGTGACTAAAGCAGTTCAAAAAAAGTAATTAAGCAAGACAAATGAATAGAAAAAGACAACCACAACAATTTGAACGAGAATATTTAACATGAATTACTTGGCTTCATTACTCTGGTTTCAACACTTTTAGGCTTTAATATGTTTTCAATTGTTGAAATTATTAATGTTTTTCACCCAATTCAAAGTTTCAGACTGCAATGTCTTTTGCTTTGTAGCGCAACGATAGGCTTAGTTGGTTAGAAAACTTCTACATCTAGTTTTGACTTTTGAACGTCACCTTAAACAAAGTAAGTTCTTTTGACCTCCATAGCAAATAATAATAATAATAATAATAATAATAATAATACAGTTAATGACATTATCCTATAACCCCATTAATCACGAGTGAGATTTTTTTTTTTTTTTGTGGGGTTTGTACAGAATTACAGGATAAGGTACGAACCATAATCGACTCAATGCTAATCCGTACACGTTTCTCGCATGTAATTGGTGGGACCTTTTTTTTTTTTTAAACAGCATTATATATATGGTGATCGAAGCAACCATCGTTGATCACATGGCCGACCCCTCGCGACAACGTTGATCACGTGGCCGATCCCCCGCGACAACGCTACAATCATATTGACGCTGTTATTGAAATTGTTATTAGGATTGTAGCTCAGATTAAGATAGGTATTGCAGAGGTGATTGAGGTTATTATTTTTTTCTCTAACAATGAAATGATTGATAATTTAATTTGAATCTCTCACCTTTTCTTAACTTCAAACAATTGGCAAGTACTCGAACTAAGTTTATGTTGGTGCTATTGAGGTTATTTGATTTTATGGTACGTGGTCACAATATCTACTCCCAAAACAAAGAAACATAGAGATATGAATTGAAGACGTGCTGACATTAAGCTAAAGTTGATCCAAACATTCTTTTGATCCGATCACTTCTTTTCTTTTCTCTTTTTGGTTAAAAGGAAACGTTATATTAATATTGATTATTTCTGTATATAAATCTAACGTCAATATATCAAAAAAATCTACACAAAAAAAAATACAAATTGACGAAAATTAACAACTAAAATGAAATGTTCTCAATAACTAAAATTAACTATGCACGAAGCCCTTCAGCCTAATCACTTCAAGCCTCCAGGGTCGGTTCGTTTCTAGAAAGGTGGGACCCATGCATCTATTTTCCAATCAAAACTTACCTTTACAGCCCGAAAATGTGGGTTCCATATAACTTGTATGGCCGCCCCGGGACCCCCTGTAGCTTCGTGGGCCCGTTGCTTAGGCGGCCGAACGGAGATGAGGGGAACTAAATGCTACATCTGATACTAGCTACATCTGACAAGAATGACACTATTAAATCCAATTGGCGAGCTGCATTTTCTTTTGTTCTTTTTCTATAAAAAAAAAAAAAATGTTTGTAAAGAAATTTATAGTGCTACAATGAGATAATTTTTTTCTGTATAAATATCATACTCGCTATTCTCAAATTTAGAACTTAATATCTCTATATCTTATCTTTTTTATATTAAAACTTGAGATCTTTAAAAAACAAAGGTGTAAGTTTTCACGTTGGTTCATTTTCTTTTTTTTTTTTGATCTATTAGGAGACTTATTAGACTGTGAGCTACGCAATGGAGATAACTCTCCCCTCGTATAAATCTCACTCCTCCCTTCCTAATATTTAAATTTAAACCTTTTATAATAGAAATCTTGAACTCACACCATTAAAAGATTCCATAAAGAAACGTTGGTTCATTGTATATTACACGTCAAATGACAGCACAATCTTCGTATGCATCCATGCAACTTGGCTAAACTCTATAAATATTACGTATCTAATAGTGGTTTGATTCGGAAAAGGCTCTCTGGGGGATCATGGCTTTTAGCGGATGAGTGTGCCGCGTTATATGAAATCCATATAGATTATCATGAGCCAGTGCCAAACTTCTTGATCGAGCTTATTCGGATAGTGGGCCCTTCTCCTACTTTTATGAGATCATGTTGGCCACGTTCAAAATCAAGGGCTGGCCCATGTTAATGATATGAATTTGTTTCCTTTAAGCAACGTTTGCCTAACACCAATCAAACTGGCACTCCCAATCAGCTAGATTGACACCGATGCAATTTGATTTATTAAACAAAGATGGAGAAATAAAAGAATTGAAAAGGACGGAGATAGCCACCACTTATGTAATTCAATTGACTCAGATGCTGTCAGATCAAGTGTTAGATCTAAATTTACAGATTATTAGTGTTAAAATTACCGTAATCATTTGAGATTATAAGACACCATCTATACTTTTCTTTTTTTCAAACCCAACAAAAAAAATGGAGATAGGCGCCTTGATGCTGGCTTGATTCCTAATTTTATAATAAATAAAATAATATACCATGAGAACAACTTTTAATTAAGTTAAACAATTAGGCTTTGCTTTATAGATAGCTGAAACTCTTGTATCATCAACAGACAACATGTCACCATCTTTCTGGGAATCTTGCTGTTTTATTTAAGTGCATTGCTATCTCAAACGACATTCGTCCACATCTACGCAAGCAACAGCCTTTTGTTGTATCGTAAAAAATGGGGAATCCAAAATTGAACGACTGGTTCTGATTGACATTGGGGGGCGTCGCTAATTGGCTAATCGACCAGAACGGTTGGCCAAACGCATACTAGTAACTTATAGTGACTATGCAGTAAGAATGATGCCATTAGTTAATAAACAGCATCACTATTTGATTGAACAACATTTGTACTCAGATTCGATCCTTCTAATTGAAGGTTTTAACGGATTCTTATTTATCGCGAATGAATTACCTTTTATCAAATGAATTGAAGTTCCAACAAACTCCTATACTCTCTTTGTTAAAGAATTACCTTTTCTCCTTTTTTTTTCGCCCTTTCACTTGTTAATGTAAGCAGAGGTCCTTAATTCCAATGTTGCTGTCTTCTACACAGGGACGGGCTAAGAACTTACTATAATTTTTGTTCTCCCTCTTTTGTACTTTGGAATTCTTATTTCACAATAATTTTTTTTTAAAAAAAAAAAAAAGAACTTAAAAGCTTTACACAGAGAGATTTAAAAGAATTTAAAATATGAGTTGTTTGATATTTAAATTTAAAAAACATATAAAAAAGATAAATTATTAAATATTGTTAAATAAAGTTGTACTGTTACTTTAATACTATTTAAGCGAATATAGTAGTGATGCTCAAAATTTCAACTCTTTAATACAAAAAGCAAAAAAGGCTTGGCTGGCCAGATGTTGCTATATCTATTCTTTGTACTCATATTCGATCCTTCAAATTGAAGTTTTTAACGAATTCTTATTTCTTTTTCATTTGCGATCACAACAAGTTCTTCTGTTATTCAATCTAACATGAATTGAAGTTCCAACAGACTCCTATAATCTCTTTGTCAAAAACACTTGCCCTTTCTCATCTTTTTTTTTTTTTTTAATCTTTTGAGAGCAACTTGCCCTTTCTCTTGTCAATGTAAGTAGAGGTCCTTAATTCCAATGTTGCTGACTTCCACACTGGGACGGGTCAAGAATTTTGTACTTTGGAATCCTTGGAAGCTTCACATATAGTTTCAAAGAGTTTTAAATTTATATGAATCGTTTGATAATTGAATTAAAAAAATAAATTTCATTGGATGAGTTTAGTGTTGATAATTTGGTGCTATTTAAGCGAACGTCATAATAATGCTCTAGATTTTAACTCTATTTATCACAAAAAACAAAAAAGTCTTGCCTGGTCAGATGTTGCGATATGTATACTTCGGTTAGTTATGAACTGGTATGGTTTTGCTTGACATTAAAACTATTCCATTTCGAGTTTCAATTTGTTCACCAACCCACACCACCCACTGCATTGATGCAAATATGTCTAAGAGATGTTCTGGGTTCCTTTTGACAAATTTGCTCACAATATTTTTTTTAGCAGTTCTTCACCAACTACTACTCAACTGCAATGTATTATTTCCCGTGTAGGAGAAGTTGGCTAAGAAAATAAAAACCATTATGCTTCTGTTTGATTTAGTTTGGGACGAGACCCATTTCGTGAGGCTATGCGCTGGGCTTAACCGTTGGAGATTTTGGTTCAATCGTCTGCTGCCATCTGGACGAACCCACTACTTCTCTCTATGAGTGAGGCCCAATTGCGTAGAATGCACAAAATTAAATTATGCATCTTTAGAAAATGTGTTAAAATTATGTTGATCGATGAGAAGACGGTGGCCGTCAGGGAAAGAACAAGAGAAAACGGCAGTTGTACCTAGAGCTCGGTAGATGGGTGCGAGAGAATAAGGGGAGAATAATGGAGTATAATAATTAAGTAAGATGCTTGTTTTTCCAATATTGGTTGAGTGCAATCACATGGCTGCGTGCTGTCTAATGAGCAAACGCAGGGCAGATGCGTGGTCATGTAATTGCTTTTTTTTTTTTTTACTTTTAAATTATTTATTTTTTAAAAATATTAAATTTTATACGTATTTAGTATTATTTTAAAAATATTTAGTATTATTATAAAATTTATTTTTTAAGTAAAATTCAAAAATCTTAAAATATATTTAGTGTTACTTTAAATGTATTCATTATTACTTTAAAACTTATTTTTTTTAAAAACTGTTTTCTAAAAAACTGAAAAAAAAGAAAAAAAAAGTAACTACATGAGTTTTTTTTAAAATTAAATCTTATATGTACTTATTGTTATCTTAAATATATTTAATATTACTGTAAAATTTATTTTTTAAAATAAATTAAAAAAAATTAAACCTTACAATATACATAATATTATTTTAAATATATACTTATTATTACTCTAAAATTTATTTTTTAAATTTTTTTTTCTAAAAATTAAAAAAACAAAAACAAAAAAAAAAACAATTACATGACTGTGTGTTTGCTCTGCGGTCCGGCAGTGTACGGCCATATAATTTTTTCTATGTCTGATTAGGTGCAAACACAATTGTTTTACATCGAAATTAATTGACTTTGTTTATGAGTCAGTCAAAAAGCTTCCAACTCCCAACAACTCAGTTTCATTAAGTAGTTCATGTCTATTTTGAGTAGTTCATGTAGTCTTCAAGTTGCTGCCATTAGGCGAAATGCAAACCAAGTGGTTGATTGGGTGGCCTGTCAGTCCAGAAATAAGATGTGTCTCATAGACTGGATAGTCAAACCCCAGCACCAGTTTAATACTTGCTTTGTATGGATATGAATCATTAATAAAAATATTATTTTCCAGTAAAAAGAAAAAAAACAACTCAGTTTCATTATGCAATCTTGACATCTGAGAGAATCTGATGAAAAGTGTAAGTATTCATATCATCAACGGCACGGAAATGTGCAGAGCAGACGATAAAATACTAAAAGAAAGGACAAATGGACAACTGAGCTTCAAAGATTTCAACTACACATTTTGAGCCGTTTATTTTTTTATATATATTTTTTAATTAGAACATATAATTACACTTATTAAACAATAATAAGTAACAATTTAAAAATATTTGATAATTTATTTTTTTTATAAATTTAATCATTCAATTATTTATATCATTTTATTTTTATTTTGAAATTATTCTTGTGAAGGAATTTTTTTTTCTTTTTTGTTTGGAAGGGAGTCTAATTATTTATCAATTTGTACCAAAAGAACTGGTCTTTGTTGCGCTGCATTGCTGTCAGCTGGGGCTATTCACGGAAGATGGAGATATACACACTTTAAAAATAAAAATGAAAATGACCCAATTCTTATCGATCCGAGTCATTAAAAAAAAAAAAAAAAAAGTTCCCTATCAAATACGAAAAGTTTGGGCTTAGGCAGGAACCAAGTCTAATTAAACGTAAATCTTGCTTAAGGCTTGCCTTTTAACTTCAATTGGGCACCCAAACTGAGCGCTGGAAAATCGAACTCGCATGAGGCTCTTATGGCTCTCTGGCTGATTCCCATTGGCTCAGTGTAGGTAAATGGAGAGCCCATTTCCAACCCAGAACGGGCCCATGGTTTACGCTGTTTTCGCCCCAAGCAATCATTACGGTAACCTGTGAAATTTGGTGCGATCACAGTGGATCCACTGTCGGAGATCAAAACAACGTAAAAATGGAGATAAAAAACAAAAAATAAAAAAAAAGGAAGCAATTGGGTGCAGCTGTCGCATATGGAAAAATATCAGACATGCTCAACGGCCGTTGATTTTTTTTTTTGATTCACATTTGTGGGTACCACAGAAAATGGGACCTACAAATTTTTCAATTTTGTTTTATTTTCTAAGTTTTTTTTTTCTCTATTTTTCAAAATTTTGTTCAGTGAATAAGCTTATAATATATCATGGTTAATTTTTCTCTTCGAGAAGAAATTTGAATACACGTTAGTTCTTATACCTATAAGGTCAACCAAAAAATCTATAGTAAGATATAACATTAAATTACTGATGATTTGAGTACTCGACTATACTTTAAAAGTGTAGATGAGATCTTCTTTAAATAAAGAGGATTCTCAAAAGAATCATAACAGCCAAACCTCTCATCGTATAATCATCAAGTTACCTATCTAATTAATAATCAATCACCATCTTTTTCAATGTCAAAACTATAAGTTTTAAGGTGCCAAAATTGTGGCTGAAATTAATTTATAAAAGAACTTTGGATGCCCATACAAGATTTTTAAACGCTTGTAGAGAGAAAGAAGGGGACATGGGACCTTTTGCCATTAGAGGACAAAACTAACAAATCAAGAAATGGAGACCACGGCCCCTTCTGGATTTGCAAGCACCAATGAAAATTACCTATGTTTGTACGTATTCTATATTAAAGACCGCAAATGGAGATAATATTTTCGCGATGCCTCAATCCATGTGTCTACCTCCAAACGTGTACAGATGTGATGGGTACGCGGCCCACGTAGCCTGCCTCGTGATCGTAAAAATTTTATTATTTTCCTAACTAAGTTTCCATGGGTAATACTAATATTAATTTTTTGTGATAATGGCGACAAGAAGTTTTAAATGTTCCCAGTTGCATCCGTTCTGTCCACTGTCTGCTTCAGGTGTATGACTCCCTGGAAATGGATATGTAGTATTTTTTTTTTTAATGAAATGAGTCAATACGAATAATATTCATAGATTTATTAAAAAAAATACTTTAATTTATCTCGGTTAAATATTTACATTATATTTACGAGAGAGTAAACTAAAGACTTAATAAATATTATCATACTATTTAAGACTCAGCATATGTTTAATTTCATTATCAACTTGGTCTGCTTCGAACCTGTGATTTCTTACATGGAGTGAGGCCGTTAAACCCTCAGGCCACCGAAGTGGAAAATGGATGTGTATTAATTTGCTTCTAGCTGCACTTGATTTCTCAGCTATATTTTTTATTTATGTCCACAATAGAAGGACCAATAAGACAAAAGCCATTTATGAGCTTTAAAATAATACAGAATTATTGAAATTGTCTCAAAAAATTAAGAAACTCCTTTCGAGATTTGATAACACGTAATGGATCCATTAAAAACCTAGGATTGCAGGTTCCTCTCCGCTAAATTAACCCCCTCAAGTTTGTTGTTTTTCCTTAATGTGCATGTGCCCAAGGGATTTGGCTATAGGATGTTCGGTCCTTATATTTATTTTGCTTTTGTCTAAATTCAATCACTGGGTGTGCCAGCCTGCTGCTTGTCTGCGTGGACATTCAATGCTTTTGGCAACTAGTAATTAATGTTGGTGGGGATACGTTAGCCAAGCAATTTGTTATGCCAATTTCATTTCACTGAGCTGCTTCTGCTCAAAATATTCCTCCCATAACAGCTGCGATCACATATTATTCTGGACCCCGCGAGGAGTATCTTTCATTGGATATATGATGCTTATCAATTTTAGATATTAATTTGCTGCATAACATGCACCGTGATCCTCTGCACAATTACCACACGATGAAAAAACCTAAGCCGGTCACAAATACATTTTTTTTATTCGTCACTTCAGTTAAACTGAATCTTCAATAAAATATTCTGAATCTAAGTCTAAAACCCAATTATGCGTACAAGTTACAACAACTCGGCGAGGGTTCCTCGTATCAATTAGAAAAGCATAAAACTCCAACCAAATCTTGACTACCAGGATGTCTTGCCGAGCAGTGCGGACCATCAAAATTTAAAATTTTATTGCTCTATTTGCAATATCATGATTGACATTGACTGAATGATACAAATCAAATCCCGGACACTAATTATGAAGAGTATGCTATCAATTTAGTCCATTACTGTAAACTTCCAATGTTTCAATCATAATTTCACTTGCAAACTAACGAAATAAGCCTCCTGGTAGGTTAATTAATGTGCACAGAAAATTCATATATCCAAAGGCTTATTGAAAGAGCCACACGAGGAACGTGTAAAAGGGATCACGTAAATATAGAATTAGAATTATTAATTGCTTGAACTTGCCTACACCAACATTCTCTATTGCAAGAAAATCTTAAAATTGCTTGGCGCCAATTGATATGGCTCATACAGTAATTCGGCGAGCATATGTATTTTTTTTTTTAAAGAAGTAATTTAGTGAACTTGTGTTAATGGACGGACATTAGTATAATTGTTGGTGAAATTGCGAGGACAATGATGCAACATTATAGGCTTTCCATATTTTCGGTACTTGATTTTGTAATTTTTCTTAGATGAGTCCAGAAGGTTTTTCGTTTTAATAAAAAGCGGTGGTGGAAAGTTTTAACTAGGAAAAAAAAAACAGAGAGAGAGAAGAGAAGAGCAATCGCTACTTCGCTAGTAATAGTATGCTTGCACTGCCATTTTAAAATTTGATGGTTGGAAAAAATTGGAATATTTATTTTGTGTAACAAGACTACTAATAGTAAAATAGGTACCCTAACTCGTTCCAAAAATAACTATTTCTCTGTGTTTATGGAGAAAATTAACCTCTGTTTAATTTTATGGACAATTTGAGAGGCTACAATTTTTGGCAGGAATTCTATTTCCGTAGTCAGCGCGTTAACATTTTCAATTAATGTTAATTTAGTTTCAAATTCCATTATGAAAATACCAGCTAGTGCATCAAATGTGATCTCAGTAAAATAAATTGAACTTGATATGGATAGTACAGATGTATAAGCAGTAATATTTAGCGGAGAAATTCGATGAAAAAACATCATCACAAGATTAAGAGGTCAATCAATTCTTTTGCGGCCTACGATATATTCACCATAGAATTTGTCACACTTTTGGACTCCGCTGATAATACCAAATAAGATTTCAATTTAATAGTGAATCAAACAGTTATTGCAAAGACCTGATAAACCACCAACCTCTCGTCGCCTCACTGGCATGTCATTGATCATGCTTGGGGTCAAGAGTTCGAGGTGTCGGTAACACCAACAAAAACAACATCCACCACGGATGAACCCAAAAAAAAAAAAAGACCTGATAAACCATATTATTATTATTTTGTTTGAATTACAAAAAAAATATGTATCGTTTGTATGTGGGTCATCGCATGTGTAAGTTGAGACCGGATATCACCCCTTAATGTTTTCATTCGATTTTCTTTATAGGAAAAATTCATAACCCGAATACTGTTAAGTCCGAATAGATCTCCCACAATCCAATTACAGTATTAATAAGTATGTAATCTACACTGCATGCATACAATTAAACTGACAGTTAAAAGAATAACATTACATCCATTGCACAAGTAAGAACTCAAATTTAATGAGAAAAATATACCAAGTTACCATTAGCTATAACCTTATGGGGTAACCATATGATTATTTAAACTATAACAAGTTACCAAATATTTCCCCAAAAAAGTGCGAAACGGACGAGCATGTGCTACAAATTACATACAAGCCAGTGATTAACTTTTTTCGGTTTAATTATTTAGAAAATATGCCACAAAATAAGATAATTCTACCATTTAATAAATTACACACTATCTAATTCTTAAAATTAGAATTTAAAATCTTTAAAATAAAAATTTAAATAAGTATTAGAATATCCTATCTATAAAAGTTTAAAAATAATAGAGGTGTTTTCATTTTAAAATTATAAAGTATTTACATACTACTAAAATTTATAATTTATAATATAATTTATGTGTTATTTATTGGTAAAGAACTATAATAACTGTCAAAACAATTTAAACGTGAGATGAAGCGCATCAAAAGCTAAATTTTTAAGCGTTGAGCCAACTTTGTGCAGCTCCCGCGTTTAATTGGTTAATGCATGGTTATCTCAATTTTTGTATGGTTATAAACCAATGGTTCTCTAGGTGTAATGTACTGTCTTTTACAGCAACCGAAGGGTCGATTACAGATTACTCTCTGGTAGCAAACTCTTTTATGAGGATAGGGTTTTGTCATATGAGGCTGTGCAGCGAGCAGCAGCAGCAAACCCACACTTCTTGTTTTTTGTTTGTCTCCTTAATGTTATTTGTTTGATTGCAGGAAGAAGTCATCACGTGAACCATCTTATATATGATTTGCTTTGTAAACGCTCTGCGTCTCCATGCCCCTGATCGATTTGATCCTCACCTTTAAAAGACATTTGGACCCCTTTTGCCTTTGCTCTCTCTTTTGTCCGCTGAACTCTCCAACTCTGCCTCTGTCTGTCTTCATGACTCCTAATCACTATTCATCATCATTTTCTCCTTTTCTTATAGACCTTAACGAAGATCAAAACCAACAGCTTTTCAATTATCATCATGCTGCCCCTGAAGTTGCATCTTCGTCTTCTTCTCAACCATACATTAATATTACCAACCTTACCCCAGAAGGAGGACCATGTTATCATACTGAATCTGAATCACTAGCCTTGCCACATGAAAAGGAGGTATACACTCTCCCACTATCCAATATGCTTGTTTCATATAATTTGGTATGTAGGGAATTTTTTTTTTTTTCGTTTGGTTACAAGGGAGAGGCCGAAGAGGTTTAGAAAAAAGAATAGAGTCGTTAAAACTTGAACTTTTCGTAAATTATCATAAATAATTGTGGTTCTCTCTTACTACACCGTATTTCGGACAAGAGTATTCGAACCTTGTACTAGAAAGGGACTTTTTAGTTTTGTTTATTATTGGGTTTGAATGATTTAGTAGCCTTAGTGATCATTTCCCCAATAATCATGTTTTCTTTTTCTTTCTTTTTTTTTTTTTGTTTGTGATCAATACAGGCTAACTTATGCACTTGGTATGATCATACGAGTTCTCCACCCAAAAATGAGAATCATAATGTTTTGAGGTTATCTGTTTCCAAGAAAGAAGGCAAACAAGAGAATAAAAGCAATAATATTTCAGTTAAGTGGACGCCTTCAAAGATGAGGTTGATGAAGAAGATGATGATGATGAGCTCGGATCAAGCCAGTACGAATATTCCAGAACGCTCTACACAAAAAGTTGAAGATCATGAGGAGCGATCATCAATTCGTAGCAGCCAAGATTCCCCTAATAACAACAGTGCTAGCAACACAGTTAGGGTTTGTTCTGATTGTAACACGACCAAGACCCCTCTTTGGAGGAGTGGACCAAGAGGTCCCAAGGTACTTATATCTTCCTTTCTTGTTCTAGTTCCTTATTCGAATTATTGTTTTTTTTGTTTTTAATCTGCAGTGGAGATGGTCAGTAGGAGAGGCAACTAGGATTTACGACGCATACTTTCTATTACTCCAATTAAGCTGGATCTTGTTATCTAAATTATATATATACAAACTTAATCTCCAAGCTTATTCATTTTTATATGTATATTGGCATGGGGGTGGTGCAGTCACTTTGCAACGCTTGTGGAATTCGGCAAAGGAAGGCGAGGCGAGCGGCCATGGCTGCAGCTGCTGGAGAGGGTGGGGGTGCAAACAATAGCACTCTTTTTGCAGCCAACAGCACACCAACCATGAAGAACAAGGCTCAATACAAGGAAAGAAAAATCAAGAACAGCCATCTTCCATTCAAGAAAAGGTGCAAATTTACAGCGGCCCGAGGTGGATCAATTTCGAAGAAGCTTTGTTTCGAGGATCTAACTGTCATCTTGAACAATAATTCCTCGGCGTTTCAACGAGTTTTTCCTCAAGATGAGAAGGAAGCCGCCATCCTCCTAATGGCTCTATCCTATGGCCTTGTCCATGGCTGATGGGGTTTCTACAATAATCTGTTTTAGTTGATTTTTAATGATGAGTGTCTTTATTATTAGTTTAGTGGCTAGCCACAGTTAATATGAAAATCCAGTGAGCAAAAACAAAAAGCAATAAGAGCAAATTAGATAGCATTGTGATCTTAATTATTACTAGATCTTGATTAGAAACTAAGTGGTGTGTGCGTGTGTGTAAACCGTTTGACAACCGAATGGCGGATCAACCATATTGTTCATGTCTGTACCCTGATATTGCTTTATATATTAAGCTTCATTACTACAATGTCCCACTCGTATTCATGTTTTTTCTAATAAATATTTTCATTAATGCTCTCTCAGTTCTTTATGTGTTGGCTGTAAACTTAAAATAAAGGGAATTTAGTGCTACATTTTCTTTGATGACTAGTGTTATTGATTATCACTCAAAGACATCTGAGTCACGAGATCAACATTTTACAGGAGGGACATACGTACTTTATCTTGATTGAATGGTTCAGACCTCAAAAATGGTTACGGCTATATATAGATGATATGAGAAAAAAATCTTCTGGGTTTAAAAAATAAATATAAAAATAAAGTTTCTTAGTTATATAAGAATGGTATACAGAAGACGATATGAATTATTAGACTGTTAGAGATATATTGAAATAAAAAAAAAAATTAGGTGAGCATACAGAGATTGTTAAATGGATATCGCACTTCACACACGCCTTAATTTCTTGCATTATTGCCTTGTCACGTAGTATAGCTCTAAATTGCATGCGTGCATTCTCTTTCTTCTGACCTTAGTAGCATCCTCGTGATCAACCACATTGGTGATGACACGCAACCCCTGGGTTTACAGCTTTTTGTGTGGATTCTGAGCAGACATAACCCGGCAGATATGGCACTTTTGTTGAAGAGGTTGTCTGGATCCACACCAAAATGATTAGCCTTGACATGGTTGTGAATAAAGCAGAACTAGTGGACGGGAGGAGGCCTATCCTTCAGTATTCATGGAGACAAATGTCTGGTTCAATGGAAGAACTTTAGAAATTAATCAATGAAAATTTGTTTAATAGGCTCAAGCTGTTCAAAACTCTTATATGGATATTAATCCGTATGGCAAAATCTATGATCTTATCATGATTCCTTTTGTTGTCTCCTGCAATACATGGACACTACCTATTGATTATTTTCTTCAGACATTTACGAAAATATCTTTTAAATTTGCTGTAAAATACTTTGGTTTGACTCATCCAAAATTTACTTTTAAATAATTTTGTCCATTTTTTTGTCCCTCATATAACTTTTTTTTTTTATCAAGCACCAATAATTACGAGGAAAATAAGCTAATTTACTTTGCTCGCTCTATTTAATTTGTTTTATAAATGGGTACAACCTCTGTTAACATTTAGATAAAGCAATAAAATATTTAAAAATAAAACGTACGTTGAATGGAATACAGCATCCCATAAGCAGCAATTTTTTTTTTTGTTTCTATTCTCTAATAGAGAAGGGCAAGCGAAAGAAGGAAACGGGATTTCAACTCCGAATTTTGCAATAAAAAATAAGGTTTAATATACAAATTTAATATCAATTTTAGTTAGAATAACAAATGTAGCACTAATTTTAAAAAGTAACAAATCTAACACTAATTTTACATATGATAACAAATTTAGTACTTAATAATTTTATATGAATAAAATATACCAGTTTTAATGATAGATTTATAAAAATATGTCTGTTTCGATTATATAATAATCATATAAGTTAGTGTCATATTATAAAAACAGATAAATTTTGTTCAAAAAATTTCATAATATGCTATATTTATTACCATATACAAAGTTGATACTAAATTTGTTATTTTTTAAAGTTAGTGCTAAATTTATTATTTTAACTAAAATTGAAATTAGATTTGTATATTAACCTAAAAAATAAATATTTTCCACCACTTTAATTGAGCTAGATCTTCATTCAACAAACGATAAGTATGCAGTTACTCCCCCCATTATTCTATTTGTTTTTTTGATAGAGTTTGTTTTACGAACGACATAAGCAAAAAGACCAAAATAGCTGCCAAGGCGCCTGGTCAGTTGGTCGGTTGTGGTACTAGACTTGAGAGAAGGCCCGAAACCCAATAAATGGGCCTAGTTCTCGGGCCGCAGGTATGTCGGCGACAGAAGGCCCATTATCCACTGGTTCCAAAGTAGATGGATATGCGATCATTGGGCCACAAAAAAGATAAAGGTTTGATTTTTATCTCTTTTAAATTTATTTCTCTTTTTGTGATAATCTTCTAGGTGACTAAATAAAAAACGGAATAATTAGTCTTTAACACTTAATTTTTTATATTTTTTTATTTAAAAACTAAATTTTTAAAATTTTTTGTTTAAAATTTATTCCTTTATTTTTTATTTTATTCAAAATTTTTTGTAGTGATTTATCTTTAATTTTTTTATTAGATCAAACGGATACAAAATTAAAATTAATTAAAAAATTAACGATTTCATTATAAAAGAATTTGAATATAATAAAAAATAAAAATATAAATTTTAAATAAAAAATTTAAAAGATTTAAATTTTAAATAAAAAAAAATATAAAAATTTAAATTTTAGAATATGCGTATGGAAATAAAAAAACAGAAAAGAAAGTCAAGAATCGAAACCCCACGGGACTTTCTTCTACAAAGGAAGTCATTCCACTGCTAAACAAACTTGAGTTGGACTCGAGAAATTAATTACCAGAATAACGGACCAGGAAAGGAAAGAACTTAGAAGAAAGATGTAGAGGAAGCCAACGGGGATAATGGAGTAACATTAATAATCTTGTATTCGTATATATTATCTTTCATTAATAGATTTCGACTAAAACTCAAATTCGAGATTTTCAACCTCAGCCTAAAGAGCATTACAATACCAATTGAGCTTGATTAGATTGGTGTAGTGTATTTTAAGTTCACTTTTCGTCGTCATTGTTCTTGAGATGGAAGCTCCTAAACCTAAGGCTCGGCCGCCACAGTCAGAATATCCGACACCATCGCCATTGTCCTCCTCCTCAAGCACAAGCTCAAAGGAATCGCTGATAAAGCGTTACAAGCCCATCTGGCGGATTCTTTTGATCTCCAATCTCGCTCTTGGAGGTAGGTCAGCCTTTTCAACACATACCCATATCATCGCTTTCGCAAATTTTCAATTTATAAAGCATATGTTTTGCCCTTTTCTTTTGCGTGCTTGGAGGGTTTTTCTTGCATTTAGGGTCTTGTCCAAGGTTCGATCAAGATTTTTTTAGGCATTATTGGGTTTCGAGCCTTGCGTATAATGTGCTTGATTTATTGATTGATTGAATTATGGGTTTTGGTTTTCATGCCATGAAACTTTATTATGAGCATTTAGAATCATGGGTTTGCAGCGGCTGATCATATTGTACAAACCATGCTTTCCTTCCTATAGATTTTTCACATTGCCCATTTGATCATTTAATCAAGTCATAACTTGGTTTCTGAGAAATTCTTGATTACATGTTCTTACTTTTTTTTTCGAATTTTTACTGTAAAAGTTATCAAATTCATACGTTGTTGTTGTCCTGAAAGTGGAAATGTGTTGCTTGATATTTGAGATATTTTTGACTTGCTGGAACATTGGCTGTTGGTGTACAGCTAATGCTGAGTTCCGGATTTCTTGCTAGTCTATTGAACTTGAGATCTTGTTGGCCATTTTTGAAGCAACATATGTGAAGTTGTTCTCAAATTATGTGATGGAAGCCACTTCTAATTATGCATCAATTGTGCCCTTTAAGACATTAACTTACCAATTATTGTGATCTTGATTGATCCTGGGTTGCCTTCTTTTAATTCTTCCCATTGCTTTAGCACTTTCACCATCTGTCTGTTGGAGATAAAATTGAAGGATGACTCTATAGAATTTGGTTCATAAGTGCCTACATGAGAGAGAGAGAGAGAGGGGGGAGGGGGTGGTGGGGTTTGAGGTGTTGATTATAGTGGAGTATCATTGAAATTTTATCACCATTACTGGCCTTCACTTTGATGACCTGAGTTTTCTGCAAAAAGCTAAAAAAAAATTCTACCTTGAGGCGTAAAAGGCACGGACTATTTGTTTCAAGTCCACTGGCAGTTATTAAAAGCAAACTGATTTGTTGTCACTGCTCTTCCAGTGGATGCAGATTACACTGACTATTGTTGAAGCTGAAAGTTTCTTTTTTCTAAAATTGAAATGAAAGGGGTCTATGAATGTTTATTTATGCAGTTAACTGTCAAAAAAGTTTGAGCCTTTATGGGTCAAGTCTGGCCTCCTTTATAAATGCTTGCTTGTTGCATGATTTTGGATCGTGAAGCAATAATAAAAAACAGCATTCTGTGGTAGGCTTAAGCACCAGCAGATGCTACTTTCAATTCCCGGGAATCACACCATGATTTTTTTTTCAACCATTTGCAGCTTACATGTTTGCACAGGCAAGAAATAAACATGGACACCTAGATCATAGGAAAGGTGCAAAGAAAGGTGCAGAAGAAGGTGCAGCTTCTTTGGAAGATCCCTTGGAGAATATAACAATTAACCCAGCTCCTGAGGGACCGTTATCCCCTCCATCTTCTTTGAAGTCAAAAGAGCCTATACCTGAAGATCAACAGCGTGAGCTTTTCAAGTGGATATTGGAAGAGAAAAGAAAATTGAAGCCGAAGGATACAGAGGAGAAGAAACGGATTGATGAAGAAAAGGCAATTCTCAAACAGTTTATACGTGCAAAGTCCATTCCAAGCATTTAATGGGAGCTGCTAACATTACAAAGGAAGGGCTTTTGTACTTTGGCCCTCATTACTTCCTTTAACTTTTAGAATCCCATGAAACGTGATTAAGGATGAAAGACAGCCCCAGTAGAGATCAATTTGGCATTGGCCAATGATACTTCAAAAACCTTGTTCGCATGTGAGATTTTTTGCCGAGTTTAATGGCGTTGATTGATTTGGAAGACCATGATGGTTATGGAGGAGGGATAAGGTATGGGAACAAATCTTTTCAATACCCTTTTACTTGTACTCATTTGGAAACCCAAATTTCTTCCTTGGAGCAAAGTCCTATAGTAAATATTGATTTGGTTGATTCGTATTTAATGTTTAGTGGTTCGATTCAGAGTCACGTGGGAGTTGCCATGCTGGTAATTTAATGATTTTCCCTTCCCTAAATTGGTAATGCAGAAACTGGGCCTCTTCTTATTAACAAGTCGAGACCGGTGTAAAGCAGAAGTAATGAAAGCTGTTGGTACTCTAGTGCTTTAGCCCATAAGAGAATGGCAGCGACAATTTGATGGTCTTTCTACAACATTAATGAGATCCCTTGGATAGAAAACGTTTTTGACCTCAGAACTAGTAGCCCCAGGCATTAAAAAAAAAAAGCACAAATTAAAAAAAAAAGCACAAGAAGACAGTCAACAACAAATAATGAAAGGAGAAAAAGTATACAAACAATTTTTTTTGTTAAATTGTGCGGCATATTACCTGAATCTACAATTGTCTTTCACGAGGGCAGTTGCCTAAATTGATAGAATTCTTTTGTGGCATGATGCACGTTGATCATATTTGTGCTAAATCTTTCAACCTTTTTTTTTTTTTTTTTTACTGACCTTTGCTCACACCCAATAAATGTGGAACCTTACGACACCTTTTTTTTTGTTTTGTTTTGTTTTTTTTTTTACCAATTCCAAAGCCAGACCTAAAGGCAACCTTGCGTCAATAAGCAAGACAAAACTAGGAAACTGGCTTCCTGGCAAGTAGTGGCTAGCACTTAGTTGTGAGGGGCTCAGAGGACCCCACCAACTTAAAGTTCGTTGATATACAACCACATCCATGCTTTTCTATCCAAAGCCCATATTTCAACTCCCTCCATTGCACCTGCAAAGCCAATCTTATATAGTTCAACCATTCTGCTACATTAAATTCAGTTCACGATCGAGGCTTTTTATTGTATACTTGGGCCACTGGCCAGCTTCCAAACATCTCCAATGCCAGGAACCATCCAAGTTTCAGGTAGTAAGGAGCTATGCTATTACTAATATGCTTTCTTAACTGTCGTTTATATTTTGGCGGTTATTGTTGTTGATGCTAATTTTCTCTGGATAATAAAAAACTCCAATACAGTCCTGGATTTCATGGCTCTTCAGTCATCATCAGCCCCTTTACAAGTATCTGTAAAGGGTACGCAATCACCAATAATTTTCTTCTCTTTCTGCAAATATCTTTGATTTTTATGAGAAGCGGAATTTTTACTGCACACCCCTGTTTTGTGATATGCAGTCTCCATGGGGAAGAGAGAGTACAATACTTCGGACAAGGGGGAGTTTTCTTTGTAATGATTCGACATGTTGCCTTTCTTGGACAATCTGGATTCTGTTTTCGCTTTGCCTACTCTTGTTTGTAACTTGGAAGTTTGGTTTTATGCTACAAGTTGTGTTTATTTTAATTGGTACAGTCCACTAACAACCCTTCGGGACAATTTGGTTGTGGCGCTTCAGGATGCTGAGGGAAATGAAATATCAAATACAGGTTTAGAATGATTTCTTTTTTTCTTCACTTGATATCAATAAAAGATTCATTTGACTTTGTTCAGTGTATGAGGCTGATGAAGGTGATTGTGTTTGGTGACAGGAATTGAGACCAGGTTGGTGATTGAGAAAGGTGTCTGGGATGACATTTTTCCCCTAAAAGGAGGCGGCCATGTTCATATGAAGCTGCAATTTCTCCTCAGTGAAGACGACCGGCAGCGTATTCGTAATATGGTGCTTTTCCTCTGTTTTTCACCACAAATTGCAAATATGTTATGCCCTTTAATCCATTGGATTGCGTACGTCTGAACCTTAGACTCTTCAGCATGGAAGACTTGGTGCACTAAGAACCTCTTTTTGGAAGAACATAATGCCACTTCTATCCTCTTTTGCGTCGCTGTCAAATTAGTTATGTTTTAAGCTTTTATGCAGAGAGAATCAGCATTGCGTAAGAAACATGAAACTCCCAACAGTGTACTTGAAGGTCCACAACATAATAGCACTGCTGGTAGCAATGTTGCACTGCATTCAAAACCCAGCAGTGAGGCCTCAGGTTCGATCTTGCATCATCAGTAACAGTTCTGATTACAAATGAAACAAAAAATTTGTGTGGTCTCACATCTACTCAAGATTTTTCTTGTGGTTGTGTCTGTTTTGCCTGCTGAAGAATCACAAAAATCGTTTCTTCAAGATGAACTGCTAACAGATCAAGCTGGTATAGCATCCATGTCTCGTCTCACCCTTACAAATAAAGGGAAAATAGGTCCTGAGAATATAGAACGAAGTTGTCCTGATCAAATGCAAGTAAGCCCAATTAAGGGTTAGTAAATAATTGGGTGTAGACTTTTTGCTCTTTCTTGACATACAAGATAGACAATCTTCAAGATAAACTGATATCATTCCACCTGTTTTAGAACAATACAGATAGACGAGAAGATGCAGAAGCTCTGTCACCAAGGTTTAATGTCCTCTCGAAGGATGTAACCCCAATGCGTGCAGTTGATAAGACTGGAACTGTTGAATCTCTGCTTGATGTGCCCTTTGCTGAAGAACCTCCGTGTTCAGGGATTGTAGGATCTGTAGTCTCTCCAAAAATTGAAGTTGCGGAGATGCTGAATGAAGATCAAGCTAATGGTTCCAACAAGCAAAGTTCTCTGAATAAAACTCCTAACAATGTGAGAAAGATGATAACTGCCTTCGAAAGTAGTCTAAATCAGGTATACTTGGCCTATTACTATATGTAAATCCTCCATATGTTAGCATGCTACCAGCTAAGTCTTGTATTCTCACATAATATAGAATCCTTGTGAAGCAGAATATGAAACCACAGAGGAGACCAGCATCAACAGGGTCCCAGTCGACAAAGCCTCGCGTAGAAGCTGACCTGAACAGTTCACAATTAAATGAACTTAGGAGTAGGACAAAGAAGAATATACCAGTACGGTCACTTTCAGGAAAGTTCAGGAATCTGCTTCATACAGATGAGGAAATGCAAAATGGCACAGCATGTATCCAAGACAACAAAGAGCAAAGTGATTTTATTAGGACCCTTAGCGCTACATCATCTGAGTACACTGACAAATCAGAACTGAGAGCTGAACGTCTTCCAAATAAAGAGAAATATGTATATTTCAAGAATAATTTCACAGCAAAGGATCACAAAGTTAGCACAGAAAAAGAGAAAATGTATGCCGGAAAAAAGGTCGGAGGATCAACAAGCGAAAGAGCTTCTGCTTCAGGAAGAACACTTAATGAACATAGCAGTGTTTATGGTAACTTCTCTTCCAGGAAAGGACAAGGTAGTAATTTGAATGTAAAGAAGAGTGCAACAGGAACTCACATAAAAGGTTCAAAAAATTACAACATTCGAGGGGCTTCAAGAGATAACAATTATCGTTTGGAAAGCTCTGGCGGATGGATATTCCCTGATGGAGGAGCAAAACGATTGTGTCTCTCAGCTGGTGGCAAAAAAATAATAAATCTAATGGGAGATCTCTGTTCTGACGAAGAAAGCCAAACACAAAAGATGAATTTTTCTGGAGAAGAAACTACGAAAAAGGTAAGCAGTCACATGAGTTGAAGTTATTAGATATGAAACAACCTGATGTTCCTTTTCTGCGACTATTTCCAGTGTAATGTGCCTCGCGCAACTCAACTTGATCCAAAAGGAAGTGAAGAGATTCCCCAAAGACCACGAAAAAAAAACTGTGGGAATCCGACTGATTCTGAAACTTCTACAGGTCCATTTGGACAGGTTGCATCATTTTCCCTCTCTGACATCAAACTTAGTTCAGTTGATGACCTGTAGTAGTGCCCTATAGAAAAGATTTGATCAATATTAAAGAGTAAACAAAACTTGTTCTGTGGCAGTTCATCCTAGTATGCTCTATGCTGATCAACAGCCAATTTCGAGCATTCTTCTGAATATATTTGTATAAATTCCACTCATTCTGACTGATTACCCTTCATCCCATGATTGGTAACAAACAAAACAAGATTACGGAAGTTCGATCTGTTTTCCTTAGGTGATGAAAGTTGCAATCATGGTCGGGTTCGCAACCCTTGTTCTCTTCACCAGACAAAGAAACACAGGTACACCTCTAAAATGTTCATTGAAAACAGTAAGGTGGAATGTACTTCTCAGAAACATTTTTTCACATGAAATTTTGAAAATGATATCTTGTTCTGGAGATCAAGATTCTCGTACATAGTAATGAGGTTTCAATCATTTCAATCTACCTCTTAGATCTAAACAACTCTGAAGATCAGCCCATAGCAAATAATAGTCATTTTAAATTGAAAATGCAGATTCAAATTTCTGCACATAAATTTGCAGCACAACCCTGTCTACAACGGGCTACAGTAATCAGATGCTTAAAACAAATGGATAGATGCTTACTGTACATTTGCTGATAAAATGCTTACTTGTGTTCTTCCAGACAGGTAGGCGATGCGCTGTTGATGATGGTGGCACGGCCACGGTCATGGCCGAAACAGAAGGAACTCTTCTTCAATTTGTGTAACTGTCATTTAATTTTTACTAAATGTAAGTAATTGTAATTATGTGGTTTCCAGATACAGGGGTCTAGCTAACACCGAAAAAAAAAAAAAAAAGAGCAGGCCGTTCTTCTTGTCCATATTGTAAATTCATCTCAGATACACTCATCATAATTTTGTTGATCACATGGATTAGTAGACGAGAATTTGGCTACCTCAGAGAACAAGCATAGGGAAAGGAGCTTTCAACTTTTCCGGAGATTTCACGTTAAAAGCAGCCAGCTTTCTATCAGCCTAAACTAAACAACCATCAAACGAATTACTTAATAAATAAATAAACAAATAACCATCGACATTAACAAGATCAAACCAAAAAGAAACCCCCCCCCCCCAAAAAAAAACCAATAATATAAAACATACCCTCTTGGCAAGAACTCTAATTTAGTAAGCAATAACGCACAAAGGCTCCAAAGCCCAAGCGGATTCCCAATTCCGATACTCCTGAATGAAAGCACCTGCCAAAAATTTCCCATTTAAAAACCCAAAAAATCTGAACTTTAATGTGACCAAAAAAAAACAAAAAAACGACGTCAAAATAGAGAGCGGTGGAAAGAAGGAAACTATGAAAGAAAGATAACTGGGGTTGGAGGAGAGGCAGAAAAGTTGCTTCAGGGAAGATCGGTTTTGAGACCAAACGGCGTCGGAGAAACGGTTCAGGTACTCCTCGATTCTTCCGTGTGCCTCCTCCCCCCATGCTTAAAGTAAAGAGTACGCCATCTTTCCTTTCCTTTTCTTTCTTCACAGAGTCACAGTACCAGTCGCCAACCGTAGCAAATTAACGGTCAAAAACAGTTTTTTTTTTAGGCTTTTTTTTTTCAGTCGATTTGTAGGGCTAGTTTTATTAAAAATGTAGTCAAGTGAGTTACCACTTTGATCTAAATAAGACTATAAAATATAATAAAAATTTTTTAATAAATATTTATCGTTACTACATTTTCAGATATTCGAACTTAGTTCTCTCATTGATCCATATATCATAAATTCATTTATTGGGGGCGAAGATAACTTACATTATCGGCTCATTACACAATCTGCATTGATACGCCGCGCAAAGAGATTCTTTATGCGTGCTTTGTGCAGGTTGTTCTGACGCCTTAGTGTTGGATCTATGTATGAGTTTGTTTATTACTAATACAATGTTTCCCTTTGTTAAAAAAAAAAAAAAAAGTGGCGGGAGATAAGTCTGCACTGCAAAGAGACTTTACCTTTTGTGTAACATGTGGAAACTGTTGGAATTTTTTTTTTTTTAACTCTTTTTTACTTTGGGAAAAAGTTTAAGACCCTGCCACCTTTGAGTCCCACGTTTAAAAAAAGAAAAACGTTTAATTTTAAATAATAATAATTATATTTTTAATAATAAAATTTTATTAATTTATTTTTTTACTTAAAATATATATATTATTACTAAAAATTGTAAAATTATTACCTTCGAAACATTTTCTCAAACTAAAAAAACAACCTTTACGCTCTGTACTTTAGTATAAGTTGTAAATAAACACAAATCTTGTCAAACAATTTTAGACGGTCACTAAAAATAAGAGTGAGCCGACATGGAGAATTAAAATTTTCAAAATTAAAAGATTTAGAGGAAGATTCCGCATCTAATAGCATCCAGCTCGTTTATTTTTTTAGCAAATAAATTCTATCATAAAACGTCAAAACATGTATATTTAGATAAATATAATAGATAAATTTTAAAAAATAGACTAAATAAATTTTAAAAGTATTTAAATGTTTTTTTGGTAAAAATACAGTAATTAATTTGTTGTTATTATCATTATTATTATTATCATTATTATTATTATTATAAATCTCAAAAATCAAAGGTTGATGAAAGTTATGAAACCAATAGTTTTCCAGAATGGTCTACCTTCCAAACAAATTTTTATTTGTTTTTGTGATATTTTTGTCTTAGCCAATCAAATGCTGCTGCCTCTCGCCATGTGAAGAGGGGAACAAAAAAAAAAGTAAGATTGTGTAGAAGTGTTCAGTAAGACGCTAAGAAGATAAATAATCAATTTAATTATATTTAATAATTTATTTATTTATTTATTTATAAATTTAATATATATATATATATATATATATATTTAAAATTTTAGTATTTAAAAATTTATTAGAATTTAACTAATTCAGTTTAAAATTCTTCTAACATATATTTTCTCTATATATATATTTTCTCTATATATAAGACACGAACTTAAAATTTTATTTAAAGATAATTAAATTCTTTATCAATTAAGTCAATAAATATTAATTTTAATATAATTTTTATAATTTAATCGTACATACTATCACATACTTTCGTACATTTTAACGGCCCACAAAGTTTTTGTGGAAATGAGAGACAGTGAAGGCAGGAAAGGTCTCTATTAGTTACGATCCGCTTTATCGAGTTACGGAGGCCCTCGGACAATACAATCTAACTGGTGAAACAATGACCGTCCGATCAACCAATAATTACTCCGTAGATAGGCGACAACAAGGCCGGGGAAGGTCAAAACTCCCCCATGATTGCAGTCTTGCACAAGTAGGACGCTGCCTTCCACGTTTTCACTCTTTCATCTTTCTTTTATCAGAAATTATTAAAAAATAAAAAGTCTAGTCCACTAATCGTCACCTACCCTGCGATGAGTCCGCCACCAGCAAAGAAAATTAGGCAGGTAAAATGAGGTGTTAATATTTTTAATTTTAAATTTTTAAATTTTTTTATGTTAATATTTTAAATTTTTTTATAGTTTATTTAAATTTAAATTTTTTAATTTTAAATTAAATCAGTTATTTTATTTATTAAAAGTGATCAATTTATTAAAAAATAATTTTAATTTTATAAAAAAATTATTTTAAAAAAGATTAAATATATGAATTGAATATATTTTTTATTAAAAATATGTATGTTATATATTTAATTTATATATTTATTAATTAAAAAAATATTAAATGTGCTTGATGAAAAAATATTTAATTTATATATTTAATTTTTTTAAAATAATTTTTTATTAAATTAAATTCATTTATTAATCGATCGACCATCTTTTATAATTTAAAAGATTGATATAGTATGAAATCAAAAAATTTAAAATTTAAATAAAATCTCAAAAATATTTAAAATTTAAATATAAAAAAATTTAAAAATTTAAAAATAAAAATATTGACATCTCTAAATAAAATATAATAATTAACAATTACCAAACCTCGGCTCTGTCGTACTCGACAGCTGCCTACCAATACCGACAAAAGCCAAAACCTTGTATCTCGTTTTTTATTTTTTTATTTTATTTTTTTCTCCTTGCAATTTTGTAGAGTCTTGATTAGTAGAAGCAGAACCAGAGGAAGATCTGTAGGAATCATGGCCGATTCTGCGTTGACTGCCACAAAGCCAGCGCGTTTGCCAAGTCAAGACGAAGACCTGCCGAACCCATCTGCGGCTCTTCTCTCTTTCGACACGGACTCATCTGATTCCTCCGATCATCCCCGCAAATCCACCACCACCACCACCACCACCACCGTCCTATTCATCGCCCTCACTCTCGTCACTTGCATTGCCCTCTCCGCCGCCTCCGCCTTCGCTTTCCTCTTCTTCTCCTCCCCCTCCTCCGCCGCCGCTTCATCCAAGTCCGTCCAGTCACCTCCTTCTCCTCCTCTCCAGGAAACTGCCCAGTCACCTCCTCCATCTCCTCCTCTCCCTGAAACCGCCCGTCCGTTGACTAAGCTCAACCACCCGGTGGTTCTCTTGGTTTCTTCAGATGGGTTCCGGTTCGGGTACCAGTTCAAGACCGCGACGCCCAATATTCACCGTTTGATTTCCAACGGGACTGAGGCTGAGACGGGTTTGATTTCGGTATTTCCTACCCTTACTTTTCCTAATCATTATTCTATTGTTACGGGGCTTTACCCGGCTTACCATGGGATTATCAATAACCATTTTGTGGATCCCCAAACCGGCGAGGCCTTCACCATGCGGAGCCATGAGCCCAAGTGGTGGCTGGGTGAGCCTCTTTGGGAGACCGTGTCCAATCAGGGTCTGAAGGCCGCTACCTATTTTTGGCCTGGCTCTGAGGTTCACAAAGGTTCCTGGAACTGCCCCAAGGGTTTTTGCATGTACTATAATGGTTCGGTTCCGTTTGAAGAACGCGTTGATACTGTTTTGAGTTATTTTGATTTTCCTGGTGATGAAGTTCCTTCCTTTATGACGCTCTATTTTGAGGACCCGGATCATCAGGGTCACCAGGTGGGACCCGATGATCCGCAGATAACTGAAGCTGTTGCTGGAATTGATAGGATGATCGGGAGATTGATTGATGGACTGGAGAAGAGAGGGGTTTTTGAGGATGTGAATATAATATTGGTTGGTGATCACGGCATGGTTGGTACTTGTGATAAAAAGTTGATATTTCTGAACGATTTGGCTTCATGGATTCAAATTCCAGCTGAATGGGTGCAGTCTTATACCCCGGTGCTTGCAATTCGTCCACCCCCAGGTTTTGCACCATCTGATGTTGTTACTAAGATGAATGAAGCATTGAAGTCTGGAAAAATTGAAAATGGTAACAATTTGCGGATGTATCTCAAGGAGGAGCTGCCTAGTAGGCTTCACTATGTGAATAGTGATAGAATTCCACCAATAATAGGGCTAATTGAAGAGGGGTTTAAGGTGGAGCAGAAGCGAACAAAGCACCAAGAGTGTGGAGGGGCTCATGGTTATGACAATGCAGTTTTCTCCATGAGGACAATTTTCATTGCTCATGGTCCGAATTTTGCTAGGGGGCGAAAGGTGCCATCTTTTGAGAATGTTCAGATATACAATATGGTCACTTCTATTCTCAAGATTCAGGGTGCTCCAAATAATGGGTCTATATCATTCCCCTCAGCTGTTCTTTTGCCTAGTCCTCGATGAATTACATCTTAAGCATGTCTCCAGAGGTTGGACTGCCCAAGGATGAAAGTCGAGTAGTCCCTATGATACCATTGGAAAGGCAAAATATTATAAGCCCCACAATATTACTGGCTGTGAATTTGTAAGGTGTGGCAGCATGCAAAGTAACTATGTTTTCCATTGATCCTTGAGATTGTTCGGAGTCATTTCTGTGGACATCAGCATTTGACTTCCACATGATGCTATGGATCTCTTAAGGGAGAATAAAGTAGCAGTTAGATGACTCAGCTTTCCTTTCTGATTGTTTCTGGGGAGCAGATGCAATTTGTATGCACATATTTCTTGCATAAAGCTGTTTGGTTTTCAATAAACTTTTTCACTTGAACCTCTGTATCTCAGTAAAGTTCACTTCGCCCTGGAATATTCAGTGTCTGAAATGGAACCTTTATATGAACTTTTGGGGTTTGAATTTGCATGCAGATAATGAAGGCCACCGCTTTATTTCCTTTTGATTGCTTGACTTATATCAAAATCAACATATTCCTTCATGTATCTGTTGCAGAATGTAGAATGTTGCATCCTCTGAATCAGCATTCAGTTTAATTTACCTTCTTGATTATTTTCTTGCTCAGCATATCTGCTTTTATGTTAACAAATTTGAGGTCTTCTTTTACCGAACAATGCATTAATGTTGGCTCAATATTTAGTTTATTGAGATGACAAATTGTTCTTTTGTTAAATTTGGGCCTATGAAATTGTGATTACAAAGAGAGGGTGATATTTTTATCAATGACTTCGTCTTGTTGTCTGCAGTCCTCCTTGCTTCTGATGGTGCAGTCCTCCTTATTTTTTCTCATTGCATGTATGCATTTTCTCCCTGTTCCTGCTTTCTTATGACCTCTTCTCATTTTGTATATTAATGTCCAGTTAGGAGTGAATCACAAAGAAGCAATAGTTTATAAAACATGTTTGACACGTTTACTCCCGTGTTGTTAGGAAGTTTAACACCCAGCTGTTTGCTGTGGTTAAGGTTAACCTTTCAGAGAAGATTGCTTTTCTGTGAGACCAAATTCCTTTGTTACAGTGTCCAGTTCACTTAGTCCCAAAGCAAGATAGAAACAGTTTAAGGATATTAGAGAACTATTAAAAAGAAGAAATGTTGAAGCAGAACAGCTGGCAAAAATTCTTTTTTTTTGAAGGAAGACAAGTTGACTGGAGTTATCATTGTTGGGTGTGGTGGAATGAAGTAAAATCATCAAAGGCTTTAGCGCACTTGAGGTTGCCTTTTTCTTTTTGGTTCATTCCCCCAATCTCCTGTTCATTTTAAGTTCCCTGGGAATTGAAATTATTACATCGCTCCCTTATTAAACATTGATTTCCAGGTGGTGCTGCAGAAAGCTTGCAGGCATGGAATTAAGCACGCTCGTAATTGTATGGGGCAGACAAGGTAAGTGCTTGGTTTCTTTCGGTCTGGCACTTTCTGTTCCCACTCTCTGCATGCTCTTGGTTCGGGCCCCTTTAAATTTATGCTGCTTAACCCAACAAGTCTAATCCTTTTCAAGGTCAATTACCTTACCAGAACGCTTTCAATTAAAGGATCTTGTTTTTCTTTGCTGACGATGCTGAACTACCATTACCAATTTATAGCTGTCTACTGAAGTTCCTTGTGAGAAGATATTTGGAATGTGTTGCGAAATACCTTCAATATGTGTGGCCAATATTTGAAGAACAATAATTCAAACTTTTTGAGGTTGCTTTCTCGGTACACTCCCGCAGATTGTGGATTGAAAGACTTATTGATAGTTTCCAGTCGCCGCCTTAGGTTTGGTACTGTGCAAAGTTTTGAAAAACTGAACCAAAACTGGTCAGTGGGATCGAAAAACTAAGAATCAGTCGGTTCAAATTTAGGCTGAATCGAAGGACTGAGCTTAAAAACCTCGTCAGACCAGTTTTAAGTTTAAAATATCAAAACTAACAATTGGATCCATAAACTTGGAATTGATTGAGATAAAGCTTTTTTCATGGTTTTTTATTTCTTTTGTCAAAAATTTTTAAAATTATATATGAAAAATAATTTTTTTAGTCAAATTATATTATACATAATTGTTATTTAACAAATAACAATCCAACTTTTGGCTTGTTGCGTTGTCTACCAACGTAGTGGTCATTTGTTTTTACATTTGAGTAGGTCTGGTATCATGAAAAAATGACTGAAAATTAAACATGATTTCTTCTAGGGTGTTCGCGGGTCGAATTAGGCGGATTAAAGAATATGTCTACATCTAATCCGTCATCGGTAGGTTGAATAATTCTTCATTCATATCTAATCTGTTATACAATTCAATCTATCTAATCCAATCTGTCGTTGACGTATTGTACACAATAAAAAAAATTATAATTTTCTTCAATTTATACCCATAATCAATCATCAACGTTTTTATTTATTTTTATCAATTTTATTATTACAATGTATATATCAAATCTATTCGTAATTTTAAATATACACGAGAAATGATTGAAATCCACTGAAAGACTATATTAAATTGATTTTACTTAAGAAAGGGTAACTTAAGATTGATTTACTAAATAGTTTGTATATAAGTCACATTTATGCGGTTAGCTGGTAAAGTTCATTCCTTTTTTGAAATTTTAGTGTTGTTTTTATCTATAATTTTGTAATCTAAACTGTCTGAGTTAAAAGGAATATTAGTTATTTGATTGATTTTTGTTTTAGTATACTTTACAATAGTAGGGTGTATTCATAGGAGAGTTTTGCCAAGGTGAAGAAGTATGAGCTTCCAATGTTGCTTACTCAAGATGAGGATGTTAAATCCTTTATTGTTAATTTAACTGCTCAGTTATTTGGTAAAATTATTTATTAGCATAGTAGTCTTGCGATACTAACGCTAATACATTATTAAGCTTTAATAGATAATAAATTAGAGAGACAAATTGATATATATATATATGTGGATTGATTCAGATTAAGCAGATTGAACTTCCAATCCACATTTGATAGATTATAAAATTTTGAAATCGCAACAAATCCAAATTTGAGTGATTTTGACAGATTCAAATTAATTTAAATTAAATTGATTTAATTGGATCAGATTAATTAATTTTTAAACAACCCTAATTTCTTCTATCTGAAAACATTCTTGGAAATGCATACAAGTTAGCTTGTGAGATGTTTCCTTTTAGGGAATCACAATACTAAAAGCAAGAGTTGTAAAATCTTTTTTGTTTTCTCTGCTATATTTTTTGGTTTGATTAATTAGAGTTTCTAGTCCAACAATAAGAGAATGGGAAAGCTCGGAAGTTGGAGGCACCAAACTTCAGCTGCTATTTTTCTGACTAAATTTTGCATATAAAAGTTACTGCATGCGCCACACAAAACATCCTATGCCTTGACAAAAGTGTTTTTGAATTTTATTTATTATTATTGATATTATTTTCCACTAAAGAAGTATTCCTTAGTAGACAATAACGACAAAGTGTTTTGCGGTTAAACAGTAACAAATAGTAATTATAGTTATGGAAGTAGGAGAGGGGATATGTATATTTTTAATTCTAAATTTTTAATTTTTTTTTATATTTGAGTCTTAAATTTTTTTAATATTTCATTTGAATCTTAATTTTTTGATTTTTTATCAAATTAGTCTCTCTATTTACCAAAAGTGATTAATTTATTAAAAAATAATTTTAACTTTACAAAAAAATATTTTTAAAAAAATTTAATATATGAATTAAATATCTTTTTTATTAAAAATATGCATGTTACTTATTTAATTCGTATATTTGTTGATTAAAAAAATATTTAATATATATATTTTATTGATAAAAAAATATTTAATTAAAATATTTAATTTTTATTAAAAAAATTTTATTAAATTAAACTTATATGTTAATGAATTGACCGTTTTTTATAATTTAAAGGACTGACGTAGTAAAAAATTAAAAAATTTAAAATTTAAATAAAATATTAAAAAAATTTAAAATTTAAACATTAAAAAAAATATAAAAGTTTAGGAACGAAAATATAAAAGTTCACGTGCTGAAACTGGAAAGGAAAGTATACGTGGAAGTATCTTCTCCGTGTGTGGTTCGCATAAACTACGAAAGATTGCTGTCACGTGAGTATCGGTGCTTTTATTACTTGTATGAGCGACTGGTTCTGCTTTGGAGTTACTAATATATGGGGGGTGCTGGTGGGTCCTTTTCATATCGCGTCTAGCCTTTTTTTTTTTTTTTTTTGGGTGATTTTGAAAAGTATTTTAAAATGTTTTATAGAGTCTATAAAAAAAACTTGTTTTATAGACACAAAAGAGAAAACACTTCAAATGAATGGATTCAAAAATAAAACTAATCATGTCGTATTATTTTGCACCGTGTCAGTATGCCCCTCAATAAATCGATCTTCATTTTATTTTTTATTGATTAACATAAAACAGAGGCTAAGATTTGAACAGTTAAAAATTAAAAATTTAAATAACTCTTAAGTCAAATTTTATACTTAATAATACAACTTTAATTTTCACATGTTTATAACATAATATAACATAACATCAATATAAAGAGATTTATTACACGAACAGCAGACAAAAAATAATAATAATATAATAAATTAATTATTTTATATAATTAAATAATTATTATTTATAATAAAAAATTAATAAAAATACATATATTTTATTATAAATATTAATTATTTAATTATATAAATTAATTAGTTAATTATACTATAATTATTCTTTATCTATAATTTTATGTGTTGTGTATGTTTCTTGTCAATATAAATATGTAATCAACCACATCACCGCCGTTTCCGTGCTATAAAAAAAAAAAAAAGACACTATTACATTGGCATACGTCGGTACGCATATATTTATGGATAAACATTGATTTGTGTAATTATGAGCATATTTTATATAATCGTAAATAAAAAATATTAAAAAATTAATAATATTTTTTTATTACTCTTTATCATTACTATTACAAGAAATATAATCACAATTGTATAAATTAGCGTTTGTCTATGAATGTATATTTACCAGCGTCTGTCTACTAACTTTTTCTAAAAAAAAACAAAAAGCCCATGGATGTAATGAAGCCCTATGAATAATACATCAGATTTTTTGGTTGCAAAAATACGCGAGAATGAGTTGCAGACAAACACATACGCATACACAGAGACACAGCAGAGAGAAAGTGAGGCCGCTACGTACGACAAAGATTCATTCTTGATTCCACACCCAACTCCAACCCAATTCCCAACCTCGTGCCCTTCCCTCCTTCCCTTCCAATTTCTTCTCCTTCTCATTATTTATTTATGGCTTTTGGCTTTGCTTGTTTCCTTTGCTACTTTTGACCTCATATACCAACATAATTTCAAACCTTTTATGTAATATAATCTATATATCTATATATACATAGATATATAGATATATGGCAGATGTTGTTCGATTGCCCTCCTCCCACCCTCTTCGCTTCTCTCCTTCTTCGTCTTTGCCGTTGATCACCACCTCTTTTTCCTCCAGCTTAAATTGTCTGTATAACAAGAAGATTTGTCCTGCAGTTTGCTCTACTTCTGCCGGAGGTGTTTCTTGGTTGTCTTTCAGTCCCAGAAAGCAATTCCTCTCTTTCAAGGTACCCACTTTCTTTTTCCTCTGAATTATGTGTTTCCAGGGTTTTTTTTTTTTTAAGGTTATTTTTCTTTACAGATTAAATTTAATAACCGCGAGTTGATTGACTTAGGAAGCGGTTTATCACCGATGTGTGTTAATTTATGATGAAAAATTATGTTGGCTTCGGCCACTTTAAACATATCTGGAATGTATCGTTAAGAACAGTTTCAGTAACGTCGTTACTGTTCTTAAGAATTAGAATTGTGGGTGTCGATGAATTTAGAAGAAGAAATTTCCGGTAATTGGAATTCTTCCACAATATGTCATGGGGAATGGGTTTACTTTGTTTCGCATATTGACAAGTGTGTTTATATTAGTCAACTAATAATGCTATGTATCAGTTTTTGAAGTTCATCTTCAATTGTTTGCACTTAAAGTTTGCTGATTGCTACTCTTTTTTTAGTTTATCCATGGGATTCAAGTCTTTTTTCTTAATTTTTAGATGGCTAAAGCTAAAGCTCGGGTTTTTTTATATACGTACAGCAATACATAAATCTTAACTAATGGTTGCTGCATTCTTTGCGGTGCATCTATACTCCCAAAACTTTATTCTTCGAGATCAGTCAGATAATCAATACAGTCAAAATGATTGACCTACTGCCTTTGAGATTCACATCATCTGTTAATATAGGAACCATCCTCTAATATTCGAGGAGGTGAATTGCATCAATCGGGTAATTGCTCTGGGTTTAAATGCAGAAGAATCCTACCGTCAGTGTCCCACCATTCTGAAAGTTCTTTGTTTGTGGAGGAGAAAATGTACCTTGTTTGAGTTTCCCACGCCCATGATAATATTGTTTCCATTGTTTGCTATAGTTACATGCAACAGTTGCTGAAACTGACAAACCGAAATGGTGGGAAAAGAATACACCAAATATGATTGACATTGATTGACATTCATTCCACAGAAGAATTTTTGAGTGCCTTGAGTCAAGCTGGCGATAGATTAGTTATTGTCGAATTTTATGGAACGTGGTGTGCTTCTTGTCGAGCATTATTTCCCAAGGTAATTCTGCTTCACCAATTGACATTTTGTCCATTAGTACATGCTCTCTGCTTAGGGTAGCCCCAGTTTCTGATTGATATGTTTTTAGTTTTCATCAGCTTATAACCATCTCTGCTTAGAGCAACTTCCTAGTTTGTTTAGAATAAGAATGCAAATGCTATAATGGAAAAGTAGGTCAGCCTCTCATTGAGAGAAGAAAAAAAAAAGTGCACAATAGAATTGGAACTAAATTTGGTGTCGGTTCTGCTTTTTCTTTGGAGTACATTGGAAGTGAATCTCTATAGCTGCAAGTGCTAGCAGAATATTGTGGCACATAAATCTCTCATCAGTGTCTTATTTAGTTTATTTTATATGAGTGAATCCTGTTGTGAGGGAGAACGTGTGTCACCCTACTTATTATGTGATACAATAAAAACTAGAAGTATTCATCCCTAGCACCCATGGTCGACTTAGCAGTCAGTCATATTAATTCCAGTATCAAAGGCACCAAGGCTATAACGGTTTTAGGATGGAAATTTTTGCAGGCTAGTGGAGTACTAGGTCCTTGGATTAGAAAGTTCTGTAATTACCTGATGTGAGGTGATATGCAACTTGATTCTATGAAATTTTGCTCTAACTACTTGAAAGATATGAGATATAGAGAAAAGCTGTGTGGCTAATTTATCCCCTGAAACTCAAAAATTTAAGTGAGTATACCATGACAGATGGTCTTGATGTCAAATATGCCTCTAAAACTGTTAATTTAATCTTTTGAAAATCCGGGAGATATGATGGTAGTTCTGCCTGTTCTTTCATGTTATTGTAGAAATTTTGGCCTGTCATTTAATTGCGAATAATAGCATGAAGAACCCATTCTGCAATTCTTTCATGTGTTTTTTTTTTTTTTTTTTTCACAAACACTGCAAATATCTACTTATAGGTCATGCTTTCCAAAATAATGATATTGATGTATCTTGTATGGGAATAAATTTGTCAGCTCTGCAGGACAGCTGAAGATCATCCAGAAATTTTATTCCTGAAAGTCAATTTTGATGAAAACAAGCCCATGTGCAAAAGTTTGAATGTTAAAGTGCTTCCTTACTTCCACTTTTATTGTGGAGCCGATGGACAATTGGAATCATTTTCATGTTCACTCGCTAAGGTTTGTTGATTCATGGTTTCTTTCTGCTTTTTTCTTTTTGTTTGGAAGATGCTTGTTTTCATTGTCAATGATTAACACTATTCAAAACCCAAGTGGTAATGAGATCCCAACCAGCTGAGTTGTTTCAAATGTCTACATATGTAAACATGGTGGAGTTCCCAACTATAGTTTCTTTGTTTTTTTTTTTTTGAATGTCTACATGTGTGTGTTTTCTGCCGGGGTGGGGGTGGTGGCAACAGCAGAAGGGATGGGGGCAGTATTGTGTGGTAGCCTGGTAGGAATAAAGAGCGTAGTCACCTATGGGTAGGTGGAGATTAAGATATAAGTTAAAAAAACTATTAAACTTCTATATTTTCATTTTTCTTATCCCGAGAGCAATCAGGGCATGAGTTGTATAAGGGAAGATGGAGTGAAAATCTTGCTGTTTCAGACTGTTTGCAGAGATAGCATGCTCTGATTGATGAATTTGAACGGAATGGTTGTGGAAAATCTGGAAAAACAAATTTCATGATTTTTGGTGTATTTTTTCATGAATGAAAATATAACTAGAAAATTGTTGATTGGACAACTACATGTCGTTTATTTGCCTGTAGCATATACCATAGATAAACAATTGCCTTGAGCTATTGATATTGATTGTGCTTTGCATTTTACTGCTTGAAAATCATCCGCAGTTTCAAAAAATAAAAGATGCTATTGAATTGCACAACACAGCTCGTTGCAGCATTGGTCCACCAAAGGGAGTTGGAGAACTTACTCTTGAATCTGTCTCTGCCCCGAAGGATAAGTCACCGGGATCAACATAAATTTAGGATTCTTTGTTGAAGTTTCTATTATCTATATTTATGCAATGCAATCGGGCGGGTTCATCCCTCTCCGAAGTATCTGCAGTGTGATATCCACTTTAATTCTGTATGTATTGCTTGTCTCATCGACAGAAGACTAAGGAGACCGTTGCCATCCAGCTTTCATTCTTTGTGATTCTTCTGGTGCAATGCTTGTAGCCTAAACACTCGATTGGAAATGAGATTTCAAATCCTGCACATTCATGTTCGCACTGGCTGCTGCACCTTTTTTTCTTTCTGAGTGTGTGGTTTTTGAGGTTGGTTTCACATCTCAGGCCTTGGCTAGTTAGGCCTGATCCTGAAGACCTCGATCGTGGGCTCGTTAGAGCTAAAATGTCAAGAACAGGGTTTGAGCTTTGGAATTATCTTGGAGGGAGCAACTGCGGTGCCCAACGATAAAAATTTGGTACCCATATTGATATTCAATTTTTGGTTTGATATTAAACTAATATGAATTGTTAGATGTAAAATTGTATTAGTAACTCACTAAGGTTCGAACCGGTCTTGAGCATAATTGTAAACTTGTAGTTAGTTGATTAAAATTATGTGATATTATTAAGATTAAAATTTTCGTAACATAAACTAGAATTAGGAGTTTTTTACTCAAAACTATTAACAAAAAAAAAAACCAATTGAATAAAAAATACCCGAAACAAACTTAGTAGCATGAATCGGATTCTAAATCTTTAAAAAAGCACCCACAAATTGAATCCCACAAGTATTGGCACTTACGGGAAAGAGGCAGCAGAGGGATCGTGCTTCTTGAAAAGAATCCCAGCTACCAAACCTGCTCTCATGCTAGCATTATTCGTCTTCCCCCTGTCCCCACCCCACTCCCACCACCCTCTCCTTCCCCCCCAAAAAAAAGATCCAAAGCAAATTGTATTAACAAATAGCAAATTAGCAATGCCATCAGGCTGATGGATTGGATTAGATGGGGACACATACCTTAACAAATTGCATGTGTTAACAGTCCAAAATGGCTACTCACCGAAGCGCTTATGGTAAAAGGACGGAAATGGACATATGGGGCATTAAAAATAAGAAAGGAAAACAATATTTATGCTTCTTTTTTTTTTAACCATAAAAGATAGTAATGGCATATATGGGCTAAGTATTATTGGGTATGAGTATATTTTTTTAAAATCGATTACAGTATTAATTAGTTTAAAACTAATATCATGTACACAATCAAATTAATGGTAAAAACAGAACATTATCTTCAAACATAATTATTAAAACACAAACTTAAATTAAAAGCACAAAAAAAAAAAAAAAATACTAAATCACCACTAAATTATTACTTCAATAATAATATTAATGCTAATTAAGCTTTGGTTCGTTTTCGTCTGTTAAAACTTCAATTTGAAAAGTGAATAGAAACACTGCTTCTGATGGAACAGGAGACAGGTTTGGTTCATTAAACTTCATTCATTTTCAACTTTCCGCCATCAATCCTCGATTGGCTACCAGTGCAGAAGATTATAAAAAGAATTACTTGCCGACCAACAAGAGTCAAGAACAACTATTCTTATTCCTACACCCATTCAAACTGTAACCACAATGAAACACCTTGAACTCGCACTTGGGCGCAATCACCTGCAATAGCAATCTCGCCGTGTAGTCCTGCCTCACCACAGCCCCCTCTTTCTCCACCAACACGGCGGCCACAATCCTGTCGAAATCGCCAACGCCTCCCCTGACCAAATACGCCACCAACGCCGCCTGCACCGGCCCAAGGCTCGGATTGTACGCGGCGGACTCAATGTAAGATCCTCTATATATCTTCCCCTCACTGTCCATCAACGCCACCCCAGATGGGCACTCGCTGTAAGGCGCATGGGACTCGTTGGCAGCATCTAATGCCTCGTCTTTCAGAACATCGAACGCAGAGTTTAATCCGTTTGGTACAACGTTATTTTTAGCATTGGCGAGGCATGGAAACGACAGGTGATTGAAGTGCGGTTCTAGAACCAAAGGAACATTTTTATCCAAAAGGTCGTCAGGACCGAACCTGTGAGGCAAAAAGTGAGACAAAGATTGGAACTTGCCGTTGTTGTCTCCTCCTCCATCACTTCCAATCCGACAGTCTTCATTGGCGGCGCTGTTCTTGCTGCTTTCGCCGGTGATGAGGATCCGGATGTCGGGGGCGTGGCGGATTTCCTGAAAGAACTGGCGGCAGTGGCCGCAGGGGGCGGCGGAGAGGGCGATGTACTTGACGTTGGGTTCGGCATTGAGGGCGAGATTTGTGACGAGGAATTGTTCAGCGTGGACGGAGTGGTGGAGAGGGAGGCCGGGAAATTCGAGGTTGGCTCCGAAGAAGATACGGCCGGAGGAACCGAGAGCGACGGCGCCGACTCGGTAGTTGGAGATTGGGGGACGAGCTAGGGCCTGGGCTGATTTAACGAGGGAAGGGAGGAGCTGGAACACCGTCAGGCCCGATTTCTTGGCCGTTGATTCGGATTCGGATGCGTCTATTACGAATCTGGGCTGCTCCATTTTCTCCATTTGGTTCTGATTTTCCTTGTTTTTTTTTTTTCTTGTTAACTTGTATTTGTATATGGGGCTTGGATCAGAGATGACAGATAACAAGGAACGAGAGTGAGAGGAGAGGTCCCTGGAAATGAGGAACGAGGGAGTGGGCTGTAGTGGGCAGCGTGGCGAGAGGGGAGAGCAGCATTTATAGGGACTTTTTTTTTTTTTTGACAAAAAAAAATTTATAGTAAGCGTACTGGTCATCAAATCTGTGAGTTAAAATTGAAATAATACTCATTTATTTTATTTCATTCAATTTAACTTATAGAAAGAATCTATTACCTGAGTACTGATAGGACTGAGCAAATCTTCTTCAAACCTACCAAATGATATTAATAAATTTAAAATTAAAAATAAATAAATTACAGTTAAACTAAATAAATTTAGATATCAAAGACTTTAAACCTTGTTTATAAGACTCAAAATCAAATTAAAAATAAGAGAAATATATTAAATTATCACTTTATATAAATTTAGATACAATTTTCTTTTACACGTAGTTTCGTCTTCTAACAATTTTTTTTTTTAATTCGTTATTTTTGCCAGCATTGTCTTAGATCCTGCTGCATTTCTTCTCACCCTTTTATCTTAGACTAGAGCGGGAATAATAATTGTTTTTTCCCTAAATGTTTCCATTTTTTTTTTATGTAGTGGTAGTGCTAAATGTTTTGTCTATTTTAATTTAGTTCTCAACATTGTCGTTATATTTTAATTTACTCCAAATTGAAATTCAAATTCTTTATTGAGGCTTTCACTTCTACATGATCATGGGTCTGGCGGTGCCGCCGTGGTTGGTAGAGGGATCTTCCCAAAGAAATTTGTTTGAATAAATATTCAATATTAGACTAAAGGATTTGTTAAATGAAAGCATTACTTTGCCCATTAGACTGAGACATAAAGCGTTGCCTTTGGCTACAAACGGCAAATACTACTAATTAAATGGGTTCATTGTTAGAACATTCCCAATTAATATTTTTTTGGAGTAGACTCAAAGAATGCTTACGTTAAAAAATATTATTAATGTGATCCGATTAATAAAGAAATAATTAATTAAATCAATCTCGTCTGTTGATCTCAGTATTGATGGACATACTGAATTATATTTAAACTAAAACTCTAAAATTTTGTATATATATAGTTGGTTCTCTCTCTACCTCCAGACACACGAAAACTCCATCTATAACGTGTGATTACAGTAAAGGTTAGGAGAGAGAAATAAGTTATAAGGTTAATAAAGGTTTCAGCCTCTATTCTGACGCATGATAGCTATGTCTTCCGCTAATTCAGGTATATCGTTTATATAATTTTATTCAGTTTCAAGATCTTAGAATTATATTTGATGATTGATTAGATTCATGTTTAAATTCTAATATGTGGTATCAGAGCATGTGTTATGAAACTAAATAATTTTTTATATATGATAAACTACGTTTACACTTGATTAATAATTATTAGTTGCCGCTGTAAATATATAGCGGACTGTCCCCTTTGTTCGGTTGATATTTAACCAATTTAAGAAGAGAAAGTTGACCCATAAAGTATTTGTTTCCTCTCGGTGTTTGACGTGTATGGCCGAAGATTGCATTATCAATTTGCAATATTTGATGGGACATAACGTGAAATTTGATGATATTTTATAAATTATAATTGTTTAAGGTCATTGTCCGTGAAAGATATTTAATTGCCTTGGCCATTAAGAAACATTTTGAAGAGACGGTTTTAATTGTAAAATTATTTTACACGATAACATGTTTTAATCGATCAGTCGTCTGAAATAGTAAAATCAATTTTAATTGATTGTTAAAGGGACGGTATTGATGATGTTCAATAAATAAAATAAAGGGATTGAATATTGTTTTGGCCAATTAATGGTCTTGAATGTACGGTGACTAAAAGAGGTTTTATAAAGTCTTGGCCGATTACTAGCCGTAAGCAGGGACGGCCGTCAGGGATCAAAGTGGTTTTTGCAATTGTTATCTCAAAGGAACAGGCGGCCGTATGGATTGTTTGTCTGTTAATCAATCGTATACACATCTAAATCCTTTGGTATGGCAGTAAGTTTCTTTCAGACTGCATGATGAAAAAAGATTAAATTTATGTTCTAAACCCTTTATATATAAAGTACATTTGTTTATTATTATGTATGAATCTGTTTTATTGTTTAAGTTGTTGTTACAATATTAAAAAAAAAAAAAAAAGGATTCACCAGATAATCAATTATGAAAGCATGTATATTTTATGAGTATTGTTATGCATATATGGATGATGATTAAATTAAATTCATGCATATATTATGTTAATAGTTTGTAGTCACCAAAGTGACCAAACTAGAATGATTGGTTAAAATATGTGTATAATTATGTTTATAGTTTGTTAGTCACTAAAGTGGCCAAACTAGTATGTTCGATGACACGCATAAATAGTCATTTATCCATGATTATAATGAAATGCCATAAAAAAAAATGATTGGATAAATTGACGTTACTAATTATTAGAACTACAGGATTTACCCAAAGGTAAATTATTATTCTGTGATTAGTAAAATAATCGAGGTATATTAGTATTTTTAGTTGAATATATTTGTTTATCTAAAGATATCAAATATATTTAATTGAAAAAATATTTAATTACCTATTAATTGATTATATGGTATCTACTTATGATAGTATATTATACTATTTCCCAAAGGAGAACTGTAATATGCTTCAATTGTTAATTGAATCCGACTTATGATTAATTATGAGCATTTATTGTGCAGTTATTTCCGTTCAGTCGCATGCTTCCTCTGTAGCTGTGTTCAATGGATTGAACTTCTCTGAATGGCGTGAACAAGTCAATTTCCACTTAGGTGTTATGGATCTTGACTTGGCACTATTAACGGAGAAGCCTGCTGCTATTACTGACTCAAGCAGCGAGGCAGAGAAGTTACATCATAAGGCATGGGAACGAAGTAGCAGATTAAGTCTTATGTTTCTAAAGATGACTGTTGCCAACAACATTAAGTCAACAATTCCACCGACAGAAAGTGCAAAACAATTTTTGCAGTCTGTGGAAGAACGTTTCCATTATGCGAATAAGTCACTTGCTGGTACTCTTATGGCAGAGCTCACGACCATGAAGTTTACTGGGTCGCGAACTATGTAAGAGCACATTATTGAGATGACTAATATAACAACAAGACTTAAGACCCTGGGACTGACAGTGGAGGACTCTTTTCTCGTGCAGTTCATTTTGAACTCATTACCCTCTGAGTATGGGTCATTTCAAATTAATTATAACACTATAAAGGATAAGTGAAATATTAATGAATTGACCAGTATGCTTGTTCAGGAGGAAACGAGATTGAAAAGTCAAAAGAGTCACTCTATTAATCTCGTGGGAAAGAAAGCTGGGAAAGTCATGAAAGTCAAAGCCAACCAGTTCAAGAAAAAGAAAGAGCCTGCTCATGATCCTCGGGCTGGAAAGAAGGAACGAAAGGGTGATACATGTCACTTCTGCAAGAAGGTTTGACATTATCAGAAAGACAGCCTGAAACGAAAGTCTTGGTTCGAAAAGAAAGGTAAACTTAATGCCTTAGTATGTTTCGAATCAAATTTAGCTGAAGTTCCTCATAATACTTGGTGGCTTGATTCTGGTGCTACTACTCATGTATCCAATATGATGTAGGGATCCATTACGATCCAAACCATAAACCCAACTAAGGATTTTCTCTCTATGGGAAATCGTATGAAGGCTCCAATTGAAGGCATAGGAACTTATCGTTTGGTCTTGGATACTGACTATCATTTAGACCTATTACAGACTCTTTATGTACCTTCAGTTTCAGGGAACCTTATTTCTGTTTCCAAATTGGATAATTCTGGGTTTAATGTTAAATTTGGATGTGCAAGTTTTAGTTTATATAAGAATACTCATATTATTGGTTCTGGTATTCTTATTGATGGTTTATATAAATTAAAACTTGATAATGTGTTTGCTGAATCCTTACTTTATGTACATCATACTGGAATTAAGCGTAGTACGATGGATGAAAATTCTGCTTACTTGTGGCATAAACGTCTGTGTCATATATCTAGAGAAAGATTGATGAGATTAGTAAGCAATGAGATTCTCCCAAATCTAGATTTTACTGATTTCGGAATGTGTGTAGATTGAATTAAGGGAAAGCAAATTAAACACAGTAAGAAAGGAGCCACAAGAAGCACCCAGCTTCTTGAAATTATACACACTGATATATGCGGACCGTTTGACACTCCAGCCCTTAATGGAGAAAAATATTTCATCACCTTTATAGATGATTTTTCACGTTATGGTTATGTCTATTTGCTTCATGAAAAATCTCAATCATTAGATGCCCTCGAGGTATTCGTAAAGGAGGTTGAGAGGCAATTAGACAGAAAAGTGAAGATTGTAAGATCTGATAAAGGTGGTAAATATTATGGCAAATATAATGAGTCAGGGCAGTGTCCAGGTCCATTTGCGAAATTCCTCGAAAGTCATGGCATATGTGCACAGTATACTATGCCAGGCACACCTCAGCAAAATGGTGTGGCAGAAAGGCGGAATCAGACATTAATGGATATGGTTAGGAGTATGTTGAGTAACTCCTCTTTACCCAAATTTTTGTGGATGTATGCACTCAAAACCGCAAATTATTTAATTAATAGGGTTCCTAGTAAGGCAGTTCAAAGTACCCTATTGAACTATGGACAGGAAAGAAACCTAGTTTAAGGCACCTGCATGTTTGGGTTGCCCAGCGGAAGCGAGGATTTACAATCCACATGAAAAGAAATTAGACTCTCGAACGATCAGTGGTTACTTTATTGGTTACCCAGAGAAGTCTAAAGGGTATATGTTCTATTGCCCAAACCATAGTTCGAGAATTGTAGAAACTGGAAATGCAAGATTTATTGAGAATGATGAGGTTAGTGGGAGTAATGAACGCCAAGAAGTGAAAATAAAGGAAATAAGGGTAAATGTTCCTTTACCCATAACAGTTCTTTCATCCATTACAACACCAAATGTTGTTCCAGATATGGAAGAACTTTTGGATGAAGAAATACTCCCTGAAGAGACTAACCCACCAATGAATAATGCATGTGAACCACAAGAATTAGCATTAAGAAGATCTCAAAGAGAAAGGAGATCAGTTATTCCTAATGATTATGTGGTTTATTTGCAAGAGTCAGATTTTGATATAGGAGTCAATAAGGATCCAGTTTTGTTTTCACAAGCCATAGAAAGTACTGAATCTGAAAAATGGGTTGATGCCATGAAAGAAGAGTTGAAATCCATGGAAAAGAATAAAGTCTGGGATTTCGTCGAATTGCCAGAAGGTTGTAAAAGAGTTGGTTGTAAAAGAGTTGGTTGTAAATGGGTCTTTAAGACCAAATGCAACTCAAATGGTAATATCGAACGATATAAAGCTAGACTTGTTGCCAAGGGTTATACTTAGAAGAGTGGCATTGACTATATAGAGACTTTTTCTTCGGTCTCGAAAAAGGATTCATTAAGGATAATTATGGCTTTGGTGGCTCAATATGATTTGGAGTTACACCAAATGGATGTGAAGACCGCCTTTCTTAATAAATATCTCAAAGATGAAGTTTATATAGATCAACCTGAGGGTTTTACCATAAAAGGAAAAGAACAGTTGGTGTGTAAATTAAAGAAGTCAATATATGGACTGAAACAAGCTTCCCGACAATGGTATATTAAGTTCAATGATATCATTACATCTTTTGGTTTTAAGGAAAAAATACTGTTGATCAGTGTATATACCAAAAGATCAGTGGGAGTAAGTTCATCTTTCTGGTCCTATATGTTGATGACATTTTGCTTGCTGCTAATGACTTGAGTACATTGTATGAGACTAAAGATTTTCTCTCAAAGAATTTTGAAATGAAGGATATGGGAGAGGCATCCTATGTGATAGGAATAGAAATATTCCGTGACAGATCACAAGAAATGTTAGGATTGTCTCAAAAAGACTATATCGAGAAAATTTTAGAGAGGTTTAATATGGATAAGTGTTCACCTGGAATTGCTCCCGTACAGAAGGGTGACAAATTTAGTCTTATGCAATGTCCCAAGAATGACGTGGAACGTAAGGCAATGGAGTCAATCCCATATGCCTCTGTTGTTGGTAGCCTGATGTATTTGCAAACTTGCACTAGACCGGATATCAGCTTTGCAGTCGGAATGCTGGGCAGATATCAAAGTAATCCTGGAATGGATTATTGGAAAGCTGCAAAGAAAGTGATGAGGTACCTGCAAGGAACAAAGAACTACATGCTCGTGTACAGAAAATCCAACCTTTTAGAAGTGATTGGATATTCGGATTCAGATTTTGCCGAATGCCTTGATAGCAGAAAGTCCACTTTTGGTTATCTGTTCCTATTAGCTGAAGGAGCAATATCATGGAAAAGTGCGAAACAATCTATCATTGCTTCATCCACTATGGAAGCAGAATTTGTAGCTTGTTTTGAGGCTACAATTCATGCATTATGGCTGCGGAACTTTATTTCAGGACTTGGGGTTGTCGACACCATTACCAAGCCGTTGAAAATTTACTGTGATAATTCTGCAGCAGTATTCTTCTCCAAGAACGACAAATACTCAAAGGGTGCCAAACATATGGAACTAAAGTATTTTGCCGTTAAGGAGGAGGTTCAGAAACAGAGAGTATCTATTGAGCATATTAGTACGGATCTCATGATCGCAGATTCTTTAACAAAAGGCTTACAACCCAAGTCTTTTAGAGAGCATGTTCTCAGAATGGGGTTTGATTGTATTGATGATTGATATGTTATGCTTGTAATAATACTCTGAGCTCATTTATATGTTTCTGACATACATTATGTTTTTCTGTTACCTTATAATTGTGTACACTTAAAGTTTTAAGTTCAACAGGAAAGCCTTGATGAGACATTATTGTGGACCATTATGAATTTGTGTTTCATATATATACCTTATGAGCCTGATATGGTAATCTGCAAGTGATGCAGTATATGGAAGGGAGTATTCTGAATTAATAGAGTATGACCGCCATAACTCGCACTAAACAGTTTATTATATTGTGGCATTATAATGAACGACAAGAGATTGGTTATTATCGTCATTTGCGCATAACGATTAAAGTAATGAATTATGATCGGATCAAGTGGGAGAATGTTAGAATATTCCCAATTAGTATTTCTTGGAGTAGACTCAAAGAATGCTTACGTTAAGGAATATTATTAATGTAATTCGATTAATAAGGAAATAATTAATTAAATCAATATCGTCCGTTGATTTCAGTATTGATGGACATACTGAATTAGGTTTAAACTAAAACCCTAAAGTTTTGTATATATATAGCTGGTCCTCTCTCTGCCTCCAGACACACGAAAACTCCATCTATAACTTGTGATTACAGTAAAGGTTAGGAGAGAGAAATCAGTTATAAGGTTAATAAAGGTTTCAGCCTCTATTCTGACGCATATTGGCTATGTCTTCCGCTAATTCAGGTATATCGTTTATATGATTTTATTCAATTTCAAGATCCTAAAATTATATTTGATGATTGATTAGATTCATGTTTAAATTCTAATATTCATGACTCTTTTACTTCTATTATGTTCAAATTAAACAAGGAGCTACTCAAATTAAACAAGAGCATTAGAAGTCCTCGTCCATCATCCAATTAAATCAAAATTCGACTATTATTTGACCAAGAAACTATGATAAAGAGATTCGTCTGCATGGCATTTCTACCCAAGCCAAGCGTCTTTTTTTTTTTTTTAAATAAATAAAATGATAACACTTGAAAGATAACAATATGCTAGATTTTAAAAATTGACGGCTTCAATGTTATGCATATTTAAAAATTGTATATTGGTTAATGAGGATGAGAGCATATAAATATATATGCGAAGAGGTCTTTAATGATGCAGCTTTGGCATTTCTTTTGCATGGTTCATGACGGGAGAAGAAAAGCTGCTCCACATGCAACCATAAACATGCATTTTGTTAATTGACGGTGAAAAGAAGAGGCATTCACCTAGCGTCCCAAGTTCGAGTACTAACTAGCGCAGTATATCTTTCTTTAGCCAACATGTTAGGTGGCTATAAAAGCGACAAAAGTCTGTGAGTCACGTTTGGAATTAGATTCACCGTCGAAACACTAGTAATAGAGACTCATTGGCCTTACTGATGATTGTGTGGTAAGTCTGATCCTTTTGGAGAGTGTTAAACGAATTATTTAAACGAAAATTTCTCCCAAACTTAAGTTTATAAATTTGATGATCAATACATCCATGGCTGAATCTTTCTTTTGACAAAAAAAAAAAAAAGATGCGTACTGCTTGGAAATTTATATATTTACTTGCTGCAGCCCTGGGAGGATTTGCTAGAGTTGTTACCTCGTGATGTTATTGACTATACACAGCCTAGGATTGCTAGGCTTTTTAGTGGGTCGTTCTCAATCGAAACGCCATCGTAATAGTGGATTCTTCTCGAAAAATTTAGCCCAAACAATTAATCAATTTGTTTATATGCTAAGATTAATCAATTTGTTTTAAAAAAAGAAGGGAAAAGTTTCCCATCCGAACAATTTTTCTGCAACAAATCGTGAACTCAATATAACTACATCAGTACTTTGTATAAGATCAAAAGAAAACGATAAATTGTGTTTAATTTTATCATTTCACATTTTATCAAATTTATTATACTAAGTTAATAATTAGTTGTATTTTTATAATTTTTTGAACCAATTTTTTTTTGGGAGAAATTGTCTGGCGTAGTATTCCCGTCCAAAAAAGAAATGGGCTTGCCTAATAATAATTGAGATCAAATCTTAACTTCTGGACCGAAGCCCAAACATATATTTCGAAGCTCGCCGACTGAAGTATTGCTAACGGTTAGAACAAAAAAAAAAAAAATTCAGCAAGCGCGAGGACGGATGGTAGAAATTCGTCACTATTTAATCAGAGGTCTTGAGTTCGAATTCCTGAAAATGCAGCCGCGTTAAATACTTGTTAGAAGATCTTTTCCACTCTTTGACATCCTAATCTGAATCGGTTCAAATTAATCAACTCATTGAACTGATTATTAAACGATCTCAGACAAAAAAAATAAAAATAAAAATAATGATAATAATAATAATAAGTCGTGCTAACGGTCACAAATCCTTCAAATAAACAAAAAGCCGCGTCATTTAATGCCCTGGAGAAACTCCTAATTCGAGAAGGATCGGTGCAGCGTTTCTATTATAAATACCCTTCCCTCTCTCTTACTCTCAATTTACCCAATCTCTTGCTCTTCTCCACCTCCTTTCTCTCTCTCGGGTGGGCGTAGCCCTAATCCCTTCAGTTCTCTCATTCTCCGTACTTCTTGCCTCGCTAATTTCCGTCTCCAAGAACTGCCTTTGGAGTTCTCCAAATCTGTCGATTTTTCTTCTCTCTCTTTTTTTTTCTGCGAAGGCAAAGAAGCCTCGAAAAACTGAAGAATGTTTAGCAAGAATTTGTTCGTCGCCCTTACAAACGCCCCCGAGTTCACCAAGATTTGTCGAGCTTTATCCCTTTCTTTGTTGATTCTTTGTTCTTTGGTGTTTCTTGATTTCGTTCTGATTGTTTACATCTTTTTCTTTTTCTTTTTTCTTTTCTTGCTGCTTAATTTGTTTTCCTTGAATGTTCTCTGTCGATGTGTTTTATTTTCTGTTTTTTTCCTGTCTTTTTTGGTTGGATGTTATTTTGAAGGTGCAGAAGTACGGAGTTTAGTCCATTTTTTTATTAATCTTTGTTTTGTTTCTATTATTAGATTCTTGACTTAATATTTGATGCTTTTTTTTTTTCTTTCCAAAATCCAAGTAAAATTGATAGTTGCTGTCAGTCTCATATTATAAACGATGATTTATATATTATGCTGTTTTTATGCGGGGGGAGCAGCAACTGTTGCCTACAGTTGAAAAATTGATTATTGCAACTTCGGCCATTATCGGTTGCGTATTGTATCTGCTGTGGAACCATCTTGTGAGAAGGCAAGCTTTTCACAATTTTAGTTATGTTTATCAAATCTTGATGCTTGTTAAAGTCTAGCGTGAGATTGTTTCTTGCAGGGCAGATTGTTTGATTTCGTAAAATTACGGCTTTAGATTATTGATGAAATAGTAACTGCTCACATCATCTTGTTTTTGTCAAACTCTTTTTTTTTTTTTCCTTTTTTGCTATTTGGCTTGCTAATAGACTGGTTGTCTTGATCACATATTTTGCATCAGGTTCCGAAGGGCGTGAGAACCTTTCTGATAAGTTGTCAAGAAAACTCTCTAGACTGGATCTAGTGACGTTTCTGATGCTGCCCTCCTGCTGAAATCATCTATCCCTGCTATGATCGTAAATCTTGTTTAATTTGTTTTTTTTATTTTATTTTTAAGTCCTCCTGACACATCATATGCATTAGTCCTAACTTCACATTTTTATTATCTGGAATATTTTACTTAGGGTAAATTTTAATATGTTTGAAAACCAACAACAGCATGCTTTGTGTATAAACTTCGTGTTCCTTATTTTCTGGTTCTTGCTCCTATTCACTGCCGTGGTTTCATACCATTCCATTATTGTATGCTCTCTGTATGCGCATATAATCATTCCATGTCGATAAGAATCTAAGAAATAATCAACGGCCTTAGCCTTCTTCACCAATAATTGAAAATTTTCAGAGATTTACAAGCTTCTTGTGCTCTGAAAATTGGATGTTTTTGTTGTGTTTTGGTGCTTGCCTGTGCACCATCACTTGATCCTTTCTGGGTGATAGGACTGTAAGTGAATTTAACACTTGTTCCTTCTGGATGCAGGCATTTCAGTACAACTCAGTTCGATATTTTCTGATTTTGGTAATTCGTTATATTTAATCACACCCTAATGATTGTTGTTCTTGATCATCAATTTTGCAGGAATCAACAGAAGGACCAATCATTAGAATGTCAGCAGCAAGCATTCTTACATGTAATGGGAGCCTCTGCAAGCTATGGTATTCATGAGATTCCTTTATCTCTCTCTCTCTCTCTAACTCTCTCTTATGCATGACTTTCATTTATCTTCTGAATTTTTTTTATCATTCTTCATTATTACCCTGATCATTCTTGCTTTTTGAGAAATTTAATTCTGCAGCTTCTATGCCTCTGGTGGACTTGATGGCTTTTCATTTAGAGACATTAGTGCAACAATAACTCCTGTTTTGACGAAGATCTGGGAAATTTCCACCTGGAAGGTGAAAAGGTATGAGGAGAGAATTTTCCGCTATCTGTTTTAATCCTTCTGTCTGGTTTAAGTCATTGAACTGATGCACAAATCTTTTGATTTGTTTCAACTCATTGGCTGTTCTTGGAAATAATTAAAAAGGACGTTCAATGAGCTGGAACTGCAACGCTTGCATTGCCATTTCCTTTCCTGCTCCTCAGATCTCGAAGTATGCAGCAGCTTATTATTGAAGGCAGACTTGGACATAAATGCATAATGTAGAATTATTGAAGGCAGACAAAGACATAAAAGCATAATGTATATAATCTATGTTTTGTTGGTCTCAAGTTCTTGGTAAAAAGAAAATTTATTTGTTTCTCTTAGAGGTCATCTATGTCTCAGAAATATAAAGGCAGCTGTGGCTCATCATTATCGGTGGTATTGCACATCAGCATATGCCATATGCAATATGGTCAGCTGCTGAAAAGTCAACCAAGGTTTGAGTACACTAACCTAACAATTTCAAACTTACATTTGTGTTTATCATCTTGTCAACAATAGAAATTTAGCATCATTTTTTTTTTCTGCATTAGAATTGTGTTTGATGTTGTCAAATTCCTTGGCGAAAAGCAGGAACATATGAGAGAATGTGCATCGATTACTATAGATTCTTGTGTTGCCGCTGATCACCATGTTAAGGTAATTGCTTATGCCTTTTTCTTTTTTGTTGAACTCTGTTACATTGGTCTCAGGCATACTACCAATCTGTTTTTCTATGTTCCTCGTGTTGCAGCTGCTTTCACAGTGGCTTAAGGACCTTTTCTTTCAGCCAAGGAAACATTGTGGATGGAATGATTAGTCTGATGCTGTGAAACAATGTCCTATGCTGTGTTGGTAATTAGTCTGATGCCGTGACATCAAGGGAGGTCCATGCTATTAGGAATAAGAGATTCTCTCATCTGATCTTCTTCTTCTCTTTTCTTTGCTTTCTTCATATTGTTCATTCTGTTGAACAATGACCTTGAATATTCCCTTACATGTTTTTGATTTGTTGTTTGATTCCTGCCGCAGTTTTCGGTTCTGAGATTACCTTGCACTGATAAACATGTGCATTCTGTTTTGCTCAAGCAGTTTTACTTTCTGACAATTTGAGTGTTGGTGATTCCTTGTCAAATCGTATCTAATAATGTTTTCTTCTTTCTGCAGATGACCTTTCATAATTTTTGTCATTGCTTTTGTATTATATGCTGTGAAATGCAGTGCCCGATAAATAAAGGCATGACACAACTATCCTGTTTCTCAATGCTTCCTTTAAAATTCCATGAGGTTGCAAGTTGAACCAATAAATCTTGGTTGTTTGCTGATGCTGAGAATATTTTAGTTTTTGTAATGTGAAGTTTTTAATTATCCATGTTCTAGGCAATGTCTGGAGGAAACTATTGATATTCGGAAGGCTTGGTTCATTCCGTAGGTTTGCTTGGTCTGTATTTATTCTTATTTTGCTCTTGGTTTAATTTTTTCTGCTGCCGGTCATCAGACGTGAATATCACCTCTGTATTATGCTTTGTGCTCTCAATCACCTATTTGTAATTTTGATGCAAGTTGATTTCTGTTTTTTACTAGCAGCTTAAACGAGAAAAAACAGCTTAGGTGGACTCCATCATCAATTTGTCCACGACTGTCGAGGTTCTTTGGTTGAGCAACAATTATTAGACATTGCTGTCTTCTGTCTTTTAGATACTGATATTGCTTATATTCATTTTCTTTTTATTTATGTGGCTATCCTGCATGTGTTATTTGCCTAGGAAATGATCTTCTATCAGCACCTCAAGAGATTTAGTTTGTTTTCTAGCATTTGATTTCATTTGCATTCCACCATAATGTCTCGTGTTGCCAATAATTAGGTCAATTCACCTCTTCTTAGAATACCAGAAATTCATCATCTCCTTGCCCTTTGTTATTAAACAACATCAAAGGATGCTACATGCATCAAGAAGTTGTGCAATATATGTTTATTTGCAAGTATCAATGAAAATTAGAATGTTTGCCTATTGTCATTTTCTGCGTCCTTGAATGTCCTCAGTGGATTGGGGATGTTTGGAGAATCTGAATAGAAGCATGAATGAAGTACATTTTCCTGGCAGATGATGTGCCAAATATGCATCATTTGGTACATCATACCTTGAATTAACAACCTTATGAAATCAAAGGTGGGTTTAGTTTTAGTGGTAAGTAGGTTGTGGATTAGCTTTTGTTTCTTATTTCTCCTTGCTGACATATGATACTGCAGTTTTCTAAGTGTAGTTCGGGATGCCTTTTTGGTGCAGAGTTATGAAGAGTGTGTAGTTCTTCATTCCAGTTATGACAGACCCTCTGGACATTGATTGAGTCAATTCATCAGTTGAAAAGGACAATTTTTTTCTTCTGCCATTTTTCTTCCTTATTGATTAACAAATAATTTATTTTACTCAAGAGTTTCATTCGATACAAGGCTTTGAAATTGAGAAATGACCTAATTTCAATGAAATTTACTGTGTTCAATTGCTTGTTTCTTCTAATCGAAGGAACTTTGCAGCTCTCTTAAAGGAACATTGCAGCTCTTATACTTGTCTCAAATCTCAATAACTTATGGCATGGTAGCTTATCTTCATTTTTGTGTATTTATCTTTATTTAGGGTTTTAATTGCTATTAATTTTGCGTCTTGCAGGAGGATTTCGGCACACTCAGGGACGATCTAATAACATCCCTATGGATACTATTGATGGTTACTTCAAGTCTCTCTTCTTCCAATTATTTTGCTATATGTTTTATAATTTTAATGCTATTTCTTCTTTCGTCGGCTGTTATTGGTCAGGAAGTTGAAGCTGCTCTTGAGTTGGACATTCAAAGCACACCAATGGGAGGTTGGACAGCAGTTGATTGCAGCATTAAAGTTTAAATCTATTAAATGTTTGCTTCTGTGTCACGTGCTGTTAGTAAAGTAAGAAATTTTTCTCAGTTATATTGAAATCATATCATGCTTGCTATTGTGTAAAAACTAAAAAGAAACAATTTTGCCTAAATGGAGAGAAAAACTCAACATGCTAGAAACGTATGCTGTCGATATCTAATTTGTTCAATTTAAATGCCTTCAAGCTACTGCTGGGTTTTTTGATCCACTTTTCATCGTCATGTTTTTCTCAAATTCAATCCACAAATATAGTCATTCTTTATGTAATAGTATGATCATGTGTATCTAATTTCTTGTTTTTTTACATACATTTGTGTTATTAACGTGCATTTTGCTCTTGCTTTAAACAGCATCTAGTGTGAGCAATCGAAGAAGCTTTAAGTCTGCATTTTGGTGTAATAATATGTGCTTTGTCTTGTTCTTAGTCTCTTTGAAGAAAATGGATTTCTGTTTGCTTTTAGCTGCTCAATTGTGAAGAACAGGCTGGCTTAAGTGGACCTCTGTGTTGGTGTTATATCCTTCACTCAATAAGTGTTTCAGTTGAGCACCAAAGCTTTGGCATGTTGAAAGGCATTAGTACTTGGACATTGCCTTTTCCTTTCTATGTCAGTTGTTTGGATGCAGAGTGTATTCACATGTTTGTTCCTTTATGGTTTCATTTCTTTTCGTTTACATCTTTTTCCTGCATGAGATGCTTGTCACTAAAATAATTTGCAATCAGCACTATATGAGAGTTTTTGTGTGAAATGTGAAATTGGTCTTGCAATATTCAGAACTCTTACTTTAATTTTGATGGCCTTCAGCTTTGCATAACATTCAACCGTGTTTGTCATCCAGCATAGTATGTCATGTGACTAATAGCTAAGCCAAAACTTTTATCATCTTAGGATAACATAAATTTCTGATCCCCTTTTTTCGATTATTAAACAACATGAAGAGGACACAACATGCCTGGAACAGTTATAATTACTTGTTGGAGAAATGGCAAGTTGTAGATGGAAGTAAGTATGTTTGCTTTAGTCATTTTCTGCGTGTCTTGGATGTTTTTGGCAGCATGGGGAAGATACAGAGCAGTCGTGAATAATACTAGCATCCATTTGTTTGTTAGAAGTTGCATGGGTTATAAAATCACAATTTTGGCCTACGTTCTATTTTGGTATAAATGATATGAGGGCAAAATAAGTGCCAAGTCTGTTGCAGATCTGTTTGTGCTTTCTTTTATGCTTGCCGACATATAATACTATGGTTTCCTGCCTGTAGACCAGGGTGTTTCTGCAGCATGATGACAGTAAAAGAGATAAGGTATTTTGAAGGTTCTATACGAGTGTTCTCTCTGTCCTCTTTGCAGGTTAACAAATACTGAAGAATGTCTTTTATGCTTTAAAAGCTACTACTGCTGATCTTTTGTGGAGGTCAAGCCCAATTCTCGTTAAAATGTCAGGAAAGTCCCTCTGTCCTTTTTTTTTTCCCCTTTAATCTCACTCATTTAAATAGGTGGACTCTAAAGATTCCTTAACATGAGTTAGCTTCTCTGAATAGTTCCTCCAGTTATAATAGCAGTTTGGGAATAACATTACATGGATCCACATGTAAGCATTCCTTTTACGTGTAAGCAGTACTGCTTCCATGCAATGTGATTGTTCATGTTCATATATCAAATGGATTCTAACCCTTTTTCTTCCTTGTGCACATTTCCTTCCGCTTGTGCTCCATTCTCTCCTCTCTCACTTTCTCATGCTTTTTACTTTATTTATTTTTTTGTTTTTTTTTTGCAAGAATTAAACTCACGCCATGACTGCTACCGCGAATAAATGTTTAGTTTTCTTTTGTGTGTTTTCTTTGCCTTTTGTAGTTGCTGAAACCCACACTTGGATTCCTCCCCAGTGTTGCTGCGTGAGGTTCTAATTCTTCTTGCCTGATTCTCCTACTCTTTTCTTTTCTTTAAATACAAAAGGTAAAACAAAGGTTTTTTTTTAATGGGAAAAAATCTATAATTCGTTGATCTTAAGTTCTCTTGGTGAATTATTTGGTTTTTTTACAGGGCATTTATGTTTCATCAATGTAAAGGCAGCCATGGGCCATCATTATTGTTAATATTGCATATGTAATCTGATTCGCTGCTGAAAATAGTCAACCAAGGTTTGCAAAATCTGGAACAATTCCAAATCACATTTATATTTATCATGATGTCAACAGGAGATGTTTAGCATCACTTTTTGTCTCCTGTGGCGCATTGTGCTTGATGTTGTAAAATTCCATGGTGATAATCAGGAGCATGTGCGTTGATTACCTAAGGTTCTTGGGTTGCCATTCATCACCATTATATGGTAATTTCTTATTCCTTCTTCTTTGATGGCAGCCTAGAGACCCTTTCATTCAGTCAATGGAAAGTTCGGCACTGATCGATTAGTTTGATGCTGTGAAACAATGTATTGTGCTGTGATGGTATGTCCAATTTGTGTTTTCCAGATTCCTGGTGTTTATAAGACTGAGTGTTCTTTTTAATTTTTCTTTAATGTAGAATCCACAGTATAAATTCTTCAGATGCTATGAAAGCAGCAAAACCATAGATTTCTTAGATTTGTGCTCCTTTTCCAGGGCAATCCACAAATACAGTCACAAGCGAGGTCCTTGCTACGACGAATAAGAGGTTCTCTCATCTGATTTTTTTTTTTTCTTTTCTTTCTTATAAATCTTTATTCCATTGAACAACCGATTTTATGTTCGTTGCTCATTCTTGTCGACCTTGAACACTCTTAATATATGTGTAGGCTTTGTTGTTGTTTAGTTCCTGCCACAGTATTTCTGTTTTGAGGATTATTTTGCACGAATATACGTATGCATTTCATTTTTGCTCTTGCAGTTTGTGCTCATTAAGCTCTTGAACTCACTAGATCCGGCATTAAGCGACGTCCTTGCTATCACGAATAAAAGGTTCTCTCATCTGATCTTCATCTTTTTTTTCTTTATTTTTCTGATAAATTTTCATTCAGTTGAACATTTGCCCTCGAAGCCCGCAAAAAAAAAAACCCATATTTTCACAATGTGAGTAGTTATCACGTGATCAAGTCGATGAGAACTTAATATTATAAAGGGAGTCATTATATGATCATAAGTTTGATTTAAACGTATGATCACTCTTCCTTATCTTTTATTTTTAAAAAAATTAAAATATTTAGTATTTAAATATAATTAGTACTGCCTTTAAATTTTAATTTTCAAAACATTTTTCTTCCTATTCTAGTAAACATTTGGTCATTTACTTTTTCCTTATTGTAAAACGGCACCGACTCAATCCATTCAGCTCAAGGTTGTTAGAACTGGACCGGTCATCGAACCGGAAACATTAATGGGTTAAGGTTTAACCGGTTGAACCGGTCGAACCGGTATTTGAACCGGTATTTAATAATATATATGTGTATAAAAGTAATTATAAAAATAATATTTATAAATAGTGATTAAATATTAATTTTTCTAATTTTAAGGATGAAATTGAAATTTTTAATAGATTTAGGACTAAATTGAACTTTTAAATTAAAGTTAATGCTTAAATTATAATTTAAATAATATTTGGGGTCAAATTGTAATTTATGAATTTTTTAATTTTATTGGACCGGTTCAACCGGTCCGGTTTTCACCGGTTTTTTCCGGTTTTGACCTGTTCTTGACCGATTTTTTCCAGTTTTGACCGATCTGAGTCACCCTTCAAAATTTATCAAAACCGACCCGGACCACCGATCGGTCTCCGATTCAACCGATCCGACCGATCGGTCCGATCCGATTCTAACAACAGAGATTCAGCTATATAAACTCCTTCTTGGCGTTTTAGAATGCACAGGGAAGCAAAACCAAAACTTCACCATGTTGCGCCATCGCGCCTTTCCAACGTTCCAATTTTCCTTTCCTCTACAACCGCGATCTCTCTCCCCCCGAAAACCTAAATCTCCATTCAGACAATTCTCCTTCCCTTCACAGCCATTGGCGGTTAGGGTTTTTCAGACTTTGATCGTTTCAAGAACTTGAAGAAAACACGGATTCATCTGGAAATATGGGAGAATCTTGAAAAGGGGCCCCTCCAAGATCGTCGCCAGGGTAAAAATCCACATATTTGTAACTCTTCATTCTTTGATTTTATTTATTAATTTTTTTCACTGTTGATTTTTTTTCGTTTCTTTCGTTCTGATTCTTGCCAAGATTAACTGCATTTAGGGTAACTGTGAGGAATTAAAAACTGCGCATAACATTTGCCGTTTAGCATTTTGCTACCTTTGATTCTTGAGATCTTCCGATTTTCCAGTCTGATCGTTCTTGGGTTCTCCTGATTTGTTTTTTTTTCCCCTTTTGATGTTTTTATGCAGATTGTTTTTCTTTTTTGGACTTATTATTTCTCTTTATGGGTTTCCTTTTTCGGTTTCTTGGAATTTTGTTTTATCAATTTCTTCCTTTTTTTTTTTGTTCTGTTTCCAAGTTTTCCGGTTTAGCTTCTTGATTTTCCTTGTTAATTTTCTTGAACTTTCTTCCACAGATTCTTTTAGTTTTCTTGTTCAGTTTCTTAGAAGGTGTTGTTCAGTGTCTTGGTCTTTCTTGTTCAGTTTCTTGGAATTTCTTTTTTCAGTTTTTGTTTTAGTCTTCTTATTCAGTGTCTCAGTTTCTTGGGCACTGGCGCTGTTTGGATTATTCAGTTTCCTTCTTCAGTTTCTTGCTTTTCTTTAACTGGTGTGGTTGCACCTTTAACAAGTCCTTCTGAGTCATGGAGGAGCGGCATGTTCTCTGGGAAGTGTGGGTTCAACATGCTAAAACAGTTCGTTGAGGTCATTCCCTCTACTGCTGTTGCAAACTTGTAAAATTGACTTCTTAGAGGTTTTCCAACGAGGTGTAGGGGCAATTGTCGCTTCATCTTAATCAATTCAAGATTTTTCCTTCAATTTTCTTAGGCTTTTTGGTCTGCAACTAAGAAGATAAAATAACAGGGTTACTTACATATGGTGTAGGGGCAATTGTCGCTTCATCTTAATCAATTCAAGCATGTTACCATAAGAAGGAATGTAACTTATGCTTTTGGCATGGTGATCAATGTTGACACATGTTGGGATGATACTTTTTGTATTTCATAGCTATTCATGAGCATCGATCTCCTGCTTTGCCACTGGTTTTAACATTTGGTAGCTTTAACTGTTAGAGAACAAGATATTTAATGTGTAAATAGCAATATGGGGAGCACACTAATGGGGAATCGTGGTTATTGTGGATTTTGGCAGTCCCTTTTAAAGCTGATTTACGTTGATGAAGGATCTGATGTTTCCGTCATAGCTTATTGCTTTTGGTTTTCCTATTTGGTTGTTAGCATGTCACTTTCCCTGTGAAAAAAGAAATTGAAGTTCCAATTTTTATGTTATCAGCAGTTTTTAATCAAAGATTAACTAGCATTTTCTGTTTGTTTCTCTGTCGCTATTGGTAGGACATCTTCAATCATTTGTGAAATCTATGGAAATCACTTGTTGGACTTGGGTGGGTCCTCTCGTTCCTATAGATAAGGTTAATATCTTTGCCTTTTCCCTTTCTTTATGGTTTCTTTATGCTATGTTGCTTTGTCTATAATTGCTCCTCAAGCAAATTGGCAGGGAGCTGATGATATAAACAGAACTCAATATGCTGATGAGATCACACATGGATATCTATTTATGGAGTAAAAAAGTCTCCCCTCACCCCGCGAAATATTCTCGTAAGGGATATCGAAAATCATATGATTCTTTTCTCATGCCATTAATTTGTGTCATCCTTTTTTTATTAACTAATTTGATGTTAATAAAAGTTATAATCACAAGTTTTTTAAGGATCTCTTTCAGGAAGGATATTTGGTTACATAGTCTATTCTGTCCAGGAGTGCTTTTCATCAGGCCTTGCACTTCCTGCTTATGTAGGTTAAGAACTTCCGTTTTGATTTCCATCTATGTTATGTACATTTTTACTGTTTGAAATTGATTTTTGCTCTACTTGCTAGGATGGTCATTTATTATGAGCATTGCACGCAGTCAATATCTTGGACTCTGGTGACGTTTGCTTGAATGCATTGGTGAGGTTCCTTATTCAAAATTTATTTGTTCTATATCATCTGTGCATTCTTATTGGTCAACAAGCATATCTATGTGCAAAGTCCTATTGATCACCAAACAATTCGGATACTGCATGTTCCTTCTTTTTTTCTCTTTTCTGTTTCAGGTTGCCATGATTTTTGCTCCTTTCAGCAGCAGCTTCTGAAGCGCACCTTTCACCTCCCTTTTATCTCCCTATCTTTAGCATTTTGTGTTCTTCACGGTTCCTAATTCATCATAATTGAATCACAATTTATGATTATATATTTCTGCCTCTTGAAATATCAAGCAAATGAAACAAGAAGAAACAGGGTACGATGCTTGACTAGACAGTGCACATCAAAACATGGTTACTGGTTTGCATTTGGTACTGGGGTCAGTGAAGAGGTGCTTAAGTTGTAGAGGAAGCTGCATCACTTACACCATCATATCTTGCTGCTGTTGAGCTATAAAATTCATCTGTCTCGCAGGCACAGTGGCATGCCATTATACTCTTGAAAATGTTTATTCACAACAGGTCATCAACTTCTCCTGTCTTTTATTCATTGTCTCTTTTAGCAGTGTTTATGTACCAATAATATCTTCCCTCTATAGTATTTGTGTCTTGTCACTCTGCTCTGTTCTTTTTAGTATTTGTGTCTTTTTAAACATCTCACCTCCCGAGTATGGTTACAGAGAATACAGACTGATACGAGAATAATTTTGGTAAATGTCATTACTTCTGTCTGCGAGCAAGTTGAGGTGAGGTTCACTGAGGATGCTATGCTGGTGAGATAGCAAGAGGTTAAGTATTCCCCTGCTCTTTCTCTCTCTCTCACACACACACACACTCACACGCAAACAACAAGTAACTTTTTTCTTTTAAGAATTTAATTCTTGTATTATTAGCAAAAAACTGAAAACCTGTGGAAATGGGTCATAGCTTTTATCTTTTCTTCCATCTGTTATATTAGGATTGGTAAGAAGATCTTTTCTTCCATCTGTTATATTAGGATTTGTATGTTGGAATGCATTGCTAGCATCTCAACTTTTACATAAACTTTCCTTTTTATTATGAGCAGCTTGTCTGGATAACGTTTGAATTCTGTTTTCATCTCTTTGCACCATTTCTGATGAGGACAGAAGTTACTAGCATGAGAAGATTTGCTTTATGAGCTTGTAACCTTGATTCATTCATATTAAATAGACATAATAAAAGGTAAAAAATGACATGCTTCTGCCAGTTTTCCATTGTTCTTTATTAATGTACCAATTTGAATAGTGACCTTGTTGCCAGATGATGTCTTTTCTTAAGGTGTTGAAGCTTGTTGTTGTTCAACGAAAATTATTCATGTCAAGGGTGTGGAGATCAATGTGAAGTAATGTCTGTCTAATCCACATTGAAAGCAAGAGGTTACTTTCCATGGTATCACGTAATTAAAGCCCACGAATAGATTTGCAGTCAACATTTTTGAGTTGTCTGCTAAAATTTAGGTGCCTTTGTGTAGGTAACTACTCTCTTTAATATGCATCAGCAATGACGCATATTATGGAGCCATTTTTCTTGTCAAACCCCCATTTTTGAGAGAGGGAAAGGAGAGTGAGAGAATATACTACATGTGTTTTTAGCTTAGGCTCTTCTTGGTACATTTTTCTTTCCCATTCCATTGGTTTTCTTTTTTGGTTGTTTTCATTCTAATTATCTAATATGATCTTTTGGGTAGGTCTAACTGGGATGATGAGAGATGGGAATAGGAAAACACCTCTTTTTTGGATTGCCACTGTAATTTCAGGTAAGATTATCCACCCTCCCTTTCCCTTATTTTTTGTTTGAGCCTCTCTCAATACACTACTAGTTTGTCTCATGTTCAGTGCCCCTACATCTTGTTCTGCTGGTATTTAAAGAGTTTTGCTTTCTTTCTTCATATTTGCTTATTTTGATGAGCTCAAGTTGACTGCATGCTTTGTGCTCAAGTGTATGACTTTTCTATAGAACTGCAGGCACTGCTGCTTCCCCTTGGAATCATATTTTTCCCTCACCAGCTCCAATACATGCTTCTGGACCTTAGGTGAAGTTTTATACTATAGATATTACAGGAAATTTTATCAACATTCTTTCTGCACAAAAAATTTGTCAGAGTAGTCAGTTTAATGGTTCTGCCCCTCTGCACTTCATTAATTGCACATGCTATCATGATTACCAAGGTTTGTGTCATCCCGTTCTTGCAGAATGAAGAAGTAGCTAAATCTTATGCGTCGGAAGAACATGATCATGTGATCATTGGAAACATGCCTCTTGTGCTGGAATATGATTCTGACCAAGCATAATTATTTCCTTTCTCAATGTATTGTCTCACTTTCTAGCGCTGATTTTTTCCATTACCTGATTTCCAAGTTTCAAAATACTTATTCTTGTACATGGTGTATATCTGATTTACCATATTGTTTGCTTAAAATAGTTTTACTTTGTAGAAATGAGGAGAAGTTAATAACATGTCTGATGCTGATAGCTCATGATTTTTTCTGGGGGTATCATTCCAAGACAGAGGAAGAGTTAGCCGGAAGACTGGTTTGTTGTAGCACTTGGGAAAATCTCTATTATCTCTCTTTTTCTGATGTGTGGAAATTTGTTTGCTTGTTGATACTTTGATGCACTACTTCTTGTTCGATAAATATGATGGGTGCTCAATCCTCTCTTGCCACCTGTTTACTTGAATCTATGCGCGTTAATCAAAGCTATTATGACTTTGAGCATCTCCATTTTTTTTACTTTCAAGGAAGTAATGTGACTTATCCCCATGACTAAGCCTTATGTCATTGTTTCTACTGTTCTAATTCTCAATTTCATTTGAAAAGTGAGTTGTAGTTGTGTCATTCTTCAAGTGCTTTTGGGCTTTCCATATGACATGGCACTGATGCAAGTTAGCAACCCAAAAGGTGATCTTCAATGGTGACTTTTGTTGTTCCTATACGATTAATTGCTTTTCTACTAAAGTAATTTGTCCTTCGTCAATCTTGGTTTTAGATCTGCTTACCAGGTAGGAGCTGGGACTATGGATCCTAAAAAACCTTAGTTTTTCGATGAATTGCCCATGCAGTGGCTGGGATTGTGGCTCAGCCATGTTTTTGATTGTGGCGCACTGGTGCTGGTAATTTTCTGTTTGATTTAAAAATATTGCCATTTAAGAGTTTTATGCCTGCAGTTGAGCTAAAAGTCATTTCTGTTTCATTTCAAATAATCATCCTCCTGATGGCAATTGGTTTTTCCTTTTTATTCATCTTTGCTTCTAAATGGAAACCTCAGCTGCCATAATTTGACTTAAATAGTTGTTGTGACCTTTTAACCTTTGCTAAGATATTGTTGTTAGATCCGCTTGGAATGATCTTAAATACTTCTCTGAGAAGTTCATGGCCTTGAGAATCTCGATATCTAATTTGGTCCTTTCCTTTTGATTTCCTTAAAACATCTCACAGGTCAGCATGGATTACCTGACGAAACCTCTTGACATGTTCATGGTGATGCACCGGATAATCAAGCCTGGAGGATTGACTATCATGAGGTGATAACTTGTCCACTTCCAGGTATGACTGGTTTCCAAATCCTTATTTTTTAGGAAAGTTCAATGAAATTATTGTGCTTTATATAGCATTGGCTTTGACAGTTTAGTGGACTTGAAACAAACACAATCCATGAAATTATCAATAAAAAAAAATCCCATGTGGAGCGCCAGAAGAAAAAACCATAGGCAATCAGTCCTTAGCTCAATGATTTCATATTCTTACCTTTATTATTTTCTAAATTTTTATATATCACAAACCAGTTACAGTTATGTAGGACTCCCAACCAAGTAACCATAAAGCAATGTTGAAAGGAGAGGGAAAAAGAGAGCAAGGGGTGCGAAAAGGATGAACTTGCACTTTTAAGGCTTTGTTTTGCTGAAGGAAAATCAGACTGGACAATATTAATTCTATCCTATTGAAATCATTCTCCACATATAGCAGTCACCCAACCCAACCAGCGACCACGTTGGCCTATCTTTTTTTTTTCCTTTCCCTGATCAGTCATATATCTGTGACCTTTGTTCAACTCTTTCTATGCTCGTGGAATGGCTTTGCATGCCAGCTTTTTATATTTTCCTTTTATTTAGGAGAAAAAGTCATCTCTATATGGACATCAACGATTGTAGCTGATCATGTTTTGATTGTTGGGTCATATTTCCATTATGCTTGAGGGTTTGAACTTCCTCAGGTAATCGATACTTAGCATACCTCCATAGGGAACATCATTGTTCGGAATTCATGTTAAGTTCAGGGAGATATAATTACCGTGCACATACTCTTAATTCCTTGTTTGGCATCACTAATTTTTAAAGTGCAAGAATTTAATTGAATTCTCACACTTAAAAAAAAAAAAAAAAAACTAACTGATGTGAATAATTAGTAAGTTTTTTTGTCTTAAGGTCATTGCCATTTTGGGGTGATACGTGATGCCTTTATTTAGTGTTGCAGTCAGTGAACTGCTATGTCCAATCTTGGCAAGCAGTTCGATGTATAAATAACATTGAGTCCTTTCAAATGGTATTGATTTTTTAATTTTTTTGGCACATTCAAATGGTATTGATTAGTCTTGGGATGGAGAGCTCTAGTGGTTGTAGTTTTAGGTGATGATGGAGGCCTGCAAGACAAAGGAAATTGGGGCTGGAGATGCTCCTGATGTTTTAAGTTTGACTCCCAAGTAGTATGTGAGAGAGTGTAGTTGACAGAGAGTCGGGCTTATGGGTTTTGAGAATTGCTTACCTTGATCAAGAATACGGCGGGCTTTTTAAAGGTCTTGTTGATTGGGTTTTCATAGCGACACAACAGGTGATTAGAATTGTAACGTGTTATCAAGCATTTGCTCGAGTGATGGGACAAGTGTCCCCCACCACACAAACCCTTGGCTGGTCTATAGTCTTTCCCTTCCTTTAAATGCTCAACTATGAGCTCTTAGTCATTAGGCTAAAGACCAACAAAAAAAAATGTCACATGTAATCAACTTAAGAAGTTGAGGGAGGGATATAGCTGCCCCGAGCTGTTTTGTTCGCCTGGAGGCCCATGTAGGAAGGGAAGTCCTAAGCTAGGGATCCAAGTTCATGATCGGGCTAGTGTTGAGGACTCGGTCCAGGATAGAATCCACGCGGGGTTTGGACCCCATGGAGTTCGCATGGGGAGATCCACTGCATGATGTTTCTGTAGTCTTGGGCCTATGCGTCGGCCTCGTAAGTAGTGGTTTTCGAAACTTTTGTGCAGCATAGACCAAAAATGGTGCTGGCTTTTCTATAAGCACAAACTAATCGTTGGAAAAAGTTGTATAGTGGGAGAAAAAGTTATCAGAAAATTTTTTAAAATTATAATTAATTAGATTTATTATGTAATAAAAAGATAATAATTTTTTTATATAATTACACTTATAATTAAGACAGTTATATAATAAATTCATCGAGTTATATTCTAAAATTTTTTCTATCCAATTGTCTTGGTTATATAACAGTACTCTTAATCATTATACATGCTGTTGACGTTTGAAAAGTAAATTGAGAAAAGAAAAAATAAAGACCTAAGTATATGATAGGAAAAATATTTCAAATATTGTTTGCTTAGATAGTTGTACTTAAATATCATAGGACAGGCGCTGACAGATACATTGGCAATAGTTAGAATCTCAATATAAACTTCTAACCAAAAATGATTAGTTGAACTTGATTATTATGTGATTATAATTAGAATCGTCCAACAGATTTTGTGATAAACATCTTGTAGTCAGAATCTCCCCAATCCCTTGATGCAAACTTGGGAAATACTACGGTCAAAAGTTTGAATGTTGGTCTAAGGTTTGAACATTGTTATAATATGTGAGATCTTATGTGGACTCAAATCTCATAAATCTCATGTATTGTTATAATATGTGAGATCTTATATTGTTAACAAACGGAAGTTATCTTAATGTCAGTCCAACAATCTAATGATTGATATATTCAATAAAATTTTTTATATCAAAAAAAAAATCTCACAAATTCAAATAGATTTAAAACGATTTTATACTATATAGTATGTTTTATAATATATGAATGATATTTGATACAATATAAAAAAAATATATGATAAATAGTAAATATTGTGAAATTTTTTATATTATATAAAATATTATAATTGTAGTATGAAAACATTTCGAGTCAATAAAAATTTTGGCACTTAAGATATTTTTTATTTGCATCTAAGAGTTCATTTATCTGCTAGAAAATAATTTATTTTTGTAAAATATTTATAGTAAAAATAATAATTTTTCTTTATCATTCACTTAAATTATAATTTGTATTTTTCTCTAAAATAATTTTATTTCAGAATAAGTGTAAATTATTTTTTCTGAAAATTTTAAAATTTTTCTCAAATATTTTTAAAATTTTTCGTTGTAAAATATTTTATATGGAATAAAGGTAAAAAAAAAAATTTATTATAAAATTTTTTTATTACAAACAAACATAACTCTAAGTTGGTGGAAAATTGGAGAACGAGATTCAACGCAAGAGGCCTTGTACTCAAGGTTCTCAGAACCAAACCGGTCATTGAACCGGAAAGTTGAGAGGTTCAAAGTTCAACCGGTTCGACCGGTAAAACCGCTGTTAAACCGGTAAAACCGGTATTTAATATTAAATATATAAAAATTAAATTTTTATATAACTTATATAATTATATAAAATGTTATATTATATAAGAATGATAATAAATATTTAAAATAAAGTGTATTTTAAGAATTATATTAATATTTACATACATTAAAGATATTACAATTAGTATATTTAATAAAATATAATTTATAAAAATTAATTTAAAAAATAATATTTATAAATAGTGATTAAATATTAATTTTTAAAATTTAAAGATTAAATTGAAAATTTTAATCAATTGAGGACTAAATTAGAATTTTTAGTTACAATTCTTTTATTTTGAACTCTTCCATCTAAACAAGGACAAAATTAATATGAATACCCATAAAATATTAAAAACTAAAGTCATAACTAATTTAGATTTAAACTTTAAAATCAAACAAGCATTTAAAATTTCTTTAGGGTTTTTTTTTTTTTTTTAAAATTCCAAACCGGTCCAACCGGAAGAATCGGTACCGGTTCACCAGTTTCCGGTTGAACCGGCCGATTCTCCGGTTCTCTGACCGGTTCTCATCCAGAACGGTTTTTTGTGTGAACCGGACCGGACTAAGGACCGGTTCCCAATTTTTTCGGTTGAACCGGCCAGTCCGGTCCGGTTCTTACACCCATGCTTGTACTCTGGACGGTGATGTCGGTGCCTCTTTTTCAACCATGCAATTGAGTGAGCATATAAAGAATTAAATATAGGAACTTTCTTCGAGGAACATGCGCGTATGAAATCGTGTCTTTTAACAAATTGCCAGTCGATACTGTTAGATGGACATAGAAATTTATTAAAAGATTTAGTTATATTATAATAATATATATATTGTTGTAATAAAATATATATTACTTACAATGAAAAATAAAATATAAATTTTTATTGTAAAAAATATTAAAATTATTAAAAATATATAAATATTATTATAATATAATCAAATTATTTGATAAAAAATATGTACTCATTAATTTTTTCCCTTGTCAAAATATGCATATTTGTTTGTACACCACAAGATGTTGAGAACAGAAGAACCTAATTCTCGGGAAACCTGATAATTGAGAATCCATTATTAATTTTCACACACATTTCCAGAGAAACTGGTTCCCAGCAGCTATTGTTTAACGCTTGTGCAAATGTTTCCCAGATTAAAAGAAAAAATTTACATGTACTAAAAAGACTGCAAAGCAATATCTACACAAATTTCAAAGACACATTTACCACAAGACTACATAGCACACAAATCCAAATCAACAAACAAAATGGCCGTGGGTGGGACGTGTTTTGTTTGGCAACAAAGATCAAACCCAACCCTGCTTGTAACGGCGGAACAGGTCCTCCGTTTGGGCATTTCTGAAAGCACTGCAGGCGATGATATAGACCCATATAAGCACCACCACTGCCACGATCAGAATGATGTTGGCCGTCCTCCATTCTTTTCTTAAGTTGCCTAACAGGCCGGCTTTGCAAGAATTGCAGTTGTAGCAGAGTTGGTGCTGGTCATTATTCCACAGGTAGCAGTCTGGGTCCGCTGTTGGGTTTGTTGGGTTTATCCACAGTGTTGGGTTCACGTAACTGTATCCGCATACTGTTGGGGGCTTACAGCACCCTGTCTGGAATGCATAATTTCCAGTGCCCAAACAAAAATACAGCAAAAGTGAAGAACCCCATCAAATTAAATTATGCCACTTACATGCCAAAGCTGGCAACCACATAAACTCCTCCATAACGTGCATTTTTATCTTTTTGAAATAAGGACAAAAGCTGTTGACATCAATAATACAAGGAGGATCATTCTCTCTTCATAATTGGCAATACAACTTGGCATTGTCTCAAATTCTTTCTAATGAGCTATCATGCCGATGCTGATTACGATTAAAGTTGCAAAACATTGAAAGCGCCCTCATCTAATTATGGACCACAAGATCCGTTCCAAGTGCTAATTCAACGTGATTATCATGTCTAGGTCCCACTTCATTTTTTAAGCTAGAATTGGACCATTTGGTCCTCTGTCCCAGTCCTACTCTGCTACTCCTATCCTCATCTCATGCTGTTACTAAGAATTTTCCTACGAAATTGTTAAGGATAACGAATGCTTAGGAAAATGAGTCGATTTAGCTGCAAGCTTCTATTACAGTCCCTATGGAAATCATCGCCGCAAGGCCACATGGTCACTTCCAATTGCTTAATTCTAGACACTCTAGACAAGTCTTATGCAAGACAAAGAATGATATTTTAAGCAAAAGGGTATAGAAAACTAGAAAAGTTACTTTCAATAAAGCTATGCATTTTGTGGAATACAGATGCATCGTCACATGGGACCATAATTTTCAACTTTCATTTTATGCTGACACGTGAATTTGAGTGACCACAAATTGATTGACAAACTAACTCCCCAATTTCTTAGCACAAAACCCAAACAAAAAGAGCAAAGATAAAGTAATATGGTCAATTTACTGTTTCTTAACAGGAAAATTTCAGGGATTTTTTTTTCCTTTTTTGCCCTTTTTGTTTTCCCTTGGGGAAAAACAAGTAGACTGGAAGAAAAGTGAAGGAAAGAACTTGCCTGGAGAGGAGAGAGATCACCCATAAAGAACTGATCAGCGGTAACAAAGTTCTGATTCACCTTAGCACAAACATCGCTTTCGGCAAGACAAGCGCTAATCTTCCGCCAATTCTTGGAATCCACCACATGGTCCCTCAGCCAAGACGAGAACCCTTCAAGCCTGTACTCTTTGTAACCCCTCCCCGGCACATCGTACCCGCCATCGCGGCGCGTGACCACAAACGCGAAAACCAGCAGGATCAGGAGAAGCCCGATGAGGATTGCCATGCAGCAGAGGTAGAATGCCAAGAGCGTCTCTTTGTACCAGTAGGCGCCCACGAAGCCCGCCAGGGACACAAGGAGCACCAGGAATCCCAGGATTACCACCGGCCACCGGAATAGGTGGATGCATTCGTTGTCCGGCTTCGAGGCCAGCCAGATGCCGGCGGCGATTATCGGGATTGAGCAGAGGAAGGCTATGAAGTTGACGACTGCTGTTATGTTGTTGGCCACTGCCATGTTTTTCTTTTTTTTTTTTTTTTTCAAGTTCCTGAGTGTTTTTGGCTTCGGAATTCAGACAGAGACTGGTAGGAGAGAGTTTTACTAATGCTATGAAGTTTCCTTTGGTTGGTCAGATAAGGTCCCAAGGGGAACTGCGAGATGTGATTGCTGTGGTAATTGTGTGAAGGTCGTTGGTGAACTTTTCGTAGGAAACGAACAAAGCACGAAAGGGAAAGTCTTTGTGGTTAAGGTTCTGGGACAGTGAAATATAAATGCCTCTCTAGCGGTGGGGCTGTCACTGCCGGGTGTCCTCTGCCGGTGGGGGCGAACTTGTTTAAGGAAAATTTTAGTTTAACTTAACAATGAAGTAGTAATAAAATGTAATTTTTAATTAAATAATTAAAATTTTTAAGAAATAAATAATAATTAAATATTATTAAATAAATTATTATTATTATTTTATTATTATTTTAAATTAAATTATTTAATAAAATTTTATATTTAATTGTATCACAATACTAATTTTAAGACCTCATTCAAGGGACGCGGCTCCCAGTCCCTATGTGGGGGCCCTGCAATTGCCCCCTTACATTTAAGGGGGCAAATACTGGGGGGCGTGGCACCCGTCGGTCTGGGGTGCTGCGTCCCCCAACTTTTATCCATAATTTTGTGGACACGGTACGAGAAAAAATGCTTACATTCTTGGTCCCTTCCCACTTGTTACACATGTCACCGTTTTATTGTTTTTTTTGGGTCAAAACCGTTTGTTTTTTTAGGTCAGAAGGAGGCCAGGGGCCTATATACAAAGCTCAACGACAAACAACATTCTCTAGGCCGACTGACCCCTAGTTGATCTCGCCGGAGCATGTCCACGATGCAATCAGGAGGCTGGAGCAACACATGGACACCCCAAGGCTTGCGCAAAGCCCAAGACGCCCAACCATCGGCTACCCTGTTGCCTTCTCTGACCCTTTTTTGTTTGATGACTCTCATGTCACCGTTTGCTCGCTAAACACATACACGTTTATCCCATTATAAAAGCTGCCATTGAGCCCAAAGTTCAATATGGCCTGGGCTTCTGTAAGCCGTCCATTAAAAGAGTCCAAAACTTTTGTCACGGTTGGATCCAAATAAACCGACTCCTTCGGGCAAGGTCAGAATTTCCGTCCATATTAAAGACCAGTAGTTGCCGAGGTTTGAAATCCTAACTTTAAATTTTATTCACATTATTTTTTGTTCTTTACAGTTATTCTAGCAATTCTAATAAATAAAAAAAGGAAAAAGAGTCTGGGACTAGTGGTAAACACTGGCGGATAAAGTGTTCGATCATTGTCACATGAAGGTGTAGATTTGAATCGTTATTGCGGTTGTTGGACTAAATGTATAACTAACTGGCACTAAAATATGAATATGGATTTGCTTCACAGTAACTTAATATTTATCTTATGAAGAATTGCAATCATCCCTAATAAAACTGCAGGAATGCATCTGTGCATTTCCTTTTCAAGAATTTCCATCCACGTGGATTTATTAACCGATTCCCATTTTTTATTGGGCCTATTTCGATTGATGTTACTTGCTACGCTTGTTTACTTTTTTCCTTTGAATATAACACACTGATTAATTTTAACCACACGAATTTATATATATTTTTTTTTAATTTTCGTTGAATTTTATCTAAATTTTAAATTTTTTCGTCAATCAACTTGGCTTATTGTTCAGTGAATCAAATTAAAAAATTTTTAACTGAGCACATGTTATAAGTAGAACCCAACGAGACCCAGCAGTGGCAAACTGCGGATCAAGCAGGATTGTTTCGGATTGTGAATTTTGATATAAAAAACATATGGTGGAAACCAACAGTGGGTGGCACTCGAAGCTCTGGAAGAACACATAAAGCAAAATCTAAGGTTATTATTCTTGTGTAATGTGTACCGTGTAGTAGTACAAACTACATATTATTTTACAAACCGAACTCGTAAATTAGCATTACAATTGAACTCTCCAGACACGATGGCCATTGGCCATTGGCCATTTGGATTTGACTATTTTAAACAGAGTTGACACGTAAAAAGAAAAGAAACATTAAGATTATTTTTTTTCCTTTTTCTAAATGCTTGAAAACAAAAAAAAAAAAAAAAAAAAAGGGAGATAGTACTAATACCAACTGCCGAAGAAACAACTGGTAAATTTAGGCCTGGGGAGTACTGTGGCCGTTGGCCATTTTCTTCATGTGTTCAAATCTGGGTTCCTTATCTGCAAACTTGGTCGTGGCATAATGCTTCAGGTAGTCTTCAAAGCTATAGTTATTTGGGTATAACAGTCTGGGAGCTGAAGAGATAAAGGCGTCACCAGCAGGATTGTAGAACGTTGCAATGGAAAGTCTGCTTCCATTTTTGTCTGCCATAACTCTGTGCAAAACACTTTTATACCTTCCATTGCTCAAGACTTCAACTTGGTCACCAATGTTAACAAAAATGGTGTTGTTCTTTGACGGAGGGATCTCTACCCACTCCCCATCTTTCAGGAATTCGAGACCTGGGACTTGATCGTCCTGCAGCAAGAGTATAATCCCACCTGCATCTGTGTGCTCTCTAAGTCCTCTCACGAGCTCCGGCTGCGGACATTGTGGGTACTTAGCCACTTTTGTCCCCACGGAAGGACCTTTACTTCCTGAGAATGCTTCCTTTATGTGGGATTTCTTCAAACCAAGATTCTCGCACATGAGTTCAGCTATCTTCTCTGCTAGCTTAATCAGTTGGGCTATGTACTCATCCATTGCTTTGCTGCACATATTCATGAATTTTGATCAGACAACTTTAAGCTGCGTGTGAATTGTGGAAATCTTTAGTGGATATAGGTTAGTTGAGATCAAGAATTAAAGTATTATGTACCTTTAAATAATTTAATTTAAATTTTTTTTAAAAAAAATAAATTATTAAATATTATCAAACGTATCTGTATTTTCTTAACTTACACTCACATAATGATGCTGTTTTAAATGGAATTTTTTTTGACTCACCAAAGATTGTCAGGGAGGTTAGGAATTTCATGGATGTTGGACTTTGGGCGATGCCAAATGAAGAAGGTGCTCTCCCAGTCCATATCAGATGCATTTTCATTGTTCTTCAATCTCTTAGCTATCTCTGATTCATAAAAGCTTTCCTTCAAGTTTTCCTCGTAGTGGTAATTGACCAATTGCTTCACCTTCTCCATCAATTCTTTGTGAATTCCATGGTTATCAACCTGGAAAAGTTCGAAAAACAACGAGATTATGAAATTCATGTGGATGGACAAGAAATGCCAGGATAGACACAGAACAAATCAGCATCATTTTTTACGATTTTACCATAAAGAAACCCCATTTCTCACAAGCTTGATGCAGAAGTGACATAGTTTTGCTCCTGTTCTCTCCCTCAACTTCATTCAATCTAATCACTGGAATGTCCATCTTTGATTTCTCTTCACTCACTGTAATCGAGAATGCATAAAACAAGCAAACTTAAGAGGAGTATTTAAATGCTTAAAAGGGTAGGCAGGGGTTCTGAACCTGAATCGTATCTTACCGTTTTTAGTTTATTACACGGCAGTTGGGATCATCAAAATTAGTGCAGCTTATATAATGAGTGCAGATTCATTCATCTTCACCACCATGTGATCTGATTCCCTCCCCTTTTATTTCTTCCAATTTTCAATTCATGGGTCAACCATTCTATTCCTGATTAGGGAACTTTTCCCAAGCAATCGGTCCCTCTGATAGACTTTTATCAGTTTTATTTACGATAATAATAAGGAGTCACACTTTTTACTCTATGTTTGTTCTACACAAATCTTATTATCTTTAAAAATAATTTTGTATGTAGTATAGAATAAAAAAATACGACTGTATAATGAAACTCTTTTAATTATTAGTTTATTGGATTTTAAACAACAAATCCGTGGGCAGCAGTGGAGGCAGTGCGGCACTGCAAATGGTTTTCTGTGGATGGTATTCTGCAGGTCAAGCTAACAATGGGCGATTTTGCCGGGATTGTTAACTGTCAATAATTGTAATTGTTAGGCCAAAGTTGGGCAGGTCGGTAGATCTGTGTCAGCATGGTTTTCTTTAAAGGGGAGCACTACATGGGCATACGGGACAGTCATATGTTGTCCACACGACAGTGTGGCAGTGGGTCCCACAAAGAAAAAAATAATAAAAAAAGCATAAAGCAACATAACATGGCCTTGTACGGATTATGGTGTTTGATTTTCAAATTCGGCAATAAAGCGTCGGGATCTTGATTAACGGGAAATGGCTTGATTAAATTATGTTATTGTTTTATTATTTACTTTCGGAGAGAGTGGAGTTAATGAGAGAGACGAATAAGAAGGGTAGTTTGTATGAACAGAAAGGGAAGGTTTGATTTGGGGCATTTATTCACTGAAAGAATTGGCTGCAATAAAGGTAAGAACCAAGAAATTGTACTGCTTTTGAAGTTAATATGACGCGTTCGGAGGATTGTTGTAGAAATCTGTTGATTTATGGAAGATCGTGGACTGAAGTGGAAGAGGCGCATAAGAGGAAGTGAATTTTTTGTGGACGTGTCGTTGTAACGATCAGAGTAAGGGGTAAGGTGGGCTCCTGATATTGTTGTTGCTGATATATTGAAGAATAGTGGTGGTGTGGTTTGGATGGCATTTAGAAAAATTGGGTTTGTTTTGGCGAGTGAAGCCTGCGCAGGTGAGTCCTCAAAGGCACTTTAAAGTTTGCGTGCAAATTTGCAAGATTGCACATGTTTTTTGCAAATTCTTTTTAACAACAAGCTTTTTTTAAAGACATTATTGTTTTTGATGTCAGCTTCTTAAAATGTGCATGAATGCAATTTGTAAGGGCATTTGTCCATAAAAGTAAAGTAATGTTAGTTAGTGTGTATTCATGGTATAATAGAAGATGAATATGGCCTGTATAACGCTGCGACAAGATATTTTTTATACAATTTGGTTAAGTAAGCATGCAGTTTAAGTCAATAAAGAGAAGTAGCTAATGGGTACAAAGGATATTGGACATAAAAGCATCGTAATGATTCTTAGGTTGATTTTAGGATAGACAATTTTTTTTACAGGGGAAATTGAATGGAAGAATACTTAATTCTCCTCGTCATTATACTCAATCTAAAGGAAATGTGCTGAGAAGTCATGGATATGTATTGGTAATTATCTAAATATATGTTTGTTGGGTAGGAAAATGGCACGGATAGTTTAGGGCAGGCTGGATGCTCACTTTGTTAAAGATCCATTTAGTACACGCATGGATCTGACAAACTGACCTAGAGGTTTGGTATTATTTGCTTATAACTTATGAGATGTATCATGTCGCAGCAAGTGTGTCCAAATTGAAAGACCAGATCATTATCTGGCCTTTGTTGTACGATTGATACACCTTTTCACCTAAGGTCGCACACTGATTGATGAAAGCAAAGAACCATTAATTTTCTGTTTGATTAGCACCCATTAATGACAAGAATGTACCTCAATATAAGGGTGGTATCAACTTTTCTTTGCTAGAGAATTTTAAACTAAAGTCATTGCAATGAATGCTATTTGACTCGTTCAATTTCAACCTAGATTTGTCTTGAGAACATCATTGAGATCCCTCTCTGGAACAGCTGATCAGTCAGCTTGTGTTCATCAATAAAACAAACATGCATGTTTACGAAGCATGCCAAAATGAACTTGCATGATCCCCCTTGTTCTTCTCATTTTGATCCATTGCCTCTATCTTGGATTTTGTTGATTTCCAATTGCATAACTATAGATGTAACATGATTATGTGAGTTCATATTACAAAGTTATTATTGATCTACTCCTTTTTTGATAGTGGTGATACTTAATGCTGCTTAACTTTGTACAACATGTATTGATAACAATTTTTTCAAGTTTATCTGAAAATTTTTTAAATAACTAATTTAACTTTTGCAATATGATGGTTATTGCATTGATCCATAGACAGTTGAAGTGTCAGTATTCAATCTTCGCTTTTATTTTCAAGTTTTTGTTGAAGCAGTTGGGGCCACATCTTCGGACAATGCAGTGCTAGGATTTTTGTTCAATTGTCATCTTGATTAGTATTGAAGCACATTAGACCTCTGTTATAAAGCAATCTTGCATGTTTTTGAAGTCCAAGGGACTGTCTTTAACTTAATTAAAGTTTATGTTTAGTTTAGTGAGCAATTTATCATGCAAACCTCTTAATTTGAATTTTTAATGTACTTTTTTAAATGCCTCATAGATAATGAATATATTGATCAATGAAATAGTAGAATGTCATTATTCTCTCAATCCATTTCCTTAAACTTGATTGTCTGATTACTCCAAAATCAATTTGAGTTAAGGTCTTCAGCACTATTAAACCAATATTTGTCATTTGTCATCAGAAATTGTGAGAAGCTCAATAACTCTATGTTCAGGGGACTTCTATGCACAGATTAGGCCACCTTTCTTGTTATCAATAAACCTATGTATATAGAATATTCATTCTCCTTATTTTTTACAAGCTTGAGTAGAACAAAAATTAAGGTGATACATTGTATTTTTATCTATTTCTTGCTGAAGCGTAATATGATAGACTATGGCATCTAGAAAATTTCATATGAGAATTTCCATATTCTTTTGTCTTTTGTGGATTCCTTCATAAAGGCCTTTGTCGTAGTTCATGAAGCAGCAAGAAGGAAACTTGGAATGTACCATTTTGATGTGCAGCTTTGTATGTTTTTACTTTGTTATTTTGATTCATTCGCATATGCTAGCATTTGAATTTACTCGTATAATTATATCATATCCTTCAATATAATTACCCATGTTCCATAGATGCTTATTCCTCATTTCCTCGTCTTCCTGGTTGCAGGATATCTTCGGATTTGGTAGCTTGTATTGCAGTAAGTTCTTGTCAATTCGAGAGAAGATGCATACAAGAGGGTGTGCAATTCAACTGTGCTTATCTGTGTTAAATGGTTTCTATTTTTAGCTTTGTTATTGGGAAGATGTTCGCTGGTGCTAGCTTTCATAAGCTACTAATTGGTATTCAATAAAATATTGTTTGATTATGTGCATGGGGATGTAAACTCAATCAGAAATGGGAAGACTGAACTTTGGTGTTCAAGTGAGACTGAACTTTGGTGTTTAAGTGAGACTGAACTTTGGTGTTCAGGTGAGGGTCTCTTATAGTATATATGCTCTCTTTCCTCACGGATTATATTTTTGATGGGGGCATAATTTTTTCTTGGTTGTCAATACCTCAAAAAAAAAAATAAAAGTTGCGCCTCGTTACATGGACGGGAATAAGAACACGCGAAAAAGACAAAAAAATTTTTTTGTGCAACCAACTGATTTATTTGTGCAACAAAAAAATAGATAAAAAAATATTTTCAAATTTGTTGCAATAATTCAGTGTCTTGTTTCACAAATAAACCGGCTGATTGCACAAACAAAATTTTCCATTTTTTTCGCGCCCACTTTTTTCCCATCCACTGAAATTTTTCGATAAAAGTTATCAATGGTTGCTAGAACCAAGATTAGATGTGAATGTACAATATAAAAGCAAAAAAAGAATTTAAATGCTCATCATGTAAATTAGAAATTGAAACTATGAAATTCTGTACTTATGAGATGGTTGTTAAAATTGCGATTCAAATCGTAAGATCATATCCTAAAACGCAGAGTGTACATATTTCATGAAATTTGTTACAAAACTTTTTTTTTCCCTTTTAATTTTTTTAAAACAATACGAAAATATTTTAAATTTTTAATGGGTGTGTACGCCTTTTGGTATGAAAATTTTTTAAAAAAAATTAATTATTTTTTTATTTGACTCAGTATATTTGGTACACCTAACAATTCTATTTTGCAAAAGCATCAAATGCATCATAGAGTAATTTTATGGTGCCATAGACTTACGGAGAAAATGTTGAAGAAGTGTCAAGTACATGTGAGAATTATGACAAACATATAATTTTGTGTATCGTTGAACACTAATGGATTAGTAATCAAAATAACATATTTGAATTGTCCATTTATATGGTTATACTTGAATTTTAATCTAAAAAATTTATAGAATGCTTAAAACTTAAAGATTACATTTCAATTGATATTTTTCACTTTTTTTTAATTTTAGTATAATCTTACGATTTTAAGATTCAATCATACGATTCGATTTTAACAGTCCCAAAATGATCTTAAGTAGAATCTCAATTTTAACAACCTTACTTATGAGTAGTATATATTCAAAAGAAAATTGATATTTTAGGATCATTGCGATGGATTCCTATAACTCAATTCTAAACTTTTTATCTTATTCAATATAATTTTCTCATAAAAAATAAAAATAAAAACCATTTTAGAATAACACTTGCACAAAACCTAAAAAATAAATATAGAATAACTCTGTGCATGTACGACTAGTTGGGGTAATTGGCCTCTGCATTCATACTGCACCGCACCAAACTTTCTAGTTTGCACAATAAAGTACGTGGTAATTTATTGGAACATTTTTTTTTCTATAAATTGATAAATTAAATTGAAGTGATACTCAAATTTTAAGCAAGTAAAGAGACAATGATACTTGGTTAATGCAATACGAAAAATTTAAGTGGACGGGAAAAGGGCGGACGCAAAAAAAACAAGAAAATTTTTTTGTGCAATCAATTGATTTATTTGTGTAACCAGACACTGAATTATTGCAATGAAATTTGAAATTATTTTTTCATCCATTTTCCGTTGCAGAAATTAAGTTTTTTGTTGCATAAATAAACCAGTTGATTGCACAAAAAACTTTTCCTTGCTTTTTCGCGTTTTCTTTTTCCCGTCCACCTAATCAAACTCAATGTAATATAGTGATATTAATTTGTTCAAACTTATCTAGTCATGTGTCAAGTTATTTATATAGAGTGATTAATAATAAATTGCTATAAATTTCTTAATTTGTATAACAGAAGGATGAATTTCTGAAATTTTATTCTTTTATAAATTTTATCAAATTGACTTATTTAATTTTAACCATGGTTAATTGCAATTGACTTCTTAATTTGAGTGAGAAACTAGGCTACTTGAATTTTATTAAGGAAAAAAAGTACATATTGGACATGGGAAGAGCTTAAGGTCGTGTAACAATATGTTACAAGAAAAGCACAAATTTGTTGCATAAACCAAAATATGACTTCAGTTTTCAAACATTGTATATTCAACAAAATTGCTTTGATTGAATATGTGAATAAATAAGTATGTTCTAATGAAAGCAATTTTGTTGAATAGAAAATAATTTTGTGGCACGAATTTATAAGTTTATTGAAATTCACTATTAATGTTTCTCTATTTTATGTGAACTAATATCACTTTCTTGTCATCCTATGAATTAGTATCATGTAATTAGTTAAACTTAATCAGTTACATCCCACACAAATGATGTGCATCAAATATATTCTTTACAATTAGAAATATTGGTGTTCAAATCGGAATTTTAATTTTTATACAAATAAATCCTACAAAACTATTAAAAGTGCAATGGAGCATATTAAATTTGCAACAAGATTGACAGAATAAGTAACAAATTACAAAATCGTAGGCAAATTCAGTATCAAACTGTTGCACATATAAATAATTTAATTGCATATTTGATAGTTATTGTTGCACATTTATTAAATCGATGAGAATTAAGCAAAATTTTATTGAAGAACATGTTTTATCTGAAGTATGATTATTGAGACACGACATGAGTTATAAATAAGAACTTAATATTGATTCGACAATGAGTACAAACATAATTTTGGGGGAAGTATTTGTTAATTTGCAAATAAGGTAATTTGAAAAGTCACTATTGTTAAAAACATTAGTAACATCACAAAGTAACTACAATTCTGACTACTTATATAGTACTAAGTCAACAACCTTGTCATTTTTTCTTAACATAAAAAGTTTATAATGAGATGATTGGGTTAGACAAGATCTATATTGTGGATTTAAACTTCAAAGACTAAATTTTCATTGTTTTTTTCCTAGCATTATCCCTTGAAAGTCTGATTAAATTAGTAACAAGTCTGATTGCTTGAGTAACAAGCTATAAAGTCTTACGAAACGTAATAGCTTACTCGTTTCACTTTAATATCAATGTTATTGCACATCCAAAATTATTGTACATCTAGTGAATTCTACATGAAAATTTATCTAATTTGTTTCTTGGACAATTTGTTGCTTATTTTGTCCTTTTTGTTGCACATCATATTGTGATTATGTCACATAATACTCTATTTCCTACTAAAATTTGCTATTTTGAATTTTGCTTTTGTTCTTTTATTAGATAACTAGAAAATGACAAATAATTAATTTTGAACATAAAAATTTACTTTTTTAGTTTTCGTCCTTAATTTGTTAGTGGATCCCAAAAAATAAAAATTATAAACTATTTTGACATTTCACTTTCCTACGCATAAGAACAATATTTCCAGCAAACAAATGTCTAAGGGAGCTTATATAGAAACATATTCTGTAAGTAACTTTGTTTTGATGTTATGTGAGGCTTATAATTATACAAAACAAGTATCTCCATTCTCAAGCATGTTGTATAAATCTCATCCAATCAATTGAGTTTTAATTAAACAATATTAAAAGGATTGTTGGAATAAGCTTGTAATTTATTGGAAGATAACTATTCTTTTACGAATTCAATTGAGGCAACTTACTTAATTTTGATCAAGCATAAAGATAATAATTTTTGGTAAAGGCAAAAAAATGATGTTGATTTGCTTAAAATTTTTTACCCACATGCCAAATTATTTATGGAAGAGTCGTTAATAGCAATTTCACCATATTTTTTAATTTGTGCAACAAACTAATAATTATTAGAACATACTTGTACTTTTCTAAATTCAATAGAAGCAATTTTTTTTTAATTTTAACTAAGTAGAAAAATAATGATACTTGGCTAAAGTAAGATAATGATATTAATTTGTTCAAACTTATTGAATATTATGTCATGTTGTTTATTGAGAGTGATTGATAATGAATTGCAATATTCTGCTTAATTTGTAGAACAAAATGGTAATTTTTTGGAACTTATCCCTTTTTTTTTTTCAAATTTTATTGTTGCGACTTTTTTAATTTTAACTATAATAAACTGTTATCAACTTCCTAATTAAGAACCTTTTAAATTTAATCATGTTTATTTTTGCTCAAAAAAAATTAATCATATTTATTTGATAATATTAAATTCAAGCAAAAAACAATTTGTGCAAAAAAAAATTTTAAAATAGTCTCAAATTGTCATCTTTTTATAATTAGGAGCCAACACAATTTTTCCCAAACTCGCAGCTAGGATTGCAAACAAGCCGAAATGAACCGAATTTTGTTAGGCTCAAGTGTCGATCAGTTTATTAAACGAAATTAAAAATAAGACTCTGTGTAAGTATCATTTAAAAACTAGCCGAGTTCGAGCCTAACTTTCCAACTTTTAATAAACTGTATCATTTAATTTTATACTATTAACAAAATAATCAAAATTAAAAAATTTTATTATTACACATAAAATAAAAGATCAACAAATGTTTATTTAAATAAAATTAACCCATTAAAAATAAATATTTAATTTTAATGTATAAATATAAATATGTGTAACATATAATTTTAAAAATGAATATAATGAAATTACTTTTATACATATTAAATGTGTTTATGCAGAACGAATTTTTAAATGAGTTGTTCACGAACCTAATCATGTCGAACTTGCCTTTACTCAGACTTTGTTCGTTTATTAACGGAATTTTAAATTTAAATTTGTGATCACTCGTTTAACTAAATAAACGAGTTCAAGTCCAACCACCGAATTTTTAATAAATATATCAACTCACTTATAGTCTTACTGGTAGTGCTAATACCTCAAAGATTTTTTCGGTTTCCATCTATTTCCTAATGCACTTCACGAATTTTGGGAGAGTTGCGATTTTTGGAGGCAATTTTCCCTCCTATTTTGCTACACTCTCAATCTATCCCGCTCTTTTGTTTTTATTTTTTTATTCGCCTAATTGCTAATGGACCATTTGTTTATTTACTTGCCAGCTCAGATTGGAACGCGTTGGGCATTACAGTATGCCCATGTACATTTTCCGTTCTTTAAAAATCAGATCTTAGATAGATTGACATGTTTGGTACCAGGCATGTGAGACTTATCAGCTGACGTAAGAATTTTACAGAAACTAGAACATTTGAAATCCATTTCGAATTTCTAGGACAAAGTGGACAAAATGTGTGTTTTCCTGTGTGGTTTCTTTGTTGTTCTTAATTTTCCGAAGAGAAAAATCCTGCCATCAGGAAGAACTTATTATGGTTTAAGAAAACAAATACGAATTCCGGCCGGTCAGCCTTGTGTCAGTCTCCTAACGTTCTCAATTACGTTAGTTTATATGTGTTAAGTAAGCAATATTTAATTCAGACGTTCCCAGAACAATTCGTCAAGCACTAGTTGATAACATTAATTTGCACATCACATCTGTAATTATGCGCAATAGGCGAGCTAAACCCTAGTTGATAATAAAGCACATCCCTTTGATATTTTATGTTAAAAAATGAAGTTGGGAAATGGCAATGAAATTTGCTTCTTTTCCCCTAATTCCATAAATCATATATATATATATATATATATATATACATACATACATACATACATACATACATACATACATAGAGTTTAATTTCTGACCTCACTCTCACCAACCCTCTCTCCTACCACTGCTTTGCAGCTCGAATGAACGAACCAAAAAAAAAAACAAAAAGGGTTGAAATAAAAGATCACGTGGATTGCATACAGAACGAAGGGGTTTCTACAAACAAACGCCCGACGCCCCGGTATTTGGATGGTTTTCTTTATCATTTAACACAGCAAACATATGATACACGAGAAACTTTAAGCATTGCTCAAAAACTTGTCTATTTACATGAAGCCACACAAATCCAGATTGAAAAATGGGCAACAGCCGAAACAACCCCAATACGATAAACTTGTAACTTTTCGAGTGAAACGAAACCCTGCTTACATTTCAGGTGAGGCATCATTACCAGATAACAAGCAGGCGCTCTTACGTATGGGGGAATTTCCCTGCCTAAAACTTTTGATTTACAAGAATTCGGCTGTTTTTTCTTTCCCTTTTTTTAAAAGAAGAGGGGGGGGGGGGGGGTGCTGAGACAATCATGAACTCGTGGTTTATGTCCAAAAAAAAAAAAACAATAAATTGAAAATGAAAAAAGAATTATATGACAAAATGGACACTATATTACAGAAAGTAAGCAATCTTGGAAAGTGGAAAGGAGACCTGCATCCGATATCTAATGCTGCATGTGCATTGAAACCATTGAGAGCTTTTGATTTCTTTGCCTCAATTTCGTGAAGTCTTTCCACTTGAGCTCGTAGGCAGTAAATGTGCGAAGTAGGCAACAAAACAGGACTGCGGTGTGAGATTAGTCAATTTCCTTTACACTCTTAAGCACCTGTCCTCCAGAGTACAAGAATGCCATCAGGTAAATGCTGAAATTTGCAAATTTCTGATTCATCTTTTATTTAATATCATGAATCATGAGAGCCTTGGACCATCAAAGTAATACGCTTGGCACTCTCGGCCCGAAAGCTATCCCCTTTGTATCCAATCTGGGACGAGAAATCATATACAAAAGAACCACAAAAAGCTTACTACGAAAGGAATTGATCAAAGAAAGCAATTGGTCGGTGATAATCTGCATAAATATTTCTATAAACAGAATATGTGACTACCTCACTTGGATCAGCAGGAAACCACCGCAACAGCACCCCAAGATGCACAACAGCTGGAATAAGCTTAAAAAGCAATGGTGTTGTCACCTGTGCCATAGCAACATGAAGTTTAGTCTAAAACTTTTTTCATTAGCAGCAAGCTTGGCATTTTATATCCAACCATAGAAATTGGTTTTTTTTTTTTTAATGGGAACCAGAGTATTAATATTCATTAATTCTATGAGAACTAGGGACCTAGAATTAATATCTTATCTAAGTAGCACTAAATGGAAGCTATACACTAATATTTGCTAAGTATGATTACAATCCTTTCTCTACAGGCAACAATTGCATCCAACTTCACAGAGTTCTCCCCATTTTCTTGCCAATCTCCTTTATAACGTGGGCCAATTTTGAATGTCCAACATAAAATAATATAAAAGTCTATAGGATGTTACTTTATATCTCTGCTTCAATGGAAACAAAGACAGATGCCTATGCACGTACCAGACTGAGAGCTGTTGTGCCAAGAAGCAGCAGATACAATTTACCCTGAAACGGCAATTAGAAATCATTAGTTGCAGTTTTATAAGGAGATTATGAAGCAGTCAAGACATAAGCAATTGTGTTTAAACAAGCTCCACTATGTTCCATTCTGTTGGTCTTTTACACTGGTGTCAGAGGAAGATGACAAAGAAAACTTTCCATGCATTCAAGTTTGAATTTGAATTTGTATCTTTTGGCAGTCCTTTCTCCCACTCCCCCAACCCTCAATGCCCAAAACTAATAAAAGCTGACCAAATACCTATCTTGAACCTCAGTTTACAAAATCTGGAATAAAACAACAAGCTAACATGGTTGCCAAACTCTTTTGAATCAATATCCATTTCATACCACCAATTGTGGAAGATAACATTAATTACTTCACCATAGATCCTATAAAGCAACGGTGCACCGACAAATATTTTAATGGAAAAAATGATGACATTTGAAAATACCAACCTCAACTAGATGAAGATTAGATGCCCGACTTAAAAGAACAAAAGCAAATTCCCCTATTTGTGCCAAAGACATCCCAACCTACACATGTGAATAAAGCAAAGGCCTTTTTCATCAATGCAACACATAAGAGAATCAAGGATATATATAGACGACAATTTTCTAGTGTTCGCAAGAATCTTACAAGAAGTGAAGTTCTATTGTTGTATCCAAATCCCTTAACAACAGTCGCAATGACAATAGTTTTTATAACAATCACCAATAATACAGCAGCCAGCAAAATATCAACGTGATTCCACAGAAAATGAACATGTATTAACATCCCGATGCTGGCAAGAAAGAGAGCCGCAAAGAAGTTACGAATAGGCTCAACCTGAAAGGTAAGCAATTTCAAGGTCAAAAACATGAAATTTTCACACGTAAGGGGCAACTGCATTATGAATTTCATACTAATACGTTCCAATGACATATAAGATGTACATTGACAAATGCACCATGCAACTTCCATACAGAATATAAAGAAACCTTACTTGTTCAAGCGTATGTTGAGCAAGATCAGATGTTGATATCATCACTCCCGCAGCAAAAGATCCCAGTTCCAGGCTTAGGCCCAGCTTATCACTACACTGAAATGTCCAAATCATAGTATACTTGTGTGCATGTTCATGCATCTTGATGGAGCATGCAGGCATATTACCTGACAAGATATCTGGCCCAGAAGCAATATTGTTTTTTTTATTTTTTTTCACTTGTTTGGGTGATTTCTCAATTTCAAACTACATATCAACCAAGTGATATGAAATGGAATAAACTCATGTAGCAGTCCAGCATACAAGCTGTATAATGAGTATTTAACATAATAAAAACAGTCAAGAAAGGAATGAGGCTGACCCAAGCGACAAGTAAGCAGAATGCCACTGATGCCAACTGATAGAGTTCATTAGTCTGCATGATTAAAACTCATGGTCAAAATTTGCCATCAAATAGATAAAGTGCATGAAACAAATAAACCGGTTTTACCTGTGATGATAATTTTATCATGAGCTTCAGAAACCATGGTAGACAAGTTTGAGATAATATGGTCAAAATCACTAAAAAAGTAACCAGCAGCACCATCCTGAAGACATAAATATGCTGTGTATAAATAACAGGAAAAGAATCTTACAACATCTCACCAATTACCCTCAACAAAGACGCCAAAAGAACAACCAACGATAACATCGTGCAGATAAGTATTTTTGGAGTGACATGCTTGTGCCTGATAGGCATTCTGCTCTTGAATAGTCTTTAAGTATGCTGATTAATAATGCTTGCATGCCCAAGATTTTACTCTTCAGATTGTTCCAATAAAAATATTTTAGACTTTCATGCACGGGTTAAGAAGATCAAGTATGCTGATTAATAATGCTGGCATGCCCAAGATTTTACCCTTCAGATTGTTCCAATAAAAATATTTTAGACTTTCATGCACGTGTTAAGAAGATCAATTAAGATGGATAAAAAGGTTCCATATGCCCTAAATAGTTTGGAATTAAGTTGCATGGGCTAGAATGGGTTGAGCAAATGCAACTCAGCAATTGATAGATCTGATCAAGAATCAACAATATGACAGATGAAACAGGAAAAAGAAAGACAGATCTAGATTTGGGAATAACTAATAATGTCAATTGCACAGATGATTTAAGTTTTAATAATATCAATAAGTTATGCTATATGAACCTCGTAAAAGAAGTAGCTTCCAGATGCTTACGATTTTGTCATGGATATCACTCCTTGAAGAACACCAGAAGTACCACCAAGTACAGGAAGCAAAGCAAACAGCAGACCCACTGCACAGTCCTGAAGGGGGATACGAAAATCAACATTTAATCAAAAAGTACCTGTGGAAATGGTAATCATAAGAGAAAAATCTTGACAGCCAAAAGTAATTTTACTTTTCCCTAATTGTATACATCAAAATTACCTGTAGGATTAGCGTGCCAATAGTGACCTGACCATGAAGGGCACTTACACTATTTTTCTCCATCAAAAATTTCAGAACCTGTGGTCAATCAAAGGCAACCAAATTTTATGATGACAAAAAATGTCGATACTCCATACATAAGAAAGCTGTATTGGACCACTGAGATCAAGTAAAGCTGGAGTAAATAAACAGATCTTAAATAAAGCAATGAAATGTCTTTACACATTTCTTCTCACAGATAAAATTTTCCTTGGAAGAATGTGAAAGCGTAAGCATAATCAGACAACATAGACATGTATTCTTGTGTTTGAAGCAGATCCAATGGTGTTGAAGGTCTACAGTCTCAGACTCTCAGTTAACATGGGAATGCAATAATGACATGTCCATAAAATAGCTAAAAAAACCTAGCAACTCTCTCGCCATCATTACATGCATATAATAACGTCTAAGGATACAAGTGAGATGAAGCCTACTCATAATAAAGCCATTAAACAGCAGTATCGCTAGTTATGAGTATCATACCATAAATTAGTGATAACTACAATGAACATGACTTCTCGGCAACTCAATGTAGCATTTTTTGACAGGTTTCCAAAAAAAATTTGTCAGCTTTAAACCGATAATAAAATTTATATCCTTTCACGAGCAACGAGGAGAAAAAGAGTTAGAGCTCATGGCATGTCGGCTCACAGTGCCAAAAGTTGCTCCATCCACAACCCTTCCCCACACCCCAAAAAATGGGGCACCGAAAGTAAGCATGCATAAACTGCGACTCTCCTTTTCTACACAACAATCTTGAGTACATATTCCAGTAGACCTCTAATCCCAAATTTCACCAGTAGACACAATGACATCTCATAAAATATTATATTTGGCACAAAAGCCCAAAAAAAAAGAAAGAAAAGAAAAACAAAGATGAATAGCATGAGACGTAAAGAGAGCAATCTTCATTCAGATGGTGCATAGAATAGAATTATAATTGGAAGAAAGTTAAATTTAAACTATCTGACCTCAAATCAGCAGTGGAATACAAAAATATTTGTAAAACACATCTGTGCTTAGCTCCTTACCACAGCAGTAGAAGACATAGACAAGAAGGCACCAACAAATACTCCCTCTGAGGGTTTACCACCACATAACTGCAAAAGCGTGCAGCTATTTATGAAAAAATTTAACTAATGTAATTTGAATGGCAGAAGAATTGTATAATAGTGAGAACAACCTGATCAACAAGACAGATGTATATTTGCAAACTCACAGACAAAGTTGATCAGCACTTACTGACGAAACCAGGGGCACTAAAACTGTGCTAACCCAGCAGTAGCCAGACCAAGGGCCTTGAATAATCTAAGCACTGCCCTCGTAGCAAATTCATAGGACTACAAACGTTGATTTCTATACTCATCCATCTACGTGAATAAGGACTAAGGCAACAAACACCCCCACCCCTCCCAAAAAAAAAAAAGAGTGGACAAAACATCCACACACACATTTGAAGCCAATATGATAGTCTTCAATATGGTCAAGCAAACTATAAGACATTCAACTTGAAAAGCAAACTATAAGACATTGAACTTGAAAATGTAGAAGTGCACAGACAAAAGAAATAAAAAGATCATGTGGTTGTTCTCAAACATTGCAGGGTAATAACTGAAATTAGCACTTCTTTTAATACTTACCAAGGCTGTTATTCCAGACAAGCACATGAAAAGAAGAATTTGGAGAAGACCACCAATGACAGCAACAGCTCGAACAACACGAAGCTGCATCCATAACAAGCAGACACTGTCACAGTTAGATGCAATATCAATTGAAAAATGCGTGTGAATTGGAAGGAGAAGGACAGTAAAAGCAAACCTTCGTTGTGGAGAACTCCAGGCCTAAGGCAAATAGAAGGAAAATCACACCAAACTGAGCCACTGTTTCAACCTGATAGCAGAAGTGGCACCATCAAAAGGTCCATTCAACAACAACAAGAATAACAACAAATCTTTAATCCCAAATTTTATTGAGGTTGGATACAAAAGTCCTTTTTTTTTTTTTGAATGAGGTCAGCTACAAGAATCTCTTCTCACCATTCCATTCTATTATGAACTGAGTTTGATAATGAGGTGTAATTGTTCTAAATCCTTCCCAAACCAAAGATTATTCATTCCTTTGCAAAATGACCACAAATTCATCTAAATATTTTCATCTCTGCCACACGCATTTTTTGTACATGTTCCTCAATAACCCAATATAAAGAACTAGCAACTATAGGTTGGTAACATACTTGCACCATTTCGCTGACAAAACTCAGGCCTCCAGGACCAATAACAGATCCCGCCAGAAGATATCCAGTAATGACCTGGAAAATTGAAACATGAGAAATATAACATTCTATCAAGGATATTAACAAGACATTGTAAAGTGGCTTACTCGCAATGTCAATTTAGTGTATAAGGATGTACACATGCAGATAAGAAGACAAAAAGGCAAAGGAAGGAAAGGAGGTGCAGTTCCATAAACTAACAGTTAAATAGTAACAAAGCTTAGAGCAATATTATTATTCTGACCGGCTGTCCAGCACAAGCAAATGCAATTCCACCACAAGCTGCAGACACAATGACAACTACCAGATCTGATATCAATCTGCCATTATAGGATCAAACAGGATTAACCACCAACCTTCTTGACCCATAAGTGCGATGAAATAAGGGAAAAATATAGAAAAGCAGTCGAGCTGACCTTAAGTCTAGTTGCAGCACAGGGTACTTGGATTTTGGATTTGACATGATAAAGACATTGTCCTGAAGTTAAAAGTTCCAACAATATCAAGATTTCATCAGAATCAAATAACTGGGCACAGATCTGTTATAAATTGTTCAAGCATTGTAAAGAAGAGTTTTCTAATGGTGAATTTTAGAGTTACCTTTCGATCAATCAATGTCGGTGTATCTTCTGCTCCATTATCGTTGTCCAAATTGAAAACATGATTAAAGTGAAAAGACCTAGGATTTACAATTGATTTAGCAGTTTCAAATTTAAGGTTCAAAAGTTTCCTCCCTTCAAATTTAAAGAAAACAGAATTTGAAATCCTTATTAAAGGACAGCCACATACCCCTCCTCCTTGCTGTCATTTTTCTTGGACCTCACTCTAGCGACTGTTTCCAGAACAGCCTGGCAAAATCAAAGATATCCATTAAGATTCATATCAAATCACAGGCATATTGGAACAATGGCAGAAGTATCTTCACAGATAATCAAATTCAGTCTCGCATTTCTTACTCCTCACGTTGGTTTGAGCATTGAGAAGAGCACTGCAAAAACTTTGGATTCTCTAAATGAGTTGATTTTTATGTTTACTTACTGGGTGCAGTCAGTTCACTGCACAAGAATAGCATTGCTTCCCACCTCAATTTTTTTAAAATTTCACCAAAACCTTAAAAAACCTCTAAATTCAGTATCAGATATTTTGGGCATTTGAACTGACTGCCACTTGTTTATCAGTTGTAAGTTGTAACCAGTCATCAAGAGAACACAATCAATTTAAAATTGCAATCTGCAGCAACTAAACGTAATTACCAACCTGCTCCCCAGCAACGCTGTTATTGAAGCTACCCGGATCAGTAGCTGCAAGAATTAAAATAAATAAATAAAAGGATAAGTGATCAAAATTCCTAGTCAATTGTTCTGACTCTAGAACTTCCAAGTGAGCTGCAACCTAAACTTGGCGACTAATAGGCAATGGCAGTGATATATCCATCAATAGCTTGAACTGAGTACATTAAAGGTTTTAAAAGCAGAAATATCAAAATAACTTTACATGTTTTTCTAAATAACAACGAGAAAAAGGAAATTAAAACACACAAAATATATTGTTTACGAAAAAAAAAAAAGCAATCTCAAAGCAAAAAAAAAAAAAAAGAAGGAAAATTCACGTATACATTAAGATAGAAGAAATTCAGGAATCCAGAAACTGGAAACCGCACTTTCAGAAGCCAAGCCGAGGCGAATAACCAAAATTAACCAAATGCAGATTCACCGAGAGAGAAAGAGAGAGAGATAGAGAAAGAGAGGGCGCACGGATCTAATACGGACCTTCAGTCTGGTCGGTATCATTGAACTCTTTCTCCAGAGCCCGATCAAGCATTTCGGCGAAGGTGTCCTCTTTGGATCTAGGGAGCGTGGCGTTCGACTCACTACTACTTGCATTGGTCTCGGCCACCGAGTCGGGCTCGGCGGCAGCGAGACAGAGAAGAAAGGCACAGGCGAAAACCACAGTTGAGATCGATCTCATTTGCATTAGGTTTCACGGAAACGAAAGTTCCGACAGAGAAGAGAATAACGCCGCGGCCGGAGGAGCGATGAGTGGAGCGGTACCGGCGTAAGTTAGCCAACCGGCGGCGGTGCTTCCTATGTTTGGCATTCAGTTACGTTTTCCGTTATCTCTCCAGGTGGTGGTGGTGGCAGTGGTGGTGAGGTCGAAGAGGGAAAGATTTTTAGTTGGCTTGGGAATCAGGAAATGCAAAGTGCGTGTTAAGCGACGTAAATCGTAGAGCGAACACGTGTCACCAGAGAATCAGGTGCGTCATTACTGATTAAACAAACTGGGCCTTGGAGCCCTTCTTTGGAGACTCTCCAAAACCCACTGAAGCCCAGTAAGCCCAATCCGGCAATTTTCAGCATCCACTTAATTTTTTGTCAGTTGTCTAAATTTCGATTAATCGAAAATTTTAGTTGGCTCTTGAATTTTTAATTTAAAATAATCAAAATTTTCATAATTTGATTCAGTTTGGTAAACCTCCAATATAAAGGCTTCGATCGCAAAATTTAAATGCTTAATGAAGGATATATTCTTTATGTACAATTAAAAACAGATTAGTGACATATAGGACAAAAGTTTTTTTTTTCGATATATTTTTATATTCAACTAAAAATAGAGTAGTGATATATAGTATAAAGATTTTTTCATCGATTTTTCACGAATTGATTTTTTTTTTTATTGATGTGAAAAAAAGATTTTGATAATTTCACTTTTATTTTTGAAAATTAAATTCTAAACATATTTTGTGTTATGCTAAAAATTAAGAACTTAACGAAATTTTGTAAAGAAACTTTCATAATATTATGAAACTTTCATGATATTTATCTTTACTCTTAAAAAGATCGTAAATGAAGCGTATCAACTATGGGTTGGTAAATTTTGCTTATTTAATCAAAACGTAATAAGTAATGTAATTGTTGCAAATAATAATAATAATAATGTAATTGAATAAAAGCAAAAAATTAATGCAATAACTATTCAGTCATTTTGTTTGGTTAAATATGATATATCATTGTGAAGTAATTATAACTTCTCTATTAAAAATGGCATAAATAACCATACCATAAATATGAAATTTAATAACAGAATAAATAACGAGTTATATTTTCTTGTTTTAAAGATTATATTACTTAAATCTATATTTATTAAATTAAAGATTAAAAAAAAATGTCCACCAGAGATGACCGCCAACTGGAGATGGTGATGACGGTCGAAGTCGAACCTCTAACTGTCGTGTCACCGACGTCCAGCGGTAGATCTGAGCATTTAAAATATCTTAAACTCCTAGAACGCTAAAAAGCGAGAGAAGAAAAACTTTGAACTACTCAAAATGAGAGAAATTTGTTTTTGCAATTGAGTAAGCACAACACTCTAGCATTTGTTCAATTGTCTTCAACTTATTTAGTAGAGATTTGTTTCTTTTTTTTGAAAAATGAGAGAGGATAAGTGAACCTCATAGGTTGCGTATGGACACATAATACGAACAAAATTCTCTAGTTACTAAATCATAGAATTTGATTTGTCGGAGTAGACTGCAAGGTGATCATTACTCTAATTGGCGTTTTAACATGGAAGTTTTGCTATTAACTAGGTTGAAAACGTGGTCTTAAAACGAAACGCGCAACACACCAGCGAAACCCTTGCAACACCATAGAAGAAATCTCCCATATTTGTTTCATGGGCAATCTTCCACAACTGTCAATTTCTTAAACAACCACCCAAGCCCTGATCAAAAGTGGTAATTAGAGGGCTCACTTATCGCTGCAACAGCGAGAACCGATTCCTAAAAAAAATGGACAAAAACCCATGTCTGATTCGTGAATCCGTATATTTTGTCCAAAAATAAAAAGATCCCTCTACCAACTCATGCCAAAAAATTTGTCTCTCTGACAGTGTATTATTATTTTGGGATTAATTTGCTAGTGAGAGGAGGATGGAGCAAGAGAGGGAGAGAAAAAATTTAAGGAAAAAAAAATTTTTTTTAGCAGAAGGAAAATTTATGTTTAATATATTTTATTTTGTGCTACGTAACAATTTAAATCATGTATTTTAAAATATAACAAAAAACATACTATAGCTTCCAATCATTAGTCAGATTTAATGAAAATAATGAAAAGACACACTTAATCTTTGATTCTAATAAAGTTTATAATGTTTCAAAAAAATAGCACTAATTAACAATTATCAAAAAGTAAAAAACATACACCTAAAAAATTTATTTTATTAAAATTTTTAGCAGTAACACCTTTGTTTAAAAAAATTCGTGCGACAAATAGCTTAATCCCAAAAATTATTTTGTTCTCATCATAATTAGTTAAGGATAATTTAGTCATTTTAAAATATTATGTGTGGATTATTAAGATACCAAAAATGTGAAGCCCCAAAAGTTTCCTGATTCCTGCTTAAGAATTGCAAGAGTAGAAGATTATTAATAGAAATTCTTGAACTTTAGGGGATCGTTGCACATGGTAAAGATAAATGTGTGGAGAGAAATCAAAATTGTATCCTCCGCAAGATTACATGCGGGGAACATCCAAATTGGGTAATGAAAGAAAGATGGGTAATATTGTTTGACACCTCATGTGAGAGCAACAGCCATCAAATAAGACAACGTTGGCTGGTTGAGAGGTCACTTTAGCTGAAGAGTGATGATAAACGTGGCCAGTCATAAGAATTCAAGTCATCAACAGTATTAAAAGGGGTGTCATACGCCTCGAACAATAGCAAAGAATCCTTTAAATGCAATCTTTTTCCTTTTGTCCTTTTTTCGCTTACATGGGCCCTTTTTTTTTTTTTTTTTCAATTGTCATTTGAAAAAAATGCTAGACAAAGAAGTGCCGAGAGGCCCGAGAAGCTTCAAGCTTGTGGACAGCCTTCGTTTATTTCTTTGCTTCCTTATCTTGAAAATGAAAGCTAGAAAGCATGAAGATGCGCTACCTTTAGAGTCACATATTCTATTCAGATTCTGTTAAACACTTTCCGTACCGATAATAGAAATGCTAATGTCTTTGGTCCCATAAGCAGGCAAACAATAGGAAAGGTGTCTTTCAAAGATCCAAAGTTTGAAAGAACAAATTATTAGGACATTAAATGTAAGTTGTATGGTGAAAAAATTTCACGTTAAAAATTAGAATGTAAAGTAAGTAATATATTAACGAGATTGACTTATAAACTCAATACTAATTAAAAAAATATATGATCTAAAATTTACAAATTAGTTGCTTATTCAGACCTAATTCAAATTTTTTATTGATTTTGGATCTATACAAATATAATATTTTCCAATGTGCCAAAACAAGAGGATATGTGTTAGTAGAAAAACCAAACAGAGCAGAATTTAAGTAGCAGCGTTGATTTAATTTTCATTTACTTGAGCAATTTCAGTTGTCTTTTATGAGTTTTTGTTGGATAGAATATTGTCATTATTTTAGTTTGCTGCCTTAGTAACATAATTCTCGTACATAGCCCATCAATCTTTAAGAATCCAGACTTTCAAAACAAATATTTTTAATTCTCATAGTTTTATCATTGTAGAGTATCTCTTTTTGGATTTATAGATGGATTTCTTTATTGAATTTGATTTCTTATGGGTACAATTTCTTTTTCTCTTTTTCTTTTTTTTAATCAAATTATGGGTACAATCTCAAGGTAATAGGTCATCACAACTTAAAGATGTATCCCTCTCATTGGATAACAAATACGGGACACTAAACTCAACACTTTAAAGCAATGTAGAAGGCAATACAACACAATAAGGCGTGTTCGAGCAACGACAAATTAGGCCACAAATGTCTATATCTATGTTTATTATGATGCATCAATCCGTATCATGGCCGATCCTTATTCTTTTCATGCAATAAAAAAAGGGGGGTTCTGATTACCCAAAAACTGGGAGAGAGAGAGAGAGAGACAGGAAGTGGTAGGGAGAGAGAATTATATTTTATTTTTTTTCCCTCCACATGTCTCACAATTTGTAACATAATTTGGAGCTTGTTTATTCCGATGTTTAGCACTTCGTGCGGTGTTTGTAAGCTAGTTTTTTTTTTTTTTTTTTTTATCAACATTTAATAAGTTAACCATTAACTGTTCTTTTTGATTAAAAAATAAAAATTTATGTTACATGTTTTTTATCAATGATATGTTACACATTGATTTTAACTGACTTGCACACAATATCAATATGTGCTTTAAAAAAAATTGAGTAACACTAAATTATTTTAAATAAGTGGTAATAAATTATTACGTAATCTCATTCAACGGTTAGATATTTTAAATAATAATAATAAATAATTACTCAATTTCATTTAAATTTTTTTATAAAATTTATTATTTAATAATTTATATTATTTTATAACTAATTTAAAATTATTTAATTTAAATTATTAAATTTTTTAAAAAATAATTACGACTACACGCGCGTAAGTCTCGTCTCTCTTTCTCTCTGTGTCCCTGTAACTCTCCCCTTTCTCTCTCCCCTGTCTACCTATCATTATCGAAAAAAAAAAAAAAAGCAAAAACAAGGTGAATAATGATGCCTGTCATGTACAATTAATTACTGCTTTCCGTGGAGCATTCATGCCTATTGTACGCCGACACTATACCCTTGCATTGGGGCCAACTAATACTTCCACAACCACAATTTTGAGTCTTTCTATACCAGATTGATGGTTGGTATACTTTTATTTTTGTGACCAAAGATACCTACATGTCTTCTCTTTGATCACTAACTATTAATAAACTAGTTTCCTTATCAAATTGTTAGTAAAAGTTGGCTTAATTAATAAAGCATTCGTCTTTTATTTAAAAATTTTAAAGTTTAAATTTTATTAATTATTTTTTTTAATGAGTGATATATAAATTTAATATAAATTTTTTAAAAAATTTATAATTTTTCTTGATTATGAATTAAAATAACCTCTTATCATTTAAACTATTATTTGAACTAAAAACAAAAAATCTCCTTGCCAAACTTTTTGTCTAGTTAGCGCTAGGCAGTATATGGCAATAGCTCTTAGGAACTACAACGTTGCTTCTTTGGAGCATCGAATACATATGACTCATTGCTGACAATTCATATAAGTAATTAGGAATACTTATATGTAACTGTAAAGAACAAAAGGAATTTCAGTTTTACTACTGATTATAGTTAATTCCTTGCGTCTTTGCATATCATTCAATACATCTGCTTGTTCATGTCAATTTGTAGAAGAAAATACAAAGAAGAGAAACAAGAAACGATTGAACCCTCTCCAATAACATATGCTAACTGCTTCGGCTCAAAGTGGTGATGATCAATCTTATTCCTCTTCAACATAGAATCCTAGACTGATAAAATCAAAGTTTAATTTTGACTTGTGCGGGGCTTCTTCTTGGATATATATATATAACTAGATAACTCTAATGGGTCTATTAAGAAGAGGATTTGATGAAGATGGTTTGCTTCCTTCCAATGTTGTTGGAATAGCAAGAGTGAGCTCTAGATCAGGCGCCAAGCTTGTAGATATTGGCTTTTCTAGATTGTTTGAAGCTTTGGGCATGAGACCATTGAATTTTTGCAGCAAAAAAAGCTTGGAATGAGGCTCATAAGATGAACCAAATTGAGGAAATTGAGGAATTTTAGTTCCGTGGACATCTGATTTAGTACCTTTTTGGGAGAAATTAAGGCCCAGCAGGGTCATATGGCTGCCATGGTTCGTTGTCCGGGAAGTTTGATTAGAAGCAGGGTCTATTGGCTTCGAATCAAAGCTGTTGGCTCGATGGTTGACCAGGCTGCTGCTCCGAACCTACTTGTATCAAAAATCAGGAACAGAAAAAATAATTCATCAATTTGCTGAGTAAATTATAAACTGGTCACAAGTAATGAATCATAAGATGGGTGGGTGTCAGGTTACCATGTCAAAGAGGCTTGAAGGGCGCTTCTTGTTCAGGCTAGCCTGGCGAAGGAAATATTTTTGAGCATGACTAGCAACTTGAGTCGGAGTTCTTGTAGTCACAAAGTTTCTGGAGATGCCTCTCCAGTCTCCCCTTCCAAGCTTTTCAAGCCCAATTAAGAAAGTTCGGTGCTCCTCTTCTGTCCAGGGAACTCCTGTATGTACATTCACCCAAACTAACATTGCAAATTAGAACTGAAATAAACGGGAAAAATTTAAGTGTACAGGAAGTTAATTAATTTAGGAGAACCAGCAAAAGTACAACTTCTTCTCACCCTTCTTTCTCTCCTGGACAGGTCCTAAAAGACTATCAGAAAGATACCCAATGGATGAAGAAGAGGAGGATGTGGAAGAAGATAAGGGCAAAGACTCCATGCTAACACTCTTTTGAACGGCGCCGGCAGAAGATGAAGAGGGTATGTCAAGTTGCACTCCAAAAAGCCTTAGCCCACCGGCAGTCAATGCTCCTCTGAAAGGAGTAGAGGTGCAAGTTCTTGAATTGTGGCCTATGTTCCCACAATGTGAGCACTTCCTCCCCATTTTCTCCCCAAACAGAAATCCAACTTCTTTGCCCAACAATAATAGTAACTTACACAAATAACAAACTTAGAGAGAGAGAGAGAGAGAGAGAGAGAATTAATAACTAATGGCTTGGGGTTGATAAATAGAATGAAGGGGTAAGGTGGGTTCATGAAAATGGATGCACGCCAAGACAAGATGATTGGATGGACCTTTTTTTGTTTTGGTGGATATTTGCAACTTGGGTTCTAAACATATTTTGTATATCGAGCATATCAATTGGAGCCAGTAATGTAGTCGTCAAGTTGAAACCGAGTTTCTAATTTGACCCTCTGAGGCCAAGCATTTGAGACCTACGAAATCCAATTCATATTGTACCATCTTGACAATTGACTGCATGTTCTTGTATCTGTGGACTTCTGGGTTTTTACCATGAAACGGAAACCCATCTAGCACTTATTTTTGGTCAACTATCGCCCCATCAATTAAGCCATTGACCTTCTATACATCAACTATGAACAAAGATAAATATCATTAAAATTTTTTATGAAAATTTTTAAATTTTAGTGTAACACTAAACACATTTAATTTTAAAAAATAAAAATAAAACTACAAAAAGCTTACTTGCCATATTGGCAAAAAAAAATACCAATTTATGAAGAATCGTAAAATTTTTTTTTGTATTAGATATCATTGGTCATTAACTATTTAACAAAGGAAAGTAGAATTAAATCCGAAAAGAAATGGTCAATAGTCCAAGTAGTATCCTGGGCCAATGTGTATATTTTTCGAAGAAAAAACCAACCCAATGTGAGTTTCAATTCACTCGTTCATCCTTTTTTTTTTTTTTTTTTTGTGAACAGCAATTCATTAGTTCATCCTTGATTTGCAAATTGAATGCTTTATATTTTGTTAACATACTAGCATTGGAGATATGGATAGAAATGGTTTGTGTTTTGAAAATCATCATTTACAGTTGGAGGATGAAGATTGCTAGATGACTTACAAGAGGGGCAAGAATAAGCATCGAATTTGAGTTCCGTTAATTAGTATACCTTCTAAGAGGGACTTGGTGGAATATTTACTTGAATGAAATTTTTGAACAAGATTGACCTTGAATGTTTCAGCCGTAATCTTGCTAGGAATATAATGGAAGCACTTCTCATTACTCAGCACGGATATGCCAGCATTTTGTCTTTGAAAATCCTATCTGTAATCGTACTTCCAATTGAAGAGTCGAGTCTTTTCAGTAAAAGTTCATGGGCATATAAACAGTTCAAATGTTGGTCATATTGAGTTAGTGCCAAAAAAAAAAAATTAAATTAAATTTTTTTAAAAAAGATTTAGAGTAATACTAATTATATTTAAAACAACACTAAATATACTTAAAATTTAATTTAAAAAAAAATAGACCAACTTTTTTTTTAAAATAATGTATATCCAATTTATATACACATATATGAACCCTCACCCTTTTGTTTTCTAAGGAGGGTGGAGGAAGTAAGTGACTAATCAAAGCCCACCAAATTGTTGCCTTGACTTTTGTCAAATAAATATCACATCTATGGCACAACCAACAAATTTGTGACTATTTTACATCCACATTTTTCACCAGTATCTAGCGTTATTTATTATCTAAATTTATAAAGTTCAATATTTCAGAATTGGACTTTTTCCAATTAGTTGAAAGTTGACCCCGACTTAGCCCCTTACTTATCTCCTTCTCTACCGCTCCCTTGTACCTTCATTGGACAAAAAAAATTTAATACTCACAATTGCAGAATCTTTTACTGATACATGGACAACCGTGTGAACAATAAGAAACTGGGTCAAACATTCAGATTTGTTTCAATGCAAATCGTTAAACTTGAGGCCCTTTCCTATCTAGTTGAATTACTTAACATCTCCATTTTCTATTCTCCGGTGGACCCATTTGGCATCATTATAGCAAGGAATCTTCTCTGTTTGGAAAGCATAGGATATACCTATTGTTGCCAATCAGGAAAGTATCGTAAGAACTTGTGCGGCTTCCGAGGTTGCTAATTAGTACTTATTTATTATGTTTTATTTGTTTGGACTCAAATGCTGTCACGGCAAGCTCTTATTCCCCCAGATAAGGCGATGCCTTACTGGGGTAGGGTTTAAAAGAAGAAATTAGTTAACGACTACAACTTCACAAAAGGAATGGGAAAAAAACAAATCAGCACATCTTTAAAGATGAGTTTTAATTTTTTTTTGTGGTATTTCACATAAAAGCTTTGTTTTTTTTGATGTATAACTATCTAAATACATACTGAATGAAACTTTCTGGGGTAAGATTGAAGTTAGAAAATCATTTTGTCACACAATTGGTCCTGTACAAAATCCAAAAGATTCACCTTCAAAGGAAGCGAAATGAAAGTTTTATTTATTAATTAGATGCTCAACTAAAAAGCAGTGAAATCGGATATAATTTTCCCATTAATTAGATGGATTAGAGCTTTTCCTCCGTATCGAAAAAAATAATCGAGAAGTTTACTAAAAGATTGGTTTTAGAGTTTATTCATCTGTTCAATTAGTCTAATCATTAATAATCTCAACCAAAAGGAAAATTAAAAAAAATGGCGTCCGGGCGCTGAATTTTGATAAATTCGTAAATAAACAGAAAAATGATTAGCATGTTAACTTCTCAGACATTGTGGCAACAAAAGCCAAACCTTTAAATTTGAAATATGCAGTACATGCAAAAGCTTACATCTAAGTACTATTTTTCTTTGCATAACTGATAACACAAAGAGGGTTCAGATCTATTGGTACCAGAGCACGAATAATGGAAACCAAACCTATTGGGACGAATGAACAGAGTATAATGCTTACGAAAATATAAAAATTTATTTTTATCATATAATTTATTTTTTAATCAACAAATTTAGTCGTATGTTGCCGAACAAGTCATATTCAAATAAAGTTTCTCGACCACCAATGACATAAGTGGTATGTGTCGCTTTCTCCCACTTGCAAATCATCGTTCGCATCAAAGTTAATTAATAATTAATAGCCTTACTTACTGTGACACCAATGCCCAACAATAATATGAAACAATAAAGACAAAAAAAAAAAAAAAGAGTAAGAGTCAACATCAGAGATCATAACCCGGTCTTGGAATAATAATTAAAGGTTTGGAGTGTCCAATGTACAAGCACTTTGGATTTTTCTCTTCTTGCCGAGAAAGTACAGCCAGAGTTCTTCATTTTTTATACGTGGGGTGGGGCCATGGTTTTTACATGTTTCCATGACCATGTATAAGCCAAGCATTTCTATGGCGAATTGGCTTGAGTTGCTTGTTTAGAAATAGATGAGCAAATTGAAGAAAGAATTAGATGGGGAAAAAGAGCATATACAATTTATCTCTACCACACGCAGAAAATGACAAGCAATCAGCATTTACTAATGAAGCTTACACATGTTAAACCGAACACACAGCACCTAGAATATATGATTAAATCACCAACCCAAAAACAAATTAAGTTATTCAAAGGAAAGTAACATTCCGTTCCTGCCTCGAAACTTCTTACAGCCATACAATGATTCTTCTTGGAAAAAATCTAAATTGATTAATCCCTGTGTTAGGAACTAAGAAAACGGAAAAATTTCCTAGCTCGAGATGTTGCGTGAAGCCAGAAACCAAGGATTAAAAAATTATTATTATTATTATTATTATTAAGTTTGAATCTCTAAAGTTGAATCTCTATAGAGTTTAGAAGAAATCGATATTCTTATTGTATACTATAAAATTTGTTGTGGAATCAATATAATATTTTTTGTCGAGACGGTGTAATAAAACTCCTATTTTTTGTTTTTTTTTATAACAAAAAAATAGTTTTTTAATGGATTCGGTACATGTACCGACTACCGAGTACATGAAATCAAATGCGATAGATAATTAAACAGGTCAAGGAAAGTGTGGTAGGTATAAGACTCCGAGGTGACTTGCAGGAAGCCAAAAAATATGGTAGACCTAACCTCGTAGCCTGTAGGTTTGGCAAATATGCTAGCTCATGCATGAGGAGGAGGACCCTTATACCAAGAAAACAAGAAGGTCAAAATAGAGCCCAGAGGAATTAATCAACTTCTTCTACCAATGCATATTTCAACGTCAACAAGACAAGGAGCCGTAGAGAAAACGGGAATCGAGTTACACGTACGATGACTTAAAGGAAATTGCTCCAAAATGTTTCTTTTGAATTTTGAACAACATGCAATGTCTTTTGCTTATTCTACATTAATATAATATTCTACGTCCATGGCTATGTATACCATCGATGAGTGCCCGTGTTAGATGTCTTGAGCTAACGGCTTACAAGGACAACAAATTGCTAAGGATGGAACTGTGAGTTTGATATTGACATTCCCATTGAATGTTAAGTCGGTCAATAAAACAGATAAATTAAAGTAAATGAAGTGACAAAAAAGTTTCTTAGGTAAATTACCTCAACAAACTTAGAGACTAACGTTGTGTTTGGGAGGGGGAACAGAGAGGAGGAAAAAGAAAGTGAGAGGATTATAATGAATTATTGTATTTGAAAAATATTTGAAAAATAGAGAAGATAAAGGTTTTTAATTCCCCTAATCTTTTCTGATCAATCAAAATTAATCCTCTTTAAAATGAGAGAAAAGTTGTTGGTTTTCTATTAAACTTATTAAATAACTCAATTACTGTTCGTATAATTTGAAAATTACAATTTTATCTTAACAAAACATTTAAATAAAATTTATTATAAATGATGAAATGACTATTCCAATATATTTTTTCTTTTTTCTCACTTTTTACCTTTTCTCAAACAAAATAATTTATAACTGTTTTTTTATCTATCATATCTTTTTAAAGACAAGAGATAATAAAATATATTATTTTCCTCTAATAATCCTCCCTCCCTACTTTTTTCTCTCTTACTTTCCTCTATTCCGAAAATTTTATTCAAATACAGTAAAAAGACATAAAAGACATTGTGTAGTTAAAATGGTAAAAAAAGCTTGTTGATTCTTGCAGTAGTAGATTTGAATGTCTGTATCTTTGCACCTATTTCCTCTCTCCTGAGATCTCTCCTTTGAATAAAAACAAAAAAAAAAAGGACTCGATAGACTTTTTTTTTTTTTTGGGGGGTCCAGACCCAAAGAGTTGTGCTGTATTATAGTTAGCAGATCGGATTGGCGGGACGAGGAATGAGGTGACCGGGGGCTACAGTGTTAAAGGTTTAAAGGTATGGTTCACAGAGCCTAGATCTAGATGTCGGTAGTGAGGGCCCATAAAGGGCTGGTGGTTGTTCGGTGCAAGTCAGGCAAAGCTACACAACTATTTGGGTCGAATGGAGACAAAGCCCAGCCATAATAACAAAATGGAAAGCGAGCTTGGAATCATCGTGGGCCGAGTCACGCCCCAAATATCCTGAGACTCTTTTTATTGTGAATGAAATATCGTGACTCAGATAGCATCATCATTGCCCAACCAAACATATTATTTTCTCTCTTAGGGAAACACCAAATAATTGAAATTTAGATATTTATTTCAAAAATGTCGGCATCTAATAATGTAAATTTTATAGAAAGAAAAGAATTGTGTAAAAAAAAAATAATTATAGATATTTTTTGCACTTGAAACAGACATGCACATTCCCTATGTAGCTTTCTCGAGAAGCTACTTGCACTGCACGTTGATCAATGGTCCATTTTCGAAGGGGAAAAGTTATGTTTATTAATAAGTATAAAATTAGTACGTGGAATTTGAAACATAAAATTTTGAAATATGTATTGAATTTTAAAAAAATAACAAATAAATTATTAAATAATTACGTATTTTCTATGTTCTACAGATTACGTGCTTATACAATCTCTTCCTTTTTTTAAATAGGTAGGTAGGTAAACTGGACTCAACAGGGCGTTGGCTACTTGGTGTCATGCACAACATTGGTTCTCGTACTGCCTTTGCCGGGGAGCTCTGGGGGATTTTTGGTGGCCTGGACATGGCATGGAATTTTGGCTTTCATCATGTGTGTCTTAGAGGTGGACTCCATCTTAGCCTTCCTTGCTGTGTCAAAGGGCGTCCCTGATTCTCGTCCCTATGTTAATCTAGTAAATGGGTGCAGGGACCTCTTACACCGGAATTGGACAGTGTCAGTCGAGCATATTCATAGGGAGGGTAATCGAGTGGCTAATTACTTGGCTATTGCAATGCTTTCTTTTTGCTTTTTTTTTTTTTTTTAGTTTCAATGGAAATATAATTAAAGTAGAAGAGGAATTCTAATTAGCCAGTAACCGAAGTCAAGAGATCCCATGAATATCTTGTTGTAATTTAGACATCACCTCAGGTAAAGAATTCTGAAATATATGCATCCCAACAGTCTAAGAGAATGCGTAATTCGTCATCAAATTTGTCATACTATTTCATTTCTTAAATACATGAGATATGTGAACAACCTATAGCTGCTGTAACAGCTCTTTGCAACCCCTGACTAAATGGGGGGCGGGGGGGGGGGGGGGGGGGGTACTGTAGTGCTTTGTAAACCCCATGGTTTCCATGTTCTATAAGAACCCCCGCGCGAGATGAGTTGCTCTGGCGAGACGCAATCGGCGTGCGGTGGCCCAGATACTATAGTGTCTCTTTCCTCTCCTTCTTCTATCAAAAAAACGAAAAAAAAAAATATTATTTTCTCTAGAAAACACCAAATAATTAAAATTTAGATATTTATTTTAAAATTTTTGATACCTAATAAGGATGTAACATTTATAAAAAGAAAAGGGTCGTATAATTAATAGTCAAATCGACTCCTAATAAAACAAATTATATATATTTTCTGCCATGTGAAACAGACATGCACATTCCATGCATAGCTTTCTCGAGAAGCTACGTTCCATATATAGCTTTCTCGAGAAGCTACACGCACTGCACGTTGATCGACGGTGAATTTTTGAAGGGAAAAAGTTATGTTTAGTGATACATACAAAAATTAATATATGATATATGAAACGTAAGATTATAAAATATATATTCAAGTTAAAAAAATAACACACAAAAAGTTAAATAATTATATATTTTTTATATTTTACATATTTCGTATTTATATAGAATTTTTTTTTTTTTTTATGAGAAACTCTTCTTCTTCTTTTTTTTTTAATAGGTAGGTCAGTAAACTTGGGTCAACAATCACAAATTACTTACCACTGCCGCAGCTTGGACAAAATAGGACCCACCACTTCCACAACCCTTCCTCCAGGCCAGGCTTCAGTAATTGCCCGATTATTGGACTAGTAGAAAGCGCAACTGGCCAGTGTCCCAGCGGCGCCGTTTTGGAATTCTGGATGGAGGATAATCTTACCGACTGGCACGTGAAAAAGACAGGCACATTCCACATACAGCTTTCTCGAGAAGCTACTTGCACTGCACGTTGACACACACACACACATATATATATATATATATATATATATATATTTTTTTTTTTTTTTCTGCACGTGAAAAAGACGGGCACATTCCACATATAGCTTTCTCAGGAAGCTCCTTGCACTGCATGTCGATCAACGGTCATTTTTTGGAAGGAAAAAGTTATGTAAATTAATAAATACAAAATTGATACGTAAAATTTATAAAAATTATTTATTAAATTAAAATAAATAATTAAATATTATTTTACATAATTTTATAAATTACTTGTTTATAAAACCTATTCTTTTATAAGTGGGTAGGCAGGTAAACTGCGGTTACCAATCACAAATTACTCACCACCCCGCAGCTAGGACAAAATGGGACCCACCACTTCCACAGCCCTTCCACCAGGCCCTGCTTCAGCAATTGGCCGGTTAGGATTTTTATTATTATTTTTAAATAAATATAATTTAATTATAATTTTAAATTATATAATAAAATAAAATTTATTTAAATAAAAAATAAAAAAATAATATTTAAATAAAATTAAATTATAAATTAATTTTACTCACTTAAAAAAAAAAAGATAAAACTTACTAAATACTTATCCGATGGGTAGACTGATGGAAAGCGCAGCTGGCCAGCATTGCAGCGGCGCCGTTTTGGAATTAAAGGATGATAATCTTACTGGCTCCGCTTATCAAATGATCTCCTCCGATCTCCAAGCCTTTTAAGAACCTCGTTTTAACGGACCTTTACCACTTTCTTTTTTCGGACAGATTCTTTCTTTCTTTCTTTATTTCTTTTTTTTTTTGTTGTCTGGATGAAATGCAAAAGAAGATTGTGAGAGAAGATAAATGATAGCTACGAGATCTTGGCTTGAGTAGTTTCTTGCGAAAATGGCAGCAGCCGGCGAGAAGTCCACTGCCGTCGTTGCTGGAATCAAGAGGGAAGACTGTTCTCGGACCAAGCACGATTCCGAGTTCTCCAAGTGGCAGGCAGGTTTCGCTTCTCTCTCTTCTCTCTCTAAGTTTTTTTTTTCCTTCTTTACACGAGCTATTCTCACACACTATTGCGTGCGAGACTATTTCTAACTTGAAGCACTGAGTGAAACACAAGAATTTGTTAACCACTCGAGCCAGTCAATTGAGTTAAACCCTCTCTAGATTTTAGGTACTTCAGTTTGAAGAACCAGTTCGTGTTTTGATTAAGCTAAATTGGACCCAAAAAAAAGTTTTATTTTTTTTTAAAAATTTGTAAATTGTTTGGATTTAGTCTACAGTGATTACAAGCTCTGAATGTGCTTGTGTTTTAGGTCCTAATCGGACCTACTGATTGGGAAGACCATTCCTTAGGGAAGGAAGGAGCGGCGAGATATAGGATCCACAACCTACCTGCCAACTCAGGTTCGGGGCTATACGAGCTCGGCATAGCTTTGACCCGATCCAAGTCCGGACAACGTGATGCTGGTAAGCTTGATCCGGATGACATAGTTGTGGTTTACCTTGGACAAGCCGACGATGTCAGAACCCGCCTCCAGAGATATGGCCGTTCGGGTGCTCATTTGTGCAGAACTGATACTTCCCAGAATGGCTGTGGCTTGTTTGAGGAGATCTTCTCCAGAGGCTTTCCCGTTGTGTACCGCTGGGCTCCTGTAAGTATTGTCCCCTCTCGCAAGGGCACTTCTTTTTTCTTGTGGGTTTTAAGGTTGACTCGAGAATCTTTAGTTATGAAAGATTTAAAACAATTAAATCTTCACGTCAAACTTATTACAGAATAAATGGAACGATGGGACAAGATTCATATAGTCTCCGCCAATTAAATTTGGGATCAAACCTTTGTTGTTATTATTATTGTTATATGTATAGTGCAAGGTCTTGAATTTGGTTTGGAGGATGAAGATATTTTCATTTTCCCAATTGCATAAACGTAGATATGCATGCCTATAAGATACCGTATACATTGAGGTGAATGGCGGTTGTTGAAGTGCCTACGATTGTGTGCCTCAATTGTAAGAATTATGGATGCCTGCAAATTTTGGCATTTTGTTTCAAATCTTTCTTATTGTAATCTTGAAGCAGATGAAAGACAAGAAGGCTGCTGAGAAAACAGAAACTTGGTTGCTGGGTACTTTTGATTACGCATGGAACAAACGTAGCAATGGCACACGGCGTCCCAGTGATATTATTCAGAAACTTGAAAAAATTGCTTCAAGCACTAACAGATTCCGTAAAATGTCCAAGGAGTTCATATTTTTCAGAGAGGGTCAAGTGGGTATCAAAATCCAAGCGAGGAAGCCAACCATACCAGAATCCATTGTTCCTACTGAAGAAGATAGTAAAAACTACCTCTCTGGAATTTTCAAACTTAGCAGATCACAGCCTAGACTAATTTCAGATAAATGTGGCGTTGGTGGGGACTTCACTCGTATATGTGGATTTGTCATGAATGATGGTATCACCTGCGGAAATCCACCTGTTCCAGGAAGAAAGAGGTGTGAGGAACACGAGGGGAGGAGAATTTATGGATCCCTTGATAAATCTAAAACAGGAAGTTCATCGAATCCATATTACTTGTACGGGGAATCCAGCTCTTCTGCTGACCAAGAGTGCAGCACTCTCTACACTGTTTGTGGAGTAAAGTTAGGTGACCGGACATTCTGTGGGAAGCAACCAGTGCCAGGACGGAAAAGATGTGAGGAGCACAAAGGGATGAGGGTTAACAGCTCCATCTCGAAGCCAATAACAGAAGACAAGTGCCATGTGCCTGCCGTAAGTTCAACATTCACTACTTCTGATGACTGTATTAAAGGAAATGCTTCATCAAGTATACATGCATGCAGAGATAATGGAAATGAACATTGTTCTACCGTTTGTGGAGCAACGTTGGGAAATGGATCATTCTGCAGAAGGCAACCAATTCCAGGAAATAAAAGGTGCTGGCAGCACAAGGGCAAGAGGGTCGATGTTACCTTGCCCGTAATCAATAGTTCAATATTCACTACTTCTGATAACTGTATTAAAGGAAATGCTTCATCAAGTACACTTGCATGGAGGGATAATGGAAACGAACATTGTTCTACCATTTGTGGAGCAACGTTGGGAAACGGATCATTCTGCAGAAGGCAACCAATTCCAGGAAATAAAAGGTGCTGGCAGCACAAGGGCAAGAGGGTCGATAGCACCTTGCCTGGAATCAATAGTTCAATATTCACTACTTCTGATGACCGTACTAAAGGAAATGCTTCATCAAGTATACATGCACGCAGATATAATGGAAGCGAACATTGTTCTATCATTTGTGGAGCGATGTTGGGAAATGGATCATTCTGCAGAAGGCAACCAATTCCGGGAAATAAAAGGTGCTGGCAGCACAAGGGCAAGAGGGTTTGATAGTACCTTGTCTGGGATCAATAGTTCCTTCATGAAGTTTGATTTAGTCACTTGTGGTGTGACCTGGCAGGATGGTTCTGTCTGTGTGAGAGCTGCTCCTCCTGGAAGGAAGAGATGCGAGCAGCACAAGGGGATGAGAGTCACTGCCTGAAAATGGATTTGGAGACCAATTAGAGAGAAGCTTTAATGTTTTGGGTTGCATTAAGACCTACCGACCTTTTAACCGACTGAGACATCTTTTTATTTGAGAGATTGGGCCATGTTTGTGGAGTTTGTATCTGTATGTTATTTTAGTTGCAGAAGGGAATGTAATCCGAGTAGAATAATGGCCAACTTAAGTATCTATTTGTTTGCGGTAAAATAACTTGTTTTTGTAAAATATTTGTAGAAAAAAATATTTGTAGTGAAAATAATAATTTTCTCTTATCACATATTTAAAGCATATTTTATGTTTTTCTTAGAAAAAAATATCAGTTTAAAAAAAAAAGTTATTTTCTCTGAAAATTTCAGAATTTTCTTAAAATTTTTCATTATAAAATATTTTACGTAAAATAAATGCTGAAAAAATGAGAAAATTTTTTTTTCTTGTAAAATTTTTTCATGCAAACTAGAGCACGGAATGTAATCTCAGTGGCCTTTTGTGTAAAACACTGAAACTAGATTGCATGGACAACTGGAATTTTGCAATTGATGAATGTGTTATGCGCATAAACCATGGTCAAGATGTTATGATTTTCCAATTTATTTCTTCCTTCGAATTAATCTTCGTGACCAATCATTCTTTGTCATAGCTGTTAGGGACAATTTTTTTTTTTAAAAGATTAAAAAAATTGTGCAGAAAAATTGTGCAGAATTGGTGACAATTATTTAGGAAAGACGCTTTGTATACAAAAGCCATTTTTTGAACGGTATTGTTCTCCATATGGCTATATGCTGTACCATGGCCCATTGACTCTATTCTATGGATCTCCAGATTAGCGAAAGCTCCACATAAGTTGTTGGCCTTCGTGCTACTATAGCACACCACTTAACGTTTTTTGCCCATAGCGGACTGGTTAGCCTCTTTTGCCCTCTCGCCACCCTCTTGGGACCATGCCCCTGCTGCACTCAAACGTCTATTGTTGGAGGATGCTATGGGAGTGTGTATCTCTCGAATGATTTCTAGTTAACTGAGTACATCCCTCTTTTGTGACAAAAAAAAACAAACTTTTTAGCACATTACAAAAGACAAAAATAAATTGAAATTTTAAGATTATATCTATTTAATTAGTATAAAAGATAAGTTTAGAGAAAATTTCTCTTTAATCTTAAGTGTCACTTGGTAATCAAACAATAATTTTTTTTATTTTTTAAAATTAATTATTATTATCTACTTATCAAATTTTGTTCCCTCTCTCTCATTATTGACCAAAGAAACTAATGTCTAATATCAACCTTTGATTTTCTAATCTTAACATCCATCACAAAATTCTTCTTTGTAACAGAAGGAGTATTAAATAATAATAATAATAATTTGAAAACAATTAATTAAATAAATAAAATAAAAAAATGAAAACTTTTTACCAACTGTCTTTCTAACATCTCTCTCATTAAAAGAGTAATGAAAAATTAATTAAATAATAATTCTTTTTTTTCCCAACGTCCCGCTCTCTCGTTATCAAATTTCTTTCCTTTTCTTTTTGGGTGGTATGTGTTGCACCAAAAATAATAAATAAATTAAATAAATAAAATACATCATCGTCTTCATTCATTAGCCCATTAAACGTCATAATGTTCATTACTTAATGAGTCGTAATAAATAAAAATAAAAAAAAACAAAAACTTTTTACCTAATTATGTTTGCATCTATTTATCTCCTTCTTCTAGAAAGATCTGAAAATCCTTGTCTGTGACACATCTCCACCAAAAGTTGCTTTTGTTTATTCCAATAATCTTCTCCAGTGCCACACATTTTGCTAATTATGACTCTGGTTCCATCGATTTCCATAGAAAATTATAGACTTCATGAAGGTCATTGACCAAATAGTCTAAAAAAAGTAACAGCCTCCGACGATATTATTTGTATAATTATTAACTATTATATTAAAATCTAAATATGTTCCGTTTTTTTGTCTTTCTTTTTCTTTCTGGTTCTAGATTCTGGCAAGAGAGAGGTTAATCTCAAAGTCTTGAAAGTTCTTGATATCGAACAGCAAGTATTAAATTTATTTTTTTTTAATTTTTTTTGGTTCTTAATTGATTTTAGAATAATTGTTGTATGTACAATTTTTCATTATAGAATTATTGATTTTTGTTCGTTGAAAATTTTGTTTTGCATTATGATGAAATACCTCTTCTTCTTTGAGATCTAGAATTGAATTAATTGACCTTAATTATTCATGAAATTATATTTTTGGTTTTATGATATTATATCATTTTATTTTTGAATGACATAAACTTGAAATTGTTATACACCTGAAACTCGTGACTCGATCATTTGGTTTTGGGTCATGGTGTCTATCAAATCCAAACAGTTAAGCATTTTCATATTTTAGTAAGCGGAAAATCAATAATGCAGTTGCTGGATACAATAAAGAAGCTTGGGGTACTTATGGCACCGTATTGGCAGAGATTGCACTAACTACTAAGAAATTGTAAATTCTAACTACTTTCCATTTTTGCCTATTTATTTTTTATTCTGCAATCTTTTTGTTGGTATAATTTCTTATTAGTAACTTTTCCTTCTCTGTGTTTTTTTTTTTTTTTCTGCTTTGCCCTTTTAGGAATAAATTAGTTCTCCTAAAGAGAAAGCTTCTCTTTAAAATTTAAACCAAGTTGTTACGTGGAGAAAGAATATAAATTTTCCTTTAATTACCTAAATATCAAAATAGTTAAATTTTCTATTTATTTAATACCCATTAATTTCTGAATTAAAGTGATTTATTTTTTAAAATGCCATTATAACAAGATTAATTTTTATTATGATTATTTATTTTCAATCATAATTTAATTACCATTTAATTTTTTATTATGATTTAATTTTTTTAATTTCCGTTATAATTAAAATTTTATGTTTAAGTCCTTAATTAATTTCTACCATAGCCATTATTTCTTATTTAACTCATCCATTTGTTTTTATTATAGTCATTATATCTTATTTAAATTATTAATTGTGTTTGTTTGATGACTGATATTCTAAAAAAAATTTAACTTTATAGTATTTTGAACAATTCTCTTTGCACAAGATTAAATAAATATTATATATACACAAAAAATATATATATTAATTTATTTTAAATTTATAAAAAAAAAATCAACTGTACAAACTAATTCTTAGTATATATATATATATAGGGGTAAAGATTTTTTTAGTCCTAAACCTTTAGATTTTTTTACGTTTGAGTTCTAAACCTTTTTGACATTTCATTTGAGTTCTAAATTTTTTAATTTTCTACCAAATTAATCCTTCTTTTCGGCAACTATAGCCGACGCACTACCCAAGTTACAGATAAAGCCACCAATCCACTGGCCGCGAGAGTCCAGGAAGATCCCACCAGCTCCAATCACCCCCCGACCACCTTCGATTGCGCCATCAGTATTTAGTTTTACCCAAAACAAGGGAGAGAAAAACCAACCGATGTAGCGTTCCACCCGTGAACACTGAGGGGGGTTATGTGTCAAAGACCCCCAAGCCTGGACAGAAGTCACAAAAGTTATATGTCTTCCATTTAAAGCGAAACGCGGGTCTTTATTGGTTTAAGCTTCAAACCCATGCTTTCAGAACAGAGAAGCTCCGGTGAGATGCAAGATGGGCTGAGCGGCCTCCTTGGACTGCTACTGAGTTGGCATGGTCTGTATAATCCATAACCTAATAAGAAGTATTCCAAGGGTATAAACATCGCATGTGGCTGTTCTTCTGTTACCATTGATCCACAAGCCTGGACCTGCAAGAACGATACAGTTCATTAACATTTGTTTGCCTTGATTAAAGATACAGCCTCACTCAAAGCTTAAGAATTACTGTAAACAACAGTTCAACATGCAACTCTCACCACATGATCAGAAATGGAAACAAAACAAGCATAAAAAATCTGTTATGTCCTTGATACAACGCAAAGCAATCTTAAGAAGTCGAGACTAGGACCCACACACCTCAACTAAGGCACCATATCTTCTATCCAACTTTGAGATCAAGTGGAGAGCCTCAGAGTAGAAAGAAGAGCTATCTCCAACAAACACAAGAGTGCGACATCTTAGTCTCTTCAACCCACTAGTAATATCAGGTCTTCTGCAGATTGGCAAACGAAAATCTGAGTTCCAACTTTACTGAAGAACATTATTGTGGAGATAGAAGAAAAAATGCACTGGCAAACCTGAAACAAAATGTACCTGTTAAGGGCTTGAAGAAAACGGAAGACATTTGAACTCTGCCTCTCATCAAGCAGCTGAAGAAACAAATAGGGCACAGAAATCAAATGAGTGTCATCCTTCTAAATGACAGACAAGGGCACTGTTTAAGAGCAAGAAAACAAGGAAAAACAGAATTAACCTAACTGCTAATTCTTCTTCAGACGAAACAAACAAAAAGATAAAAGTTCAAAGGACTAACTCTTCTGCATGCTTGAACTATGTCTGACTCCGGAACTTCTGCGCTACCAAGAACTTCCCGTTACAATGTGCAACTAGCTTGTAACTATACTATACCACTAAATATTGTTGAAGAGAAAATTTTAATTGCTAATTTCTCAGAATGTTGCCATAGAATACCTTACTGGAGAACCGCTGCAGTAAGAACTCCTTAACCAAGCCCCACATACCATAGAAATACAGCAGATTTGAAATCATCTGTAGCATACAGCGATCTTAGTCATGGTATTACAGACATAGATAAACCGAGAAAACAAAACAGCTGCGCAGAAAAAAGGAACCTTTTTATAAAACCATTCTGCCCAAGAAGGTGCTCTGCACAAGGGGGATATAAGTATCAGACCACAAACGCGTTCCCTATTTTTCATCTGTAATAATGCAATAACTGGATCAGTTGAAGGTGGAATTCGTCCAAAAGATATGCCATCATGCCATTTCATAAAGAAACTTACAGCAAACAAAGTGAGGACATAGGCACCTGCCGTGACCCCCATGCACATAACAGCACCAAGCCTGAAGGGAAAAGAATTGTTTCAAACGGAAACTTGGTTAGCCGTCCCAACACTATGTCAAATTGTTCCAAATAGGTTGAAGACAACTTGCAAAACTTCGGTTCCTTGAAGGTATATATCTGAGTACCATAATTCCGCAACGAACCAGAAATACATCCCCGCTTACCCAAAATAGTTGAGAGGTACTGAAGTGAAAGGATCACTGAGACAAATTGGAGCAGCTCCCAACTGCAAGAACTCTTGTGAAAGTGCCAGAAAAGATCTTATGTGAATAATATGTATTAAATGGAATGCGGTCAGCTGTGCAACACGTGAATGACAAGAAACTGAGAATTAAAAGATGAAATGCACCCAAGTCAACTAGGGTACTGACCTCGTGCCCAGGTGGACTAATGTGGTAAATGCAGAAGGTATGCAGCAACAATGAAGCTGCTTCAGGGAAAAAAAAAAAAAACCCTTGGAACCAAGATATATGAACATATAAAAAATTATCTCTATTATATAATTCATTATCTAATTGATAAGTTTAATTTTATGTTACTGAACAAGTTATATTCAAGTAAAGTTTTGCGACCACCAATGACATAAATGGTATGTGTCGGTTTATCCCGCTTGCATATCATTGTTTGCATCAAAGCTAATTAATAATTAATAGCCTCACTTACCGTGACACCAATGCCCCACTATAATATGCAACGATAAAAACGAAAAATAGTTACATAAGAAATCATAACCCCGTCTTGGAATAATAATTAAAGACTTCTGAGTGGTCCAATGTACAAGCACTTTGGATTTTTCTGTTTTTTTATGGATATTATTCGTCTCTTCTTGCCGAAAAGTACTGAATCAGACTTCTTTTATTTTTATGCGTGGGTTGGGGGCATGTTTTTAACACGTTTCCATGAATAATATAAGCATTTCTGTGGGGAATTTGCTGGAGTTTCTTCTTTAGATATAGATGAGCAAATTAAAGATAGAATTAGATGGGGAAAAAGAACATATATAATTCATCTCTACCACACGCAGAAAAAGACAAGCAATCAGCATTTACTAATGAAGCTTATATACGTTTTACCGAACATATAGCACCTAGAATCCATGATTAATTCTCCAACCCAAAAACAATTTAAGTTATTCAAAGGAAAGTTACATTCCGTACCTGCCTTGAAACTTCTTACAGCCATACAATGTTTCTTCCAGAAAAAATCTAAGTCCATTGGCCCCTGTATTCTGCTTCTTTGCCAACCCTTGAACGCTTGACTTCATCAAGTGCAAATATCTAGCCACCTGAGCAACTAGATGGGTGGCCATTGACCCCTGTATTCGGAATTAAGAAAATGGAAAAGTTTCCTAGCCCGAGATATTGCACGAAGCCAGAAACCAAGGATTAAAAAATTATTATTATTATTAAACTTGAATCTCTATAGAGTTTGGGGAGAAATTGATGTTCTTATTTTGTAAGGAATGTTCTTTGTCAATATTGTGTAGCACAATTCTTGTTTTTCCTTTTAAAAAAAAAAATATTTAATGGATTCGGTACATGTACAGACTACCGAGTCCGTGAAGTCAAATTCGATAGATAATTAAACAGGTCAAGGAAAGCGTGGTAGGTAAATAAGACTCCGAAGTGATTTGCAGGAAGCAACGAAATCTGGTAGACCTAACCTCGCAGGTTTGGCAAATATGCTAGCTCATGCATGAGGAGGACCCTTACACCAAGAAAACAAAAAGGTCAAAATAAAGCCCAGAGGAATTAATCAACTTCTGCTGCCAATGCATGCTTCAAAGTCAACAAGACAACGATCCGTAGAGAGAGTGGGAATCGAGTTACACCTACGATGACTTAAAAGAAATTGCTTCAAAATGTTTCCTTTGAATTTTGAACAACATGCCATGTCTTTTGCTTATTCTACATTAATATCATATTCTACGTCCATGGCTATTTATACCATCGATGAGTGCCCGTATTAGATGTCTTGAGCTAACGGCTTACAAGAACAACAAATTGCTAAGGATGGAACTGTGAGTTTGATATTGACATTTCCATTGTATGTTAAGTCCGTCAATAAAACAGATAATTAAAGTAAATGAAGTGAGAAAAAAGTTCCTTAGGACTTTGTGTAGTCGGAGTGTTAAAGAGGTTTGTTGCTCCTTGCAGTGGTAAATTCGAATCTCTGTATCTTCTCACCTATTTCTTCTTTTATGAGACTGTGATCCCTCCTTTCAAGAAAAAAAAAATTCAAATTTTTTTTTTGTCCGGACAGAAAGAGTTGTGCTTTATTATAATACAGCAGATCGGATTGCTGGGATGAGGAATGAGGCGACTAGATGCCAAAGTGTTAAAGGTTAAAAGTTATGGGCTACAGAGCCTAAATCTATGTCGGCAGTGAGGGCCCTAGAGGGCCGGTGGCTGTCAGGGGCAAGGCAGGCAAAGATATTTTTTTTTTTGGACTGAAGAAAAAAGTTACATTAATATAAATCGATTCCCTACATAATTTTGATACAAGAGTGTCAGAAGAACCCGCATAAGGTAGGAATACAACACGGTTAATATATCTCACACATAACATGATCCGAAGGACCATTAATTACCGCTACACACATCTTATTTTGACGAAACCCTTTCATAAGGGAGAAAATTAGAACGAAATTAATCCTGTCTGAAACGAAAATATCAAGCAAATCTGGACAAAACTACATATATTGCAGTACAAGCTACATTTTAACAAACTTACGACAGGACTCGACTGGGATATGCCCGACAACGAATTTTCAAAAACCTAACCTACTAACACATCCAACTAAATATAAAAATAATTGAGCCCACATTTCAAAATAATATATCTTAACATAGCCTAACACACGTCCAAAAAGAGTCCACAAAAGTTAATCTCTCCAGCATCAGGATCTATGGTGGTAGGCTACGGCGGCAGTAAGGTTGGTGGCAGAAAGCATGGTAGTGGTAGAAAGCACAGCAGTAAGCACGGTAGTTGGGCCGTTGGCCGCACCAGCAACAGCAACCCCAGTATTGGGGGCTGCACCGGCGGCGGTGTCGACGAAGACACTGGCGACCGCATCAACCTTGCTGGTTGAGGGAGCAGCAAGACCCGTAGAGAGAGCTGCGTCGGCGACGTGCACAGTGCTATCTTTCGCAGTGCCCTCCTGCTTGGCGACGGCGGCATTGTCGGCGATAGGAAAGGCGGCGCCATCGCCGGATAAGGAGACTAAACGGTTGAAAATGGCTGTGGAGGTGAAGGGAAACTAGATCAAGTACTGGAATGACCATGAATGTCTTTATTAAGACTTTATATACTAAAACTACCTAAGGCTCTATGAAAGCTAAAAGGAAGCAGTAGATGGGGGACAAGAAGAAACTGTTGTCACCAAAGGTAGGAAGAGATGGACAACAACGGGGAAAGAGGGTGGGACGTGTTTGGCCGACGGTGATGTCTAACCACTACTGTCGACCAGAGGTTGGGGGTGCTTTGAAGGAGTTGATGAGAATAGAGAGAGATTATAGAGAGTTTTGAGAGTAAAGGGAATCACTTAAGGCAGGCAAAACAACACGACTATTTGGGTCTAATAGAAGTAAAGCCCAGGCATAATAAAAATTAGAAAGCTAGCTTGGAATCATCGTGGGCCGAGCCAGCCCCCAAATATCCTGACTTAGAGAGCATCATCATTGGCTAACCAAACATATTATTTTCTCTCTTAAGGAAACACCAAATAATTGAAATTTAAATATTTATTTAAAAAATTTTAGTATCTAATGAGAATGTAAAATTTATAAAAAGAAAAGAGTTATGTAATTAATAGTCCAACAGATTTCTAATAAGCAAATATATATATAAAATAGACTCGCACAATAAGCGGATTTAATCATATCTTTTAAAAAAATATTTTTACTTTATTTTATTTAAAATAAAAATAAAAAAAATCTCAATTTTTAGTATTATTTTTTAAGAATTTTTAAAATTTCTTTAAGAAAATAAAAAGAACTTTTTTTTTCTTTTTAGGAAAACAAATTTGAGAAAAAAATATAGGTAAATTTGAGAGGTTTTTTTCAATTTTTTTCCTTTTTTAAAAAGGAAGATTCATAAAATAATTTTTTTATTTATTATTCTATTTTATTATAAAATTTATAGTTATAAAGATTTAACTATAGTTAAAATAAGAATATGTAAATTAATAAAAATCTTATTTAATTATAATTAAATTTATATTAATTATGAATACTAACTCTAATTTTGATATAATTTTTATAATTATAAAATATTTTAATATTATTTTAAATTTATAAATTTATAAAAAATTATTACATATTAAAAAAATTAAATTTTTTTTTAATTTCGACTATATATATATATATATATCACCGTGCAGGAGCTTCCTGAGAATGCTATATGCCACGTGAAAAAGACAGGCACATTCCACATATAGCTTTCTCGAGAAGCTTTTTTTTTGTTTTACTCATTTTGTTTTTTTTTTTTTTTCTGCCAAGTGAAACAGACAGGCACATTCCACATATAGCTTTCTCAGGAAGCTCCTTCCACTGCACGTTTGAAGGGAAAAAGTTACGTAGATTAGTAAACACAAAATTAATATGTAAGATGAGACCCACCACTTCCATAATCCTTTCTCCACAGCAAGTTTTAGTAGGGTTGTAAATCAATTAATACATTCGTTAAAAATTCGGTGGTTCAGTTTGATAAGAGTTCAGTTTGGATTTATTTATTTAGCTAAATGAGCGATATATAAATTTAAAAATAAAGCTTGTTTAATAAACAAATCGAACTTGAATATGTGTAGACTCAACTCGGTTCACGCTCGTTAACAGCTCATTTAAAATTTGATAAATATATTATTAATAACTCATTTAAAATGTATCGTTATAAATTCATTTAATATATTAATAACACTTATTTGTATCATTTAACTTTTAATATAAATAGTTACCAATTTAAGGTTATATCTTCTATTTCATATACTTATTTGAATAAACCTTATATATGATTAGGGCTGTAAGTAAGTCTACACGTTCATTAAAAGTCGGTGACTTAATTTGATAAATTAACTTAAACTCATTTATTTAATTAAATAAGTAATACATGAGTTTAAATTTAAAATTTATTTAATAAATGATTCAAGTCTGAATAAAGAGAGAATTGGTTAAACTCAAGCACAGCTCGTTTAAAAATTTATTTACAAAATAATTTAAAAAAATGCATTTATTATGTTATAAAAATAATTTCATCAAACTTATTTTCAAAATTATATATTATATATATTTATATTTATATATTAAAAATGAATATTTATTTTTAATTATTTAATTTTATTTAAATAAATAATTTTTATCTTTTCATTTTATGTATAATAATAAAATTTTTTAATTTTAATTGTTTCATTAATATTATAAAATTAAATAATATAATTCGTTAAAAATTTAAAAGTTTAACTCGATAACAATAAATGATATTGATAATAAATCTTATTTTTAGACCAATTTAATAAATAAATTGATACTTAAATCTAACAAAACTCGACTTAAATCGACTCGTTTGATCCGGTGGAAAGCGCAGCACGAGGCTTCGGCAATTGCCCGATTATTGGTCTGGTGGAAAGCGCAGCTGGCCAGCGTCGCAGCGGCGCCGTTTTGGAATTCTGGATGGATGACAATCTTACTGGCTCCACTTATAAAAATCATTTTAAGAACCTCGTTTTAACGGTCCTTTCCCACTTTCTTTTTTCGGACAGATTTCTTTCTTTTTTTTTTTGTTTTTTGTTTTTTGTTTTGTTTTTTATTTTATTCTTCTGGATGAAATGCAAAAGAAGATTGTGAGAGAAGATAAATGATAGCTACGAGATCTTGGCTTTGAGTAGTTTCTAGCGAAAATGGCAGCAGCCGGCGAGAAGTCTCCTGCCGTGGTTGCTGGAATCAAGAGGGAAGACTGTTCTCGGACCAAGCACGATTCCGAGTTCTCCAAGTGGCAGGCAGGTTTCACTTCTCTCTCTTCTCTCTCTAAGTTTTTTTTTTCCTCTTTACACGAGCTATTCCCACACACTATTGCGTAGGAGACTATTTCCGACTCGCAGCCCTGAGTGAAACACAAGAATTTGTTAACCACTCGAGCCAGTCAATTGGGTTAAACCCTCTCTAGATTTTAGGTACTTCAGTTTGAAGAACCAGTTCGTGTTTTGATTAAGCTAAATTGGACCCAAAAAAAAAGTTTAATTTTTTTTTTTAAATTTGTAAATTGTTTGGATTTTGTCTACAGTGATTACAAGCTCTGAATGTGCTTGTTTTTTAGGTCCTAATCGGACCTACTGATTGGGAAGACCATTCATTAGGGAAGGAAGGAGCGGCGAGATATAGGATACACAACCTACCTGCCAACTCAGGTTCGGGGCTATACGAGCTCGGAGTAGCTTTGACCCGATCCAAATCCGGACAACGTGATGTTGGTAAGCTTGATCCGGATGACATAGTTGTGGTTTACCTTGGACAAGCCGACAATGTCAGAACCCGCCTCCAGAGCTATGGCCGTTCGGGTGCTCATTTGTGCAGCAGCTCTTCTACTGGTCACTGGACTGACGATCAATGCTCCAAAACTGATTCTCCCAAGAATTGCTTGTTTGAGGAGATCTTCTCCAGAGGTTTTGCCATTGTGTACCGCTGGGCTCCTGTGAGTATTGTCCCCTTTCGCAAGGGCACTTCTTTTTTTGTTGTGGGGTTTAAGGTTGACTTGAGAAACTTTAGTTACGAAAGATTTAAACAATTAAGTCTCGCGTCAAACTTATTACACAATAAATAAAATGACGGGAAAAGATTCATATAGTCTCCCCCAATAAAATTTGGGATTAAAGTTTTGTTGTTATTATTATTGTCGTATTTGTAGTGCAAGGTCTTGAATTTGGTTTAGAGGATGAAGATATGTGTTTCTTCCCAATTACATCAATGTAGATACGCATCCCTATAAGATACCACATATAATCAAGTGAATGGAGGTTGTTTAAGTGCTTACGATTGTGTGCCTCGATTTTAAGAATTATGGATGCCTGCAAATTTTGGCATTTTGTTTCAAATATCTCTTCTTTCGTCCTTCTCATTGTAATCTTGAAGCAGATGAAAGACAAGAAGGATGCTGAGAAAACAGAAACTCAGTTGCTTCGTACTTTTGATTACGCGTGGAACAAAGGTAGCAATGGCAAACGGCGTCCCAGTGACATCATTCAGAAACTTGACAAAATTGCTTCGAGCACTAACAGATTCCGTAAAATATCCAAGAAGTTCCTATTTGTCAGAGAGGGTCGAGTGGGTATCAAAATCGAAGCGAGCAAGCCAACCATACCAGACTCCATTAATCCTACTGAAGAAGATGGTAAAAAATTCCCCTCTGGAATCTTCAAACTTAGCAGATCACAGCCTAGACTAGTTTCAGATAAATGTGGCGTTGCTGGGGACTTCACTCATATATGTGGATTCATCATGAATGATGGTATCACTTGTCGAAATCCACCTGTTCCAGGAAGAAAGAGGTGTGAGGAACACAAGGGGAGGAGAATTTATGGATCCCTTGATAAATCTAAAACGGGAAGTTCATCGAATCTGTATGACATATACGGGGAATCCAGCTCTTCCATTGACCAAGAGTGCAGCGCTCTCTATACCGCTTGCGGAGTAAAGTTAGGTGACAGGACATTCTGTGGGAAGCAACCAGTGCCAGGACGGAGAAGATGTGAGGAGCACAAAGGGATGAGGGTTAACAGCTCCATCTCGAAGCCAATAGCAGAAGACAAGTGCCATATGCCAGCCTTAAGTTCAATATTCACTACTTCTGATGACTGTATTAAAGGAATTGCTTCATCAAGTATACATGCATGGACAAATAATGGAAACGAATATTGTTCTGCCATTTGCGGAGCTACGTTGGGAAATGGATCATTCTGCAGAAGGCAACCAATTCCAGGAAATAAAAGGTGTTGGCAACACAAGGGCAAGAGTGTTGATAGTACCCTGTCTGGAATCAATAGTTCCTTCCTGAAGTTTGATTCAGTCATTTGTGGTGTGACCTTGCTGGATGGTTCTGTCTGTGTGAGAGCTCCTCCTCCTGGAAGGAAGAGATGCGAGCAGCACAAGGGGATGAGAGTCACTGCCTGAAAATGGATTTGGAGACCAATTAGAGAGAAGCTTAATATTTCGGGTTGCATTGAGACCTACCCACCTTTTGACAAACTGAGACATCTTTTTTACGTGAGAGATTGGGCTATATTCATGGAGTATGTGTCTTGTATGTTATTTTAGTTGCAGAAGGGAGTGTAAGCCGGGTAGTTTAATGACCTGATTATTGAGCAGGGAATCTAATCCCAATATGCGAAACTAAATTGCATGGACAACTAGAATTTTGCGATTGATCAATGTATAATGCACATGAAGCATGGTCAAGATGTTAAGGATTTTCCAATTGATTTCTTCCGTCGAATTAATCTTCATAGTCAATCGTTCTTTCCCACAGCTTTTAGAGATTTTTTTTTTATTAAAAAAAAGATTAAAAGACTTAAGCAGATTTCATAATAATTATTTAATAATATGGTAGTAGGAAAGACCTTTTTTATACAAAAGCCATTTTTTGAATGGTAGTTCTCTACATGGTTTATATTCTGTACCATGGCATATTGACTCTATTCCATGGATCTCCAGACCGGCGAGAGCCCCACATAAGTTGTTGGCCTTCATGATACTACAGCACGGTACAAAGACAAATATAAAGTGGAAGTTCGCAGATTGACACAGAGATACAGCAAGACGAAGAGAAATGGGATATTATTATAAATTTAATCACAGAGTTCCTCCCTGTATTCATTGGTCGTCATTGTCAATTAATTGAAGTTCATTTTTAAAATTTACAGACATATCAACGGCTTCCTTATGAATGGCTGCAAAAGAATGAATGCACATCATTGCCTATATCAGTTGTAATTCTCCTCTTTCATCTACACAACCTCCAACTGCTTCTACCCCTCTTAAGGAATCAAAAAGAAACCCAAAAGAACCCTAAAAAAAAAGAATTTAAAAAATTATTTAAAGTCACAAAAGTTATATCCTACATGTCTCCCATTTAAAGCAAAACACGGGTCTTTATTGGTTTAAGCTTCAAACCCATGCTTTCAGGAGAGAGAAGCTCCGGTGAGATGCAAGATGGGCTGAGCGGGCTCCTTGGACTGCTACTGAGTTGGCGTGGCCTGTATAATCCATAACCTACTAAGAAGTATTCCAAGGGTATCAACATTGCATGTGGTTGTTCTTCTGTTACCATTGATCCACAAGCCTGGACCTGCAGGAACAACACAGTTTCATTCACATTTGTTGGCATTGATTAAAGATACAGCCTCACTTAGAGCTCAAGAATTACTTTAAAATCACGGTTCAAACATGCAACTCTCGCCACATAACCAGAAATAAAAACAAAACAAGCATAAAAAAATCTCTTATGTCCTTGATACAACGCAAAGCAATCTTAAGAAGTCAAGACTAGGACCCACACACCTCAACTAAGGCACTATATCTTCTGTCCAACTTTGAGATCATGTGGAGAGCCTCAGAGTAGAAAGGAGAGCTGTCCCCAACAAACACAAGGGTGCAACATCTGAGTCTCTTCAACCCGCTGGTAATGTCAGGTCTCCTGCAGATTGGCAAACGAAAATCTGAGTTCCAACTTTGCTGAAAAATGTTACTGTGGAACAAGAAAAAATGCACTGGCAAACCTGAAACAAATTGTACCTATTAAGGGCTTGAAGAAACCGGAAAACATTTGCACTCTGCCTCTCATCAAGCAGCTGAAGAAACAAATAGGGCACAGAAATCAAATGAGTGTCATCCTTCTAAATGACAGGCAGGGCACTGTTTAGAAGCAAAAGAACAACGAAAAACAGAATTAAGCTAAGTGCTAATTCTCCTTCAGACGAAACAAACAAAACAATAAAAGGTCAAAGGACTAACTCTTCTGCATGCTTGAACCATGTCCGACTCCGGAACTTCTGCGCTACCACAAACTTCCTGTTACCATGAGCAACTAGCTTGTAACTATACTATACCACTAAATATTGTTGAAGAGAAATTTTCGATTGCTAATTTCTCAGAATGTTGCCATAGAATACCTTACTGAAGTACCGCTGCAGCAGAAACTCCTTAACCAAGCCACACATACCATAGAAATACAACAGATTTGAAATCATCTGCAGAATACAATGATCTTAGTCATGGTGTTACAGACATAGATAAGCTGAGAAAACAAAACAGCAGCACTGAAAAAAGGAACCTTGTTATAGAACCATTCTGCCCAAGAAGGTGCTCTGCACAAAGGGGATATAAGTATCAGACCACAAACACGTTCCCTATATTTCATCTGTAATAATGCAATAACTTGATCAGTTAAAGGTGGAATTCGTCCAAAAGATATGCCATCATGCCATTTTGTAAAGGAACTTACAGCAAACAAAGTGAGGACATAGGCACCTGCCGTCACCCCCATGCACATAACAGCACCAAGCCTGAGGGGAAAAGAATTGTTTCAAACAGAAACATGGTTAGCCGTCCCAACACTATGTCAAATTGTTCCAAATAGGGTGAAGACAACTTGCAAAACTTCGGTTCCTTGAAGGTATATATCTGAGTACCATTATTCCGCAATGAAACAGAAATGTGACTCTGCTTACCCAAAATAGTTGAGAACCTCTATAATTTGATCAGCTAAATCATCAACTGAAGTGAAAGGATCGCTGAGGCAAATTGGAGCAGCTCCCAACTGCAAGAACTCTTGTGAAAGTGTCAGAAAAGACATTATGTGAATAATATGTCTTAATGGAATGCAATCAGTTATGCAACAAGTGAATGACAAGAAAATGAGAATTAAAAGATGAAATGCACCCAAGTCAATTAGGGTACTGACCTCGTGCCCAGGTGGACTAATGTGATAAATGCAGAAGTTATGTAGCAACAATGAAGCTGCTTCAGGGCAAAAAAATAACCCTTGGAAGCAAGATATATCTGACGAGAGAGAGCAGAAAGATTTTTAGAATCTAAAAATATACCAATTGGAAAATTTAAGAAAGAAATATTTTTCTCTTTGAGAATCAACTTAATGTTTAAGTGTTTGGCAAAGCATTTAGCATCTGAAAGAAAAGGTCACCATCCAGCAGAAAACAATCTCATGCTAAAATTGAATCTCATGTTTAAGCTACTGTGTGAAATGTGATTAAGAACTGCATAAGAAAATTGAACTTCTAAGTTTCTGATACTGAGAAGCATGTGCTAATTTATTCAAAAGCTTCCAAGTAGAAAAGAGAAAAAACTGAGACTAAGCAGGACTTGGATCTGAACACTTACGGTTTAGGGCCAAATCGGGATAAGTAATTAGTGCTGGCTTGTCTGGGTCCCCATAGACAATAACAGAGACGCAACCACAGCCAGTCCTTACATGGTGTTCCTGAGAATTTTGGAAAAAGACAACAAACGAGTTTAGCAGAAATCAAAAGGTAACCTTGTTGCCAAAAGTTAAAAAGCAGCTCCCATAGTTCTTCACCATTGTAAAATTATCAATCGATTAATTCGCCTGTTCGGCAAGAACAAACTTTGTTAAACAAGAACAAGCAATCGTCCCTCCTAGTCCCAGGAACAACTCCGCCTGGATTAATTTATTCCCGAAAAGAATTTTCCCATGTGCGAAGTCTTTCTTGTTTATGCAAAAATAAAATTGGCACAACATAATCATCTTCTTAAAAGAAAACCATAGATGTCTCCTGATTCTAAACATTAAAAAAATATACAAAATATTATCGAGCAGAAACTGCAGAACCAAAACCATTCCAAAATATACAAAAGCTAGCAGCCAGACGCCTTAATATCTTAATTCAAATCCTCTCCTTTTTAGTGAAAAAATGAAAACGACAAAGGAAGGTATGGGTAAGGTTTCATCAATCAACAGCAAGCAACTTTAGATTGTAGCGAAGTAGACAAAAGGAAACCAACAGAATACAATGAAGGAAAAGCTGGAAACCAAAAAAACAATCAAAAAAGGCAAAGCCGACAACAAGAACAACAAAAGAGAATCAGAGAATCCTAGTCCTTTGTCTTCTGCCGCCAAATTCACATGAAATCCAAAAGAAACAAACAGAAACCTATCAAGGTAAAATCTGTAATTTTTTTCGTCCATTAGAGGGCCATTGGTAGCAGATATGTCTAAAATAAAAGTCTAAATTTTAATTACTGGGTGTCTCCTGAGTGACTTTGATAGTATGAACCTAGCACAATAATCGTCTTTATTCAAATAGAAATGATAAATTACTGGAAGACTCGGGCAAATTAAAAAAAAGAAAAAGAAAAGAAAGAACAGCGAACAAACAACTCTTAATGGGTCTCTGCAGGATTCAAGAAAATGTGCAGATCTGATAACAATTTTCTGTTCCCAGATAAACCAAACCCAACTCGTAATCGTCCATTTTGCGAAAAATTGCTGATTCAACCAAAAAAAAAAAAAAAAAAACCGAAAAGGAACCGACGATTTAATTAAGATGTTAGTTGTTACACACCGCAGCCAAAAATTTCCAAGTCTTACCGATAAGCCAAAGTCAAGAAAGAAAGAAAGAAAGGAAAAAAAAAAACCGCTTTCTTTTCTGTTTGCAAGAAAAGGGAAATTTAAAAAAAAAAAAAAAAAAAGCCGCATATTTTTTGCGGTAAACCTTTAAAAGTAGTTGTAACGGAAACTTACCTTTCCGCCGAGATAGATCGTCTCCATATCCACCGCAATGGAACCGCTCGACTCTGCCGTGGCTGCGTCTCTCTCTCTCTCTTTCTCTCCGTTCTTTCTTCTCTATGACCGCTCTGGTTTTCTCATTTACCTATTCATATATGTAATCCAGAAATTTAGGCCTGTTTGGCTTCCCTCGCTCGTACACCAAGCGGTTCTTTCTTTCTTTCTTTCTTTTTTTTTTTTTTTTAAATAATTTTTTCAAATCTCTCACTTCTCTTTCTTCTTAACTGCCAAAATAGGAGTCTTGCGGTTATTTATTGCCTCCACAGCTCCACCGACGCTCCCTGCCTGTCAATTTCCGTACCAACCGTGTTTTATTTCGTATTTTTATAAGTTATATAAAAACACGTTTAATAAAATAAGTAAGAATCATATAATTAATTTAACGTATTTAATATTTTTTTAAAATTTAATATATTTTTTATTAATTTAAATTATTATATACTTACTGTACTTTTATAACCATTTGCCCATAAAATTTGTATGAACTTATATTTTTTAGTCTTACCTTTCTTTCTTTTAACCTCTCATTTACCTTCTTACGTACTGTTATTGATCACCAGATATTTTAACTCGACCGCTGCTCGTTGTGTTAAAGTAATTAGAGAATTTTGTTCAGTGACGAATTTTAATTTTCATGAGGCGCTCAGTGAAATTAAAACGTAATTTTGATTATATAAAGTTACAGATGCTTTGATGACACTTACTAAGTACTTTTGAGATTTGCTTCATTAGATGGTTTAGTGCAAATCGTCTCGCCAACTTACAGGAAACCAGCACAATTTTCTCTGTTGGTTTAACTCCTATTTTCTTATATTTTTTTCAAAAAAAAAAAAAAAGAAGCTTCAACAACGGCCGCCAACATTGCAAACTGGCATATTTCGTCGTTTGGGAGCTATTACGGCGTCGTTTCCAGTTTTTTTTTTACTCTGAATAATAAGAGAAAACTTATACAATATATAATAATAGATATAAAATTGATACATAAAATTTAAATTATTTAAATTTAAAAATATATTAAGTTTTAAAATTATGTATAAAATGTTAAATTAATTGTATTCTTATGTAATCGAATCCAATGATTAGTTTTACTTTTCAGGCTGACCGCTCTTTGGATTTCAAAGGGGATTTAGGATTCGTTTTGCAGTCTAACTTTATTGATTGCAGAATTATAAATAAATAAAAAAAAAAAGTGAAGAAAATTTTTAAGTGGACATGTGGCTCCTATCATTGGGTTTGACGAATAATACCCTTTTCCACTTTTTAACGTGTCCAGCTGTCATTGACTCATTGGATTTCCTTTTTGGGTTTTTTGATTTTCTTTTTTTATACTTTTTTGACCGGTTTTATTTATGGCTTGATATAATAAAGGTGGACCAGGTTGCTGTCAATTTGTGCATTCGTGTTATTAGAGACATGCAAACTAAAAATGATGTATAATTTTGTGCAATCCTGAATCATTTTTAAAGTTATAATATGTTTGGATTGTATAATTTTAGTAAAAAAAAAATTGTAAAAAAAATTACGAAAAAATAATTATAAAGTAAAATTTTGTATTTGAATTGTATAAAAATAATAAAAAAAGATGTTAAATAGAAATGTTGTTATAAATAATTGAATAATATATTAAAATTATAAATTTATCCCTATAACTAATGCCATAGATTGAGGCTATTTCAGTCAATTTGCTTTCATGTGGTTTTTTTTTTTTTTTTTTAAATGGTTGTTGCTGCCACTTTTGACGTGACGGAACCTTTTTTTTTCTAATCATTTCTCATGCTGCGCCAAACAATGGAAATTGCATTGGGCTTTGGATTTTCTTTCCTATTCCTTTCTGATGCTTAAAACAATTTAAAGTTTTGTATAATATCTGAAAAAAAAAAATATTTGTATAATACTTTTCTTATTGATAAAAAAAAAAAAAAGAGAGTTAAAATTTTCGAATCCGAATTTCAATTATATTCAATTCATCTGAAAAATTGCTAGCCAAATATTATCTTTGTATAATTGTGTCATCACTAGACAAAGAAGAAGAAGAGACAAGTCACAAAGTAGCTAGATGATAATGATGGTTAACATGTCTTTTGTTTTCTTTTCTTAGTTGGTCTGTCCTTTATATTCTCTTTCGCAGGCCCATGTTCTTCACTTTCTTTGCTGGGGAAAACACTGGTCGGTCCTTCCTTTTTGTTGCAGTCCATTGCCACACCAGTTAAAGTTTCTTGAGAATTTTTTTTTTCACAAGTTTAGTACACATTATTAACATTCCATCAAATTGCTAAAAAATATATATAAAAAAAAAACATTCTATTAAAGGTTAGTTGAAAACAAATATATGTTTTTCTTTACTTTTTTTTCTAAGTTTGAATATATATTTTATTTTGATTCTGATAGACACTCGAATTTAAGACTTTTAATTTTAAAAATAATTTCATAACAAAAAAAATTCATTGAAATAAATAGACATTAAAATGTCGAAGATAGAACAATGTAATTAATTTTCACCTTATATTTATAATAAAAAGTAGTCTAAAAATCCTTCATCTTAACTGCCCTAATCTCCTTTTCTTCCCTCTTTTCTATTTTAACATGGACATATCAATATTTTTAATAGCCTTCCAAGTCCAAAAAAAAATGTTGCTTGCCTTTCATTTGACTCCATCGGTAAATCATGTCATCCTAATCATGCCCACAGGTGATTGTTTGTGTAGGACTTGTTCCCATCCTGGACACATTGCTTGAAATCCTTCCAAAACCTTTTGTCTTCATAAAGAAAACTGCAATTTTCTTGGCATCTAATTTGTGACCACCAACAAAGACGTTCATTTTGTCTATATCCAAAAAGGTTTAAGCAATCAAATCCAACAATCAGTTGCACGTTCTAAGCAATCAGATGCATATAGTTATTTAATATATGCTATTTTAATAATATATTACGTTTTAATTATCGAAATTTCATCCTTTGGAGCGTACGTGTATCTGATTGCCAATCAATTTCCATTTTTCTTCGGGTAATAATATAGTATAGGCCATCACAGTCCAGCAATCAGACCACATTCATTTGAACAATACGGACATCACGTAAGACAAAATTGTTGTGGGCATTTTATCTGACAGTAGTGAGTCTCTTGCTTCTCCATATTCTTATGTTTAGACTTCGGCCAACAACAACTTGGTCGGAAACGTGGATTGAACAAATACATAACTAAAGAACACGGGCACTTCGGCCGGCCGTCTAAGTGCCTGCTCCTGTATGATGACCGTCAGGCCATTGATGTCTGCAAGGGGTGTTTAGACTTTAGAAGGAACCAGGCGTGTAGCCGGAGTGGAGGTTGGTGGTCAAGTCCACCTCCCTTGTTTCTCATGATGATTTGGGCTTACAAGCGACAGTCCAGAGACGACAATTCGGATTTTCAAGAACTTATTTATATGTGTCCGCGAGCTTGTAGATCGAATGATTGTGCCAATATCTCAGCAAATAGAGATCTTGACTAAACCGAAAAAAAGAAGAGGACTTGACCTCTCTATTTGTCCCTCCTTCCCCAAATTAGTTGACTTGGATTTATGATATCTTTAAAAAGGAAAAAAAAAGAAAAAACTAGTTTATATGTGAGGACTTCATGCATAATGACGAAATGTGTACATAAATCGATTCGTGGGCACAGAATAACCCGATCAGAGGCAGCTCTTCTAATTCCTCTTCTCTTACCGGCACAATTTATGTTTCATCGTAAATGTGTACATGAACAAATAAAACCCATTAACTGAATTACTCCGTCCTCATCATTTCATCAACCAACCAGACCATCAGAATGGCATTAATGGCACTGCAAGCATCATTTTCTTCAACCCATTGATACACTGACATTAATTTAATCATTACATTAATCCATTAACCTGTTTGCATTAACCCAACCAAAACCATAGGGATCATTATTACCACATTAAACTGATTCCATTAACCCAATCTCGGGCATCATCTTCTTTAATCAAGACCAATTAGCGCGACTAAAGGGGAAATCATAGCATTTGCCTACAAAAGAAGACAGTAATACAGAAGGCACAGTGTGTATTACCCGTGTCTACTTAATACTTGCCTTTTGGTGCAACTTCAGTTCATGACATTGAAAACACTCACTGGGATTCGGGAACTAATCATAATTGCAGCTTTACACGCAGATATGTGAAGCAGATGGCGAAATGCATCTCCAATAGCCTTTGAGTAGAGACCCAATTACCCTTGAACAGAAGGTTTCATATTTATACTAGTTTGCAAAAGGTTGAGCATTGCTTTATACTTGATTTGGCAAGCACAGAACGAACGTGATAACCTTCCTTCGCCTCAAGGAATAGCATCCTCTGTTCAGACATTTTCATTGGATGATGGATTCTCCACTTCACTACCACTAGATGAAACATCATCACTTATAGATGAGTAGCTCTCTCCACCAGAGTCAGATTTGTCAGAGAGGTCATGCTTGAGAAACTTAGTCCGTCTCTTTTTACCAGCATGTCCTCCTTTCCTTTTTCTGCCTCCATTTTCTGTCAATCTCATTGTTTTCGCAGCAGCTACAAAGGCAATACTTGCAGATCCATTTTTCTCTGCATCATCATCATCCTCCAAACCTTCCTCTTCTACCTTGTCAATGTAAAATGGAAGATCAGGATCTGCACTCTTGGTCTCTGCCTTATATGATGGCTGATCATAATCAGTAGTGTCATCACCCAAAGATAATTTGGCACGGTATTTGGAGATGCTATCATCAAATATTCTTAAGCCTTGACCCTCAAGAACTAGCAAGGACTCTGGATAAGAATATGCATAGTGTTACTACTGGGATCAGCTTAGTGCGAAGTATGAAATGCAAATATAGAAGAAAAGAACAAATTGTTCATGTCTGTTTGGCAGGAAGCACAAGCTACAAGGTATAGATCACAATAATAATGAAAAGATGTAGGAACCACTTACTTATAAGTGCTTTGGGTGATGATCCATTTAATTTACTTGCTGCAGCCTCCATGCCCATCTGGCTTGTCACCATCTTAATTACTTGGGAAGATAACTGTGAGGTAGAGAAGGACCTAGTATACAACAAAGCTTTCTTTTGGTCTCCAATTTTCCTGTGGCAACCGAGATCATGAGATTTTGCAAAGAGCATCTCCTCTAGATTTCAATCTATGGAAATGATTTCTACCTGGAAAACTCTATGGCTTCATGCGTAATAATCAATCTTTTCAAGGCAAGACTTCTTACATGCGCTGCTGGTAGGTACATTGTTCTCTGAGGACTGAGGAAAGTATATTCAGCCAATATTGCAGCATCATACAAAATTTTCCTCAAGAAAATTTCATCCTCAGAACTCTGCATAGGTTTATTCCATAGAGTGCTTGAGATAAAAATCAATGTACAAATACTCACATACAATATTCCACACGATGAGATGAGGGAAGGCACAAACAAACTTCTGAGTGCAAGCTAGTACTTCAGAAAGATAACATCAATAAATTTATTATTTTATTACAGTACAACACATCCAAAAGATCAGTTCATACTAATCAAATCACCTTAAATTTAGTCAGAAGGAAATGGTGGTCACTTCCTGTCGCTGTATGCATAAAGCTGCAGAGCACACAACGGCATGAGCCTAAACCGCATAGTATATAATATATTTATCCACTGATAGCATTATTCCAGGTCTCAAAGCAGTTAAACGACTAAATGTTACAACTTTGTATGACAAAGGCAGCTTAAAATTTCAAGCATGATGCAAGCTACGGCTTTCCTAATGCTTTTGATTCTGCATGTCTATCATTTCACCACAAAGGCATCTTAAAATATCAAGGATGGTGCAGAACTACAGCTTTGCTAGAGATTTTGATTCTTGCATGTCTACCATTTCATCACAAAGGCATCTTGAAAGTAAATTGCATTTCATGAATATGATACCTGTCCAATTTACGTAAATGAGTCAGGAGGAAAAGTTTACGAACCAGTAGTGAAGTCACAGGTAAGGTTGTCGTCAGCAGCATGCTCACAAGTGTCTCTGAAGATAAAGGTTTATCAGGACATGAGCACAAAATATACATAACATAAAAGAAAAGGCAACAACGCAAGAAACAAAATCCGCTGCTAGTTATTCATTCATTGCACTGTTAAGACAAATGGTATAAACATTATCCCCACTGAGAGATAGAATTCCTCTTTAGCCAACAAATTTGCCTACTCCATTGCATTAATATGATCTCAAGTCTATGCCACACTAAAAACTAAAAGTTCAAACTCGGATGGATCTTATACTCCATTAGCTACTAATACTTAATCTGAAAGTAATCTAAACATTAATTAACACAAACCATCTAAGCAAAAATTAAGAAAAAAAGAAACCAACCATGTAAGTAGAAGTTTTGAAAGGCAGTTATAGACCCAACAACCCAACTTCTCAAATCCTTCTCCAGCTCCACCCCTCGATTGCCAGTCCTCAAATCCAAGCACAACTTCAACAACAACATCTCAGCAACAACCAATCCCGCCAAGTAGTTAACGCTGCACTTTCCAACAGTAACATCTCTAGATATCTCATCACCGACGAGAGGTAAAAATGACCCTAAGCTCCCTCCCTCATTCAACCACATGCTAACCAAATCGGGAAACGGTAAAATCAAATGCAAGTCACTTTCCTCATTCAAATCCTTGCAAGAACGCAGACTTACAAACCCAAGAATAGCCCCAATCAAAGATTTTACTTCTTTAGTCAATTTTTTCATTCTCTTGGCGCTCAAATCTTTGCCCAGTAACTCAGCAACCAATGCATACACTTGAAAAGCAACTGGGGCTAGCAATGCAACGCTCTTCGAGGGACCGCACGGACTTGCACATCCGGATATAAGCTGAAATAAATCCTTTACGATCAAAACTCGATCTGAAAGATCGTTGCTTGTGATTTCACGGCTACGAAACGATAAAGCAGAGAATACCCAGATCGTTTCGGGAGGTGGGTCGATTCGGGACTGCATTAAATTGTAGAATACATCGATATATTGAGACAGATTCGGGTTTTCTTTGCGGGTTTCGGCTGCGGCATTTTGGATCGCTTGATTCAGTGTGAGCTCGTATTTGTCGACGATTGGAACATTGGTCGTTAGAGGGTTGATAGATGGTTGTACCAAAGAGGCCATGCCGATTCTTGATAGTTACACAAAAAAACAAAAAGAGAAATTCTTGAAATTTTCGAGTAAATGGAAAATCAAATTAGTGAGACTATTTTCGACAACAACTGCCAACTGATGCAGGCTGCAAAAACCCTACCTTTTTGTAGCAGAATAAATGGAAACCAGCTCTCTCGTTTTTTAGGGTTTTAGGCGCTTGGCCACGTGTTTGGAATGCAAGCCAGATAAACGACGTCGCTTCCTTCTCAGTGCAATTTTATTTATTTTTTTTTGGTCCTAAAAAAGTTTCTGAATTTTTCTATTGGACATACTCGCAGAGTCCTATTGGTGGAGTAGATTTGGGCCCACACTCAACCAACAAATCAGAAATATCAAAACATAGGACCAGTTATTTCAAAACATGGTTGGTACCCATCAGTTCGACTTTATTCTGAAAGGTAAAGTGTAGATATTTGAGGAAAAAGTAATTCTGGGCTGTTAGTTTGGCCTAACGTGCGTCGTGATCTCGTGGAACAGGAGGTTATGTTGGTCGGATTTGTCGCTCCTGAAACATGTCGTGCCTCGTTGTAGGCTTGCTGCTTCTTGTGAGCTTGGTTTTGGGGGTTTTGGTCAGTTTTGGGTTTGGGTGTTCCTTTCCCGATGTGCTTTGCTTGGTCTCACCTTCGGATCTGTCGGGTTTGGGCTCCCTTGCCTTGCACCCTTCTTATCAATGGGTGGGGGTGGGAAGGGGTAGTTTTGCAGCTGGCGGGCATCAGTGTATAGGCCAAAGGTGATTTCGGTTGCATCCTGCCTTGTTGCTGTTGTATTCCGTTCGCCGCTTGTTTTGGTCCCCATCTGGACGCTTAGCCTCTGCTTCGTAGCTTTCGGTCTCCTCATGCGCCTTATGGATGGCATGTTGGCGTGCTTGGTGGCTTTGCTGCAACTGACCATCACGGCCTTGTTCGGCTTTCTCGATGGTCCTGGTTTCGCCACCATGTGCGACGGTGGAACAGGTGGTTTTGTCACCTATTTCTCTTCTCCTTCTGGCGGGCCTCCATTCTGTCCGAGCTATGGGCTCGGGCCTGTTTTCTTTTCGGCCTACCAAATTGACTGTTGGAGCTAGCTCTAGTATTGTAGGCTAGGTTATATGTATTGGGTAGCTGGTTCTATTATCTTATGTACTATTGGCGTGGGTTTCTTGAGATGACTCATTTTGTAATTATATTGCCTATGTACTATCGATATTTTGTTATTCACTATAATGTGTTAGAATACTATGTTTACTCTGCCGTGTTTTTAGACTCATATTCTCTCTCCTCTAACTACTAATATAACCAACCATTAACCATCTTTGTCCAAAAAAAAAGAAGCAAAAACAAAAATCACTGTCATTGAAATGACTGGAAGGAACGGTGTCGCCCTGATGGCAAATTAGCGGCGTAATCCGCTTAAATGTCAATTTATGTTATTCCGAACCGACAGTCCTGCACTTAACATCGACAAGAGCCCATTTCGCCAAAATACCTCATTCGACTTAACCATATTACACAAGGATGAACAAATCAAAACGAGAGAGGCCAGCTCAGAACCCAGCTATGATAAAGAACCATCATGACTTCAACATGTCTTAAACCATCTTGAGCACCAAGTTAAAAAAAAATAAATCATACATTTTACAACTAAATTCAAAAATTCTCTGCAGTACATTCCAATCCCTTTAGGTTTGTCCATAAAGACATTTAAATTACATTGAGTTTCATTTCGTTAAAAATGATTCTTGGAACCAACATATGTCATTCTTAAACAGAGGAAAAGTAAACTCTCTGTAAATGAGAGCGGCTGTTGCATAATAGTTTTCGGCACAATTTCTGCCAACACCACTTACAATCTGGGAAATGCAACAGACACTGTTATCTCATCTTAAAATGCTGAGTTCTTGAGACCACACAACGCCGACCATTCAATGAATATTTGACCATTATGTCAACATCACGAGGGTTCTTCTTGTTTGGTGCTACGGTCATGCTGCCAGTTACTGCCTCTCCTTCACAAATGGTCAGGACATCTTCTAGGTATAAGACTGTTTGTTTCCAATGTGTAGCTCGCGACCTTGGCCCTGCATTAATTATATAAGTTCATTAGGAGCATAAAACCTAGATCCAGGGAAAAGCGGAGCGTCAAAAGTTCTAGTGGCCCATGTCAACCCTCAAGCAGGATCAGCGTAGTAACTTGGTCTCCACTGGTGAACATGTTTAACTGGAAATACCAAAATAGACATGGCAGACGAACACTCAATTGCAAAATTTACTCGCTCTCTATTAAAATTGAAAGGCAATTTTGCTTTGACTGCCACGTGAAACACAAAAGTGAGTTTGTTACCTTGAAATCTTATCATTCTTATTACTTAAGTGCAGATCATCATGTTTAAGTTTTGCATTGCTAATTATAGTTTATATTAATGGTCCTTCATTAAAACACGAGCTAATGTGTGCTTGAAATGCAACGTTAAAACAGGATTTTGTTTCCTCAACTATCTAATCCAGAAACATAGAAATACAACCAAAAGATGACTGAGAACAAGGAGACCGACCAGTAGAGAAGCCCATCAACTTATGACATTTTGTAAATGACACGTCAAAGTAGGCTACCAAAGCATGGATGAAATCATCACGTTCTGCCACAAGCTTAAAAGGAGCTGTGAAGGAGACATCCCCTGGAATCATTTTTGAGATGTTCATAGTCTGAAATGAAGCCAAGTAAATCAGCAAAGATGAGCCAGGAGCTAAGGATTTCCCAATAAAGCAGAGAAAAAAAAAAAAATACAAGCCCACAAAAGACCACTGATGCATACAATATGCATTAATGTAGACACCGACAGTGCAAATGCACGCCTATCTCACCTTGAGTAGCTGGCAGTTTGTAACAATTTGATTCTGGTCAACCGTGTCAACGAGAGGTTCCATCATGGCTTGCTTCTTGATGCAACTCATGTCAAACCCATATACCCTATTCCAAACTGAAATAGCACAGCGGCCAAGGGGCCAAAAACAAAAAAGTCAAGTCATGACCAATAAATCACCAATCCAAGAAACATCAACAATAACAGAAATGCCCGCCAACAGCGGTTGAAAACCCACAGGCAAGACTTGACTGAATTGGTCCTGATGACCCATATACATCCTGAATTTCAAGCCAAAATTATAAATCACAGACATGGAGGCAGATACAATTTGTTTTGCTTGTATCCAGAAATCTCAATTGACTAACATTCAATTTTCTCATCTTTGTAGTCGGCATCCTCAATGGCTGTCAAATAGAGAGAAGCTTTGTCTGGTAGCACAATACCATCATCAACCTGAAAAGCAAAGACGTGCAGAGAGTAAGAAATGTGGATACTCACTACCCCCCCGGTTGATTTTAACATGCAGCGGCATCACTATTGAGACAAAAGCTAGTTTAACAGAGTGGCAATCACGGCATGAATGTGATATCTACATTCATAGAAAAGAACAGTTGGTTCTGACTCATCTTGAGCCTTCATTTGCAGCAACACATGAACAAAGCTACCAAGCACATATGTTAGAAAATAAGTATAAAGTCAAGTTTTAAAATGGAAATAATAATACGAGACTCAGGATACATTACAGAACAAGCATAATGCTAGTACCCTATACTCTCATCGTGATCCTGAGACAGTTAACATAGTTCCAGCGTTTGCACATTTTTCTGATAGTGTTACAACCTTTCACAAATCAAACAGGTATAACTCAGCAAACAGAATACTCCACACCTACAAGTTGCAAAGCCGGATACAGGGATAATGCTCCGTGTACTTAAGTGATTTATCACATTCACTCAGACATTGTTTGGAACTACGAGAGAAAAGATTGCAACTCACAAGCCATTTATCACGTGCATACAGGACTGTGTTTAACATATTCTCAAACAACAAAAAGTATCCCATCCACTCTGAAATGATTATATCCACTTTAGCAACTGGTAACTCAATCTCTTCAATCTTTCCCTTCAAAACAGTTATTACTGCACCAATCAAAGGGTGAGTCGGTAGAGAACCATGAAGTCTGAACTAAATAAATGAAAGAAGAAAATTAGTTTAACATTATGAAGACATATAGTATTACTGTCGGAAAATCCATTTGAATCAACAATCTCTTTGGCCATGTCAGCCACGTGGGCGCACTCGACCTGAGAACCCAAAAGTTAACCACCGCCTCTAGTATGATAAACAGACAACAGCACCAACAAGGAAAAAATACTGCAAGTGAAACTCATACCGCATAAACATGTGCAGCTCCAGCTTTTGCACAAAATAAGGATAAAATTCCGGTGCCAGCACCAACATCTAGCACTACTTTGTCCTTAAACAGAAACTTATTCTGATAAATAACATTTTGATAAGTTTTAGTTCTCACTACATCCTTAAGCATTTCCTGCAGCAGAAAGAAAATTTAGGAATATCAATTTATCATCTAGAATGTGTAAAACACTACTTACCAAACACGATCAGTACATCAATAATCCCAGGGGTAATGCCATAATATTTTTGAGGATTATAGAAATCACAATCTGTAGAGTAATTCATATAATATATTTATGGACACAAGAAGATGAAGTGCAAGTTTCATAAAAACAATCTAATGAGGAACTCAGCAAGACACTAAATAACAAAATATTCACATATAGAAATAAGAAAATGCAGCATCTAACTAAGAAATTTGTATAAAACTAAAAACATAAAACCCCATTATTGCAGAGAAGATATTAAACAAATAAGTAGGAACTATAAAAGTTTAAGCAAATTTCAAGTTACAATGCACCAAATAAGTTGCAACCATCAGAGCCAAAAACTCTAATCAATTAGCAAGATCAAGATCAAAGGACAGCAAAGAACTGATTCGCGTGAAGTTGCTTAACACTTACTTCATGAATACCTGCAAAAACAAAGCGACAAGAAAAAAAAAAAAAAAAAGATAAGCAAGAACTTATGAAGATACAACCCAAAGCACAACAAATCCAAAAAAAAGTTAGCTTCTTTTATTCAAAAGAATGTTTTTTTCTAAAAAAAAAAAGGAAAATAGAAAAAAAGCAAAGGCCTACATAATTGTAAAAGAATAGAAAAGCGAATAAACAAAACAGTAAGAAGTTATACCGAAGTGGGAGTAGGAATCGAAGTAGTAATCGGCGCTGGTTTGACCATCATCGCCGTCGACAAAGGACACATCAGGCTCGCCCATTATGGAGTCGTCCTCAGTGGCCATGGCTTTGTCGCTGGCCGCCATCGAGTCGTCGAGATTGGAGCTTTCCGCAGCGGGCTCATCATCTTCGTAATGGAAGCTGGTCTTAGTGCCACTGAAGCTTCCTGAGCCCTGGTTTTTGCTGCTACTGCTGTCCTTTCGGCGACCCATTCACGAGGGATTAGGGTTTTCTTTTGCAGTTGGAGGCGGGTCAGGGAGCGAGAGAAACAAAGAGATGCAGGGGTTTTTGCTTTAGGGTTTTTGCCAGCCTTTTATTTTGGTTTCTGCCCGAAGCCGCTTGGATTGTTTGAAAAAGCTTGGTGGCAGTAATAATTGAATTCATCAAAAAAAGATAATATTAAAAACAGATAAAACATATGTGATTGTGTAAATTGTTATTATTTAAAAAAAAAAAAAAAAAACTGCCCGATGAACGGTCCAAACGGACTTGAAAATCTTTAATGCAGGATGGACAGAATAAAAACATTTTAAAGAAATTCACTAACTGAAATTCTTTTTATTTGAATTTTTAATAGAATTGTTTTATGTGCAATTTAGCATATAATCTTTTTTATTGTTTATCAAAATTTTTTTCTATTGAAAAGAGTTTTGTTTAAAAAGTAACATTCTCAACTATAAACAAAAAGATTGTCTAAAATGTTAATTTAATCTTTTGTCAATTATTATCTAAGAAATGTTACTTCACCGCAAACTAGTTGTAAAATGTACAGTTATTTTTCTGAGTCGTTAACGTCAGTCGTTGTTTACGTTACAGTGGCCATTTCAAGCACATTTACTTGACAAGAAGTCAAGAAATACAGCAGCGGACCCGAAACAAATTTTTTCGTAGCTCCTTCCTGACCCACATTGATCAGTGAGCGAAAGCTTTGTTAAACTTGTTCTATTTGTTTCCCGAGGCCTTACTTAAGTGGCCATGGTGCTCCAGCCATCACTGCTTCAATTTCGCATGTATCTCGGGGAACCCTAGTCATGTTTTTACACCCATTGGCTGTAACATGCTGCAAACATCAAAAGGAAGATCGTGAAAGATGCAAAAAATTGTAAGTAAAACATGTTCTTCAGGCTAGCTGATAGTTCTTCAAGAAAAGAAACACGGGTCATTACTTTATCTATCAAGAATGGCACGAAATAAAATAAAAGAAGCACAAACAACACTATGGTAAACATACAGCAGGCAGGGCAAGAGCCTATTGAGATTTTGGGGTTCAGGAAATAAATACCACATCACTTTCAATTCGAACGCCACCAAATCCCTTAAATCTAGCAATTGTTTCACGATTGAAAAACTTGTCCGTTTTCGGGCTTTCCATGGCTGGGGCCAACAAAGCCTCAATAAAATAGCAACCAGGCTCCACCGTGATCACCTACAAGGACCCAAATCTCAGTATAACATTTGTATCAATTCAACTGTCACAGCCAACGTTCACAACTTCACATAAAGATGGTAAAGAAGGCCGATATTCAGATCAACTCAAGCCTATGAGTGCTTAATAACAAGAACATGAGATCTTCAGGGTGCAGCAATCTAGTCAACCCCCACCCCTTCCTGTCCAACAACCAAAACATGTGCACACTAAGAAAAAGAAATGCAGACTTTTTGGAACTTGTTACACGAGTTCACATCTGATTCCCGTGCTAATGACATGCATACAAAAAAAAAAAAAAGATGTTTCTGTCCCGAAAGGAGAAACAGCATAATGTGCACAACATGAAGATTGTGCAGTGCTCTCTCATACAATTTTGGAGTTTCAAGTTTAAACAGCATAATCAACCTCTGACAAGAAACGCACATACTACACTTATCATGATTTAAGCAAAAAGGCTATTACTAACCATTCCTTCCTGAAGTTCCCGGGTCGTACGTAAAGCTCTCAATCCTGGCTCTTCTAATCTCCTCAGCCCCTGAATTCACATCACTTTTCTTTTTATAAATCCATCAACTCTAATGGTTGAAAAAGATGAACAGTTCAAAAGAACAAAACAAAGAAGATAAGCGCCATCATTACACCTTTAAATAACCACCAGGATCATGAGTGTCGATTCCCAGGAAATGCCCCAGACCATGAGGCATGAAAACAGCCCCCAGACGCTCAGCCATCATATCATCCACATTGCTAGAATAAAAAAATCACGTCACAATAAATTTGGCTGCTGTTACACCTCTTGGCAAAGATTAAAATTGCAAGAAAAAGAGATTATGCCATTGAGTAACCAAGGGTTCACCCCACTAGAACGCCTCCTTTCTTCAATGACTCAAGAATTATTTTCTCTGCCAATCTGCAAATAGTAAGAATAAATAATAACACTACTGTCACGAAGAAAATTTCCACATAGGCAGGATAAGAAGGAAAAATTAACCCTGAAATGCAAAATAAATTCAAATAAATGTCATTTTAATGACTCATAAAACCAATCATGACAATCCCAACCAGGTTTCTAACCACATTATCACGGTTTTTGATCAAGCCATTACATGAAGAACAATTTAAGATTTCCTAGCAGTACCTTTCCTTTGCTTTTAAATGCATGTTTAATCAGCATTTAGCAAAAGTTCCCTCCAGAGATTTTAATGAGTAAAGAAAAAATCAAAGAAAGCAATAACCTAACAACCAACTGTTGTGTGAAGTATCTATCCCGCAAAGTGAGGTTGATTATCCTACACAGAACTGATATACAACAGCACAATATTCAAGTACTTTTCAACCATAAGGAAATGCATTTTGCTTATCTAGTCTTACTTGTGCATATCTACCCAGCATACACCAGGTTTCATTGCAGATATGACGGCGTTATGAGCATCAAGGACAGCCTGTAAAAAGAGGCATTTGAAAATGGGAAGCATGGGCAAATTAATTGCCAGAAAACATTAAAGCCAAACAAAGGGAAAACACATAATTGACATGCATAAAACTGCTGCTAATGAGCCCAAGTAGGTGTTTCTCCTCAAATGGAGAGTATATTTACAAGAAACCACTTACATTATATACCAGAGCTTGATCGCTTGTAAACTTGCCATTTACCTGGACAAAGAATATGATGTTTTTAGAACAAAAGAAAAAGGAAAAAGCAGAAATGAACAGGACAAGTCAGTAATGAAAATTTTCTCCTCCTCGATCTTAGTTATGGCTAATGCTGCTGCACATTTATGAAGTCATGCATTTGGTCAAGAGTAATGGCTAAATCAGGAAGGTGTGAATCTTACTGAGAGCAATTATAAACACAAAAGCCCAAAGATTTGATGGAACAATGGGTTACTAAATGTAGTCGCTAACATAAAAAGACAGCACTAAAAAAGAAAGAAAAATTTAAAAGGAAATTACCCATCACACTAGCAAGGGGCTGTTTGCCCGATTGCATAGTGTGCAGATCAGATCCAAGTTCTGAAGTAGCCCCTCCCCCCCCACCCCGCCGGGGCGGTGCCCCAAAAAAAAAAAAAAAAAAAAAAAACTTCCCCATGCAAAATAATCCCCCAGAGAGAGAGAGAGTTTATACTCACAGGAAACGAACAGGTTATGTCAGATCCATAAAATTGGTATTCAGCTCCCATGTCAAACAATGCCATGTCTCCATCTACCAAAGTCTGCATAAAGGCCTTCATAAAAAGTTTGAACACCAGATAGATAGTTCTTCAAATTTGAGATATTTATCAGACAACTTCAAATATGAATCTGTAAACATATCTAAGCAGAAAGTGCTTGTCAATTTGTTGGGTGATCTAGCTTCTCCTTCTCAGCTTCACAAAGTTTTTCAGATACAGGGAAATCCAGCATCTAAAATTATATAAGGTGCGAAATAAGTGCCGGAGATTCTAATGTTTGCCCCTCAAACTGAAATCATCTCCTCTTTCAAGCATACACTTGCCTCTCAAAAGAATCAACGCACCAACATGCACGTACACTTCCAAGAAAGGTTGTTTGTTTGCAGGAGCAAATTTATGAATTGCACAAAATAAAGACATTCTGACCCTAGCATGACAAGAAGATGGATTGCCAGACAGCATACTAAGAAATGGGAAGATTTCCCAGTCCCACTGAGCTTTTGCAGACACATCCATGAGAATCTTATGGTGCAAGTTCCAATTGCCAACCTCAACAATATGGTATACAGAAAGATATTCATTATATATGTGGCCAAAATTACTTTAGAAACAAGATAAATCATAACTTAAAAGAACAGAATGTGCTGAATAACCATACCCTGTCATTTGGAGCCGCTGCATGCCCATAGTGAAGAACAGCACTGCATTATTAAGTCATTAAGCTGTTAGCTTTCACAGTATCATGTAGGTAGACTACTATGCTTTACAGTCTTTATGTCCTCCATCTTCACAATGAAGCTAAGAATTAATGTAACTTACCCCCAAACAATGCTTCTAAGCTTGACTGCAGTGCAACTCCCAAGGCCCACACACAACCACACAATCCATGTACATACATCTTATCCCAAAAATTTGTTCAAGTATCTCTTCCCCTAGACACTGAACTTACATTGTTTAAGCCATTTCAAATAAAGGCTAATTGATTTCTCCACGTGGTTCAGTGAAAATACTAAGTCCACTTGCCAATAACAACCAGGAATTACCAATAATTAATGCAAAAACAAATACCTCACCTATTTTCACCAGTAGCACATATACATGTGTAAGAGCAATGCCTACAGCCACCATACATGTATGTGTAGTGGAGAAATATGCTTTCCAACTGATACTCTTTCATCCCCACTCTAGTTTTCTTCATAACCTAGTGCAATTGTAAATTAATCACCATGAAAAATCTAACAATATTCATATTAGAAATGTTCATCAAGTTCATATTAGCAATGTTCATCAAGAAACTAAAATTAAAAAAAGACTTCCAATACGTAAACGAGTTATAAACTAGATACTGCATATTACACATAATGTTTTCATATGTCTTCATATGTGTAAAGATATAAGTGATATGCATGCAGAGTTATCATAGAATAAGAACTCCAATTGCAAGTGCAAGCAATTGATCACGAAGAAAAAGCATGCAGATAAACTTGAAAATTTATCTATTAGCATTTGTTTATGTGAAATACAAAGAGACAAAAAAATGAAGGATGTCAGTAAAACAGCATGCAAGCAGATGCAGTCTGCAACTTTTTTTGCACTTTTACCTCAACATGGGCTTCAGAGCTTATGTCATTGGCAAACTGAATAAGAGACAGCTCAAGGTCTGACTTGCAAACACGACATTCAGTCAAAATAGGATGCAAAGTAGTCAAATCTGTCTCAAACTTCTCTATTCCCTGACCAGAAATGTAACAACAGTATTGTATTCAAGACTGAAGATGTAGATGTACACGACGAAGTAACACACAATATGGGAAAGACAGGAATTATAATGTGTATGAACCTCAAATTCTGCTGGTTTTGAATAGTTGTTGCTGTCAGTATTAAGTCCGTGCAAGAGAAACAACAAAGGCCTTTCAACACCATTGCCATGCTTGCAAAGAGCTTCTACAATCTCATCTATGTAGTAGACCATGCTCACCATGTATTCTTCCTGCAAATGGAAGATGAAGACACGACAAGAATATGTAATGCGTTAAATCACCAAAATGCAAAACTTAAAAACAGGATACCTTATAGAACGACAACGGCTTTATCTCTCCCAACCAAACGGCATAATCCTCAGGTAACCTTGGGGCAAAGAGAAAAGATTCCCCTGTTGCAATATCCTTCAGTTGGGGGGAAAAAAAACCAAAAAGGAAAATAAGAATCAGAAAACTTGATTAGAAGAACTAAACATGCTACCACTAATATTCATACAATACAAATGCCCATGAAAACAACTAATGATATCCGAAGAAATACAAAACAGGATATAACCCATAGCTTTAAAACCAGCGTTGATTTTTTCCTTTCTTTTTTTTTTTTTTTTTGTGCTTTTGAATAAAACAAAAGACTTCGGTAAATGGACTGAGAATTTCCAGAGACATTAAAAAAATGATTTTATTTGGTTGTTCTTTTCAAAACTAAAAATCTAAACGTATTTAGTATTACTTTAAACGTATTTAATATTATCCATGGTCAGGCCATGGGACTCGAGCCATTAATCTTTTCCTTAAAACAACAGGGGAAAAAGGAAAAGGAGAAAAACTTACAATAGCTCCATAGAATCCAGGCTCTTCGACTCCGAAGAGATAAGCGAAATAACTCTCCTGCCTACAAATCAAAAAAACCACCAATCACAAAGATTAAAAAAAAAAAAAAAAAGATCAAAAGCAACATGTGATCGCTTGGTTGATCAAAGTTACCTGAAGAGTTCAATGTGATCGGTGCAGTAGCGAGTTTTTTCCTCTCCTCCCTGTCAATTTTCACACGAATTCACCAAATCCAATAAACAGCACATCTTTATTGCACATCTCTCTCTCTCTCTCTCTCTCTCTCTCTCTCTCTCTCTCTCTGCTATATAAGTACGTACCTGAAGAAAGACGAAGCCGCGGAGAGGACGAGAGGTCTCGGAGAGGTGTTGACGGAGGGATTTGAGGAGCTTCTCGCGGTTCGTAACGTGGAGCTCCTTCGGGACTTTGGGTGGCGATAGAGAAGACGGTGTCGACGACGACGAAGCCATGGACGGCTTCCCTTTCCTCGATTCCGCGCGTCCTCGATTCCGCCGTGCTTCTTCGACTCTGTTTTTGAAATCGGAATAACGATTGGCCTTTTACGCTCCGTTTTGAGAGAAGGATGGGCCTGTCTTTGATTAGAGAGGATGGGCCTCTAAGACTTGCGGCACACTGTGTGAAAAGATGGGCTTTTTGTGGGTGTTGCGCATAAAGTCTTAACATGAGCATACTAAAAGCAAAATGAGACGGGGCGCGCAATTTTATTGTGATGGTTAGAATGTCGTTCTTTAATTAGTAGGTTTGGGATTCAAATTCCAGACTTACTGCCCTACACTCTTCTTTCTTTACCAACTATTCTACAGCTCCCAAAAAGATCAAAAAAAAATTGAAAAAAAAAAAGGAAAATGAGACATTCTATGTATCAGGGCCTTCAGCTGTTTGCAGTGCTCTATTGGATCAGGATCGGTTTAGGGTCCAATGGCCTCGGGCAAAGCTCCCGTTGATCATGCTATTTATTGACTTTCTCCGGCTTTAGGCTCCCCCGGCCCAAGAAACGGATTCAAAAAAAAAAAAAAAGGATTCTTATAGCACAATTATATTAGTTGCAACATTGGATCAAAAAAAAAATTAGTTGCAACATTTTATTGAATTTATATTATTTTTATTGACTTTATTCTTAGTTTTTGATATTTCAGCTTCTCTTATAACCTTAGAAAAAAGTGAACACAACTATAAAAGAAAAATTTGGAATTAATGTTCCATAAAGTTCCGATGTCCACACATGGACAACGGTAAGTATTTGTAAACATTGACCTGTACCCCATTATTCTAATTTATATTCAACTTTTTACATGATTTTTAGATATTATCAAATGAGTTCCACTAGGAGAATATAAAAAATAATTATAAATTAACTATAAGAATAAGTCTAGCCTCTAAAAAATAATAAAAAAATTTATTTTTTAAAATTAAATTCTAACCTTATGGTCCGTACTTAATGTTACCCTAAATTTATTTAATATTATCCTAAGCCTTGATTTAAATTATTTTTCAAAAAAAAAAATTTGGCCAAGAAAACTTTGTACTGTTTAGAATTTTTTTTATAACTACTTTCCTTATCCTCCTAATTTTTCTCTTATGGAAAGTACTCCGGCTAGTGTGAAAATGGGTCTAATGCCAATAATTGTCTAACTTGCTTTGCTAGTATTGTTATCATATCATGTCCCTTCGAGAACAATTGATAAAATTAAAACGATATAGAGAAAATTAGCATGGCCCCTGCATAAGGATGATACAAATCGTGAAATAATATTGTTACACTATCCTACCGCTTAGTTCAAGGTTGCTGCAGGAATAATATGTCATTGGTTCCCTTTTCGCGCGAAAGATGCCAATTTCACTACTGGCCTTTTATGTATCGTCTCTTACTTATTCGATCGATTCTCATCATGTGGTTGGTAGGTAACTCAATATTGGAGAGTTAGGTATCGAGGTTAATTATATGGTACGATTTAAGGGTACACGACCGTATTTATTGGCAGCTATATGAATTCTCAGGCACCATCCATGGCAGCATGTTTGGGTTTTGTCTGTCGTTTTGATTTACCTTAATCATAGTGATCATAATTATTTTTTTGTCCATTAATAAGTTTTTCTGGTCAAGAGCTACTTATATTGTATAGCATATTACTAAATTTAAATGTAGCTCTTTCTAATAAGATAGCTCTCTTCATTTACTTAAATTTCGCATCATTTTTTTATTAAGATTAAAATCTAAGACATTTAAGATAGATTTTAATTTTAAATTACTGAAGTGTCCCTTAAAGAATACAATGATTATAATTTGGCAGTCACATAGGTTGGTTGGAATTAAATTATGTATTCACAAATAGGCATCCGTTGCATTCTCTTAAAAAGGTCGCATGTTGTTAAAACTTGTAGCGTAACACTCCGTTAATTTGAAGTTCAAAGATGCTTTGTCTAAAACTGCTCTAATTGGCAGTGAATAACTGCTTTGGTGCAAGAGCCAGTGGAAATTCGTAAAGGGTGTGTCTGGGTTTACGTTTCTGGCATGGCTTTTGAAGAGAAGGTACGAGTTGAACTTTTTTGTTCTGGTCTGTTGTGACTTTTCTGAGACCTATTGTCTTCTGGACTATATATGAATAGAAAATGTGCAACAACCATCGAATCCATAAATACATCTGAGGAAGGAAAATATGAATTTATTCCACACAATGTCAACAACGTGCCAAATTCATGTATGTATGTAATCAAGCTTACTTGAATTTAAGAGGTATTTGTCTCATCTCTTAAGCAACATTTTAAATTTTAAGAATAAGTAAACGGTATTTGCAAGAGTTTTTTTTTTATTTTTTTGGTCAAAGTATTTTCAAGAGTTCAAATATGCATATATATGTTATGAGATAGCGACGGTCGTACTGTTGCTAAGCGTGTGTACGTGGCCGCTTGGTTGGCAATGAGCTGGATTAATCGTATAAGTGTACATAACTTCAAAGAACAATAATAAAGCCAAAAAAAAAAAAAGTTTAAAACTATAAGTGAGAGGCCGAATAAAGAAATGGTAAAGAAGGGGCATCGAGAACATAAAGAAAAGAAATTAAGTATTGGTCTGTTTCGATAATGGCAATCTTATCTCCAAGCTTGTGTGGGCACTCTTGAAATGCATTTTAGCAGAGGGCACAAGCAGCTAAATTATACAGTGTTTATGAGGAACCATTTCAAGTATAGCGAAGACATACCGATCTGCATGATTGCATTGGGCATAAGATACAAGAAGGCAACTACATATATATACTGTAGATGCACTAGCTTAGAATTCAGTTAGTTAGCGAACTTACAATTATAAGTTGGGAGATAATGAACTTAGAATTTTATTTACTATTAATTAAGTTGGAAAAAGAAATATTTTTTTTTTTTGACATAGGAAAGAGAAATTGATAGATACCAATTGTGGAACTTATATAAATATCGTTAGCATTTGGAAGTCAAAGACACTGGGGGCTACGTTTGGTGGTTTACGATAATTATAGCTAGCAAGATTAATTAAGAATTATACACAAATTAAAACCCAATTTCGTAACAAAATTAAGTATCATTTATTTTAAGTCTTGAGGAAATTTCCTACATAACAAGATGATTTCCGTCGGTGCATTTTTATCAAGTTGATTTGGAAACACCGCCATCCGCAATTAATTGGGACTACCCGCCTAAATGGGCTCACAAGAGGAAACCATAACGTTGAATATTCAAAAAATTAAATAAGCTCAATTTACGTGTTAATTAAGGACAAAAACCATTCAAGATGAAGAGAAACTAGTTGACTACAAAGTATATACGTGTATGTATATATATTTATGTATTTGACCAATGTCCGTATTAAAATTTGAACTATATCTTATATTATTTTCTTATATTTCTTTGGCACGCCCACACCCCCCCCCCTCCCCTCTCCTTTTATGATTACTCCAAAAGATTCCCACGTAGCAGCTGGTGCCTGGTTGCCATTGGTACTATATATATTTCCCAAGAAAAGTCATCCTCTATATTTCGGGATGTAATAAGACATTATATATATATATAATTTAAAGAAAATACTTGGGTTGTGTCACTGAAATATGTCATCTTTTAAATAATCAAATAAATTAATGTGTTAAGTTTTTATAATTGCTTGTTTCAATTCGAGGTTGTTTCAATTCGGGATTGAAGAAATAAGTAAAACAAAATATTAATACTTTTAAATACATTTAAATCTCATGATACTTCCAGGAATTTTCAAGTTTTGAAACATAATTATCTCTCTTATTCCTATTCTATCCCATTGTAGACTTTTCTTATGTTTCCAACACATCACATTTAATGAAGATATGCACTGGTTGTTGGGCAATCATAGCAACCGACCACGCTATGAATTCCATAGTTGCTTTTTTTTTTTTTTTAAGATGAATTTCTGGATTTTTTTCTTCATTATCGGTAAAAATCGGAAATGAAGAGATATAATCGAAAGTTAATTTTATGAAATATACCGAACGAAGTCGTAATAATTAAATAAGGCATGCACAACCGTGATAACTGACCATAGTTTAAATAATTGGACGAAAATAATAAAATTTTACATGATGGGAGTTGTATATTGTGGCAATGTGCTCGTGGAAATATTCAAAGTGGATAACAAAATAAAGGTAATCCCATGTGTCAGTAATTACTAGAAATTAAGGTGATTCCTGCCGGCCTTCAAGGGTGGCAGTGAGAGCAATGAGAAGCGAATGTTAGAGACAAGAAAACTGTTCCTTTCACATACACAACATGAAAGTGACAAACTTTGGTGCTTTTACTAGAAGATGGTGACACGTACTGAGCTGTTTGGCAATTAAAGAAAATCTCCGCTGACGACCGTAAACCCAACTCCAAGCTGCTTAATGACACAAATTTGTGATGTTGACAAAGGCAACTTCATGGGTTCAAGCTATGGCCAGTTGTAAGAATTCTATCCTCTTTGACCTGTCTTTTTCCCGTCGTAATCTAGTCCCCATAGGCATATAAACTTCTGGGGTGCTTCCCCTTTCAATCTTCTGCTGCTCAGTTGGAATCCACTCGAGAAGCTGAGCAAACTGCTTCATCGACCACTAATAGTTAATTAATTTAGTTTACACAGGATACAATATATCCGTTCTCGATGAGATACCCAACTTGCTAAATGAAACTTAGTATGATGAAAGCTCATATTCATTTAATCCAAAAAGTTTAAGTTACTAGCTGGCTAGGCACAATACACACAGTCTTTATAAGTTAAATTGGTACCAAGATTTAGTATTGAGCCACTCATGCTCTAGACTAACAACATAATATTCGAATTTTCTGTTCATAATTTTTTTTGACGATGATAAATGTTTTAGTCATACTTAGAATTTCGTAAAGTTGCTTCTTCATTGATTTAGTGTAGATAATTCAACTTACCTCATTTAATGATTTAGTATAATTCTCCCTAATGGAATGGGTAGAGTACTACTCCTATTTATTCATTTCTTTACACCAAACAAAAGAAATTTAGTAATGTTGAAATTAATTAGTTAATTATTATCTTTGCAACCAATCATACACTATAGAGAGTAAAATTTAAATATCTATTGGTAAATTTGAATTTAGGTACAAATAGCTAGGCCGTGACCTAATAGATTTGCTAAAATGTCTAGTGCGTAATAACTCCTGTATAGTGCAATGTTTGAATTATAATTGAGTGCCTTTATATTGCAATCGCTTGCAACAAGAATATGTTTGAAAATATTGCAAATACGAAAAATCTAAGGTCCGTTTGGTATAGATTTTGTTTTCTGTTTTCTGTTTATTTTTCACAAAAAAAAACAGAAAACATGTTTGATATTGATTTTGTTTTTTGTTGAAAAGTTAAAAGTGTTTTTCAAAGAAAAAAAACAAATTGGGAATACAATAAAAACTAACTTTCCGATTTTATTTTTCATTTTTTTTTTCTATACTTTCTCTTACAACATTTTCTTTCTCTATCCACCATCTTTACCATATCTCTCTTTACTGATCCTCTCTCTATCCCTTTATATTTTTTCTCTCACTACTCTTTCTCTCTCTACTCTCTCTCTCCCTTTTCTATCTCTATTATTCTCTCTCTACCCTCTCTCTCCTTTTTCTATCTCTACCATTCTCTCTCTACCCTCTTTCTCTACTCATTCTCTCTCTAGCCTCTCTCTCCTTTTCTATCTCTATCAATCTCTCTCTACCCTCTTTCCCTTTTTTCTATCTCTACCATTCTCCCTCTACCCTCTCTCTCTCCCTCTTTTCTCTCTCCACTCATTCTTTTTCTACCCTCTTTCTCCTTCTCTTTCTACCATTCTCTCTACTAATTCTCACTCTACCCACTCTCTCTCTCTCTGCTTTTTCTCCTCAACCATTCTCTCTACTCAATCTCTCTATACCCGCTCTCTCTCTCATTTTTCTCTCTCTACCATTCTCTCTTCTTTTTCTTGCTATATCATTCTCTCTACTGTTCTCTCTCTACCCTCTCTCTTTTCTGTCTATCATTCTCTGTCTATCCAGATTCTCTCTCCTTTCTGTCTATCCACATGCTCTCTCCTTTCTGTCTACTCACATTCTCTCTCATTTTTCTCACTCTACTATTATCTCTCTACTCTCTCTCTCTCCTTTTCATCTCTCTATTCATTCTCTCTCTACCCAGACTCTCTCTCTTTTTTCTTGTTTTACCATTCTCTTCACTCATTCTCTCTCTGCCCTCTCTCTCTCATTTTTTTCTCTCTATCATTCTCTTTACTCTCCACTCATTCTTTCTCTACCCTCTCTCTCTTTTCTCTCTCTGTCATTTTCTCTACTCATTCTCTCTCTACCCTCTCTCTCATTTTTTTCTCTCTACTATTCTGTTTACTCATTCTTTCTCAACCCTTTCTCTTTCTATTATTCTCTCTACTCATTCTCTTTCTTCTCTCTTTCTCTCTCCTTTTTCTCTCTCTACTCATTCTCTCTCTACCCTCTTTATCTCTCTCTCTCTCTCTCTCACTTTTCTCTCTATATTTATACTCTTTTTACCATTTCTCTCAGTATCCTTTTTCTATCTTTTTTTTTATTCTTATGAAAAAAAAACAAAAATTGACAGTAATAAACACAAAAATTCAGCAAACAGTAAAAATAAAAAACAGAAAATGAAAAACAGAAATAAAAAACTGACAGCGTCTCCAAACGGGCCCCTAATATATCTGGAGAAAGAAATTGCTTGATTTTGTCTCTCCATCGCAGGCCAAAGCCTCCCAACAGAGGTAATCAGCTACTCTTATCCATTCAATCATTCGTTTCGCATTAGGTAGAATGCAATCTATCTTTGATTCGAAATCTTAGACTGCTATACCCACGTCGACGATTCACAGAAGCATATATTCTCTTCAATCACCTGTTTTCCTTTTCTTTTTGCTTTTTGTCGCGTTAGAAGATTGTTGGTGTATGAGTTATATAATAAAATGATAATTTATATTTTCATAAATCGCACATCTCTTTTTTAAATTATAATTCAAGACCTCTATAATAAAAGTCTCAAGTTATAAGCCTTTCATTCCGTAATTCACGGCTAATAGTCTTTTAATAGATGAAAAAAAAAAACTCTATGAATATTAATGTTGACGAGTTGTTAGCAATGTTTACCCAAAAAAAAAGATCCATATAATATGCAGCGGCAAGAATACAAAAATAATAAAGATAAATATTACGAAAAAATTTTCACAAAATTTTACGAAAAGATTCTAAATTTTAAGGTAATATTAAATCTATTTAAGTTTTAATTTTACAAAACAATATAAATTTAACAAAAACTTCTTATCATATCAATAAAAAAGTTAAAGTCGTTAAAAAATGTAAAAAAAAACTTTTGTGGCACATAGCACTACTCTACAAAAATTACCATCTCCCCTTGCCAACTTCAACGGCAATCGGTCGTTCTGAATAACTTATTTTCGGCTATCTTGCCACAATTACGGTCCTTTACATTCATAATATTGTGTCAAAAATTCCAAACCCCTAAAAGAAAAAGTATTATATTGTGTCAAAAATTATAAACTCCTAAAAAAAAAGAGCGAGTATATATGTCTTGACAGTTTTTATTTTAAGTAATATTTTGGTCGAAATTGTGATTGATATTTTTAAATTGTAAAAATAAGAGGTATTTAATAAATATCAATTTTTATTTTAAAAATATTGGTCACTAAAAATAACACTCTAGACAAATTTATCTGAGATACTAACTTTTTTTTTTTTTTAAAGAAAAGGTGTTAAAGTGTTATGTATAGGTTGTGATGCATGTGTGGGCCCTTTAGGATCTGCTCACTGCTTCTATATTGTCTAAACTTTGTTCCCAAATCAGATTCTTATTTTTTTGTATGACTTGTTGTCTTTCTCAGATAATTAGAAAACTCGACTAATTTCGGAACCCATCAAGATATTAGTGCAGGACCTAAGGAAAATTCTTCGCCAATCGATATAGTGGTCTCGGTAAAGAATTGTCAACTCATCACGCCTAAATCATCCACCGTACTCGGTTTGGATCTCATGGATTTCGAAATAAAGAAAGCTCAAAGAAGATGACATGAGCGAACAGTTGTCATGGGGATTAAAATTGCACCTGTACAAGGTGGGGAGATTTCTAATATTATGCTTAAATTATTGATATTTGTGATGCTTTTTAAATTCTAGAGAAGCAGGCAGGTTCTACCCTTTAAGCCTTCCTATATATAGAAGAGTTGATCATCGATGCTTCATCCAAACAAACCAATTGTGTTGTATATCATCAGCACGTTTCTCCATCCGCCTGCCTCTTCAAAAACAAAGCTTCCCGCGCAATATTAATCCCAATTATGGCCATAGAGATTGAGCAAGCCAATGCTGTTGAGCTGTCAAGAGTTGCTGTTTCTGAAACTCACGGAGAGGGGTCACCGTATTTTGCTGGGTGGAAAGCGTACGATGAAGATCCTTATCATGAAACTGAAAACCAGTTTGGAGTCATACAAATGGGATTGGCTGAAAATCAAGTAAGCATATACACTTGTCACCACTGTATTTGTGTTTTTCTATATAATAACTGTAAACTATTAGTTCTCATAATTCACATAAATCTTACGCCTCTCTTTCAAGCATTAAAACTCAAGTTCCAAGATGAAAGGTCTTCTCTTATGATTCCTAACCCCCTTTTTTGGGTGTTTGAACAGGTTTCGTTCGATTTGCTTGAGGATTACCTGGCAAAGCACGCAGAAGCATGTGGCTGGGAAGAAGGAGAACTAAGCTTTAGAGAAAATGCCTTGTTTCAAGATTACCGTGGACTGAAATCTTTCCGACAGGTATATATTTTCTGTTGTACATACGTAAATTATATGGCTAACTAACTTGCCAACAAAATCGAGTAAAATGAAAATCCTGATGACGTGCCACGTGCACTTGTTTATAGGCAATGGCAAGCTTCATGGAACAAATTAGAGAAGGAAGAGCAAAATTTGATCCCGATAGAATAGTCCTAACAGCGGGTGCAACCGCAGCCAACGAGCTGTTAACCTTCATTCTAGCGGATCCTGGAGATGCTTTGCTGGTTCCCACTCCATACTATCCAGGGTAAATTTTTCCTATTCAAGAAAACTTTTTATTGATTATTCATTATAAATGGCTAACGTTTCTATGTCCACATTCACCATCTAATATTAGCTCCAATCTACTTTCAGATTCGACAGAGATTTGAGATGGCGGACTGGTGTAAGAATTGTTCCAATACACTGTGACAGCTCAAATAATTTCCAAGTTACACCTCAAGCCTTAGAAGCCGCATACAATGGGGCAAAAGCCATGAACATCAAAGTTAGAGGAGTCCTCATAACCAATCCTTCAAACCCATTGGGCACCACAATCCAACGTTCAGTCCTGGAAGAGATTCTCGATTTCGCCACGCGCAAGAACATTCACTTCGTGTCTGATGAAATCTACTCAGGATCCACTTTCTCGTCATCCGAATTCGTGAGCATTGCTGAAATCCTCGAAGCACGGAATTACAAAGATTCGGAGAGAGTGCACATTGTTTACAGCCTTTCCAAAGATCTTGGCCTTCCAGGCTTCAGGGTCGGAACAATTTACTCCTACAATGACAAGGTTGTTACCACTGCAAGAAGGATGTCTAGCTTCACCTTGATATCTTCACAAACACAACATGTCCTAGCCGCCATGTTGTCTGACAAGCATTTTACAGAAAGTTACATAAAGACAAATAGGGAAAGACTAAGGAAAAGGTATGAGATGATAATCCAAGGCTTGAGAAATGCCGGGATCGAGTGCCTGAAAGGGAATGCTGGGCTGTTTTGCTGGATGAACTTAAGCCCTCTTTTGGAGGCACCCACAAAAGAAGGTGAGTTGGAGCTTTGGAAGCTAATAATTCGTGATATGAAGATTAATATATCTCCTGGCTCTTCTTGCCATTGCTCTGAACCAGGCTGGTTTAGAGTGTGTTTTGCCAACATGAGCGAAGGGACTCTGGAAGTTGCATTGAAGAGGATACACAGTTTTATGAATCAAAGGAAAACAAACGGACATTATGGTAATCTGTAGCCTAATTACGATAACTGCATTATTTTTGGTGGTTTTAGCCATTTTCGAAACTTTTAATTTGTTGGCAAAGCCCTCACTCTTGCAAGAATGGCTTTGTCAGTTTGTTTGGTTATATTATACAGAAAGTCAGAATAAAAAAATAATAAAAATTCTTTTGTTTTCTTGCTTTCTTAAGCAAGTTACCAAGATATTACGTTTGATTCTCGATGTATTATGTGTACTTGTAATACTGCAATATAAGAATATTTTGTCTAAAGCGTATTATTCTGCTATATTTGTCTTTGACTTTGAATTTTGGTCGCTTATTACTTAAAGCAACTGATTTGGAGTCCGCATTTTTCAACTAATCACATTTCAACTAATCATTTCTCAACTAATCACTCCTGATCAATAATTCCACAATGCTTCCTTAGAGCTAGCGGGTCCTCGATCAACTTTCACGTGGCAAACTAAGTCAACTTTTTGTGGTTGTTGTACTATATTATATTGCCATGTATGAAATATAAAAGGGAAAAGGTTCTGCATCAGAGGTGGTGTTTAGATAATGCGATGGCATTTTTAGTCTAATTACTGTTGAATTTTTTTAAAAAATATATATATATTATGTCAAATCTATATTTTGGATTTTAAGGCAATACTTATTTAATTTTAAATTTTAAATTTTATATTTTTTTAATATAATTATACTAAAAATAAAAATAGTTGCAGTTTATAGTGGTATTTGTACACCACCCCCGGTGCAGAATCTGCACTCAATATAAAATAGTGATGTTTACAGATCAGTCAATATTTTGACATATGGATAGCTATGAATAATAAAGGCTTGGAGGACACTAGATCTCTTAACCCAATGATCAAATTAGCGGTTATTTCTAAAATCCGAAAGGGTACTAACACATCTGTTAAATTTTGATATTGTGATTAGTTTTTTTTTTGATTAAAATTAAAATTAATAATTTTGAAATAAAATTGATAATTTTTATAATGTAAAAATTATAATTTTTAATTTCTCTTTTAAAAATTATCAATTTTATTTAAAATTTATTAATTTTAATTTTAATCAAAATACCAAAATTCAACATATTAATATTTTCTCAATTCAAAACACTTAAAACGCGAACAATCATGCCTCAATGTACCCCTTGCCGCCTCTAGTGAAGGATGTTGCTTTTGAAACAGTCAATTAAATGAGACAAAGGTTGAACAATTTTTCGCTTCGGACAACTTTCGTCCCGAGAACATAACACTGTTCGCCGATGAAAAATAAAAGAAGGCAACCACCGTGATTTCGCATGTGTGAACGGAAATACTTTTTTTTTGTTTTTTTTTTTGGTTTAAGCTTTTGATTGCTTTGGTTCGGATGTAAATGTACACAGCTGTCGGAATTCTGCTTCTCTCCATCTGTTTGACAAATTCTGAGCGCCCACACCACATCAAACCTCTCATATAATTTTCTAATCATATATATACTAAAAACGTACACGGACTAAAAAAAAAGATGAGAAAAAAGTATAATATAATTGATTAATTGAATTGAATAACTAAATAATTATTATTTATAATAAAAAATAAATAAAAATAAATATATTTTTATTAATTTTTTATTACAAATAATAATCGTTTGAATGTACAATTCAATCAATCGATTATATTCTCGCTTTTTTTAATTAATTTTTGGGATCGATTTTTTTTGGTCCGTGTTATTGGAATCATATATATGTCAACTGTTCCACTTCCATCTCTGCCGATGACCGTATATAATATCAAGCATCAACACTCGTCCCCCCACCCTCTAAAAAAAGAAGCATCATAGCAGTCCAGGTGGCCCAATGTGGCACACGAGCTGCCGCACGAGCCTATATCTTTGAAGAAATTTGTCTGGCATGCACGCTAGTGGCCAACTACTTCATGCGAAGTTGATGAACATCCCAACAAGTGTGTCGCCAAGAGCCACGAGCTTTTATGATCGCGTGATCTCCGCTGTCAATGGAATGATCGATAGGTCCACAGTTTTGATCACATTACGATCTCTTGCATATTCAACTATTGGTCCACAACTCCACATTATTATAACCAGGGACAGATTTAGTGTAGGATTAAGAGGGACAATCTTGAACTTTTAAGTTATATATATTTTTAAGTGCAAATAACTACAAAATTGTCACTTGTCTCAATGACAAACCTTACTTTGCCTCCCTTCCAAAAGTTGCAGGTTTGAACTTTTGAAACCACCTTTCAATTTTTCTCTTTTTTTGATTTTTTTTTTATTTCTTTTAATAAGAACTGGTTTGCTTATCTCAAAATCATCATCTTCTTCTTCTTCTTTTGTTTTGTCTTTTTTTTCGTTGGATTCTCATATGTTATACATTTATTACAATTATTTAAAATTATGAAAAAACCAAGCCACTTTGCTTGTCTCAAAATCTTTTTTTTTTCTTTGGATTCTCATATGTTATGCATATATTAAAATCATTTTCAATTATTTTAAAATTATGAAAAAACCAAAGGCCCCTTTTGATTTCTTTTTGGTTTTTTTCTTTTGAATAGCAACTGTTTTGCTTCTCTCAAATTTTTTTTTCTTTGGATTCTCATCCGCTATGCACTTATTAAAATTATTTTTATTTATTTTAAAATTTTGAATAAAATTTTATTATATAAATACCAATAATATTTTTTAAAATATTTTGCTATTAATGAAAAGAAGTATTTGCAATGGATATTATTAAAAGAGAAAAAAAATATTTGAGAATGCTTTTGTATATCTAAAGTATATTCGCTAATAAAATTGACTTATAATAAACAATTTTTTTTGTTGTTTTTACAATGAACATAATAAAAAATTATTATAAAATCCCATTATAAATAAATGACTAAATAATTAAATTATTACTCATATAAAAAATGCATTCGATTTTATTAAAAATTTTAAAACATTTGAATAGATAGAATATTATTATAATATTTATTACTCTAAATAATTAATATAATTTATATTTTTATCATATATATTAATTTTGTTACTTTTGTCACTGTATTTGTAAATATAAAATTTGTCCCCTCTCAGATTTTTTTCTGGATCCGTCCCCTGATTATGACAATCAAAGCTCAAATAATATGGACGTTGGCTTTTTATTTTTCTTAACAAGTCGTCTTCTTAAGTTGAAATCGATATCTTTTCGTAATGTTTTTTTGCATTGTAGCATTGGAATGAGCGGCTCTTCCTCGAACTACATTAATTTGTATAATGCATGTTTTAATTAGCTGTGACAAACGTGAGAACAACTTACGAATTTCATCATTTCCTTCCATCTGCATGTTTGTTATTGTGGACTGCACCAAGTAAACTTTGGTAATATTCTTTAAAGAGATCATATTATCTATTTGTTATTTCATTCTTTAAATATGTGTGCACGCGTGTGTGTGAATGCCAACAAAAGAACAAAATAAGGGTGGTGTCTTAACAATAAAATATTGTGATGGTCTGATCGTTACGTTATGACTTAAACTAAATTAGACGTAAGTTTAATCCCTCTAAATATTTAGTCTAACATTATTTAATACTTATTATTATGATATATTGTTTTATGATATTTGTTAATTTTATTTCTTTTTTACATGAATAAAATTTACTTATAATCTAACACCATTCAATTTATTTTTTATTATTTTTTATTTTAAATAGATTTCACTCATTATGTAATATTTACATATGTGATATAAAATTATAAATAAATTATATTTACTAAAAAATATGAATCTAATTATTTTTTTTTTTCGTTACGACGAGCCAACACCGCCACTGAAAAGCAGGGAAAAAAAATAAAAAGGGTTGTCCCGTGAAGGGAATGGTTCGTTTATTTGGGCCAGGGAATGGGTCACATGACCATTTTTATATATGGGCTTGAGCTGATCGGATGCCCTAATATTTCAAAGGCTTAGTCCCATTTCATGTTTTTGGACAAAACGGGCTAAAGTAGCCCAAACAAACTTTGAGCATAGAGACGAGTGAGTACCATTTTAGGAGTCAGGATTTGAATTTTCAATCCTGCACTCAAACTCTCTATTCACGACGGTTGGATGACCATCCAAATTAAGTCCCTGTGAGTTTATATTTAAAAAAAAAAAATAAAAAAATTTCTATTTATTTTTTATTTATTTTTTATTAATTCAAATAATTATTTTTTACTTTTTTTCTTATAATTATTATTCATTTTCTTTCTCACAACTTTCTAATCATTACTTTTTATCAATTATAATATCATCATTATTGTATTATTTTCTATTATTTTTCTTTTCTATTCACTTTTTATTCAATTTTTTACTATCCAATCACACCCTAAGTCTAGAAGGTTAAATATTACCTTCAACAAAAATTCAAATTTTATTTTTGTGTATTTTAATTTGAGGTCATAGATTATTATACTTTTTTTTATTTCTTTTATTTTCTATTTACTTTTTATTTAATTTCTCACAATCAAATCATACTCTAAATCCGGAAGGTTAAATATTACCTTCAAAAAATTTCAAATTTTATTTCTATATATTTTAATTTGAGATCAATTAGATGAAATTAACTTTATTTACATTTTTTTTGCTTAAAAAAAAAAGAGACTATTAAGCATATCAGTCACTAAACTGAAATAATTTTCATTTATTTGAATCTTATTCAATAATTTTAAAGAGATCAACTCACAATTTCAAATATTAATAGAGTTGGGCGTGACTCTGCTGTAAAAGTTTTAGTGAACAAATTTGAGTTCAACGCTACGCATTACTATTTATACTCAAACGAGTCCCCAACATAAATTAATTAAAAAAAAATTTAAATTTAAAATTCAATACGTAAAAATACATTAATTTATCACTAAATCTCCACACTTTAAATAATTTATTTACATTTCTTTTAAAATTAGATTTTGAGACTTTAAAATAAAAATCTCATATTTTATGCGTCCAATGTTTTTCTGCTTACCCATTTACCAAGAAAAACCCCAAAGGCAAAACTCCCTAATAATTTTCGTCACTCGTCTCTAACCTCTCGCACCGCGAAGCAAAGGCAGCGGCGGGAGAAGCGATTATTACCACAACGTACGGCTCAATATCTTCTTCAACCATTTCCTCTGTGTGAAGGTAAAAATGCTTCCAATTAGCTTTTCTCCGCTTCGATGCACTTGTTTTGCTCAGATTGCACTCGTTCTAAGATCCGCAAGATTCCTGATCTCGCCTGGCGACTTTGTTTTTCTCGTGCCTTTATTTTTCGATGCTCATGGTTAGGGCCTTTTACGTGACGCTTAGGGTTTTGATTGCGTGGTTTCTCTGTTTTATTGCTCTGGTGTGTTACTTAGGGTTGATCAATTTGATTTTTTTTTTTTTTGTGCGATTCCATTGGATGTCCGATTTTAATTGAATTAGCTAATTTAAATTGAGTCTTGTCTAGCTTGACTAAATTGTTCGACTTGTGGGCTTTGGTTTGGTGAGACAGTTTGGGTCGGCTGACTTGGTTTTTCTTTTTTCTGTTGTTTTGTTTGCGTTTAGGATTAGCTTCGTGCGATTGATGGCATCCAAGTTGCAGCAGTTGCAGTCCAAGGCATGTCAAGCAACCCAGTTTCTGGCTAAGCATGGGAATGTCTACTACAAGCAGCTGATGGAGCAGAACAAGCAATACGTTCAAGAGCCTCCCACTGTGGAGAAATGCAACCTTTTGGCCAAGCAATTGTTTTACACTCGTCTTGCTAGGTAACCTATTCATCTTTTTGTTTGTTTTTACTCATGAATGATTGTTGTGAAGTAAAACACCCTCTTTGTGAAATTCATTGGACCCTTCCCCAGTCCCAACAGTGTGGGAGCCTCATACACTCGGACACCTTTTTCATGGTTGTCGTGACTTAATGCAATGTCGATGAGAATTCACAGGTTTTAACTTACAACAGTATGAGTTGAATGGAACTGGATCTTGGGTTTTCTAGGAGATACAATTTACAGTCCTAAAAGCTTGAGAAATGAATTATATATGTGTTATGTCAATTTATGCATTTTCTAATGAGTAAATTTTAGCATTACTATGTGTAGAGTTTTTTCTATCTCTTTCCATTAAGAATGAAGCGAGTTGTTTGTGTTTGAAGCCGGTTGATGAAAATCTAGAGACCATTAAACTATTTGCTTTTTTTGTTCTTCCCGGTTATGTTAGACTTTGCATGTTATTTGCACTCCTAATTTCTGTACGATCTTTAGGACAAAGATTCACAACACTTTTCACTGTCATGCGTGCCAAATGTCTCTACTGCTTCAATGCAGTTGAAAAAGGGAGTCTTATTACATGTTGATTGGCATTCTGGAAATGGAATTCTAGTAGTCTCTTCTGATGATGGTTGATTTGTGTATCTGCATTCATTATTTGCTTTTGTGCAGTGCTAATCAATTGCCTAGGATTCACTTGCAGTGGCTCGTTGTGCAGTGTGTTTATGCATCAACTTGCGATTGAAAGCTTTATCACCTTAACGAAATCCAGATGCCTCAAATACATTAAAGTTAATACTGCTTGCATTGAACTATGGTCAAGTCATAAATGTTTGGATTTTGGGTTTGGAGTTTTATTCTCAGATGGCAGAGATTTGGGTTTCTACATTGCTGATTTGCATTTTGACCATGTGAAAATACTGACAATATATTACTTTTGAGCAGACTTAGAATCAATTTAATAAATAAATTAAAGACTATTGGCCCTATAAAATGCTCAATTCTTTGCAGGACTTAATTTATGATGTCCAGAGGCACCAAAAAATCTACTAATGACGTCATGTCTGCAAGAAGACCCCCCCCACCCCCACAAAAAAAAAAGCAAGTTACCTTTAGTTGTACCCTTTCTTTGTCTCATCTTGCTATATCATATTTATTGCATGATAACATTTTCCAAATTTATTCTCAAGGTTTTTCAATATTACATGGATGTTTCTCATTGGGCTTCTGCATTTTGAGTTAGCATATTCCAAGGCAAAGGATAATGTTGATTGGAATCTTGAAAGATGTAGTTTCATTTTGTCACGCTTGCCAGAGATCAAGATCTGTTTTGATGTAAAAGAGACCTATGCTTTGTTCTCGAGTAGCTATAATGAGCAAAGAAGGATTCACTTTGGATGATGCTAATAACTTGCAGAAGATTGGATTTGTTTGGGAGTGAAAAAGAAGTGAAATTGCAGCTTTTCAATTTCTGTATGACAAGATTTTGTGAAATGATTTTTCTTTTTTTCACCATTCATTAGATATTGTCGATTGTTTTTTTTTTATTTGAATACACCAAGTAGCTAATGTTTCGCCTTCTATACATTTGCAATTTTACTTGTTGGGGACTTGATGTTTGACATTGCTCTTGTGTGGTTCTTTTGTGCAGTATTCCTAGCCGTTATGAGTCATTTTGGAAGGAACTTGATTATGTGAAGCATTTATGGAAGAACAGGCAGGAACTGAAGATTGAGGATGCTGGCATTGCTACTTTGTTTGGGCTGGAATGCTTTGCTTGGTATTGTGCTGGTGAGATCGTGGGAAGAGGGTTTACTATCACTGGTTACTATCCCTGAGACAATGCCTTTCAGGGTCTGGAATGTGTAATCTTCTGTTGTCATTTGCATGATTAAATGGCAAGCACTTTACCTGCAAATTTTGTTTTTCTGCAAAATTTTTGAAGCTGAGGATCAGTGATTACAGTGAGATATCAATAATTTTACATTCAAAGCAGCTTAGGACATTCTGTCTTTCTTTGTTGAAAGTGGCTGCTACCTATGAATGACGATAACAGTCCAAGTTTTTCGTCTCGTTCTTTCTCTTAGTGATCGATTTCCAATGTTTCAGTTTTTTAACTAATGTTATTTTCAGCAGCCCAAAAATAGTGTCTTGGTCGATCTGATTTTCCCGAAGCCAATCTGGGCATGTGAAAAGTGGTATTTTGGTTAATGGTTTCAGGGGACCTTGTTGATGACTTCACTTGGCAATAAGTTATTTTATATGGTGCTGTCCTAACGTGGATACCTATCCGCATCATTAATAAGTGATTGGTGCGTTCTTCAAGTGATGTTAGCTTTCGAATCTGCCAAACTATTTCTCTTCACTTGCTGGAAAACCAAACTACTTTTTCTTATAGCCAGAAAGAAAATTAAACTACAAAGCCACTCTACGTGGCCATAGCACTCCAGCTAAGCTCTGTACAAGTAACTGTGTGGCCCTAGCTGGGGGTTCTATCAGAATATGTGGATATAGGAAAAGTTTGCTGCCCAGTCTGCAGTGCGATTTGCCTCCTGGAATGCATGCAAAGTTTAACAGACCAGTTCCTCTTGAGCAGCTCCTTCCAGCTCTGAATCAATCAACTTAGCCAAGGGGCAGGTGCCGGGGACACCGTGATGGATACTCTCCAGGGCTATGAAAGAGTCAGCCTCAAGAGGAATCCGTTTAAACTTTAAGCCCGCATTGCCAAGCAAGCTCTAAAGCACTTAATATGATCCATAACTCTGCAGCAAGAGCAGTGCAATGACCAATGTTGTGCACATAGCCCATTAACCACTTGCCGTTCAGGTCACGGAACATCCCTCCCGCACATGCCTCGCCCGGATTACCTTTCCACCCACCGTCGGGAGTTCAGTCTAATCCGATCTCCTGGCGGTTGAAAACCAAACTTTGGTGGGCCCGGAGTTGGTGTTGCTAATAGATCTGACCGTATTTATTAGGCTTTCCTGACCACTGAATGAATCCAAGCGCATCAAAAAAAAAAAGAAAAAAATTCTCTCTCATGGGACATCTCAATGGTTAAAGTTCAATACTTTTATTATAAAAGGTATTGAGTTCAAATATTAGAAAGGGAGAAGAGAGATTTATGGGAGGAGAGAGTTATTCTTATTATATAACTTATAACCCAATGAACCTCATATTTGACAAAAAAAAAAAAAGTAACTACTTCTTTGGAACCACTAAAATTTTTATTGTTCCATGTGATTTCTCTCTTTTTTTTTTTTTTTTTTGGCTTTTGTAAAGAATTCAATTAAATTCTCACACTTCAAAAATACTCTAATATAATCAAATTAGGAATTCTTACCAAAAAAGAAAGAGAATTACAAATAATTAATTTAATTCACTGTATCACTTAAAAAGTACTTTTACACAATAAAAAAATTTAATTCAATTTATTAATTTAATAATTTTCTACCATATGAGATACTCAAACTATTAATTGTTAAATTGAATTTAATAAAAAAAAAGCTCTTGTTCTCCCCGTCACCGGTCCGTACTAATACAATTTCCGGGGGATTATTGGGTCGAAAAATCCACGTCGACAAGTAACTGCCAATGACATGGAAGGGCATTTTGGGTAATCCAGGGGAACACCAAATCGTCGCGGGATCTCAAAGCGAAAAAAGAAATAATAATTGCGGAGAGACGATTGGACGAAAAGAAGAAACAAGGAGCGGAGAAGGAGAAAGCGGAGAGGAAAGGGAAGAAGAAGCCTAAAAGGATGCCGCTCGGCACGAGTCCTCCCTTTAATTCTCGTATCGCTGCAGCATTCGCCTTCGCCTTCATCTTCCTCGCCGCCGTCGCCGACTGCTCCGGCAACAACGATTCTGAGGTCGCCTCTCCTCCCTTACGCTGTCCTCTTTGGTTCCCAATTGAATAGTGAAATAAAAATAGAAAAATAATTGGATTCCATTTGCAGGTGAGATGTAGCAGAACCTGCGTTGCGATGAACTGCAATTGTAAGTCGCTGAACCCTAATATTGTTTCGTATTTTCTCCGTGAAGGTTTTGTTAGTCAACGTACTTTATCAAGGTTGATTCGTAATATTTTTTTTTTCTATTTTTGTGGAAAACTTTAATTACCTTGAAATTCAGCGATTGGGATCAGATACGGCAAGTACTGTGGGGTAGGGTGGACTGGTTGTCCCGGCGAGAAACCGTGTGATGATCTTGATGCCTGTTGTAAGATTCACGATGAATGCGTTGGGAAGAAAGGTATCAAATAGTTTTTTTTTTTTTTTTTATAACAAGGTTCATGTTGCTGAATTTGTTTATTTGTTAGTATTCGGAATCTGAATTAAATTTATGTTTGATTTTTGGATTGTCTTGGTTTAGTATATGGTCTGCTGAGTTCGGTTTAGCTAATTTAGTAGGCTGGCATTGCTTTTGATTCCGATCGGCTTCTCCTCTACGTTACTGTTTGCAATTTGTTGTGTTCTACACACAATTACTGCATTCTCCATATCTTATTTCAAATTATGAATTGCAATGTCGAACTCTGAATTCCTGCGTGGTGAATTGGCATTGTTATGCTTGATTCCATTATCTACGATCGTCCAAGATGAAAGGGGAAAATCAAAAACCAAAAAATCTTTGTTGGAACGTAGAGAAAGTTTTGGAGGCCGTTGTGTGGGTGGATCAATTGGCATTTCTTTTGGTGCTACTTAAGAGTAATTTAGCAAAGACTGTACGCTGCAGGTGGCTTAAATATATTGCATTTTCTTAGCCCTCTCATACAATTACCAGTTGCAAGTAGACGGTGGAAACGGGAGAGCGTGTTCACATTGTTATGTCAAATATATATATATATATATATTTTTTTTTTTATTATTTTTTTTTTTTGGGAACAGAAAACGAATTTCCCTTCACATTTTACTCTTCCTTCATCCATTAGTAACAATTTTACGTCGAAGTTGCCCATAACAAATGCTGGTTTTTGGATTAGCTATGTTGAGTTATACTTTCTGTTGCACTGTTGCAAATGTTTAGATACCAATGCTAGTATTCTTTTTTCCAGGGTTGGATAACATTAAATGCCATGAGAAGTTTAAGAGGTGCATCAAGAAAGTGCATAAGTCCGGAAAGGTCGGATTTTCTCGGGAATGTCCTTATGAAACAGCTGTGCCTACTATGACACAGGGCATGGATATGGCCATTTTATTTAGCCAGTTAGGTGGCTCCAAGGTTGAATTATGACTTCTCAAGTATAGAAGAGTGCAAATCCTTGATTTATTGTTTTCCAACATTAGATGAAATACATCACTAAGGATGTGGATCTTTCAAATGATATGTCATGGAAGTTATTAACATTAACAGAGACTCCTCAATAGTGTATACAATTTGTTAAAGACACAAGGAAAAAAAACAAAAAAAAAGATACTGGAAATTTTGAATGGTTCCTTGTTTCTAAAGTCACTAAATTAATATTTCTTGCCCCAATATTTCGTTTCTAATGTACACAGTTGTAAATTGTTAATTTGTTAATCCCTGGTATGTATCATCTGTAAGTTTCCTTCCATCTTTAGACTTTTATTGTGTATTTTATCATCCTGGTGTCGGATGCCATCACCAGCAAGTTCGTAGAGAGGTGACTGAAATACTTTAAATTCATTTGAGGCAATGATAACAATTAGTTGGTATGGGGGACGGTTGACAGCCATATACTTGGTTAAGTAGCTGTGTTTATGTTCATGAGTGCTACAAATGGAGGACTCATTTATTGTTGTTGAAAGTTGAAACCTTTTTAATGGAACGTGCAAAGAAGTAAATTGGATTGTGGATCTGATAACAGAAAGGAAATATAATTGCGTCATGCAAATTAGTTCCCTTTTGTTGGTCACAAAGTACTCGGAGAGGATTATTTGGCGACTGAAAATCTGTTGCCTACATGCTGTCTTCTCCCTCTCTCTATGTAATTTGGTGTAGTACTTTTATGATTTATTGTTTTATTTTGTCTGTATACTTCTCTCCGTGCCGCTGGGGATAACTTAATACTGGCCGCAAGATTCAAAGTTCATGCAATGCAGTTTACATCCCTGCTTGCCTTTGCTTTGTTAAAAAAATCTAGTTGCATTTCCTTTTTTTGATGTAGCGGAACCCTGAAATTGATCGGTTCAAAAACGAGGTCCTGCATAATTAAGTTTGGGGTAAGGACGGACTTGAAAACCCTGAAGATAATTTTTGATAAGAACAGCATAAAAGAAAACAGTTTGACAAGTTTGACTTTTGGCTCCGTAGCCGGTTAATTTGTTGAGCCAACTGCCAACCTACTCTAAACTCCGGCCCCAACTCTGAAGCGAGCGTGGAGCTGGACAAAAACTGACGAGTCTGTTCTCCATTTCTACAGTTTGTATGTTTGGGAGCTCAAAGAGCCGTGCCAAAATTAGGACTTTAAATTATTTTTGAACGCCTTGGCCGCCCTCGTCAGAGTGATGGACTGGCCTTTTTTCTTCTGTGTCTTTTTTTTTTTTTTTCTCCCTCCCCCGCCGACGTGAAAGTTCTGGTAGGCTTGAAATTTTTGACGCAATAACAGTAGTTGTTTCCTTTCTCATTTATTAAACTAATAATATTGAAAAACATAAATAAATCATAATAAGAAAATATTTTTTTAAACAAAGATGCAAAAAAAAGTCCACCTCCCATGAACAATTACAACATTTGGGGACAAATTGATATTGAATTTGTCTCCAAAATTGATGGCTTTGGGTTTGAACGGTAGTCCGAGCAGAGCCAATTTATAATAAAAAAAAAAAGACATTATGCAACTTTATTTTAGTCGAAAAAATCTGTGTGATGGCCCCGGCGGGTACTGATCGTGCCCAACAAATTCATTGTCATAATAACGGCATTCTGTTATGCGTTATCTTCCCTAAATGCTCATTTTGCTTCGGTTTTTTTTTTTTTTTTTGCTTCGGTTATTGGTCACAGACGCACGCGACCATGCACCCGAAATACCGAAGCAAAATTACATTTTGTGTAGATTATATTTATCAACTTTTCTTCTCGTTTTAAACGTGAGAAGTCAAGTAAACGCATTTGAAAAAGAAAAATAAAATAAAATAAACAAGTGTGTCGAGTCGTCGATGTCGACGACGGAGACGGACCCAGGCAAACCCGAAGGGTAATATGGTCAATTGAAAATTAGTGTAAAACATTCGAGAAAGAATGATTCCCTTCCCATGGTCCTTCCCACACCAAAATATTCGAGCCACTCGGTTTCCTAAATAACCGAAATGAATTGACCTTCGCCTTCGAATGACATTCCGCGAAATTTCAATCGATCTTTTTGGTTTTCACCTCTTCTTATTCCCTTTTCTTCTTCTCGAAGGTTTAAAAAAAAAAAAAAAAAATCTCCCAAACATAAAATCCCATTAATTTCACACAAATCAATTCAAATCCCTCCGGTTCTTTTCTCTCAAAATCCAAATCTCTTTTGATTTCCGGAAGGAAAGAAAATTGTAAGAAGTAGAAAAATCAGATAGTCAGTTTTTCAGAGCCATGTTACACAAGAGCTTCAAGTCTACGAAATGGTAAATCGAAAATTCTTATTGATTTTAATTGTTCATATCGATTTCTTCCAGTGTTACAATAGCCGGCGTGATTCTTTTGGCCTGTGATTGGCGAGCGCGGATGAGAATTTTGGAATTTCTTCTGTTTATTTCAATTCTAATCTTGATTGCGCTTCTGTTGGAGTTCTGTGCTGTTTTCCTGCAATCAGTCTCGCGTTTTTTTTGTTTTTTGTTTTTTTTGTTTCTGATCGAAGCAATGATCTTGTTGTGTAATTCTCTTTTTCAATTTTGTGCGGATTTATTCGATGACTTGTGGTTTTGGAATTTGACGCAGCAAAACGGCTTTGAAGCTGGCGGCCTCGCGGATAAAGCTTTTGAAGAATAAGAGAGAGGCACAGGTGAAGCAGCTGAAGAGAGAGTTGGCTCAGTTGCTTGAGGCTGGCCAGGACCAGACTGCCAGAATTCGAGTATGTCTTTTACATCCGTACAAGTTTTTGTATTAACGTGTATTTTTACCAGTGACTTCGACCTTTCGTTTTTCCCTATTTTCGAAAAATTGATTACTACGCGATGAAGATTAGTCTGCGATGAAATATAGCTGAATAAATTAGGCAAGAGAATCAGTATGGCTATAATTCTTTGGTCTCACGCGTCGGCTGCTATTGATTTTAGGAGGAATTTTCCTTTTGGTGTTGCTAATCTTATTTTCTGTTTGGCTGGCTGCTAGCCTGTAGGTATTTGCTTCTTTTGGAGTATATATCTTTATGCACTTCTAGTGCAATGTCTTTTTACATGACTTACGATCTTAGCCATGAAATGTTAGCATTAATTTTTGCAACTTTTGGTCTGGGTTACAAATTGTGAGTGTTTGTCATAGTGGGACACAGTGATAGCTGTGATGGTATTTATGTCTCTGTATTTGTTTCGGTTTTTTGCAGGTTGAACATGTGGTTAGGGAAGAGAAGACGGTGGCAGCATATGATCTTATTGTGATATACTGCGAACTTCTTGTTGCACGTTTGCCAATCATTGAGTCTCAGAAGTATGTAATTCTACATTATGTTTTCTTGTTGTTGGTTTGATGCTTTAGGACATTCCATTCATGGAAGATATATGGGTGCTCAACTGAAATAAAAGATGATCGTAATGTATTTTTTATTGTCTAAAGAGCAAGTATCTTCTCATGCTGAGCCTGCTATGCTTAAAATGGTTCCTTGTCGAATGAAAGATATTTTATGATCTTGAGGCATGCAAATTGTATACTTGCACGATAACATTGTCAACTTTTCATCCTGCTCATTGAATGGAAAGGCCAGTCTTACAATTTTTCTGTGGATTTTTTTATCTATGAAACTGTGTTTTTCCCTTTTCATTCACTTGGATGTTGCTTGCTTATCTTGTCTGGACCCTTTCAGGGCCTGCCCCATTGACTTAAAGGAAGCAATCTCAAGCATAATATTTGCATCTCCAAGATGTTCAGATGTCCCAGAACTAATGGATGTCCGTAAGATTTTTACAGCAAAATATGGTAAAGAATTTGTCTCCGCTGCAGTTGAGCTACGTCCAGATTGTGGTGTTAGCCGTCTGGTAAGTTTCTTCTCTATGAGTTTAAGGCTAAGAAAAAACAATTTGCTGTTGGTGATAATCTTTGCTCTTTTCATTTTTCAGTTAGTGGAAAAGTTATCTGCCAAGGCACCTGATGGTCCTACCAAAATAAAAATTTTAAGTGCAATAGCTGAGGAACATAATGTAAAATGGGATCCCGAGTCATTTGAAGAAAAAGTTATGAAACCCCCAGAAGATTTGCTGGTAAGATCAAAAGTGCAGAAGTGGATATGCTTGATAATGTTTGTGGCAATATAGGTAAAAAAAAAATTAAGATTAAACATCCTCTCTTAATTCTTGCATTTTTGTAAACTTTGTTTGAACAGAATGGACCAAACACTTTTGAGCAAGCCAGCAACATGCATGTGGAACTTCCTAACATCCAAGAGGCACCTGATAGCATCAATAGGAGACCGCCCGATTTCCATGTTCTTTCCAGTCACTATGAGAAGCACGGTATAACTGCAAGCTCATATGACCCCAACTCAAGCTCATCACTTCATTCTTATAATTTTCTTTCTGCAGATACTGAAGTCAATAAGACGATGCCATCAGGCACTTCTAGTTCAGACTCGAGACCTTTGGGTATGCCAACTATATTCTGGTTTGTTTTAGATGACTTACTTGAAAATATGCCTTTTTCTAGGTCCTTTTCTGATCCTTAAACGTATGTGCTGATCTTCTAACAGCGGCTGGACCTGAAAAGATGGACTTTAGGCATCCATATGGTCAGGAGGGCGGTGGATTGTCAATGGGTAGGCAGAATTGGACTATGGAATTCAAGGATGCCACAGCTGCTGCTCAGGCAGCTGCTGAGTCTGCAGAAAGAGCAAGCATGGCTGCCAGGGCAGCTGCAGAACTTTCTAGCAAAGGAAGGACACACAGTCAGCATTCAACAGAATCAAAAATGTCTTCCACATTTGGATCAAGAGATGAAGGGCTCCCTTACTCTTCTGGCCCGGAGGTTCGGGGTGAACATCTCAATGCAGATCCATTTGGTAACACGATAAACAAAATGAAGTCGAAGACCCATCATGAGCAAAGTAATGCAAATCAACAAGATGATCTAGCTGGATTGACTGAAAGGCTTTACAATCTCAAGTATCATAATAATGCTGCCCAGCTTGCTTCCTCAAATTACAATAATGATTCCATGGGTGATTACATGTCAATGAATGAGCTCAAAACAGCAGATAGACATTCTCAAAAGAGCTCATTGGATTTTGATGCAAGCAAGGCTTTGCGTAAAACAAGTATAAAGAGAGAATCTAGTGAATCTGAGGCCAAGATTGTACAGAAAGTACAAGATGGAATAAAATCTGAGAACGCTACATATTATGAAGAAGGAAGAATTAGCAAACAGTCTAGCGGTGTTTCCTCACCTTCTCATTCACGAAACCTCAGCGATGATCACGTCGTAGATCCAAATTTCAGTGGCCAAAGCAAGCTCGAGGAAGCTTTTGAGAACCCTTTTATCTTTGATGGAGGAAAGCTCCACAGCGACACAAAAGAAACAGGTTCACGTGACAATGCTGGTGTGATTTTTGATGATTCTGCTTCAGAAGATGAAACTGAGTTTCATGTGGAGGGTGAAAGTAAAGGCCAAGAGTCCAGGTTTTATTCTTCAGAAGGTAGAAACTCATCGTCTCATCTGTTTCCAAATGCACATGCATGGAGCCCTGTGCAAGCCATGGATGAGTCTTCAGGAACTTATGGTTCTCAAACAGTTTTTGACTCAGAGTGGCGCTCTGGTGCTGTATTTTCTGAGAGTTTGCCAAGTCATGAAGTTCCTTCACAACCAGGTGACTTATTGCCCGTTACCTTTGATGATTCAGATGGCCAAAGTTCAGATGGCGAAGAGGAGCATGATAAGTCTAAGCTTGTAGGCAGTCCAAGCAGTAATATTTCGCATCCTAGCGAGAGTTTTCACTCCAGAAACCCTGAATCAACCTGGGATAAGAGCCCTAGCTCAATAGGATCTCCCCTGGCAGAAAACCAAGACGTGGGACCAAATAGGACAACATCATTGAAGGAATCTTCCCTCAATTTGGATGTTACAGGGTCGCAGACCAAGGGAAATCAGGGATTTGATGTAACTGACAGAAAGTTAAGTCACATTGACTTGCACAGCAGTCAGCCTTCTCCCAGACTCGCAAAATCCCAATCAAGTACAAAGGATCTGCCTGATAGCTTGCAACCCTCTAGACTTTCTTCTGTCAAAGATCATGTCCCGGGCCAATTGTTATCCACCTTGAACTCAAATGATGCGGAAAATGTAATAGAATCCAGTTTTGGGAGTGGGATGGAGTTGAACTATGGAACATTGACTGGCGGCCGTAGAAATAAAGGCTATAGGAATCCACCATATCGCAGGAGTCCTTCGGACAATCCTGTGTTATCCAAACAAACATTGGAGGATTCTTCTGTCAGGATTGAGCAGTTTCCTTCTCCCCATAAGGTTGATATGATTTCTGGCGCTCGTAACCAAGAGCCATATGATCAGACAGTGCACCAGACAGACTCAAGCACAGGAATTGATTATGCTGTTGATGAACCAGATGAGGAGAAGCCACGAAGGACGTCCACCAGTAGTCTGCTGCAGCCTGGAAAAGCAGGTGTTGGAAAAAGGGAAAAGGCAAGCACAAGAACGTATTTTGACTCAGATAGTAGTGATTCTGAAGAGGATCTTCCTAAGCAGACTCAATCAGGCAAAAATCATTCTGGTGTGGGATTTTCTCAACGGACAAAAGCCTCTCCACTGATTTCTGCTAGAAGTTCTTATTCAAATTCTCCAGTGTCATCCAGTTCTGCTGTAACCACAGGCTATGTTGAAGGAATAAAGACTTCAAATAGTTCCAATGCTAATGAAATTCGTCCAAAGCACCAGTCTTCAACCAAGAGCTCAGTTTACTCCGTGGGCGATGGCCAGCATAGATCAGCAGAAGGAGCACTGTCTAAATCTATTCAATCAAAGAGTTCATCACATGAGGAGTCATACTCAAGGAGTTCCTATTCTGAAGATGCACAACAAATCTCCCCTTCTAGGACAAAGAGGTCAGAATACAATGTTATGGGAAGAAAGACACCAGATAGTTCCTATGCTAGTGAGTCTCATTCAAAGACCGAGTCTCCAACCAAGAAAGTTTACCCTGTACCCTCTAGCAAGAACAGTTCAGAAGAACAAGAACCTTCTAAGCCAATTCAATTGAAGAAGAATTCATCACACGAGGAGTCATCATCAATGGGTTTCCGTGGTGTAGGTGCTCAAAAAATGCTAATTCCCCCTTCTCAGACAAAGAGCTCAGGATTTTCTGTTACTAAGCACCCTAGGCCAGCAGAGCAAGCAATTCCCAGGCCGATTGCAGAATCCAAAAGGCTTCCACACGACAAAAGTCAGAAATCAGCAACTACCGAGCAACCATCCAATCATCCTCTGAGGGTAGCATCGGGAAGTGCAGAAAATTCAAATAGTTCCAGCAGCTTCAGTGAGCCTCCATCTAGTCAGAATGCCTCTACCAAAGCCAGTCACGTACACCCAAAACTTCCTGATTATGACTCTTTCACCGCACATTTATTGTCTCTGCGGCAGAATCCGAAATAAAAACTGTCACTGAAGAACACACACACTTGTACCATTCTTACAGTATCTCATTCTTTTACCCTGCGCTGTATGATAATAAGACTTCTGAACAAAGAGTGGAATGAAGCTACACTGGTTACATTTGCTAGATAAATTTTTGCTGCTTGTTCTTCCCCTTTTCTGGTGGTATTGAGGTAGGTAGCGATGTAATATGATTTTCCTTTTCCCTCTTGGCGTTGCTCAATAACGTCTGTATGTTTTTCATTTATTTTTGACAATAACATCTGTGTGTTTTTCATTTATTTTGGACAATTGCTGTCGCAAAAAATAGGGCTGGAGTGTCGTCCAATGCCGTGATGAAATGTTTGTTTTGAACTGGAATTACGGACAGAACTTGTTGGATTAGGCCTGCCTTGCCGAGTATTGAACCTGAGCTTCTCCTGTTTGCGTTTCGCGTTTTCTAGAGGAAAGAACGGTAACAGGCAGGAAACTATGGTATCGTGGCATGTCCCAGTGGATCGCTGTGCAGTCCTGCATGTCATTTGGTATCTGCAAAGTGTCAGGTCTACAATGGGATTCTGCACCATCTTGAAACGCCATATAACCACCGTGCGGAGCGAGGAGGAAATCATCGAGTGGATAAATTCTTCAAGATTTCCTCATTCATAAAAAAAATTAAAAAAAAAATCTTCAAGATTTTCAATAAACAAGCATGAATGCCTTTGAGGAGAAATTAGCAAGAGGGACAATTGCTTTTAAATCGAGTCAAGTAAGTCTTCAAAAAGATCTAGACCGCAACAGCGACAAAAGAATTGGACAAATCGATAGGAACTCACATATCTCACCGCGTTTCACCTTAGAAAATGTGAATGGACAGTCTCCATTTCACCACGTTCGCTGACTGTATATGCACCAAAACTCGTGCAACTCAAGCTAAAATGCATTAGGCCAAAATCCGTAGTCCTTGATGCTCCATTATGGTCTGATTCAAATCCTTCAATTGACAAAACACATAGACTAGAAGTAAAAAAGAGTGTCCTGATTTGAGAAGCCTTATGCTTGAATCTGCAAACCTTTTGCCGCCTTGTTCGTTTATTTCCTTGTAGCGCCAAACTTAAGAAGCTAGTGACATATTCAGTTGAAGTAGTTTTCTCAGCCAGTTGAAATGGCAAGGCTTAGCCTAGAAGCATTGTCTGATGTTTTCTCATGTCTAAGCTCCCTCACTATGCTGGTAACTTCTTCAAATATGAAACATTTTCAAAACTCGTGTTTGAACGGATTTATGAACTTAAGTGATCGTTTTACCCATAAATTGCATATAATTTTTCCAACAGAGTCAGAGTTTCAACCTTTTATTTATCAAATTGTTACTCGACACGAGCTTGTTCAAGCAATTGGTGGTCTGGCAGACCCTTTCTACAACGGTCTTCCGAAATTGAATATAGAGCTTTTTTTTTTTTTCTTTTCATTCGATTTATTGAACAATGAGTTACATAATATAAGTAATTTTTTTATTCTTGTGGATCTCACCTCACCACCCTTTTCCTCGATCAGAAACTAAAACTTCCAAGATAAATGTTTAGGCTTAATTATGCGGTGTCCCCATTGGAGACGAGCTACGCACAACTTTAAATTTACAGACACTGGCAAGAGAGGGCCATAGACCAGCCGAAAGATTTGAAAAGATAAACTTAAATTTTTTGTTCTTGCGTCCTTAGATTTTTCTGCCTTCATCCTGCCGAATGTACATAAACTTGGCAAAAGAAAATTAAATAATGCACATGCCGAGCACAATGCTATGCTAAATCTTGTGGACGCTGTAACCTGCATCTTCAGATGTTAAGTTCTCTTTCCAGTTCTCAAATTCAGATCCACCAAACACCAACTGCTTAATTCCAACATAGCTGCCGCATGGAAAGCCATAGGTGATGTAAGCATATAGATTTAGAAGGACCACAAAAAATGGACCAGGGAATCAAGCACATGCAGCAATGGAAGACAAAGGCAAAGGCGGTCTAGCGAAGAGTGGAGGAATAAAAGAGAGTTATATTGTAGCCTCGCTCTTCGCTGTCCCCACGAGAAAATTACACTGATTCAAGTGATCAGGTTCTTGGGTCATGATATTGGCAACACACGACTAATATAACCACCTCAATCCAGTTACTCAAAGACTGCCATTGGGTAGGGAGGAAGAGGGGATCGAGAGAGATAGGGAGAGAATGAAATGCTTACTCGGAGCTTATCTGTGTCAATGCATTCACTAGAACATCCAGAAGCAATGGTTCACTGGTACCAATATCCACCCTGTACAATTTTGACCAATGGGCAAGAGCCATAAACGAAGTGCCATAAAATGGTCAAAACAAACACTTAAACACCCATTAACTAGAATACCAAAACAAATCAATACCATATACGCGCCAAATTGTCTTGCATCTCCAAATCTCCAATGTTGTAAAATGTGGCTGGGTTCACATTTGCTCCCTGGATAGCATCATAACTTGGTCTTTTATCCATTGCTGATTGTGACAACTGCAAGAACACAAGTGATTGAAAATCAACATCATTCTTTTATCCTTCCATTAGTTCCACGAATAAAGAGACTTTGCAAGCATTGGAGTCTAATATTTCTAGGATTTTATATGTTATCCTGCTGGAAAATTGGACTTAATGACGCTCAATAAGTAGCTAAAAGCAAGTAGAACAATGGTGTACTATAGAGAAAAGAGACAGCATCACAGCTTGAGAAAATTTACTTGCATATTCATGGAATTGCATCCACCAAGGCGTCCAATGATGTGCCATGAACGAATTGTCTGCAAAAAAGTCATACCATCTGAGTAGTTGAATTATCAGGGTCTCAAAAGGTCACTGTTTAGATAAGATAGGATACTTACATCACAAATCAATGAAATGTCCTTCTCCAGTGGAGCATTATAGAATTCAAACCATACATATGAGTTCAAGAAATCAAATCTGCCAATGACAGTCATGAAACAAGTTATCAAAACAGAAACAGTCCACATGACATTTTGATAGGAGGATGCAGGCATCACAAGATAAGAGGGAGCAAGAAATCACAAATAATTCTCATCAGGAAAAACGGCTGTACCCTAAAGCCTCAAAACAGAGATATTAAAAAGGTAGTCAAAAACTTAGGGATCTCAAATAGTCTAAAATCAGTTGACGAACAAAGGGAACACTTTAAGTTATCATTTGAACGGGGTGAATCTGGCAACTACAGATAACTATAGACATATATATGCCAGGCACTGACAGATTCAACATTACGACTCCCAATATCTGTCGATAGCGTTTACACATATGTGGTAAGGGTTCGAATAGAACTTTTGAATAATATGCAATATACTTGATTGAATAGACTAATTACGACCTCTCAAAATCAACACCATCATAAAACTATCATTGCAGCGCAATCCCACAATTTTCACCATATCAATGTCAAGGAGGCAAGCACCTATCTTCATTTGCAAATATGATAATGTCAATGTCTAGCCGTCTAATATCAATTCAAAGAAGTTTTCGTTTCCTTTTGAAATTTAACAACATAGACCATCAAAGTCATGTAATTGCGATCAAGCATTAACATCAAGGTGCACGCACATCTTCCATGAACAAAAACTTACTTATTGAATGTAACCTTCATGGGTGTAGCCGAACCCGTCTTTGTGTGCAAAATTTTGTTCCTTTTCCTCCTCAATCTCTCTTCCATCTAAATCACCGTTTCACCCTCAATTAGTATCCACAGAATAAAACTGGACAAAGGGACTTAACATAAACCTTTAGAAATATATGTTCTATCTAATAAAACCCACCAAGATAGAAAATCTTACAAAGGGTACAAAGGAATTTTTTTTTTTATATTATTATTGTTTATTAAACGAAAAATAAAAAAAAAAAAATTTGTTAGCTTACTTTGGAGCGAGCTTTTTGTGGGTCATCAAGACAACTCCCAAGAATGTCAGCAAATTCTGGGTCTTTGTCATAATTTATTTCTTCTTCTCTGCCTCCAAATTTTGCCTGCCACGAATATTCTTCTTGTTCTTGTTTTTCTTCTTCGTCATCATCATCATCATCTTCTTTACCAAAATTATCTTTGTTTTCTTGAATCTCTACATCCGCAACTTGAGAGCCACCTTTGCGGCCACGAGTCCGTCTAACAGCGACAGGGGAAGCGTTGGTTCGACTATAACCGTGTCTCCGGAGTCCAACGACAGGAAATGGTGCGACTGAGTTGGCGTGTTGGGAAAATTGTGAGTTTGCAATGAGTTGGGGACGAAGAATGGTCGCCCAGCCGCAACGGTCGAAAGCAATCATTTGATTTTTTTGCTTTGGTTTTCTCTCGAGGGTAGGAGATGGGGGAAGATACGGTCTGCTTCAGCAAGAGCCTGGACGACATATATGACACATAAGAGGGTTTATGGTCGTTCCAGGGTGAGACTTACCAGTTGTCCGAATTTAGAACAACAAAAACCCTGGCCCCTCTTTTTTTTTTTTCCCCTTTTAAAATTCAAAAAAGTTTGATATTTCTAAATTGTTATATATATTTGATATACCTATTATGATGAATTTATTTATTTTTATAATAAAATTAATAAAACATAATATAAAAAATTAATATGTTATTTTTTGTTGTAAAAACAACAAGTATAGTTATTAAAATAATCAAATTTATCACAAAAATATATTTTATATGCGTACTATCTAACTACTAATGCATGTATATCAAATCAAACAATTTTAAAAGATATAATGTATAAATGTAAAATCAATTAAATTATAGGATAAAGTTTGCGTTAGAAATTATGTGGATACCAAATAAAAAAGCAATAGATTACAAATTTAGTGTAAATAAATTGATTTTTTTAAGTAAAATTTTGTTTTTGAAGAAAAAAATTTCTTTTAATGTATACTAACTAAGATTTACATATTAAATTTCTTTTAATGTAATCAAGTTTAAGTTTTAATCTTGTAATTTTTTATTTTATATTTTTTGATATAATTACATTAAATTAGTGAGTAGTTGTATTTTTGTTGTGTGTAGATAATTTTTACAAAAAAAAATATAAATTATCCAACACGTAACCCACGCCCTAAATTATAAGTAAACAACTGTTAAAAAGTATAGAGTAAATACATAATTGCTTTTTTTTATTTTACTTATTTTTGTATCATTTTATTTATTAGAAAAAAATTGGTGAACGTAACCCACACCAAGCACCCATACGAGACCCAACCACATCATGTCCCTTTTTGTCTAAACCCTTTATTTGGAAAAAAAAAAAAAAAGAGCAGAAGGAGATATGAAAAGAATGAAAATTTGAAAAATGAACTTTTGAATAGAGGAAATCTTTTTATTTTTTATGTATTTAAAAGAGTATAGTTTAAAAAAATTAAAATATTTTATTAAGAATGAGTGAAAATTGAGAGAAAATAATATAGATGAGTAAGAGAAAAAAATTAAAAATTAAATCATATAGCTAAACTCATCAATTTATTATTATTATTATTTTAAAACAAAATTAAAACTTAAAACTAAGAGTGTTACTCTAAAATTTAAATTATAAATTTTATATAATATACATTAAAAATTTATTAAAATATTCAAATCGATACACATACCATGTCAAGCAATCCAATGAAGATAGGAAAAAAAGTAATTTAACATTTAAAATAAAAAAATTAAGGAAATTCCAATTGGGGGAATGCTATAATCTTCAGGGATATGTATATTTTAAATCCTAAACTTTTATATTTTTTTACATTTGAATTTTAAATCTTTTTAAACTTTCATTTAAATCGTGAACTTTTTAATTTTTTTACCAAATCAATCATTTTGATTACAAAAAGTGGTCAATTTATTAATAAATGAGTTTAACTTAACTCAAATTATTAAAAAAAGTCAAATAAATGAATTAAACATTTTTTCTATCAATAAAATATACATGTTAAATATTTTTTAATCAATAAATATACGAATAAAATAAGTAGTATACATATTTTTTAATTAAAAAAATTCAATTTATGTATCTAAGTTTTTTTTTAAATAATTTTTGTAAGTTTAATATTATTTTTTAATAGATTGATCACTTTTCGTTAATAGATATTCGTTAATAGATAAACTGATTTGGTAGAAAATTAAAAAATTTAAAACTTAAATAAAATCTTAAAAAAAATTTAAAACTCAAATATACATATTTCAATCTTTAGGGCACGCCAATGGGTTGAGTAATCTGAACTGACTTGAGCAGAACTTCAAAGGGTGGCAAGGTCTTCCAATAAATATTTAACGCGAATGCATTTCTAAAAATTCAAACTCAAAACCTCTAATTAAACGATAACAAACATTTCCTAATACTTACTAATTTTAAATTTATTTTTAACGTTCTTCTAATTTTTTCCCTATGATCAATTGCAGAAAGGGCGGCGCCAATCCGCCACCAATTAATGGGTCGGTCGGTCGATGTACTTGCGCGACGGGGTCGCATTAATTACCAGATACTTTCCTCAACGGGCAAGAGATCTGCATATCGTAATGCCGCTACTTTCTTTCGTATTTAGAAAAGGAAAAAGGGACGAATTTCACTGGCAGGAAAAAAAAAAAAAAAAAGTCAAGAAAGAAAAATGAAAATATTTATTAATAAATAGAAGGTGAAATCATGCAATACAAGTACAGCTAAACCAATCGCCGCCTCGTCGACTCAGAAATTTTAAAAGCTGAAAACTAGCTAAGTGAAAATTAAAGAGAGAGAGAGAGAGAAAGATGGATTTGCTTCCGGCGGAGGGCTCGCAGGGAGCCAAGAAGCAGGGATTCCGGTCGCTGAAGCTGGCCAACGTGGACATGGACCGGGTCCTGGAGGAACAGCCATACGGTGCGGACTACGGTCGCCTCGACAACGGCCTCGTTTACTACGTCCGCCGCAATTCCAAGCCCAGAATGCGCGCCGCCCTCGCCCTCGCCGTCAAGGCCGGGTAATTTTCCCAATTTCCCTTTCTTTTGTTTCAAGATTATTATTTCAAAAAAAAAAAAAGATTTAGAAGCTGATTGATTGTTTTTTTTTTTTTTTGGGTTTGGGCAGCTCAGTGTTGGAAGAGGAGGAAGAGCGAGGAGTTGCTCACATAGTGGAGCATCTTGCCTTCAGCGCCACCAAGAAATACACGAATCACGACATTGTCAAGTTCTTGGAGAGCATTGGCGCGGAGTTCGGCGCCTGCCAGAACGCCGTTACCTCCGCCGACGACACTGTTTATGAGTTGTTTGTTCCCGTCGACAAGCCCGGGCTGTTGTCTCAGGCAATCTCCGTCTTGGCCGAGTTTAGTTCTGAGGTCCATATTATATTATATAGTTGAGCCTTCTTGCTTTGCTTCTTTAATTTTTTCTTTTAATTTACTGTTTGGTACGTATCTGGTCTGCGTATTTTGCAGATTAGGGTTTCAAAAGATGATTTGGAGAAGGAAAGAGGAGCGGTTATGGAGGAGTACCGAGGGCACCGGAATGCTAGTGGAAGAATGCAGGACGCTCATTGGACGCTGCTTATGGAAGGCTCAAAGGTTCTTAATAATTATTCTTTCCATCGCGATTTTCTTTTTTTGTTTTTGTTTTTGTGTATCTGTTGTTAGTGGTCATTGACTTATCATGGACGAGGCTGTAAGCTGTATTTGTTTAGTTGTTCTTGATATAAGTAAATCCACTGAGATTTTTAGATCTATTGTGAACCCAGGCCGATGAATTTTGCCTAACAGCCGGTGATTGAAAATAACTTGTTTTGTATTATGCTGATGTTAGTTCAGAAACCTTGCCTCATTGCAGTATGCTGAACGCTTACCCATAGGACTGGAGAAGGTTATTCGGACAGTTTCTTGCGAGACAGTAAAACAATTTTATAAGAATTGGTACCAATTGCATAATATGGCCGTGGTAGCTGTTGGAGATTTTTCTGATACCAAGGTTTGGATCTGTTTATGTACATGTTCTGTATGACAGTTAAGTAGGCTTTGAGCCCTACATTTCTTAAAATTCTTGTTGCATGTATTTTTTCTTCTAGGGTGTAGTTGATTTGATAACGGAGCATTTTGGACAGAAACGTTCAGTACCCAACTCCCCACATATACCAAGCTTTTCGGTTCCAGCCCATGATGAGCCACGTTTCTCATATTTTGTTGAATCGGAAGCTACTGGGGTTTGTTTACTCTAAATCTAGATCAATTATGGGAAAGTTAAATATACAAGCTTTAATATTGAAATCATCAATTTTAATGCTGTTACTTTTTTTTGTTTTGCAACAGTCTGCAGTAATGATTAGCTATAAGATGCCAGTAGATGACCTAAAGACTGTGCAGGATTACAGGGATATGCTTGCCGAATCGATGTTTATGTATGCTTTAAACCAGAGATTCTTTAAATTATCTCGCAGAAAGGATCCACCCTATTTCTCGTGCTCAGCTGCTGCAGATGTTTTAGTTCGTCCATTAAAAGCTTGCATGATTACTTCAGCTTGCAAGGAAAAAGGCACTTTGGAGGCCCTGGAATCTATGCTAGTTGAGGTATGCTTTTGATTTTGATCTTTTTTTGGTGTTCATTGTTTTCATTGAAATCATGTATACCTTTATGTTTCAGGTTGCAAGGATACGGTTACATGGATTCTCGGAGCGTGAAATATCTATTGTTCGAGCTCTACTAATGGCAGAGATTGAATCAGCCTATCTTGAGCGTGATCAAATGCAATCAACAAACTTGCGAGACGAGTATTTACAAGTATATAGACGAGTATTTACAAGTATATTGAAACTGTAATTTCCTGTGTGTAATTTGGGCTTTTAATGTATGTGACCAGATAATCTGTGTTGCCTCTTTTGCAGCATTTTTTTCAGAATGAACCCGTTGTTGGGATTGAGTATGAGGCACAACTTCAGAAAACAATTCTGCCTCGTGAGTGAGCACTACTGGAATTTCAGTATGCCGGCTTAACAAATTCATAAGGTATCATTAGTCTATAATTAGTCTCACCATGATTTTTCCTTGCACAGAGATATCAGCATTAGAAGTATCAAAGTATTCAGAAAAATTACGAACATCAAGCAGCTGTGTCATAAAAACAATCGAACCTCGGGGATTTGCAACAGTTGATGATCTCAAAACTTTGATATTGAAAGTCAACACTCTTGAGAGGGAAAGAAACCTTTGTCCTTGGGATGATGAAAATATTCCAGAAGAAATAGTGACTACAAAGCCAAACCCAGGGTAAAGTCAAATGTACTTTTTCCCTGTTATACTTTCTATTTTAACACGCACAAAAATAATTATCTTATGTACTGTTCCCAGAGAAGAGGTGTGCCCCTTCAAAACAATTATTTGAGCTTTTAACCAACTACATTTGAGAATATAAAAATCCTCCTAGTGTTCGATACTTGAGTTCATGACTTTGATCATTTTTCAAGTTCATTTCCTCTACATCTTGCATGAACTAGATTGCAAATAATTTGTTATGGCATTATGCTAAACTTGATCAAGAATGCCTGCAGGAATATTGTGCATCAGCTTGAATACTCAAACATCGGAGCTTCTGAATTTGTACTAACAAATGGCATGAGAGTTTGCTACAAATGTACTGACTTTCTTAATGATCAGGTACAAATCCAGATAAATTTACCATATCTGTTGCTAAGAAGTGCTAGCTTTTGAATTTCTTTTATCATGGCTTAGAAAACTTTTGAATAGAATATGATCCACAGAATCACAGCAGTTTAAATAAGTTGGTGGACATTTGTGTCTTATCTTTCTCAGCTTCATTAGAAGTGTTAGTCTTTCTTGTCACTCCATCACAACTGGAGTTTTGTTCCCAGAATAAAGGCATCTCATTTGATGGGATGTTGGAACAGAGGTATAAATCTGTTGAGGTTATAAAATTTTTATAATCTTACATTTTTCAACAGGTTATTTTTACAGGATTCTCATATGGTGGTCTGTCGGAAATCCCAGAGATGGAATATATTTCTTGCTCAATGGGATCAACTATTGCTGGAGAAATTGGTGTGTTTGGTTATAGGCCATCAGTGCTGATGGATATGCTTGCCGGTAAGAGAGTTGAAGTTGGTACAAAAATTGGAGCCTACATGAGAACCTTTTCTGGCGATTGTTCACCCTCGGATCTGGAGACTGCCTTGCAGGTATGTTTTGTAGATCTTTGTATTGATAGAATAATTGATCAGAATAATTTTTATCTGAATATAATTCTTAATCAGAATTTTAGCAAAACTTCTCATGCAGACTACTGATTTTGTCCCAAACTATTTTGTTCACTATAATTTGCAGACTGAACTCTATTTGTACGTGTCATGAAAAATTGGATGGGCAACAAGACCATTTTACTATCTGATGTTTGTATTTCATTCCTATTTCTTTATGGACAAACCAAATTTCCCAACTTTTTTCGCATATTATCCAAGATTTCTCATAAGTGCTCTCATATGTACGTGGTTTTTCCTTAATGAAGTAGAACTAGATGGATGCCCTCTGATCACTCAGAACTATCAAAACACTTGACTGCTGTCTTCAATTGAGTGTGCTATAATACTCTGTTGTACATTAGGCTGATCTCTAAGCAAGGAAAATTATTGATCGTATCATTAAGCTCTTGTTGTGGGATTAGAAAAGGCAATGACCATTGGTTAAATGCCTGTACCTTATGGCATCATGGGAAGATAACTTTACTGAAAGATATAGAGGGATGATACTATGATTTATAAAGTATATTTTTACTCATCTTCCAGTCCAAGTTTGAAAAATCGTTGTGCTTTTAATTTAAAAGATTTGGAGCCAGTGCTTTGGGTTTCTACCTTGCACTCACCAGCTTTAAGCAAATATCTTATAGCCGATCATGCTCTGGCTTTCCATTTCACTACGATACATTATTTAAGAGTTCAGTAGATGCTGCTTCTGTTTATCATCCTTTACATAAGACTAATTATGTCTTAACCTATCAATTTTCCAACCGCTCATGCAGCTTGTTTATCAGCTATTTACAACTGATGTAACTCCTGGGGAAGAAGATGTCAAAATAGTGATGCAAATGGCTGAGGAAGAAGTTCATGCTCGAGAGAGGGATCCTTATTCTGCATTTGCTGATCGGGTGAAAGAGCTCAACTATGGCAAATCCTATTTTTTCAGGGTATGCTAGATTTCCTTTTTTAAACATTGTGGTACTTTCAAGATTGACTGCATGCTCACAACTGAGGTTTGTTTATGAGGGTGCAGCCTATTAGAATAAATGACCTGCCAAGTGTTGATCCAATAAAAGCTTGTGAATATTTTAATCGGTGTTTCAAGGATCCCTCAACTTTTACCGTGGTGATTGTTGGGAATCTAGACCCTGCGATTACACTTCCTTTGATACTGCAATATTTGGTAAGTTATAAGTCCTATGTAATTGCAGGTTTTTTTTTTTTTTCCTATCTTGCATATAATCCTAGTTTTGAAAACATCAATATTCCATTGACTTGTTCTACAATTTTCCTTGCAGGGAGGAATTCCAAAGCCTCCCGAACCGGTCCTCCATTTCAACCGGGATGACATCAAAGGGTTGCCATTTATTTTTCCCACGGGGATAATTAGGTGACCTTTTCTTGTATTAGTAATGGTGGAAAGAGTATATTCATAATTTCTTATAAGCAACATTGAAGATTTTTAGTTGGACAATTTTATAGTTGTAGTTGTACTGAAACATTGTCCTCAAAATCTAGTTTTTCTGACCTGGGAAAATGACCATCCACACTCTCTCTCCCCCTCAGCAATTCATTTTGTTCACCTCCCATTCTTGTTGCATATGTCTGACCTACCCCCCCTCCCTAGAGTCCAGATCCCCACTGTAGGAGTGCAGTAAAATGCCCTTGTCTCTGTTGCTTGAATGTTTTCAATCCTAGTGCCTCTTTTTCTTTAGATATCGGCACACCACCAAGTCTTGCTTTGTTTGATTGCTAGCACTAGTGTCTCTGCTTTTCTAAACAATATGATTGGAATCCAAAAGCCCTGCTAATGCATTTGATCTTGTTTTAGAGAAGTGGTCTGGAGCCCTATGGTGGAAGCACAATGCTTGGTTAAGCTAAGCTTTCCTGTGTTGCTGAAGAATGGGGAAATGGTTTGTGGCTGTTCATTGTCGACTAATTGACGGACATATAATGAGTATCTGTAACTTCTATATTATCAGCAATCAATGACATATTGTTTCTGTTGAAAATTAACTGGCAGGCGGAAGAGATACACTCCGTCGGGTTCTTGAGTAAACTCCTTGAAACTAAAATCCTGCAGGTTCTACGTTTCAAGCATGGCCAGATCTACTCTGCCAGTGTCTCTGTATTCCTTGGCGGTAATAGACCTTCAAGAACTGGTGATATTCGTGGCGACATAGGCATAAATTTTTCTTGTGATCCTGGGATCTCCTCAAAGCTGGTATCTTCTTTTTGCTTGTATGTTTTTCTTTGGGGGAAAAAAAAAACAATTTTGTGTTCCTGCAGTTGATGGTTCTGGCAACAGGTTGATCTTGCTTTGAATGAAATATTACGACTTCAAGAGGATGGACCGTCAGACGAGGACATTTTGACTATACTTGAACTTGAGCAAAGAGCTCACGAAAATGGATTGCAGGTTTTCTTTGTTAACTTTTATATTGAGCAGATGTCTATTGGGGAAAGGGCCCGTGTCTGTGTTTTATGTTTCCTGATTCCAACCTGAAGTAGTAGTCCAACTTATAATTTCCTTTTCTGATGTGTTACAGGGAAACATATGGCATTACATATTTGATACATGAAACTTTTTGTAAGTTTTCAGTCCTGTGCTGATTGTTCTGTTCCTCTTTCAGGAGAATTACCACTGGTTAGAAAGGATATTATGGAGCTACCAGTCGAGGATCTATGATGGTGATGTAGGCACCACCTTTGAGGTTGGTATTTCAAACTATGTTCTGCTACTGCATTTAGACTTTAAACCTTTAGTTTGTTGCCATCAGTTTTACTTGGATCTACATGTCAATGCCGTGCTGTTGATACACTTTATTGATGCCTAAAGGTGTTAAAATGCATTAAAATTATGGGAGGATGCTTACTTGAACTTTTCACTGTTCTCTGGTTCATAGAAGATATCAAATAAGAAACCTGTCGCTCTTTGTATATATAGTGCCCTATCCAATGGGCATGTAATACTAATAGCGGTACATTTTCAGTAATATAGCATACAAAAGCAGTATATTGATTCAGTTATTCAATGTGATTACCTATATTGTGGTGATTTCACAGAGGAACAAGTAATGATTAGAACATTCTATGACAGTTTCACGGGGCAATGTAAATAATTGTTGGATGGTTCTTAAATTTGTACAACATAGCCAGTGATGGCAGTAATAGTATTAATTTATAGTGGCAGAGAAAAAAAAAAAAAAGAATTGCATCGTTTTTGTCCTCTTCCCTCAGGGCCTAGAATTGCTAAACTTTACTTTCTTGTGCAGATTCAAGATAAAGGGCGTTCTATGCTGAGACAGTCTCTTACATCATTGTCAGCGCAATTGGAATTACAAAGGATACTGCCTTATCCTTGCAGCAAACAATACACTGCAGTCATTTTGATGCCCCGGACATCTTGCTTTCAATTGGTGAAATCATTCTTTAGATCACGTCGAAACAACTACGCTAGAGATGCTAAGGTCAGTTCATATTTGTGTTACGTTATTTTCTTATTCCAACTGTGTATTTTGAAAATAATATGAAATTAGACTAGTTGCCCACTTGCCCTACATGGTGAATTGATTCTCGTAAATTGTTATGTCTTTGCAGAAAGTATTAACTTCTTGATATGCATGGTGCAACTCTTTCAGAAAATGTAGTATTGCATCATGTCATTTTGTTTGTTCGTAAAAAATGCTTATCTTTTTACACTAAAAGTTAATAATCAAGATTGGTGAGTTCCAGCACCCCTCCCCCTCCCCCAGCAACAGCAAACGAGGGAAAACTGAAAGCCGTTATTCATTTTCTGTCATCATAAATGTGTTGTATCACTTTTCTGTTATTTCTGATGACAGATCATAGCAAGCATTGCTGGTTTGACTGTAGTGGCCCTCAGTTTTTGGAGATGTTCAAGGAGTACATTGAGATCTTAGGAGGCTTGCTTACCGTAACTCCATGCACTCCAGCAAGTGAAAATTGGATCTAACAATGATTAAAAGTAGCTAGATATCTCTGCTCTGCCGAATCTGTGCTATGTTGTTGTCCGAAAAGGGGGAAAGAATTCCTTGTTTATGTGTAACATTTGTTATTGATTCTCCTATAGGCTCATTGTTGACACTTATAAAGTACAGGATGGCTGGGAGACAACGACCCTTTTTGTTACATGTAATTGCGGAGATGAACTGTCAGCAGATGGAATCTTAGCATTTCTTTTTGACACAGAAATGAAGATTCTTTTAAGGGCCAAAAATTTTTGGGTCCTCACAGTTTCCCTGTGATGGAGATTCAATCTCTCGTACTGCTTCGAGTTCGATTTCCTGCCTCGTCAAGTATGTTAAAGAGTGCTTTTACGTTATCCATCCCAGTCGCTTGAACCATTAGCGTAGAAAAAGAATCGCAAGAGAGCAAAAGGAGGATGATCTGATCTTCTGAAACAAGGAACATGAATTCATGTCTCCTATCCTGCTCAGTTTCCAACGAAATGGAAAGAAAAAGATTCTGTAGAGCAGATATTGGTGGCGTCGAGGAACATAAAGATCGCAGAGGTTGCGAGAATCGATGTAGAGACGCTGGACGATCTCAGTGCTTGGAGGATAGGAGGGAAATTCTACAGTGGATTGCTTTCTATTGGGCCGTTGGTTCGGTCGATGGTGACCGATTCTTTCCCCGTGTAAATGGGATTTCCGCTGTGGGTTCTATTGCGAGCCCATCCATACTTAATAGTGTTTTAGTTTAGTTCAGTGAAGTATCATTTTTAATAGGTGTTTATTAATTTTATTTTTTTTTAATGAGTAAAATAAATTTATAATTTAATATTATTTAAATATTATTTTTAATTTTTTTATTTAAGTGAATTTCATTTATTATATGGTGTAAGACTATGGGTAAATTATAATTAATTAAAAAAAGAATTAAAATAGAAATCTTCTTTTTTAATATCAGAAATTAAAATTGAATTAAAATTTTTAAATTTTTTTTGGTTCGATTAATTGATTACAAAATTAATTTAATCAACAAAAAAATTGATTACAAAATTAATTTAATCAACAAAAAAATTGATTCGGTTTGATTTGGTTTTATCGATTAACGAACATGTAATTACTTATTTCAGAAATGCCTAAGCCCAAGCCCACCATAACAAGAAAGAAAGTGGGCCGGAGCCCATAGTCTGCAGCACACCTACTTGCTAGGGTTTTGTCGTGCCTTCCGTTCCTTAAAGCTTCAGTCTGGGCGCCGGGCTCTCGTCTTCCGCTGCAGCAACGCGGTCTGCCTCTCTGCGAATTCCAAGGTCTCTCTCCTTTCTTTGAGTTTTGTTTTGTGTGTTTTTTTTTTTTTTTTTTTTTCTGTTTATCTGGATTTTGAGGTCTTTTCAAACTAATAAAATCATCATTATCAGCTGGATCCTTTAAAATTTGGGATTGTAAAAAATGTTGGGAATTAAACGCAGGTAAGTAAAGAGAGAGAAAGAGAGAGAGAAAAATGGTGGAGAAAGCAAAGGGGAGAAAGGAGGAGGTGGTCACTAGAGAGTATACAATCAATCTCCACAAGCGTCTCCACGGCTGGTAAATCCAAACCCCTCCCTCCCTTCGCATCTTCATTCATTCCTCTGTTTTTTCTCCCTCCCTTCTCTTTGGATCTATGGATTGAATTACATTACGTTTATTTTATTCACTTATTCTGTACTCCGAGTTTGGTTATTTTAGTTTATTCAGTTGATACTCAGGCGATAAACTTGTGGTTTTCGTATTGATTTTTGGTGTAGCATTCTCTTCTTTTAAGTCTGTGATTCAGACTACTGGCTTAGATATAAATTTAATTTGTATTTATTAGAGTTTTTTTTTTTTTTTTTGGCTTGGAAATGGAATGGTGCTCTGTTCCAATATTTTGAGTGCTCGGTATTCGGTGTTAGCATAAGGTTTAGCACATTACGGATGCAGCATCGTAGAATTCTATGAAGGTGCAAGTTAGGGTGAGTTCTGCATTGAAACTTGCCCCCCAACCCTAGTGGGGGGATGTGGAACACCATCTGTTTTGTTGATAACTTCTTCACTTGCGTAAGTAGACACGCAGCAAAATATTGCTAGAACCTTTGCCTTTTATCGGAAGGCACCCCATGAGTGGTAATATCCCTTAATTTTACTTCTTACCTGTTTTGGAGGATTTCCTTCACCAATCTCAGGTTTAGAGACCACGTGCATGCATCTCTTATTGTTGTTTGGGGTTCTACTGAAGCTCAAGGGAGCTCATGAAGTGTAAGAGAGCACAGTTACTTGTACTAGAAAAAGTCAACTAAGTTTGAGTTGTGGCATGGCTGATTATTGTCTAATTTTGTGCCCTTAACTGAGGGTGTGCATCTTCCCCCCCCCCCCCCCCCCCCCCTCTCCCTTTCTTTTGTTAAGTGAGGCCTCTATGTTGCTCTCGTGTGTCATTTTCTGATTGTACAAGATAATTTAAGATTCAACAATTCTTTGCTGAACTATACTTGACGTTGTGTTAAACAGCACCTTCAAAAAGAAGGCTCCTAAAGCAATAAAGGAGATCAGAAAGTTTGCACACAAAGCTATGGGAACTAAGGATGTGAGGGTCGATGTGAAGCTAAACAAACATGTTTGGAGTAGGGGGATCCGAAGTGTCCCAAGGAGGATCAGGGTTCGCATTGCTCGCAAGAGGAATGATGATGAAGATGCTAAGGAAGAGCTCTATTCTCTGGTCACTGTTGCAGAGATCCCACCAGAAGGGCTGAAGGGGCTGGGCACCAAGGTCATTGAAGATGATGATTGAGTATTCAGTTGTACTTTAAAAGAATGTCATTTATAAGCTGAAATTAAGTTGAGTTTTGTCAAATGTGGGATGTCATGGGACAGATAAGTTTTGGTCAAACTTTCTTGTTGCTTAGACTTTCAGATTGCGTTTCAACATATGCTTGAATTGAACACGTAGATTTTCAGACTTTTCATCCTTCCCACTTTGGTTTTAAACTGCTTTTCTTTAACCGCTTATCCTTTCTTACTTCTTTCTGTAGAAGTTAAACTGCATCTGTGAGTCTCTGTCTGAAATTCCCTCTAAAGGAAGCAACCATTCATAGACTATCAACGCAGCTTCTATCGTAAAGCTTAGCCATAATTGTGCTTGAAGATTTTCAAGCTTGCATGAGAAAAACATTGAGAATTATTGAACCGCAAATAGTGGCATGATAGGTTTACTCATGGAACTATTAACTATAGCATAGACTGAACAATACATCCCTCCATTGGAACAAAGTAAGCAAGAAGACACGTTTACAGGGTAGGAGGGAAGGAATGGCAGATAGAGAGAAACTGGGTAGTGGAGAGCAATTATACTGGACGAAAGTTGCCCTACGAACAAAACAAGCAGAGCTATCAACCGGAGATAACATGGAGAGCTATTTGGGGTTCATTAAATGAAAAATAATGCTAAAACAGCCACATTATCTCATCAGCTAAATCTTTGCACAGGAAAAGAAGTTGCTTTATTCTCATGGGTGCGGTCCGTGCGCATATGGTTGAGATTTTATGAAGAATAAAACAGCTATAACGATCCATCAAAAGAGATACATTGAGAAAACCATATATCAGTGATCTGGTTTGATTGGTTTGATTCTTAGTGCTTTACAATTAACCTGTTTATTTGTTTATTTTGTCGTTGGTTTTCATAATTTGACTGTCAAATTTTTATAGTTTGTAACACTGATTGAAAATTCACACTCAGCAAGAAATAAAGAAACACAAACCACAGCAGATATAGACATTAATGAATGTAAATCTTCACTAACAATTGCTTGTATGGAAAAATTACTTCCAACCAAACATCACCATTTGTGCACCAAAATGGAAGGCATCAGTCTCACAAGGAAGGTCAAAAGCTGCACCTTTTCACTTATAAATTTCTAGGAAAGAGTTATACGCGTAAGCTAGAGATGCATCTGATGCAAATGCAGCAAAACCAAACAACTAAATCAAGTTTCAAAGCTGAAAAGAGTGCAATTAGATGGGTAGTTGCTCTTTTTTTTTTCTTTTAAGTTTTTTATTTTTTCAAAAAAATTAAACTTTATACGTATTTATTGTTACTCTAAACATACTTAATAGTATTGTAAAACTTATTTTTTAAGAAAAATTCAAAAAAAAAAACCCTAAAATACAGTTACCGTAATCCTAAATGTAATTATTACTATAAAACTTATTTGTCAAAAAAATAATTTAAAAAAAAAATTGTTTTCTAAAAAACTGACAAAAGCAATTACATGAGTTTTTTTTTAAAATTAAATCCTATATGTACTTAGTGTTAATTTAAACTTAATATTATTGTAAAACTTATTTTTTAAAATAAAATTAAAAAAAATTAAAATTTAAAATATATTTAGTATTACCTTAAATATATTTATTAGTACTCTAAAACTTATCTTTCAAAAGAAAAAAATTGTTTTCTGAAAACCTGAAGAAGAAAAAAGCAACTACATAGCAGCGTCTGCTCCGCGTCGAGCAGCATGCAGCCATGTAGTTTCCGAAATCTAAATTAATGTTCGTATCTTATAGAAAACATGCTTTTTAGAAAAACAATTAAACCAAGAAAAGAGCTTTCTCACCTAAAGCTGAATTTCAGTAAAATTAATAGTATGAGACCTGTGTAAAGGACCAAAAGTGCAACTTCCACTGTGGTCCACTATAACATGAAAATGACAAGATATGGAAACGCCAAATAGCAAATTCAAAACAAAATTCCAGAGAAGAAGTAATCATCAAATCAGTGCATTGAATCACATCCATGGATTCTGAAATAAACTGTTACCCAAGATGACAACACATTTAGCAGGAATGACAACTAAAGAAATTTTAGTAATGATTTTTCAGATCAATTTTTTGTTCATGCCCAAAAAAATTGCACTAAAAATTTATCTGTTTACGACAAAAAGTATTGTCTCAAGTTAGGTATAATGATAGAGGCTCGACAAAGGTCCAGTCATCCAATCGTTTGCAATTAAAAAAGTTATTAGACAGGACTTACCTACAATTTTCCAGATTATTTCTATCCTGATCTGGAAAAGCATAGTGGCTTACAAGAAAGTCAAGAACCGACTGCCCGCGTGGATCAACCAAATAGCAATGTTAACCCACAACAAAGCAGCATAATTGGGCGTCAGAAATAATAGAGACCCAATGATATAACAATAGTTAAGGACTGACTGCCCATGCAAACATGCCTCAGATAAAATCTCTTCGAAAGCTTGAAAATTTTCTCACGTAGCGAAAACGTTACAGCTTCAACAAGGCCTTCTATCGTACCAAGCCTCAGACGAGGTCATGAAGTAATGAACAATAACAATATCAAGTTAGACTAATGGAAAATACCTTGACAACAGATGCTTCAAAAATACACAGTGCACCAAAAACTCACTCTTCCTTCAATCGGCATTTCTAGTATAAGAAGTTTACGACAAATAGAATAGCAACGTGTCAAATTTTTGCATGTCAAATGGTACAAAAAGTGCGCAACTGCTTGCATTTTGGTTTAACAAAAAATTTCGGCAAGAAAAATGAAACTGATAAGCTAACAGCTTTGCAGGAACTGAAGCAATCCAAACTTGAAACTAACACTCACATTCACAAAGGAAGGCGAGAATGTATCATCAAGACGTCGGATAACACTGCAGTGAATGACAGATTCATAAACATAAAGACATACGTTGACTAAAACTGAAAAAGGGGAGTGAAACTGCCGACCTGATCAAAATTGAAGTGCAACGTCAGATCCAAAAAAATCAAAAGTGCCGGAATATTATTAGTCCAATAGATGGGGCATGGTAAAAATATTGGCATGGAGGTGTGATGTAGGATCAGTATTGAGAAGAAGATTATTGGTTGGGAAAATTGAAATTTATTCAATTTATACTGAAACAGTACAAACACACGAAAAGATAAAGAACAACAACAGTGGAATCCACTACTGGCTAGATGGAATCTACCATCAACACTCAAACAGAGTTTTCAATCTTTTCTCAATACAAGTCACAGCTTTCACAACAGAATATGAGTAGTATTTGTAGAATACAAGTTCAGAAAGAGACAAACAGTAAAAAGCATGCTTAAGGCACAATAAATATTGAAAATGACCCAATAGGATTTGACAAAGACTTAATTAGATTTTATCTTCCTATAATAATATTTGCCAAATCTTTTCTTGTTGTTCCTGTCTGCATCATTCCCTCCGGGTTGAAAAGAACTCGACTCCGGCGAGTGAGACGGTAGGTACTGGGACAACAAGGTGGGGTCCAGGGAGTGGAACTCAGTCTCAGTGATCCAAGTTGCATCTGATGCTGGACGATCTTTCCACTTGACAAGAAAACGACGAAATCCACCATCGGAAGAAACAACCAGCTCATCATCAAGAACAACATCAATCACATCTCGTGGTGGTGGGAGAACTGGTGGCTTGGGCACAAGTGGACCTGTAGAGAGACTAGAAGAAATAGGAGGCTCGAAAGTGCCTCGGTAAAGTGATAAATCTTCAACATTGAAAACATGACTAATATTCATGTCAGCAGGTAAATCAAGTAAGTATGCATTAGGTCCCATTTTCTGAACAATAGGGAAAGGGCCAATGGCTCGAGCATGCAGTTTCTTAAAAGAGTGTTTCGGATAACGCTCAGGTCGAATGCGAACCATGACAGAATCACCTACATTGAAATCAATAGCCCTACGATGCACATCAGCAGCAAGTTTATAATTACTATTACTTAATGCAATTTTGCGTCGTATCTCAGCATGCAACTCATAGATGTGACGGGCAAAATTTTCAGCAGGCTAAGATGAACGGATATCAGGGGGAAGGGGAATGAGGTCAATAGGTGTACGAGGGGAATATCCATGCACAATCTCAAAAGGACTTTTGCCAGTAGTTCGATTAACCGAATTATTATAAGCAAACTCAGCTGTAGGCAAGATCAAATCCCAATTACCCTGTTTATCCCCTACAAGGCATCGAAGCAAATCTCCCAGACTACGATTGACAACTTCAGTTTGGCCATCAGTTTGGGGGTGAAAAGCAGAGGAAAATTTCAAAGTGGTGCCAAAAAGTTTCCAAAGTGTTTTCCAAAAATAACTGACAAATTTTACATCACGATCTGACACAATGGAATTAGGTAAACCATGCAATTTGACAACTTCCCTGAAGAACAATTTAGCAACATGAGACGCATCTGTGGACTTGTTACATGGAATGAAATGTGCCATTTTAGAGAACCTATCCACAACAACGAAAATAGAATCATGACCATGAACTGTTTTGGGCAAACCAAGAACGAAATCCATACTCACATCTCTCCAAGGCGCATGTGGAATGGGAAGAGGGGTGTACAGACCAGTGTTTTTCCTTTTAGTTTTGGCAACTTGACATGTGCGACACTGTGACACAATCCTAAAAACATCTCGCTTCAATGATGGCCAATAAAATCTATCTTCAACAAGTGCAATGGTCTTATCTCTACCTAAATGTCCAGCTAATCCACCTGCATGCATCTCCCAAACTAAGAAATCACGAAGTGACGTGCGAGGAATACACAACTTACTGGACCTGAAAAGAAAACCATCATGAATGACAAAATCAACATAATCACGACGATCACCATCTTTAACAGCATGAAAAATGATACCGAAATCAGGACACTGAGGATACTCATCTACTAACCTATCAAATCCTACGACATGAGTACTTAAAGACTGAAGAACAAAAACAACACGACTGAGAGCATCAGCAGCTTTATTTTCTGCACCAGAACAATGTTTGAGGACAAAAGAATATTCGTTCATAAACTCAACCCAAGCAGCATGACGAGAGTTTAGTTTCTTTTGGGAGTTCAGATAGCGCAATGCTTGATGGTCATAATACAAGACAAACTCTTGAGGTAACAAATAATATCTCCAATGACGAAGTGACTGAACCACAGCATAAAACTCTTTATCATAAGTGGAATATTTTTGCTTTGCCTCATTAAGCTTCTCGCTAAAGAAAGCTACAGGATGCCCTTCTTGACTTAAGACTCCCCCAATGCCTACACCAGAGGCATCACAAGCGACTTCGAAAACCTTACGAAAGTCGGGGTGTCTCAAAACAGGCGCTTCACTAAGCTTTTGCTTGATCTCAATGAAAGCCTTAAAAGTTGCAGGAGTCCAATGGAAATCTCCTTTTTTCAGGCAATTTGTAATGGGAGCCAGAATGGTGCTAAACCCCTTAATGAATTTTCGATAGAAAGCAGCTAAACCGTGAAAACTACGAACCTCAGTGATTGACTTGGGTTCAGGCCACTCTCTAATAGCTTTAATCTTCTCGGGGTCGGCAGCTATACCTCGTGTAGACACAACGAAGCCTAAGAATAACACCTCAGACTGAAGAAAGGAACACTTCTTAAGGTTGACATACAGCTTGATTTCCTTAAGAGTGATGAAAACTGAACGCAAATGACTTAGGTGCTCTTCTTTTGACTTACTGTACACAAGGATGTCGTCAAAGTAGACAACAAGAAATTTACCGATGAACAGTTTCAAGACAGTAGTCATTACCCGCATAAAAGTACTGGGTGCATTGGACAAGCCAAAGGGCATGACTAGCCATTCGTACAAGCCATCTTGTGTCTTAAATGCAGTTTTCCATTCATCTCCAGGCCTAATGCGAATTTGGTGATATCCGCTTCGCAAGTCTATTTTGGAATACCAACTAGAACCAGCTAGCATATCCAACATATCTTCAAGCCTAGGAATAGGGAACCTGTACTTTACAGTGATTTTGTTGATGGCTCGACTGTCAACACACATTCTCCATGATCCATCTTTCTTTGGAGTTAACAAGGCAGGAACAGCACAGGGACTAAGGCTATGACGTACAAATCCTTTAGACAAAAGTTCTTCAACTTGTCTGTTTAACTCTTCTCGTTCCTTGGGATTCATCCGATAGTGTGGGAGGTTTGGTAATTGTGACCCAGGAATTAGATCAATGGCATGTTGAATGTCTCTCATTGGTGGTAACTCACTAGGAAGTTCCTCAGGCATGATATCCTCAAATTCAGTTAACAAATTTTGAAGTTCAAGAGGGACGTCATAATTAAGCTTGGTGGAATGAAGAAAGGCTTCTCTAGCAACAATTGCTACTCGACAATCACTCGTCTGCCATTCTTTCTCAAATGCTCTATGATTTAGGATGTGAAGACCTTTCTTTATCGGAATGGGATGAGCAGGTTTGGGTTTTACCTTATTGTCTCTTAGTTGGGGCCGTGCAGGTCTAAGAATGATGTTTTTGCCCTTATACTTAAAGACATAGGTATTCTCCCTACCATGATTCGTCACATCAAGATCATAAAGCCAAGGGCGTCCAAGAAGAATGTGAGCAACATCCATAGGTAAAACATCACAGTAAACTTTATCCTCATAATCACCTAATTGAATGGGTACTAAGCATCTCTCGGTGACTGGCAAGGTTGTTTCGTTTACCCATGCTACCTTAAAAGGATGAGGATGAGGCTCTGCTTTAAGATTCAGGCGCGAGATAGCAGACTTAGAGACAACGTTCATGGTGCTACCACCATCAATGACCATCTTACAACTTCGATCTCCTGACTTAATGTAGGTGTGAAAAATGCTAGTTCGCTTCCATTCATTATTGTCTACAAAAGTAGTCAATACACACCTAACAACACCACAGTGTTGGTCTACTTCGTCAGGATCATCAAGATAGTCATCTTCATCTCCAGAATATTCCACAGGATCAACAATTTGATTTTCTCCTTCTACGGGATCATCTGACTTTGGCTCTATAACTAGTGCACGTTGGGGACAACGAGCGGCTATATGACCATATTGGTGACATCGATGACATTGAATAGAGGAATTACTGGCTCGGGACTCCATTGAAGATCCGATAGGACGTGAATTGGGAGTGAAAGATGTTTTCTCCTTACTAAGATTGTCTCTAGGCACAGGCTGAGTGACAGATTTTGAGTGAGAAGAAGAGGTGGAAGGAAGGAAAGTTTTTGTCTGACGCGAGGTGGGGACAGAGGTAGACACACGTTTTAAGGAAGAAACCCTACTGTGTTTCTCAATTTCTAAAGCCTTATGATAAGCTTCTTCGAGAGTGTCAGGAAATGTGAGGGAAACTTCTCTTTTGATGTCATACCTAAGACCGTTAACAAATCGACCGACAGTGACAAAAGAATCTTCATGCATTTCACATCAAAGTAGGAGTTCTTCAAATTTAGACATGTAATCAGTCACACTAGAAGTCAATTGCTTTAGATTTAAGAGTTGCTCGAATAACTGACTCCTATAAAAGGTGGGAATGTATTTTCGTTTCAATTTCATTTTCATAACTGCCCACTAAGTGACTGGTGGTTCTCCTAGACGTTCCATGTTACGTTGTTCATTTTGCCAAAATTTCTTTGCAGCGCCCACAAGTTTTAATTTAGCGAAACGGACACGTTCGATATCTGTCATGTCATACCACTCAAAATAATCTTCTAGACTATCCAACCAATCCATGAATACGTTGGGATTTAAAGTACCATCATATTCAGGTGCATCAAGTTTGACTCGTTTGGTGACATCATGATAGTCTAAATGACCATGTAACGGTGGTTGTCTAGGAAATCTTTCATTTCTACCAAATTCATTACCTCTCTCAGGCAGATCAAAAATTGGGTGGCCATGTTCAGGTCTACGAGGTGCTCTGGGGTATAATGGTAGTCTGTGGGATAGTCTTGGGGAAAATTATGACCTTCACCTACAGGCTGTCTAGATTCAAATGCAGTTGGAATATTTCCTTCAGGTGGGAATCTGACAGTAGGTCTAGGGGTAACAAGATTTCTTTGATTACCATGAGGGACAGGAGTGGATATTTGGGCATGAATAGATCCTTTCGCAGATTGCGGTGACTCATGAGATTGCCTAACAGACTCAAGTTGTTCAATTCGATTCGTCAACTGCTGGACTGCCCCGATGAGATTTTGTATTTGGGATTGTAAGATTTGGTTTTCTGGTGGGTTTAGGGGTTGGGAAGTGGAGGTTTTTTCGGTTTCTTTGTTGCTTACCATTTTTTTTTTTTTCAAATATACTGAGACAGACACTTATCACCAAAAGTAATAACGTTTATAAAATGATGCTGATGCACACGAAAACTACTAATCACAATGTGAGGTAAATATTATAGAGCACATTAACAGGTCAAGATAATAAATGGGCATAAATAATGGTGAACATTAATGGTAGTGAGCAGATGGTCAATAAATGGGTGAGCACAATGGTAAACAGAGAAGGACAGGTAAAATATTGTGAGTTTCAACAACAATAAAATGACAGCTTTTTTTTTTTTTTTTTTAAACAGGTTTTGATGTGAGACTGCTTACTGATCTAACAACACTGACAAGATATTAATAAAGTTTTCAATGTAAAAGATAGACCATACCAAAAGCATTTATTGGTGCAGACAAATCCCTTTAATTGTTGAGCAAACCAATGTTTTCTTTGTCCTCGATAAAATCCATATGTGAAACTCTTTTAAGTCACCTTTGGAATCTGCCTTCGATACAATAATAGCAGAAAAATTAGTGGGGAAACAAAATCACAAAGCTGAGTTGAAGGTAGTTCCTGATGTCTCCGGCCAAGCTGATCGGTGGCGGCCCGTTTGAAACAAACACCGGCGGCGGGACCGAGGGTTTAGGCGGTCGGCGGTGGGAGCTAAGCTCCGGGCTGGGCCGAGGAAGACCAGGGGAGGCCGAGCTGGCATCGGGGTAGCGCCGGTGAGGCTGTGGGCGGCCTGGACGTGTGCAAACGGCGGTGGAGAACAAGAAGGATAAGCTGGTCGGCGACAGAAAGCCAAGGAACAGACCTTCCAGTGGCCGAAAATGGAAGATCAGAGGGCTCTGACTCCGTCTGGATGGGTTTCGGTCGTCGGAGACGAAGGACGAAGCGGCGGCGAGCGGCGGCAGGGTGTGGAGCAGCGGGCTTTAGGCGCTTCTCCGGAGTGATACCGGAGTGATTCCGGCGCGTGGGTCCCGGAAATGGATAGTTCGGCGAACAACGAACCAGAAAAGGTGGGTCTCGGTTTCCCGGTGAGTGGTCGGCCGGCGGCCGGCGAGCGGCGGCGCGTTGCCGGCGGTCAATTTCCTGCGAGCTGCAGCAGAACAGAATGCAGGTTCTTCGTTTGGGTTTTGTTTCCTTTCTTTTTTGTTATTTTTTATTTTATCAAATTGGGTCTTGGGTTATGGATGTTCGGGTGGACTGGAATATGGCAGTTTGGGTGGCTTCTTGGATCGAAAGTTTGCTCTGATACCAATTGATGTAGGATCAGTATCGAGAAGAAGATTATTGGTTGAGAAAATTGAAATTTATTCAACTTATACTGAAACAGTACAAACACACGAAAAGATAAAGAACGACAACAGTGGAATCCACTACTGGCCAGATGGAATCTACCATCAACACTCAAACAGAGTTTTCAATCTTTTGTCAATACAAGTCACAGATTCTACAACAGAATAGGAGTAGTATTTGTAGAATACAAGTTCAGAAAGAGACAAACAGTAGAAAGCATGCTTAAGGCACAATAAATATTGAAAATGACCCAATAGGATTTGACAAAGACTTAATTAGATTTTATCTTCCTATAATAATATTTGCCAAATCTTTTCTTGTTGTTACTGTCTGCATCAAGGTGTCATCAATAACAACTGAAACTATCGAAAGGCGCAGATTTCCAATCTTGAGGTAGTATTTCTAAGCCAATAAACATGTACATTTACCTCAGCCAATAAATTTCCGAAAGTATCGTTTCAAGTTAGGGACAACGAGAAAGCCTCTAAATAGGTGTAATCATCCTCTCGTCAGCAATTTAAAAAGTTATCTCGAACTTGGAGTGAGAAGAGCAACAAATGGAAGAAGCTTACAAGGTCAGGCAAATGTAAGCCTATTGAAACAAGTAGGTCTGATGCGGCCTTTTGCCACTGAGTTCTTACCTCAACAAAGAAAACAGAAAGAAAATTAAGTGGTGTTTCATAGGATTAGCTAATTGACTACTAGAAGACCCAAATGAAAAGTGAAAGACCATGACAAGAAAAAAAAAAAGTCACATTTGAAATGAAATACATCCACGCAATAACTGAGAGGGAATCAATCATGCTACACTTGTCAAATCCTATCCTATGAAGTCCAATCCTATCAATTCTAAGAGGTTGTCCACAAAGGACATGTTATTGCAGATGCGAAAAAAGAAGAACTGATACCTAAGTGCAAAGGTAAAACTATTTTCGTTCTAGTGGTCAGTTGCCTAGAGCTAAAATTTTGTTCGAATAAGTACTTCATACTTGACTGCCTGGACTTATTCGGGCCTTTCATCACAGCAAGCAAGGTAACGAACAACTGCACAAAGAAATAACTCGTTACCAATTCGATCAGAAAAGATGGTTAGTCAAAAGATACATATTAATAACAATATAAATAAACCTCAAAGGAGATCATTTCAGCAGTAACAATCTTTGCGAGTTCTGTCATGAATGAAGGATCAACATCTCGTTCGTCGAAAGGCCCGAACTCCCAACACCATCTGTTGAAACACCGCCCCCACCATGTTTCAAACTGCTGAAACAAGTAGCAAAAATCTCAATCGCACTCCAAATTCCTCAATCCACAACCAGAAACAACAGAAGAACAACAAAGCACAAATTTGATTTTTTTTTTTTTTTTAAATAACTAGTGGCAGTACTGTTAGTCCTCCATGAGAATTAGCCAAGTAACAATCAAGCACCAGAGAAGAGGATTCCTGCGGTAATTGCACACTGATTAAACACAAAGAGATCTACATAAACTTGCACACAGAAATATAACACGAAAGCATTGTCCTTGCATGGCAGGCTTTTCGGAATGACAGGCAAATCATCCCAGAGCGAAGAGAAAGGCTCTTACTGCAAAGAGTTAGACAACATAAAAATCAAATTAAGTGAGAAAAATTCAACTGAAAAATGGAAGTTGAAACTGAGGTCTCCTGCAACGGGAATCTTCTGGTTATTTAGTTCCACCGTAGTCCCCCGAACCCACCAAGCGGCGCATATGGACACTTGGAGGCAAGTGGAAACCACTGTGATGGTGATTGAGATAGTTGGGGATTCTTCTAGTTAATGCATAAAGATTCGTCTGAGAAGGAAATTTTGAGTTCAATTAACAAAAAACAGAGAATGTGAGTAAACAAAAATAGGATAAATAAGGTTAAAAAATGAAAAAGAAACAAGATTAAATTTTCGGAGTGAACTCACCCACAGTGGATACTAGAAACTAAAAGGAAAGGTGGAAAATGCCTGCGAAACTCAAAATCACCAATTTTTCAGTAAATAAAATTGTAAGAAATTTCAAGGTTCTGGAAACCTTAAATAATTCAGAACTCTACACATTTCCTCTTGAACAGTAACCAATGATTCCCATTGTGAGAAACTTGAAAGAAAGAAGTTACCAGGGAATAAGATTCCAACATGAAGTGTGTCTTCCGGGGAGAACAAATGTAATGTTAATTCAATATATAATGGGGATTAAAGAATCGAAACCCGTCAAGAAAACAAAGTAGTAGAAGAGATCTTACTGAGAAGGTTGAAAAAAAAATAAATCTTTGCCTGTAAAATAGGGATGGCCTTAGGGAATCCTATGGAGAGGACGCCTTAATTTTCTTCTTCATCTTCTTTCTTCCTGAAACCAGAAAAAAGAAAAAAGGTGACGGGAAAATTAGGAGCAAAGTCCTATAAAAATTAGGGAATATACTACTCCCACCTTATTATTTAACTCAGACAGACACCCTTTTTTTTTCTAACAGTTCCCACTTGAAATTTGGCATCAGTTCTCTATGATGCTTTGCCTGGACAAATAAACAAAACAATTGGGTAAACAAAGAAACAACGGAATAAAGAATTCAATTTTATTTCACTCGCACTAGGATGATGGTGATTGAGATAATGGTTTCCTTTAAATTTGTATGCGCCATTATGGATGGATGCTGGTTTCTTTCTACTTTGTTGCTTCTTGATTGTTTTCGCTTGGCCTTGTTGGGCCTTCTTCCTGTTAAAGCACAAAGCTTTTTTTTTTTAAAAAAAAATTCTCAGGGTTTAGAGTGAAATAGAAATAAAAAATCAGGAAGATTAAGGTAAAATGATAATGATAATAATAATAATAATAAACAAGAAGATAGATCTAAATTTTTAGAGTGAGTTATACCTACATGTGCGATACCAGAAATCAAAGAAAAGGAAGAATATGCCTACAAAAACTCAAAAAATACCCCAATTCTTAACAGTGAATAAAACCGTAATTTAAGGAATTTAAAGATACTGGAAACTTCAATAACCAAGAAAAAAAAAAATATATATATATATACACACACACACACACACATTTACCTCTTTGAACAGTTACCGATAATTCACATCGTAAGAACCTTGAAAGAAGGTTACCAGAATAATCTTGAAAGCCACTCGTTTTTTTACAGAACAAGAAACCCACGCGACACCACGAACTGAGTTTCTCCTCCATTGTTTCTTTTGGAAGTAAAGAAAAAAGCTTCCATCAAGAAAAAAGAACTTTCTGAGCGTGATATCAAGAAATGGGAAAAAGCATAAAACAAGAAAGCCAAAAAAAGGGGTTTAAAAAAAAATACTGAGCGTGAGTTAAAACGGCGCCATTACTCATCAACATTCTGGTTCGTCAAAACGTGCATCTGCACAATAACGTTCCCCTGAAGCCAAAAAACACAAAAGAATATATCATTAACGCCTAATGCTGATTATGTAAATTTTAACAATTTACAATAAGTACATTAACCTTTCTTGATCCTCCAGCGTTGTTTCAACCATAAAATATCGATTTCTGTAAGCAAGAACATTAATAAAGATATGAAAAGAGGGAGGAAATTTTTTAAAAAGAAAAAAAAGAAAAGAAAAGGTAAAGAAACATATAACCTATCCGATCTTGCGAAGCGAGATTGCTTTTTCCATCAAGTAATGGCTATCAAAGAATCAAAATCCATCAAGAAAATAGAAAAGAGGAGATCTTGATAAAAACATTACTGAAAAGGGGCAAAAAAAAAAAGAACTTTCTTGCCTGTAAAAATAGGGATGCCCTTAAAGTACATTCTTCTTCTTCTTCTATTATCTCTTCAATTATGGGAGCAAAGGCCTATTTAAAGGCTCGGAGGCGGAAACTAGCCGTTGCAGTCCTAATTTTGGGGCGGAGAGGCGTATTTACCTTATGACCCCTGCCGACTCTACGGAAACTGGGCTCTTTATATTTTGAATTCCAAATATAGTTGTTCAAACAAATAGGAGTTCTGTTTTTTTTTTTCGAGGGAGCAAACAAATAGAAGTCAAAGAATTTCCCCCTTTTTTTTTTTTTTTGAATTATATGACTTTGCTTCTCTGTTTAAGGTATATGGAATCAATAACCCACTTTAATTATTTTTTATTTTTTTAATAACCTTATAGCTTGCCTCATTTTAACCCACTCTCTCTTAAATTTGTAGCCCGACAAGTCAGATCCACATCCATGATCCATCAAACACATCCCTGCTCCCCAAGTAAGAATTTAAGCATTTAATTCAATATTCTTTTTCTGATTTCCCCTTAATAAGTGAAAATGTAAAAACTCATTTTATCCATCTGTCCATTAGCAGTAAACTGAAGAATTTTATTTCGAAAACGCAAGAAATAAACATAATTTAAAACACATTTATTTTATTTAATTATAATTATTATGTCTTTTTTGGAACACCCCAGTTAAAGTTTAAATTTTTATTTTAAAAGTTTTAAATTCAAATTATAAAAAAAGAGAAGTGAAATTTATGAAAGGAAAATTTATCTATTGTATAACTCATAATTCAATGGACCTCTAAATAGACAAAAAAATTATAATTATCATTATTATGCAAAAAAAAAAAAAACACATAAATATTGCAATTGATAATTATGATTACATATCATGCATTTTCAATTTCAGTCTCTCTACAGTATTTTTAATTATTACAACTCAATCGCTGAAAATTTTGTTCAACACATAACATCAAACAGAAACCATATGATAATTTGAAAGAAAAAAGAAAAAAGAAAAAGAAACGCCCATAGCATGACAGTGGACAAGCTAGTCACGCTTGGAAACTTTGGTGCCAAACGAATATGGGGTAAACCGGTCTTGCTCTCCGCCGATTTTCTTTGATTATTTATTTTCAAGAATTTATTTCTAAATTAATTAAAACTTAAGATTCTTTTAGGGATTTCGTTAAAATTAAATTACACTTTTAGTATAGCTCTGCTCACTATATTATGAATCTCACGAAATTCGAACTATAGATTTTAGTCAGATTTCAGTTTCTATTAGATTTGATCAAAAAAAAAAAAAAAAACTACCATTACAATGGGTCTATAATTTGGTACTTCACAGAAATGGGTTTCGAATCTAAAGTCTTGAAACTTCATGGACGCGTTACAGTTAATTTCCTTGGCCACCATCATCTTGGTTCTAATCAGTCAGATGATTTAACCAGTCATTAAAAAGCAATGAATGAAAATTGACCAATTCATAATATATATACCAATTTATATATATGGGTCATACTACGGGGATAACAAGACAAAGAGAGAGACTTAATTATTTTTTGTGCATATATTTTGTAAGTTAAATTTTTTTTTTTTTATGTACAATAAATTTATAAACAATATATATAATACTTAACTTGGTCTTCGGCTCAATCTATTCCTCTATGTCTCTCTAGGTTTTCCGTACATATATTGGAGCAAAACACCTGAATTTCTTGCTTCAAAAGAGAAGAAACGTTGTGCTCGAGTCTTGAACCAATTCTTCTTACTCTGAACCTTAAGACTTGCCTCTTTTACGTATTATCCCAACCTCAGACATATAATGACCGACACGGAATACAAGAACTCTTAACAAGGGCATGGAATCGAATGCTCCAGTAGGTGCTCCACGAAACAAACTATTGTGCTGATTCTTTCAGCTTATCGTGGATAGATTCACAAATATCAATGCAGTACATGGTTCAATCGTTCATCGAAGTTGCATTCGCCAGATTTATGGTGGACAATTTTTTTGTATTATTTTACATTAGGATTTCAATGTACCAAGGCAAAACGAAGACGGACAGTGGTTACCAGAACAACCCATGCAAGAAGCCTCGCGACAATTGACCAATGAAAGTTTTTCACAAGCAAACGTCTTCATCACATATAATTTCATTGCTTCCAACAAATTAGGTGAGGAAGTATGAGTAAATCAAAGCTATCTCAAATTCTTAAAATACCAACATCCATGCGTAACAAGATGCAAAAATATCACAGGTCTGCTCTCCCAGGGTATCGAGGGAAGGGAATGACGTCCCTGATATTGTCAATGCCAGTCGCAAAAAGTATCATCCGCTCAAAGCCTAAGCCAAACCCACTATGCTTTACAGTCCCAAACTGACGAAGATCAAGGTACCATTCATATGGGTCAATAGGCAGCCCCATCTCACCAATTCTGAAATGAAGGAGAGTATATTCCAAAACATGATTAATGGAGTATTGTGACAACAAATAAAGAGAAAAAAAATACTTGGGACATTTCACAGGACAACTGAATTATTGGAACACAGATCTCATACCTTTGCTTAATTACATCAAGGCGCTCTTCCCTTTGGCTTCCACCAATCAACTCACCCACCTAAAAAATAAAACAAGACCAATCTCAATAAATGAAAAAATGCAGGTAGGAAAAGGAACTAGAAAGTCAGGTATCAGCATAGAGTATGCAGCATGGAAATTTCAGAATTAGAGAAGGAAAAAAGCCTACCTTTGGTACAAGGATATCCATAGCAGCCACAGTCTTAGAATCATTATTAAGCCTCATGTAAAATGCTTTGATTGCTTTAGGGTAATTATACACGATGACAGGCTTTTTAAATATATCCTCTGTCAAGTATCTGTGCGAGTGGAAAAACCAACACGTCAGTACACAGTTAACCCGTATCAAGCAGAGAGAGGCACACAATTGCATACCTCTCATGCTCGGATGCCAGGTCAATTCCCCATTCCACTTTGTTCTCAAACTGCTTACCCTTTCCTACAGCCTCCTCTAGTAGTTGAACTGCCTCTGTGTATGAAATCCGCTCAAAAGGTGTTGAAGCAACCATTCTTAGACGATCAATGCAACTTCTATCATAAAGCTTAGCCATAAGTTCCATATCATCAAGGCACTTGTCAAGTAGCCACTGACACATATATTTTACATATGCCTCAGCACAGTTCATGTCATCCTGCAAAAGTATCTTTCATCAAAGAGGAGCCCAGAAGCCCGTTTCCTTCGTTCAAGATAAATATTAACAAACGCAAGATTCAGTGTTCCTAACGACGTTGCTTCAAAATTCAAATAAACAAGACACCGGAGCTTTCCAACTATCTTGTAAAATCTTGTGATAGGAACGCCCAATGCAAATAAGATTGACTACCACTACTGTGAACATCTATTCAACAAAAATTTACCATCCTAATATAAAGTCTAGCCAGGAATCCAAAGTTGTTGAGACTGCCCAAACACCCAATGTATCAAGTAAAGATCCACCGCACCTTAAGATCAGCAAATGCAATTTCAGGCTCCACCATCCAGAATTCTGCCAAATGCCTTGAAGTGTGAGATTGTTCAGCTCGAAAAGTTGGTCCAAATGTATACACATTACTAACAGCACAGGCATAAGTTTCAACTTGTAGTTGGCCAGATACAGTCAAAAATGCTTGACGCGCAAAGAAATCCAGTGCATAATCTATTTTCCCATCTTTTTGAGGGATACCCGGTTTAAGCTTCGATCTCTCCCCCAGTCTTGACAGATTCTCCTTTGCTCTGTTTAGTTCAGTTACCGAAGCACTAATTTCCTCCTTACTAGCTTTGGCAGATTTCAGTTGGGCAACTGCCTCCCCTTTCTCCTTGACAGTGACCTTGGCAGCTTCTATGTCAGCCTCCGACGGGGGAGGATTTTCGCGCAGCTCCTTCTCTATCTTTTCAGCTTCGCTAATCAATGTTGTCACTTGAAACATTTCACCAGCACCTTCACAATCACTAGTTGTGATAATCGGCGTGTGAATGTACAGAAAACCATGCTCCTGAAAGAATGAATGGGTGGAAAAAGCAAGGGCGTTCCGGATTCTAGCAATTGCAGCAATCTGGATTTGTGTGCCATTACCAACATTCAGTAACATCAATACTTCGAAATCAAAATTGACAAAAAATGACAGAAAGAAAAAATCCATACAGAAAAATGCAGAACTTCAAAAAGATTATTTTTTTTTCTTTACCGTGTTAGTTCTTGATCGAAGATGGATATAATCTCTGAGGAACTCCAGTGTGAGCTTTGTTTTCGGAATCGGGTATTTGGCCGGGTCCGTGGGACCCACATGGAGAACCTGCTCGACCCGGAGCTCAATTTTCTGCTTGGTGCCCTCGGGCGGCAACTTCAGCACACCCTCGACGGAGACGCAAGTTCCCGTGTGCACCAGCGGGCCCAGGTCCGCCACGGCAGCGTCGACGATTACCTGGAGGTTCGCCGGACACGACCCGTCGTTCACCTCCAAGAAAGCGAATGTGCCTTTCCCCTGCTCTCTGCCGGTCTTCACCCAGCCGCCGACTCGGACGCGCTGCCCGGCCAGTCCGGCCCCGCCATCGGGTCGGGACACAATGGATCGGACCGGGACCCGGTCTGAGAACGGATGCTTAAGGACAACAGGGGACGATGCCGCATCGTTGAGGGTGACTGCTGTGTGTTCAGATGCCGGCGGCGTAGTGTCGTCTCCCATTTGCGGTGGAGACGCCTTTCGACAAAACCCTAAAAAACAAATGTATCGAGCTTGGCCTCGGCCTATGGCAATTACCGTTACTGTGATTACGGGACAGTGGGGGCCGACCTCTTTTTTTTTCGTCTTTCCATTTGCACAAGTCGTAGGACACGTGGCGATGCTCTGTTTGGAAAATGGATTCCAAATGAGATCCAATTTTTTGAGGAAAAAAAAACGGAGGAGATTTTTTAATGTAATTGTATTGATTATCTTTTTATTTGAATTTTTTTTTTTACATTCAAAAATAGTTAACAGTTAGCAGTTAGGTATTAGACAGAAATAAAAAACGATTCCAAATATATTGTAAGATATGTTTAATAATGAATTTTAATTTGTATTAAAATAACTAAAAATTAGTTTCAAACTCAACACAATTAAAATAATATTTAGTAATATTTTTTATAACTGAGTTTCAGAAACTCAACAACCATCATTAACAGTTAGCAGTTAGGGATTAGACAGAAATAAAAAACGATTCCAAATATATTGTAAGATATGTTTAATAATGAATTTTAATTTGTATTAAAATAACTAAAAATTAGTTTCAAACTCAACACAATTAAAATAATATTTAGTAATATTTTTTATAACTGAGTTTCAGAAACTCAACAACCATCAAAAGCAGCCTTCTGAGAAAGCAACAATTTGATGCTTTTGTCCACAGCCAAAAAATGGGCAGACCGCAACGCAAGCTGTTTATTCTGATGGACAAAAATGACCCCCATATTTTAAGAAATTTTTGAATTGTGCCACTTTATAAACCTTTCTTTTTTTATTCCCTCCGCCCAATCCCTCCTCTGATTGTGTGCTCTTTAGAGAGATGGTTGATGGCTAATGAACCTCCCTCGACTCCAACATGATCAGTCCCAACCTGGCTTACTGCACGCGATCTCTCCTTCTCTCTTACTTTGCGTCATCTTTTTACTGTAAATTTCTTAGACCAGATCTAAGATTATTATTTTTATACTATGAAATTTAGAGCTATTACTATTTTCTTTGAGCAGTCTATGAGAGTTTTTCTTCTAAATTTTGTGGGCAATGCCTCAATTACTGTTAATCTGAACAAAAATTTGATTTGCATTACATTATACTGATTAAAAATGCGGCAAACTGATAGTAAATGTTGCTATTATAATCGTGTACATATTGAAGTTTTTCTTTGGTTCATTGCTGATAGGATTTGATGACTCTTTGTTCTGTGTAGATTTAATTTTTGCTCGATTATTTATTTATTTATTTATTTTTAGAACAATTTCTATTCAATTATAGGTTTAAGGCAATTAAACACTTCACTTTAACATTCTTTTTAGAATGGACGGGTTTGCGGGCGAATGGAAAGTAGCATAAATATACTTCTTCATTTACTGCCTTACCACTTCTAGTTCAGCATTCCTAAGAAAAGGCTCTAGAACCTGAAACAAGTGTACCAACAAAGGAAAATAATAATTGTGTCTTTTATAATCATTTTACTAGCTCTTCTAACAATAATTTTATTAATTGGATAAAATTTAATTTATTTTTTTTCATAATAATTTTATCACTTTTATCAAATAATATGTAATTTTAAATAACAGTACTTTTAATTTAAACACTTTCTTTCACAATACTTCTATTTACAATACTTAGGTCTGTTTGGTAATGCTGTGACATAAAGTGCTGTAAATAGAAGTGCTGTGAACAAAATGCTGTGATTAAAAATACTGTTATTTAAAGTTACAAATTATTTGGTAATAATTATGAAAAAACTGTAAAAAAAATTTAAATTTTGAATGTTTAATAATTTTTTTAATTAGTAGAGTTAGTTTTATTCACTTAATTCAAAATTTGTGTGGTATGGTCATTGGGTTTTATCACTTTCTTCAAAAACATGTTTAAGGTGCTTTTGTGAAATCATAATTTTAAGAGCTATCACGTTTGCAAAACTCCGTTTAGAAAGAATTACCAAAAATTAAAGTAATTACTTTTAATTTAAAATACAGTTACTCCACCACGACACACTTTTCACCTAACACATATTTGGTATTGAGGTGAAAAGTGTGTTGTGGTGTAGTAACTGTGTTTTAAATCAAAAGTAATTTTTTTAATGTTTGATAATTCTTTTTAAACGGAGTTTTACAAACGTGATAACTCTCAAAACTATAATTTTACAAAAGTATTTTAAACATGCTTTTGAAGAAAGTGATAAAACTCAATGACCATACCACAAATTTTGAATTAAGTGGATAAAACTAATTCTACTAATTTAAAAAATTATTAAACATTCAAAATTTAAATTTTTTTACAGTTTTTCTATAATTATTACCAAATAATTTGTAATTTTAAATAACAATACTTTTAATCACAATATTTTGTTCACAGCACTTTATCTGACAACATTACCAAACATACCTAAAGTCAATTCGAGAAGGCTGGTTTTTAATGGGCCTTGGTTACAAAGTCCAGCAAGCAAACACTTGTGGCCCAAACTAATTAGAGCCCAAAACCTAATAGTCCGGTCCACCTCATCGCCCTAATACATAGATAAATAACCTCCAAAAACCCTAGCCCTAAAATTTTCTATTAATCGTTGCGCCAATCACCCCGCCAAGCGAAGCCGGAGAGCGCAACAGCTTCTCGCAGCAGCCACAAGAACTCTATAGACCGCCATGGGTAAAGCTCGATCCTCGTTTTCCTGGTTCGCTTCCGCTTAACCTTAACGTTGATTTTCCGGCGCTTAAACTAATTATTGGCGCGGATGGCGGATGTGTTTGTGCAGGTAAGGTGCACGGATCTCTGGCTCGTGCTGGTAAGGTGAGAGGCCAAACTCCCAAAGTGGCTAAGCAGGACAAGAAGAAGAAGCCACGTGGCCGGGCCTACAAGAGGATGCAATACAACCGCCGCTTCGTCACCGCAGGTATTTTTCACTTTTTCATTATTCGAGTTTCAAAAAGTTGAAGTTAGGGTTTAGATCTGGAACTGATACTTTTTTTTTTTATGTTGCTCGTCAATTAGCGAAAAATTATATTTGAGTAAGTGTTTTGATTGCTTTTTGTTTATTCTTTAGGATATAGTTTGAGTTTCGTTGGTGTTGGTTGTAGATAGAGGAGGTTTGGTATTTTATTTTTAGATTTTTTAATAATTTCAACTGAAAATGATTTTAGATGGTATCTGAGATTTATGGTTTTAACCCGAGGAATTGAGCGACATTGGTGGGGGTTTTTTTTTTTTTTTTAAATGTGGAATCAGAGGAGTTGTTTCCAGGAATGTCTTAGTGATGGAGGATATGCTAGTTCATTCTGAAAAATGATTTTTGTTCCTGCTTGTGGGGCTTTTGATTTTGATGCCCATTTGGCTATTTTTTCCAGGGGGAATAAACCAGTCGTTTAAGTTTGTTTGATTTATTGATGAATTGCTTTTTGAATAACGTATTCTTCGGGCTTTTGTGAATTGTGTTACAGTGGTGGGATTTGGCAAGAAGAGGGGACCCAACTCATCCGAGAAGTAAAGCAGAGGATGAGAAGTTAGTAGTAACTTAGTGGAAACTTTTGTTTGATTTCTGTTTCAAGTGTTACAGTGCTTTTTATTTGCTGATATGAATCATTAAACCATGTTGAACCTCTGCACTTTTTCTTAACAAAGAATGATGTGATTTTGCTTAGGGATTTCTCTTTTTACCCCCTTGAGGGTCTTTATTGAAAATCTTGTGCTCTTACCTTGTTAGCTAGATCATTAATCTACTTTTAATTGAGAGTGTGGGAGCTTCCACCATCCCGTTCTCATGAGATTTGAAATGCTTTTTTGAGAAGTAAACCATATCTGTGTACATCCAGTCGTCTATATTACTTTATAAATAGAAGGGAAAAAAATCAATGAGATAGGCAAAGAAGCCCTGATAAGAGGTTAGTTTGTGTGTAATCCTATCTTTAAGTTGGTTTTCTTACATTCTCGGAGGATGGGGGTCCAAGAAGATTAATCGACTGTGACTTGTTTGTGATATTGTTATGAGCACCGATTAACTTTGCCATTCCGCAATCATAACATAATGATATTCAATGATGCCTTGGGCAACTAATTTGGTTATTGAAATCTAGTGTGTTGAGAGCTCTCAGCCATATGAAACTCGTCAACCCAGTTTAGTGAGAATTGGAAATATGGCAGGATAAGTAGACGCAAAAAATCATGATGTGTGCAAGAAAAGTGTGATCCATGAAGGCACCCAAATCTTGAGAGGGAAACTGTATTTATCCGAGGTCTGCTTCTTGTCGCATTTCCATCTCCAAGGATCGAAAGTGGCAAAAAACACGGTAGAATAACGCAAGGCATGGTGCTGGTGTGCTTCCTGCCCGCGAGGAAGAAAAGAAAAGCGACAAGGGGCTTGCGGTATAGGGGCGGATTCCCCAAAAAATTCCTGGGAACAATGAAAAAAAAAAAATTGGTAACAAAAATTATAGGAGGCTGTATTTGGTGAGATCCAATGGTGAACGGCACCTTTAGTACTGTGCCCCGCCCCTGAACCAGCAGCCTTCTCATCAGCCATCGCATAAATTTATGAATCCTTAAGCACCTACGATTTCAACAACAGTGTGTTTTAAAAGTTTATATATTCTTTAAATATTTGGCATTGTACGAGATAATAGATCCCGCGAAAACATAATTTAGGAGATAACAGAAAACCCGGCTGTTTATGTCGCTGCGATGTGCTGGACTTTGTATGACGGTCTCGTGACAATTTGGTTTAGTTTAGGATAATGACTCTCATTATAAAAATCGTCTTCGAATGCTTATCGAATTTTTAGCTATTAACATTTGACAAATTGATTTAAAGATGGGTTTTATATTTTTGTTGTTAATTAATGCTTTATTAACTTTATTTTCTTTTCTTTCCATAATTTTAGTAAAACAGTTTTTTGATAAACTTATCATGATCGTTTGCTTTAATGTTCGAGTCGAATGTTGTTCAATTCGAGTGGAACCAATTTAAAAAAACATTAAAAAAAAAAAAAAAAGGTTTAAGATAACAGGATAGTGAATGCCCGGAAAGAAAGGGTGAAAAAGGGATGTGGATTGATCCAGACGCGGGGTTTTGGAGTCAAAACAGAAAGTATAAGACCTGCATGATGTGACCACTAAAATCATGCCACGTACACCCTCCATGAAAAGCGAGACACCTTCTCTGTCTCTCCCTCTCTGTCTCCGAGTCCTGACTCAACCAAAACACGCCAAGAAGAATCCCCAATTCAACCTTCACTCCACCCCTCTCCCTCTTTTTCTAATTTATATAGTAACTCTCTCTGTAGTGTCATAGAAAACCCCAGTACACTGTTTATCGGGTCTCTCATTCTTTCGAATTCTGTAAGCAAATCAAAATTTCACAGGTGGGTGATGTCTGTTATCTGATCTTGAGCTCAGTCGTTGAGTGGGTCTTCGTTGATCAAAGGGTCTTCACTCTTTATGTGTTTGGGGGGAGGGTTTTACTTGATCTTGTTACGTTTTGACTCTGTTTGTGGTTCAGGAGACCGAGTGGCTGTTCAATAAGCAACTATGTTTAACGGGCTTTTCGGCAAACCCAAGCACGAACCCAATGCCGTAAGCACGATAGACAAATTAAACGAGGTATGAATCACAGTCGAAGAAAATAATCTTATTGAGTTTTTCTTTTTCTTTTTTTTGTTGTTTTATTAATCATGCGTTACAGACCTGCTTTCTTGTCTTATTGGTAATATATGGAACACCAATTAGTAGCATTTACCCCTGAATTTAATCACTGATATGTTGATGTTTGCTGCAAGGTTTTCAGAATCGAACCGGTTATTAAATCGAAAAGTTGAGAGGTTTAAGGTTCAACCGGTTCGACTGATAAAACCGCGGTTAAACCGGTATTTAATATTAAATATATAAAAATTAAATTTTTATATAGCTTATATAATTATATAAAATGTTATATTATATAAGAATGATAATAAATATTTAAAATAAAGTATATTTTAAGAATTATATTAATATTTACATACATTAAAAATATTATAATTAGTATATTTAATAAAATATAATTTATAAAAATTAATTTAAAAAATAATATTTATAAATAGTGATTAAATATTAAATTTTAAATTTTAAAAATTAAATTAAAAATTTTAATCAATTGAGGACTAAATTAGAATTTTTAGTTACAATTAGAGTTTTAATTATAATTTAGATAAAATTTTGGGTTAAATTATAATTTAAAATTTTTTGGTTTAAATTGAACCGGTTCAACTGGTCCCAGTTTTCTCGATTTTTGACCGGTTTTTTCTGGTTCGGTCTGAATTTCATTTTTAGACTTGAATCGGACCGGACCTAGGACAAGTTTCCGATTTTTTCGGTTGAACCGGCCAGTCCGGTCCGGTTCTTAATTCCATGGTTTGCTAATCATTGTCACGCTAATATCTGCAAGGGGTGAATTGTACTGTGTTTTTGCTCAGATGTATACACGGGCCGATGTAACCAGTGGCATGACTTCTTTGCTTGTTTCTGTTTAGTTTTGACTGAGGTTTTATTATTTGGTTGCTTAGACACTTGATATGTTGGAGAAAAAGGAAGGGGTACTCCAGAAAAAGGCAGCTGCGGAAGTTGAGAAGGCCAGGGAATTTGCGCGTGGAAAGAACAAAAGGGGTATGTTCCTATAATACCTTTACCACGTCATTTTCTTCGCACTGGATAGTGCTGTCAGCAAAATTTAATCTTTCTTTCATGATTGGAAAGTAAAAGTTTTGTGTTCACCAATTTTTATGGTCTTCCTTAATGAATCTCTTGTATTTAAGAGGCTATGAAAAATTTAGAATTCCTTATACGAACTCTTTTATCTTCTCATCTTCGACATCGCTGTTGTCATCATTGTTTTCATAATCCATAAGTTTAATGGGCAATAATAAAAGTTCCCTTGCTGTCTACTATGGTTTGTTTTCCAACATGTCAGGTTGATGTGACAAAACCTTTCAATGCCATGAATGATAGTACTAAAACTATTGCAAAAATAGTTGTGATACTAATTACTGTGTTAATGTATATCTCAAATATGAATCTGGCACAGTATTATTCATACAAATTAAGGATGTTTTGCAAATCAAATGCTGATTGATGGCATCATCCAGCTGCTATTCAATGTTTAAAGAGGAAGCGGATGTATGAACAGCAAATAGAACAACTCAGAAATTTCCAATTGCGTATTCATGACCAGGTGAGCTTGCGTTTTTTCAATTAATAATGCTTGTAACCATTTTGGCTGAATATATAAGATTTGTATTGAGCTATGAATCTCAACGGGGCAGATAATAACATTAGAAGGTGCAAAAGCCACTACAGAAACTGTAGATGCATTGAGAACAGGAGCAGCTGCTATGAAGGCAATGCAGAAAGCAATGTGAGTAAATACTTCATTTTGGCTTTTTCCTTGCTTGTTCTGCTTACCATTATTTCTTTTTTCCTAATCTTCCCCATAAGGTTTTTTTTTTTTTTTTTTTAATGTATTTTTCATGTTGTTGACATGTTGATCATGGAGTTTCAAAGCCCCAACAGTATTTGGGGTCTTCCTCCTGTCTGATCCAAGTTTTTGTTTTGAGTGACTGTTGATGGAAGTCTCATCTATATCACTAGTCTATCTTTAACTTTATATGTAAGGCCTCCTCATGACAGATGTAGACATGTGAGATATATGTAGATTAACCTCTCTTCATCTGAGTCATAAGACATGTAAAATATGCTTATGCATGTGAAAAATGGCAATCTATTACAGGAATATTGATGATGTAGACAAGACTATGGATGAGATCAATGAACAGACTGAGAACATGAGACAAATTCAAGAAGCATTATCAGCCCCCATCGGTGCTGGACTGGATTATGACGAGGTCAGTGTTCTGAAAAACATGAAATTTAGATTCTGATAATTATAAATTTGCTGAATGTCTAGACATTGTTGATTTCTACAGGATGATCTGGAAGCAGAACTTGAACAATTGGAGGGTGCTGAATTGGAGAGTGCTGAATTGGAGAAACAACTTCTTCAACCTGCAACAACAGTTTCTGTGCAGGTCCCAGCTGGCAGGCAGCCAGCTCGTCCTGCTCCTCAAAATCATACAGACGAGGAAGATGAACTTGCTGCCTTACAGGCTGAGATGGCACTCTGAGCAGGTAATTTGCCTCAGTGTTTGGACTTCGATGTTTATACTTCTCATCTGAATCTGATCTGTTGATGCACAATAAACCTGGTAGTTGATTAGTAAAATGTTGCTAAGAACAGTGGTTTATTCGTTCCATTTGCCAAGTGGACCATTTAGAAAATTGTTGTACATTGTAAGAAAGTTCGAAGTGCAGCTGTTATGTTTTCTGTTTGGGTACCCAGAATTTTTTCTTTTTTGGTTGAAATGTTGGAGGTATTGTTATCTAGAAGGAAGGAGATCTTAGCTAATGATTCACGATACTGTATTGCGGAGCATGTGCTACTCGCTTCATGGGTCCCGTGTGTACTGAATGCTGAACATACAACGTATATAAAGATTGCTTAAACTTTGTAAAGTCAAATCTGTTATCATGTCCCGAGACCTTTTTGCTCTGTTTGTTATCCTTTTTATTTTCTTGTCATTTACTCGTTTATAACAAATTCTATCAAGCGGCACCTTGATAGCCAATTGGAGTTTTTGTTCCATGTTACCAACTTGATGGCTACAACTGTCTGCAGGTGAGTGGTAAATAAATCAGGAACACTTCTTTCTCAATTTTGTTATTGGCCCAATTCCATTTAATATGACTGTTTCATGCCGTTCAACGAAAGAAATGCTAGTTTCATGATTATAATTTTTTTGGTTTGCTGGTAGCTTGCCCTTCAATGTCTATATGTCCCACTAACCAGTATAGTGGGTTCAATGACTGGAAATGCTAACTTTAAGCTGACAGAATCAATTGTTTAACAGATGCCAAAGAGTTGAGATAACTGACAGTTCAACCAAAACAATACACGGATCCCAAATCGGCAGTTTACCATTAAGGGAATGCCGCACCTAAGTTTTGGCCTTGCAGTAACGTAATTCATAAAGCAATTTCCAATGCCTGGCAGAAGAGAGCAGAAGCCTGAGTAGCCATTGTTGAAACGGTTTGGTTTCGTGTAGGGCTAAGCGCTTGATATCTCATCAGCCACAGTGCCTGATGTGGTAAACGGCAAAAGCTCTAAATAGTCCAAGTCATCAGTTATTCCCACCTGCAGTTAGATGGATACTTAATCTCAGTACGCCAGCAAATCTGCAAAAACAAGTGTCTCCTAGTGGCACATCCACGCACTGTACTTGCTGATATAACAACCACCAGAAAAACACTAGGACATAAGAGGGGAATCTATTGCGGCTTTAAGAAGACAATAAGCTTCATATGCAGTCCACTCTATTGAAACAGGAACGACTGACAAACAAAATTCAATTTTAACGAATGATAATGCTCACAAAGTTGATATGCAGAACAAATTGGCACAATCAAATCTTTATTATGAACTTGCTTCCACTAGTTAGACTTACGGGGTCCAAGAGAACTAGTGTACATAAGCACAGGGAAGTATACCTCCTTGTACATGTTTTCAAGCTGCTCTTTGGCCTCAGGGAAGTTGTTAGAACACCATTGTCGCAACGTAAATATGTTGTCTGTGAGGTTTTAACCATTATCACAAGTATTTACAAAAAGAGAACAGAGATTCAAACTTTGAGTAAGGGGCCAAAAATGAATATGAAAAGGAAAACGGAGAATAACCTGTCCACCGGTTTGCTGCTGCATGGGCAGCTTCAGTAGCTTTCTCTGAAACATTGAAAGAGACCATCAGAATTTCTACAGCCGACTGAATCTTAGCAAGCATTACTAATACCCCTTCTCAAACGAAAAATATTTATGCAAAAATGAGCATAAAAGCATAGATGAGCATTCCTTAACTCATTGCTTCAAAGGTAGCAGGATCATTGTCTGCATACTGGCCCATCTCTTTCTGATCAGATTAGAGCTGTTAGAAACCTGAACAATCTGCCCATATTGCTTGATGTGCAATAAAGAACCAGGATTTACCTTCAGCTTATTATACTTTTCTTCAATGACCACTAGTCTGGCTGAGGCATTCTCTCGTTCATCCTGTTAAAACCTTGAGTTAAATAAATGGCAATATTCATCCCAACAAATTATGACCTGTGTTCACTAAGAAATAAACTTGCAAATACTTACTGTCTCCTCTCGTCCCTTCAATAATGCTTCACACTGATCAACAAGTTCTGCATACCTCTTTTTACCACTTTCTAGATCAGACTCAAGTTTTCGACATACATTCCTCATCTGTTAAACAAATATCAGCATATTTTTCCCAAGCCAAATTAAAAAAAAAAAAAATCCAGTGAAAAGAAAAAAAAAAAATCGAAAGTGCACCTGATTTCCAGCACAGCTAGGGAGACTCCAAAAGTAAACCTGAAATTTTGAAATAACAAGCTCTTTAAAGTACCTTAAAAAACGATAAATGAGAAGTTGCCGAGAGATTTGGCAGTTGCTTGCAAACTTCACATGAGCAACCCAGAATGTTATACTATCTATCTCATTAGCAGAAAGCGAATCGAAAGTGTGTAGGAGGAAGAAATTACTCACAGAAGTTCCTATCTTGTCTTTAGAGACAAGGTCGTCATCCACTAGGCTCTGGACAACATCTTTCACAGACTGAGTAATTACACCTTTTTTAGGGCCCAACTTCTCCAGTTCCTTGAGCTGATATAGTTAACTTTATTAGTTAATCATTATCCAAAATACAAAATTCTAAAATGCGACAGTTAAATAAGCTGATTGAACAATCTAACACGGTAAGAATGCAAAAGCAACATAAAAGAGCTCGTAATCGCAAAGGAACCGTTGAAAGAAATTCTTTAACAATTTTAATTTGTTAGTTGAAAGCCACATACGAGAGCAAAAACCTTTTGTTTAAGCCTTTGGGACGTAACCATGATCATACGAAACAATTCACAACAACTCATTACCAATATGAGCTTGAAGTTTTGCATACTAATAGGAAAAAGAAAAGGAACAAAAAAAAGAGCCATGGAAAGTTACAATCGCTATACTTACAAGGAAGAAGTCTTGTGATTCATAGAATATCTGGAGAATCTTCTCGCGCTTTTCTTCCAGCGAAAGACCTCGTTTCTTAGACTGTAAAACAATTATAACTAAGTCAATGCACTAGATGCTCAAAATTGCAAACCCTTGCTGCATCTATGGGGGATAAAAAAAAAAAAAGCGAAGATAACAAAAATCATGACTTCCAAGTTAACAAACAGCTATTGAACACATCTCCGCGTCTTATCTTCGCGGCAAATTTACCTCTGCTTTGTTCACAAACAAAGCTCCAATAATTGATTTAACAATGGCTTATAATAGATTTGAAGCGACAACAGTTAGTAAATTAGGAAGAAATCCCCCTTGTTACTTCCAACACAGGGCCCGAAGTTCAAACAACTCGATGCTTGTGTAGCTACTAGCTAGGCATTTCTTCAAGCAACTTAGATCCGTAAAATGGTAGCATTTTTAGACCTAAATGGATCAAAAAGGCATGCAAATAAACCGTGCGCAGATTCTGCTGTAAGTACCATTTGGTTGCTGAGAAAACTAAACAAACGAACAGAAAATTGAATTTTGCTCAGGAAAATCTATTTGATCAGAAAACCAAATAAACCGAAAATATCAATGTTTGTATTAAAGGTTTTCCTGCATTTTCTCCGCGATCAACTCAAAATTCAAAAATTCAAGTAGAGACAGTAAAAATAATCCATTTTAGGGTTATCAAAAATCAAAATCGAATTGAAAAATCTGATTGCGTTAGAAACTAAAAAACGGAAAATTCAAAACATGCACACAAATTGAAGAAGATGAAAGTTATGGATCGAAGATCGAAGCAATGAAAATGATAAGGCGACCACATGATTACCATCGAGGAAGATCGTTTTCTCGTGCTATTGAAGATGATAAGCTTGCAGATTACGCTAAGGTCTCCCTCTCTCTCTCTCTCTCTCTCTCTCTCTCTCTCTCTCTCTCTCTCTCTCTCTCTCTCAAGGTGCCAAAACCAAGCCAAAAATCTGTGGGAGCAGCCTAAAGATAACCATGGTCTGGTTTGGCGGGAAATTTTGCGTTTTCTATTTTCAAATTTCTCTGGTTATGATGTTTTTAAGGGGCCGTTTGTTTTATGGTTTGGAATCGGAATCGGAATCGGAATTGGAATCAAGTGCAAAGAGAAACAGAATCACTTATTTTATAATATGTTTGGTTTATTCCGGAATCGGAATCAAAACCCTTCATAGATGTTTGTTTCATTTCGGAATCGGAAATATTAAATATATGATAATATTTATGTCATGATAAATATAAGATAAATGTAATTAAAATTAAAAAATTATTAATATCAAATTAAAAAATATGAAATTTAAAAAAATATTATAATGCAATGTCAAATTAAAAATATTAAATTACCATACAAATAAAATTAAAAATTATAATAAAAACTAATAATAATAACAATAATATACTTCACAATGATAACCATAAATATAAAATCCAAAAAGAAAATCTTAAAATAAAATTTTATTATTATTATAATAATAATCATTTGTTAATTGATAATTTAAATATTTTTGAAATTTAAATTCTCATTATAATACTATGACATATGATCTCATTAATAAGTAGTGATGGTAATGACAATAATAATAATAATAATAATAATAATAATAATAATAATATTATTATTATTATTATTATTATTATGGAAATAATATTGTAGAGATTATAAAATAATTTATTAATAATAAATAAACGATTATTTTAACTATAAATTTTATTATTATTTACAATTTTATTATTATCCTGAGGTTTGAAATATTTAATTTTTATTCTACTATAAAAATATGTTATTATTATTATTATTATTATTTTATGAATAAATTAAATCAAAAAATAATATAATAACAATATAAAAATAAAAACATGGGGTAGTGGAGAAAATTGAGAAGTTAGAAGTAGTTAGGAATGTAATGGGAATGATTAATGGAGTAAACATAGGAATCATGATTCCCTTAAAGTAGGGAATCTCATTTCCATTTTTAAGGGAATGGGAATGCATTTTATATAAAACAAACAATAAGAATGAAAATTTGGTAGTTGATTCCCATTCCCACATTATTTTTTTCTTAAACAAACACCTCCTAATTTTAATTTGAATTCAAAAATCAAATGTCTTTCCCATTTTACACGCTCCGTTTTTTCAACGGCTAGATTTACTGGTACACAGTACACTATACTCTCACCGAAAAAATAAGGACTATATTTACGTTGCCGGTAACTGGTAAGCCAACTTTTTAAAAATCAATATGTAGACTCTCTTAGCTTGGGCTTCTGTAGTTTAGGTTCATTTGTTCTCCTTTTTTTTTTTTTTGAAAGGTTCATTTGCTCCTTTATGCTGCATCAATAGGACATACATGATAATGAATAAAAGGAAAACCGACACGTGGATGTTCAAAAAAAAAATAGTTTTTTTGCAAGAATTTTATTAAAGTTATGAATCAAAAAAATTGCTGCTCTAATTTCATACCAATCAAAAAATAACTTACTTTTTTGTTAATGAAAATAAAAGTGCCCGTGAATATGTTAATTAGAGTACTTGTAGTTGTAGGTTTGAATTAATTTTTATTTTTATCCTCATTGGAATACTTTTATAAAATAAATTTATTATCTAAGTACTAATAAATTTAAATATAAGTCCTTTACTATCCACCCAAATATTACTAAATTATAAACTTAACATATGCATTTCAACTAAATCCTTTAATCCTATTTCAAAGCAAGGACACCTAACTTTATTTTATAAGAGAGCGACGGAGCAAAAATTCTAACCTTACTCAACTGCAAAGAAACATATCGGATCACTACATATCATTGCTTTATAAGATGTCTGCTCACCATTTCTCCTACAGTGATATATCGCTTGACTTCTATTTCTTTGATTTTCTTCTTTTATCAATCAATAGATTTAGTGTACCATAAATTATACATTCATAATATTTTTTTTTTATTTTCTTAGATATTATAATTTTTTTCAGTATTAGAATCTAAAAAATTTTAAATTTTTAATAAATGAAGTGTCAGCAAAACAGTAGAAACTCACGATTTTCTTCCCTTTGACAAGTCAATGGGAATCAGAATTATAAACTATTGTATAATTGTACTTCAGAATGCACTCAGTTTCTCTGCCAATACAGGAAGTCAACATGTGATGGGCCACTACTTTGTCTTGCGTACCTGTTGGGTCACAGCAACAGGCTTAAACGACAAGGAACAATTACTTGGGGAGTGAGGCGGAAAGTGGAAGGAAGGACAACAGCAAAAACTTACGAAGAAATTAACACTATATTTGACAATTTTTTTTTTAAAAAAAACATATATATATATATATATATATATATATATATATATATATATATATATATATATATATATATATATATATTGTATTTATTATTTTATTTATTTTTTATTAATTTAAACAATTATTTTTTACTTTTTCTCTTATATATTATTATAAATTTTCTTTCACACAATTTTTTAATCATTACATTTTATCATAATGTTATCATTACTGTATTATTTTTTACTCAATGTTTTTTCCATTCAATTTCTAACAAAATAAATAGAGTGTAAATTTCGAAAAAAATTACAAGAAATCTTTGGTTATCATCTATAAGATTAATATAATAAGGCGCATAATAATCAATAATTAGAGACATAATAGTGATTTAATAATAAATTGACGTATTTTATGTTGCGAGTTTTGAGTTTGAGTCTCCTGCGTTTTCGATCCCTCTTTTCTAACTTATACTGGGAACCGTTCTAGGTGTAAGTAGTGATGCGCAGTATTGAGAGCAGACTCGCTCACTTAGACTCCAGTGACGGAGTCACGTTTGCTCTCATTGGTAATCGAAATGTGGGTCGGCTCCTTTATATTTGGTTTGAAAACTTTTCAATGGAAAAGGAAAAGAAAATAAAATAAAATTACTTTTTATTCATTTTCTTTTCTATTCATTTTCTTATCAATTTAAATAACTAACTTTTATCTTTTCTCTCACAAATTATTATTCATTTTCATTCTCATAATTTTCTAATTATTACTTTTTATCAATAATAATAATATTATTATTATACTATTTTTATTTTTTTTCTTTTCTATTTATTTTCTTTCAATCCAAATAAAGCATTAAAATTATTGAATTAAATTTTAACAAATAAAAATTACTTTAATTTTAACTTAAAGATTTAATTAATAATACCTTAAGTAAGATCTTTTTTACTGTTTAAAAAAAAATTAGAGACCTTTGATCGTGCCGCCGCCCCCAACATGTCATCATATTTGGGCAATAAATTTTTCTGCAAGGGCTGATAATTAGTCATAGCACTACTCAATTATTCTTGATTTGCTGGTTGATGGAGTTTCGAAAAGATTAAAATAATTTTTGATTTCGTGTGATTTTTTGTCGCAATGGTGGGTGATTAATTAAAGGCATATCTTAAAAGCAACCAATAAACAATAAGGTTAGGATGGGATTTTCAAAAAGAAAAAAAGTTAGTACCCTCATAATTTGTCTTAAATTTTATTTCAGTAAAAATTGAGATTATTATTTTTAAAATAAAAATTTACATTTTTAAAATATTTATTATTTTTATATTTTAAAAATATCTATTTTTATTTTACAAAATATTAATTATATTTTATCTCTAAATAAAATTTAAGATAAAATTATTAAAATATGTAACTGTGTTCTTTGGAAAATCTTATCCAAAGCATATCTCAAACTGCGGATTCTCTTTTGTTAACAGAAAAGTAATTGATCTACTGGCTTGTCACGTCGGTGGCTTTAAGTAAAGCAAACCATCTTTCTGCAAGTCCGTTTATGACACAACAAGTTAAATTAAGAATAATTATTTTCATCCATGAAAAAAAAAAAATAATTATTATTTTCATATTAGAGGGTACTGAGTAAGGATTTACCCAAATTTTGATGTGTGATAAGCTACAAAAGCTACAAGAAAGGGGTTTGCAATGAATCTGCAACCAGCATGTAGGAACTATTTTAGTGCATGATGTCTGTTGTCTGAAGGTGACATTTTTCCATCATCTTTGAATTGGACAGCCAAAGCCAATGCAGCTGTTTGGCTGTCCAATGCAACTGTCAGGACCAATGACTTAGTCAGAAGCAAACAAATTCTACGGACAGCTTCCCTCAAGTTCACGAAACATCAAAACAAATTTTAAACTAAGGGTGTGTTTGTTTCGAGGAAAAAATTTTACAGGAAAAAATTTTACAGGTTTTTCGGCGTTTGTTTCACGAAAAATATTTTACATAGGCAAAATTTGGGGAAAATTTTTAGATTTTCATGTAAAATAACTTCTCTTTTTGCAGAGCTGAAGTTATTTTCAGGAAAAATACAAACTGTGTTATAAGTAAGTGATAAAGAAAAATCATTATTTTTACTGTAAATATTTTCCCCTGCAAATATTTTACAAATGTAAATTATTTTAAATCAAACAAACGGACCCTAAATGGGCTCCGCTTAAAAAATTTTACAGTAACTTGGAAAATTTTACGGTAGCAGTATAAGCAACAATACCGCACAACTTGTAAATTGTGTACTACTAATTATCATCACAATGGACAAACACTGTACTATCTGTGATTCTGAAAAGCCATTGGCCATCTCTGAACTTCTTTTTCTGATTCTGATTAATAGTACACGCAGAAATATCATGCCGTAGCGTATATTCAGGAATAGTTAGCGAGAGAATTAAAGTCACTACTTTTTAGCTACAAATTAAAGTCATTTACATATGAAGCAATTTCACTGCTTTTTCCTGGAGAATTAAAGTCAGCTAAGATCTCATAAAAAGACTCGGAACCCGATTTCAAGGAATTTTCGTTCTCCTGGACCAGGCTTCCATCTCCGGACCACGAAACAAATCTGTTCTCCTCCAAAGCTAAAGAAGACGAGGCTGAAAGACTAGGAATTTCTTCAGAAGACAATGATAGACTGCATACTTTAAACCCACTTGCACCTAAATTTGGAATTCCCACAACATCTGAAGCAGCCGGGAATTTAGTTTGCTCACAAATCAGCTGCTGCAGATCACAATGCTGCTGGGAATTAATCACCTCCATCAGAGGTGGCAAGGCACCAGAACTTTCAACCAAGCTAGGTGAACATCCAGTATCGTGGCAATCAAATTCTGGAATTGAAACAGAGAATTCCACCAAACTGGGAACATTTGCGCTGCTAGTAGCAACACTATCAATGTTGTCATAGTTGTTGCTTCTCTTTGCAGCAATCTTTCCGGCCAACAGCTTTTTCTTTAATCTGGTGTTCCAGTAATTCTTCACATCATTGTCTGTTCTTCCTGGCAGTTGGGAAGCTATAAGAGACCACCTAATGCAAAGAAAACGAACCTAATATGAAAATAATTAAACAGATATATATCATATACATGACAAATATAACAGAAATTGTTGAAGTCTATACAAACATATATGCAAATTTTAGGATAGAGACTTGCCTACTTCCCATGCTAACGTAGAGGGTGCAAATGATATTGTCTTCTTCGTCTGTAAATCCTCCATGCTTGATGCCTGGTCTCAGATAATTCAACCATCTTAAACGACAACTCTTGCCACATCGCTTAAGACCTACAATAAATTTACAGGATAAAATCGTGATCAAGATAAAATTTTGAGACTGAGACGGCCAAAGGGGGCGAAGAATTAAACACCAAATGATTAGACCTGCTTTGCGAGGTAAAGCAATCCAACTGCCTCCGATGCCATGCTTTTGAACGTAGTTCTTAAGGGCGGCATCTTCTTCGGGGGACCAAGGTCCTTTTTTTATGTTCGCAGCGTCACAGCACGGAGTTCTTCCCATAGCTTTTATTGGAAACAGAACTGTTGTCTTAAAATAAAACTATGATGCCACTCCTGGAGTTAAGAATACTTGTTCGGGAGCAAAGCGAACCGAATGCCTGTTTGTTAAGGGTTTTTTAATGTTGGATATATAGGAACTTTGAGATGTTTGACGTTCTCTCTTGGTTCAAACTTTTTTTTTTTTTTTCCAACGATAGTGTCCATTAAAATAACAAATAAAAAAAAATTCTATTGTCCCATGGACAAAAGTACCAAAAGAAAAAAAAAAAAAGAAAACAAGAACACTATGTAGTTCACTCGTAAAAAAATATAAGTAATTACGTATTTTATTTAATAAAATTTTAATTATTTAGTATTGTATATAATTGTGTGCCCACATGTATCTCAATAAAAATAAGCTACTTAAATTGTCTTAAAAAGACAAAGTGTGACAAATTGAATATTATAATCAACATTACTTGAATATACATGCAATCTATTTAGTGTATATCAACTTTTATTTTTTTTATTTTAATTATTCAAAAATAACTTATATCAATTTATAGTTATATATATGCCAATATAATTATATTCTCTAAAATTTTCAATATTAAATCAAGCTATCGTGTCCACTATGTGTATTTAATCATCTGTGGTACAATTTTTTCACATATCATGCAATCAATGCGAAGCACGCAGATTTCATGCTCTTGGTGCCAAATAGAAGCGTGCGGCAGATTTTTCTGCGTGTACGCGGCTTAACCGTCGTAAGTCACTTTTTTTACTGTTCTGTATTCCTGTTCTCTATGATTTATTATTATTATTATTTTGTATATTTACGGTTATATTCTGCCCAAGTCGTTTCAATCTTCTTTAACGCGTTTTCTACTTGACCTCCGTGAAATGGACCATCCACAAAATTTGCTATAGTTGATTCATTGAGTGTATTGGAATTAATTGCGAACTATATCAAATTCCAGATAAAAAAACGAACAAAGTGAAGGAAGAAACTTTTCCGTAGACATGGAATTCTATTGGTTTTAATTTACTTAATTTACTTTACATAATTCTTACCTTAGCAAGTCCTGGATTTTAATTATTTTTTTAGTTAATTAGTTTTATATGAAATTTAAATTCAAAATCTTGAATTTTAAAAACGATTCTTACACTAATAAGTTATTTCTCTGACCCAAAATTTGTGATGTGTTACGGCTAAAGATGCAAATGAGCTGAACTAAACCGAGTTTAGTCAAGATTTGTCATATTCGAGCTCAGCTCGTTAAGAATTTTTTTAAACTCGAGCTCGATTCAAGTTTTTAAAACAGAGGCTCGAACTCAACTTGTTACATTTTTACCGAAACTCGGGTTCAACTCGAAATCGACTCGATTTTTGTTTTGTTGGTTTTTTTTTTTTTAATCTAAGCTTGATATATATATATAAACCGATCACATCATATATCATCAATTAATTTACCTAATTGTATTTTAATTTTCTCTAATCCAAAAAAAATATGAACAAACGACGCTATTATGGCCATGGTAATGTTGAGAAGTTAAATGATACAATTAATATTATTAATACATTAAACGAACTCATAATGATATAAATTAAATGAATTTTTAATTATACATTTATCAAATTCTAAACGAGCTATTCATGAGTCCATACCAAGTCGAGTCTATCATTGTTCAAGGTCGGTTTATTTATTAAATGAGTTTTAATTTTAAACTTGTGTATCACTCATTTAGTTAAATGAATGAGTCCAAATTAAATTTTTACTAAAACATACCACCAAACTTTTAATAAATATATCAATTTATTTGGAGCCCTACAGTAATTAATTAGCCTATCAATTGGAAACTTGGAAAACTCGAGGTAGATAGCTAGAAAAAACGTGAATTGAATTTTGATTTGTTTATTAAAGAAGCTAGCTGCTTGTAACATGTGTGCGTTTTAGTCCTCGATTTTCACGTCCTCATTGTCAAAAATCAAAATACTAGATTCCTCCCATACGCCTCGTTTGACGATTTGAATTTCTACATCTTTTGCACGAGCGATTGCCCCAACTAGATTTGGCCGACAAATACTATAGATCCGAGGCATTAAATAAATTTGTTAGTTACATTTCATTTTCCTGAGAAGATTTTAAAATTAGAAATTTATATATAATGCCCATTTTATTTTCCTTTGTTGAGAGGCTCATTGACTAAAAGTGATTATGGATATCTTTTTTTTTATCTCATAATATTTAAAATAATTTACAAAAAGTGAAGATTGCTAGTAATTATACTGTACAACTGATAATTTTTAGTTAGCCTAATGAATTAGAGTTAATACTTGGCAAGAAATAAAAACTTGGGGACAAAAATGTTGACGAACAGCAATTCACAAAACATTCGGAACCTTTTTTTATCGGATGAATTAAAAAAGAAAAAAGGACTCGGAACATCATGGGGCCACATCATTTGTCAAACTCGATCACGTTTCAGTCAAAATGTCAAAATGCCCAGGATTGCCTTTAGCAATAATAGTCTTTGGGCCACGGGCCTTTGACAAACTCGATTTCCTTTCCCCAGACCTTGATGCGGTGGGCTAGTGAGCGATATTGGTTAGATTTCCGCTCCAATTGAGCGTAGAAAAGCCCACTTATTTCCATTAATCTGATTACAATCTAAGATGAAACCACGACATGGGAAAGACTACCCAATGCATCTTACCAAAAAAAAAAAAAAAAAGACTACCCAATGCATGACAAGTGTGCACTAGTTTAATAGGTTACCCGTTTCCGCATTTCGAAAAAGCAAATAGCATCATTCAATAAGAAATATGAGTGAGCATTGGACCTAGTCCAATTCGTTGAGACTTGTTGTCTCTAACTTTCAAGTTTTCATATTTGATATTCATTCTTCTATTTCTCTAGTATTTGATTATCAATTTTAATGGAAAAAAAAAACCCTGTACATTTTGGATAAAATTCAATAACCCTTTGATAATAACCTTGACCATTCTCTCTTCCACTATCCATTTTGGGATTGAGTCCAATTATATGAAACCTGACGAAAGAATGAAAAGCAGACGGGTATGTAAGCCCTTGCCCAAAATTTTTTTAAAAGGAAATATGTGATGTGCTTGTTGAATATTTTACTACTTATTGAACATCTTATATTGTTTTTTTTTCCAAAAAAAAAAAAAAAGAAAGAAAGAAAATTTTGCAGGTGAGAGCCCACAGACCCCACTTGCAACCTTGCTACTTCTAACTTTTCCGGTTGGGATTATATATTCACCGCTATACTGCTGGACCATGGGTCAGCATAAAACAGCAACACCGGCAAGCGTTCATCCAATTAACGTTGCATCACAAGCAGATCTCCGCGAGTTCCCCAAATATTCCCATTTTCATTTTTTCGATTCCATTTGACCTTAGTGAGTAATTTAGTAATCCATCATGAAATAAGGCCAAATGTATTGTAATGAAAATTAACAGTCTTTCCTTGGGAACTTTCCCTTAAATTAAGGGTCCGTTTGTTTGCTATAAAATAATTTATATTTATGAAACATTTATAAAAAAATGTATTTACAGTGAAAATAATAATTTTTCTTTGTCATTTACTTATAGCACAGTTTGTATTTTCACTAAAAATAACTTCAGTTCTGTAAAAAAAGAAGTTATTTTACTTGAAATTTGAAATTTTTTTTCAATTTTTACTTATGTAAAATATTTTTCGTGAAACAAACGTTGAAAAACTTGTAAAATTTTTTTCTGTAAAATATTTTACAGAAACAAATATACCTTAAGTATTTATATATATGAGTATCTATTTAGTTACTAGATGACTCAGGTCTGAATTGTTGAAATAGAGTGTCTAATTTATGATAAAAAAAAGAATTATTTCTTAACATATAATACATATATACTGGACCCGATGAACACTATATAATAAACTAAAAGAAAGAAGAAAGATGAGGAAACTCAACTTTCTACCATAAATCAAGGATAATATACGACTCTAGATGAAAGTTAGGTCATAAATGAAATCATCAAATGATGATAGCGACCTGATGACTAATGCACTCAATTTTAATTGTTTTTTGTGACTTCCTTTGACGGCAATCTCGATGTGCCAGGAAATCACATTAGATCAAATCCCATTCCCTTGCACGCTCACGAACCTTGTCATTGACAAAACGCGCTCCAGAGCCTCTTATTTCTCGCTCAACGTTAGTGGATGCACGGGCCTGTGTAAATTTTGCTTCCATACTTCAAGTGGACAAAATGTAAGGCAAGAAGTCATTATTGTTTTTGACTATGATTAGTATTTCCACGGATATTATTGAATTTTAAAGCCACATTGGCATTACTCTTGTTGCATACGTCTTATCTATGAAATCTGATATATATTTTTTAAAAGTACAATTATATAGATATATTTAATATGATATGTATAAATTAGATATATAATTAATTAAATAATTTATTTTTTAAAATTTAATATATTTTTTATAATTTAAAAATTAAAATTTTGTATGTCAATTTTGTGAATACTTATAACTTTTTGTTTTTTTTGACAGAAAAGAATAAAACAAACAAAATGGAGTCATTTCACATATATACAAGAAAAGGCCCTTGAAAATGTGTCAATTAGCTAATAGGTACAAATCTTGTCAAAGTAGGGTTTTACTATTCTTGTTTAAGTCTGGCGTTTTTTTAAGAAAAAAAAAGTCGGTGTTTCAATAAATTTATTTAAAATTTTGTCTCAATTAAAATTATAATTAATATTTTAAAAATAAAATTAATAATTTTAAAATATTTATTATTTTTATATTTTAAAAATATTAATATTTATTTTAAAAATTTTAATTACAACTTTTCTCAAGACAAAATTTAAGACAAATCACTTTAAATATATAACTGTACTTTTTTCTGAATAAGCAGTGCTCCCCCCTCCCCCCCTCTCTTCCCCATCTCTTTTTTATTTTTTAATCTCAGTAAACGCAACAAATTTGCTTCATCTTTTAAAAAATGATACAAAGGGAAGGAACAGACATATATAATTGCTGGTGATGAAATATAATTTCGATAAAATAATATCAAATCCAAACATCCGATATGTCTTAATATCCGAAGAACGGTCTCGTGTTATTTTCCCTTGAATATCCAAGGCATCAGACAAAGGGCACATGCATTGCTATAACTTTAGCAGTCTTGTTGGTTGAGATAGCAATGTGCCTTTAATTGGCGGGGTTAGGGGGAGGAATGCCTGCCAGGTCTGGATAGATAGAAATCAATAATAATGTTGCATTAACGGGCATTTTCCTATACACGTGGCCAGGAAGATCCTTCCTTGATAGCGTGCACCAACCTTCAAGAACTGGGACCACGGATGCAGGATGAGAGTAGAACGCAGATGGCATGCAGGCAATGCCCAGGCGCTGTTGCAAGTGGGACGTGGCTTGTTGATCGGGCAGCCCCTTGGAGGATAGGTTCTTCTGTAATGGATACGGCTCTGAAAAGGTTTTAAAAAAATAGAATTATACCGTAATCAACAGCCAAAACTTTTGTTATGGCGGCATACGATTGATCCTATGAATATCCTATCGTGAAACTAAGCTAGTTTGAGAGTTTCAAGACAATCTGAAAGCCAATTGGATCTAACATATTAAGTCTTCTGCTTAGAAACGTTTGATGTAGGCCAACTGAAAATTATATTTATATATATATATATATATATACACGCACACCGCTCGGGAAGAGAGATTTTAAGACAAGCTAAAAAACTAATTGACGTAAATGTACATACCAGTTCTTCGGCTTAGAACGTTTGAAGCCCAAATGAGAATGGTTTCCATATAAGAATTCTTAATCTGTAATTAGTCATAGGAGCAGAGCCGTTGGTTTTCATGGAAAATTAAGATTCAGTATAGTCGGAGTCCAAAAGACGAACGCTAGAAAAATATGTAAGATGCGATAATATGAAGGCTGAAAGGCTTAAAGCATCACAACGGGGCCATAATAAGTTTTCAAGATAAACTTTTCGGCAACCCAATTGTCAGCACACGGTAAATAATTTATAAAATATTTTAATATAAAATTTAAAATATAAAAAGTAAAGAATTTTAAAATTTTACTCATATTCTTTTTAAATACAATATATACATAATTTTAATTCATATAAATTTATTTTTATTCTTTTATTTTAATTAGATTCCACATAAAATTTTATTTATACGTACGTCTAAAATTGATTTAATTTTATTTAGGTGAATCATATTAAAAATTTCAGAAAAAGAAAAACTGGGAAATAGCAAAATTTGATTGAGTCAATTTAAAATGTAGCTCCATCTACTTTTTATGTTCTAGAAGAGTCAGTTCAATTTAGATTTCGATTTACTGGTTAGGCCATATTAGGCCGAGTTTAATTACTGTACCGGTAATTTAATTGCATATGTTAAAAAATCTTCTCAACTTCGCTTTTTTTTTTTCTTTTTAACAGTTATTCAAAAGTTAACAATTATTTAAGTACACAATAATAGGCTATTTTTTCTTGTATTCAAAGAAAAAAATATAAAAAAATATAAAATTAATATATAAAAATTTAAATAATTAAATTATAAAATATATATTAAATTAATTATATATTTTTTTACTGTAAATTCTATAGTTAATATTATTTTATTTAAAATTTAAAATTGTAGTTGATTAGTCACTTTATGCGTTGCCACTTTTTCCGGACGAATACCGCCGACTAACCGCAGACAAATAATTATCTAAGCAAATCTATACCAGTAATTTTTAACGTCTAAATCAACTAGCTTCCCCATATCTATCACAGGTACACGTCTTTGTCTTGAGCACCTACACACTTTATTATTCAACATGATCCTCCTGAAATTTGCGTCGCTCAAAATGCATATGGCGGTGATCCAACGGGGGAGAGGCAGACGGGTGGACTTTATCGATGTGGGATGAGGCACATATTAACAGAGCCCACAAAGACTTTTGGGTATTAATGATGTTTGCGTGTTGGAAGGGGTTAAATCAAGAACAAACAAAGTTGGGAACACCAACGATGCTAACTTATTTTCATAAGTCATTGTCATCGTTACTTTCTTTTCCCCTTTTTAAACACCACTTATAGCGATAGAAAAACTTACGGTGTCAATAAATTTTTGGCTGGATATAATAATATTTTAAATTTTTATAATTATTAAAATATTTTTATAACAAAAATAAAATTATATATTGTTATTTTTAATTTTAAAAAATATTATAACAGTTATAAAAATTAAAATGTAATTATATTTCAGATTAATTTACCGATATCAACTTTTTTAATATTGTAATCATACTCTATAATTATATATCTCACTCATTAGTCAAACAAATTAAATTAAAGAATAAAAATAAATATCATCACAATCTTTTTACAAATACAGAATTAAAATAATATTAAATTTATTTAAAATTTAAATTTATATAATAATTTAAAAAATTTATTACATAAAAATTAATTCATATAAAATTAAAAAAATATATTACTATACATCACTATTTCAAATTTAAATATGTTAAAATTTAACCCAACAACGCTTCTTTATAAATCTCGGTTCTGCTGTTTACAATCCCCTCGACAGGGGAAGTGAGACTGGCAACAGAATCCTCCTAATATCTGAAAAAGTTTGAACAGCCATCTTACAGTTTTCCTGCTTTAGACCCGGCTTCTGTACCCTCAAATGCAGACACTTTGACTAGTGCGAATCTTAGCTTTGAAATGGGTTCTAAAAACAAATCTTACCTTTGAAAGAGTTTAATGTCCCTCCTCCTCTAATGCTTTAAACCACTAGAAAAATCGAGAGTCTGTTACGTCACTTAATTATATATTTAACAATCAATCCATTATTTTATATATTAAAAATAAAAAAAAACATACTTATTTTGATTGCAATCACCGATCGATTAATTGCAGAAATTAATCGGTATATAATTATTTGTTTCCTCTTTTTTTTTTTTTTTTTGGTGTCCACTTAGATATTAATCTATGTCTCGGACGGGGATAAAAACATAGGGAACAAAAGAAAAGGAAAGAACAAAACAAGTCCGGATCGGGACTAAAACCAAATAAAGCACATCCAGACACACAAAATTTGCAAGAAACATAAGAGCTCCACAGAAGAACACATCAGAAAGAAACGAAAACAAGTAAAATCTGACAACAGTGACAGAGAACGAGAGAGACACTGAGATTTCCAATATGCATTACATCAATTTGCAGCGGGCATTAGAGAGCAATACATAGATCCCCAGAAAATAAAATTCTTTTACATTGATTCATCCCCAAATTACATAACAATTACAGAAAGAAAAGCATAGATCAGCCATTAAACAATATATCAAGGAAGAAACGGTCCACACTTTATATCCACACAAACAAAAAAAAGTGGTGCCAATTCCTTGCCTCCATGTTTAATCGGCTACCGAATTCTAAACGTAAATTACTCCCAAAAGAGGTTCTAGTCCAGCAATTTTTAGTATATAACTATATATACAAACATCAAAATGAAATTGCTTCAAATTCCATGCTCGCTCCCCCATCTTCGGAGACTTATATACACAAAGTTAAGAGCGACTAAAATAGAACCCATCCAAAAGCTTTGCTTAACTATAGGCATTATAAATGAATCTTAACCGCCCGTGGCTTTCTTTCACTTCAGAAGGTCCGAGACCCACCCAACATCGGGCGCGCCAATGGATTGACCGGGATCTTGACCGATCCGATCCAGCAAGTTCTCCATGCTCAGCTTCTCAAGCATCTTAGCACGCAAGTCTCTCCCTGACTCGACCCTCTCCATTGCAGGCTCCTCCTCCAAAGCCTTGTCCCAGAAATCCACGTATCCCAGTCCGGATCGGGTCGGCAAAGAGGTCGTCGGTGTTGCGGGCAAACTACAGAAACCGGGTCCCATCACGGACCCTCTTAGAGACCCGAGCCCGGATCCACCAACCTGAACATTCCAGGAAGAAGGCAGGGACTTGAACTTACCTAACTGCAAATTCCTCAGAGAATTCACCATTTCATTGATCGAGTTGGAACCAAGGGAGCGACTCATTGACGGAGTAATCGGCGGCGACTCCACCAACGGAGAAGCAGGAGGCGAAACCGATACAGGGGAGGACAAAAAAGGCAGCGATATGGTACACGAGGCTTCGATGGCCTGCCTCAACGGCAATGCATCGCATGACTCAGCCGAACCAAGGCTCCTAGGACTTTGGTGAGTCAAGACCCGCAGCTGCTCCGGCGTGTGAGCGAAAAAGCAGACTCTCCTCCTGCAGTTGGGCCCATCCTTGCACGGCTGCGTGCGGTAGCGCGCAGGGTGCAGCCAGCACTCGAACACGCCGTGCGCGAACTCGCACGCGTCTCCTTTCTTGCAATTCCCCTTCCGAAAATCGGGACAAGCGGTTCCCGAGTAATGGTACTTCCTAGGGTCCCTCCTTCGGGCTTTCTCCCCTGGGTGAGCGTACGGACACTCGGTCCAGTCATGTGACCTGCCACGTGCGCACCGCCTCACCTTGAACTCGTACATACGGAAGTGATCACAGGAGTAAGCGTCCACCGGAGAGTCCGACGTCTCTCCGTCCGAATCCAATTCCAGATCGTTCGACGGCAGATAGCGCTGGAGCGCCGCCAACGCTTCTTGGAGATAGAAAGGACTGTAGTCGGAGGCGGAGGACGCATCGCCGGAGTGAGGGGAGAAAATCTCTGGATTTTGTTCGTCGAATACGGTCCACGGGGGAACGTGAATCGTCGGACTAGGACGGTGTTGTTCGCCCAACATCATCTTTACATCACAAGATCGTGCGGCGGTACTGGCTTTGGTTTTGTATACAGAATCACCGGCATTGCCTGGCTTGGTTTGTATATAAACTGCTCTAGAAAGTGGGTTGCTTAACCCCTGTTCTGTTCCGGGTAACCCTGGTTAGGTTAAATCCTCTCGACTATTATTTTCCACTGCGGTTAATATTTTCGAGAATCTTTGAGCTACGGACTCGTTAGATTGCGGATCTCAAAGCCAAATGAGTGTGCACGACGTGTCGAGATTCTGGACTTCTTCATCTACGTGGCTGCTTCTAAATGATGGTGAGCGGAGGCCCCGAGTGTTCCTAAGGCGGTAGAGCCTGAGACACGCATGATAAAGATGAAAAATAACACGCCTTTCATTTCACCATTTTTTAAAAGTAAAATTATATAAGTGTAGATTGGTGCAAACACTTATAAAATTTATTTGATAATATTTAATTATTTATTTATTTTTTAAAATTTAGTTATACAATTATTTATATCATTTTAATTTAACTTAATATATATCTATTATATTGTTATTAAAAAAATTTAATAATAACCCAATAAGTTAATTTAAATTATTAAGTATCTCGAATTTTGTGTAAAGACGATTTATAATAAAATAAATTTTTATTTTCAAATTCTTATATAATCAAACTTTTTATTGTAACAACCTCAATACCATAAATAAAGAGTAATCTCATACTTAAAATGTACGGTAATTCATTTAAAGAGAAAAAAAAACCACTCAATAGCACCAACTTCTCATCACAGAAATTGAGAATACTTTTATGAATATTTTTATAAATTAGTGAAAATTCTTTTTGTGACGTGGTTATTATATTTTGGACAGTTAATTTGATTTTTATACAAATGATCAAATTGATAATTTCATCTCAGTAAAAACAAATATAACAAAAAAAAAACAAAAGTCGGCTCTAAAAAAAAAAAAGACAGAGGTAAGACTGTCCTATTTCACCCTTTTTTTTTTTTTTTTGACAGGGTCGTATTTTACCGTTGTCATTTTTCAATGCTGCATTTAATCGGCTTTTGCTACCCCGCCAAAATAGAAGTCGTCTGGTAAGCTGTTTACTACGTGATAAAGGACTAATGTAACCTTATTCCTTAAATGCTTCGAACGCTTTAAACAGGGGGAAGATTGTTATTTGGCGAAAGATATCGAAGAGATGGGCATGGTTCCCTGAAAGGGTAGATGTGTTTGTAGATTAGATCCAGGGAGTCTGGCGCTGCTTGCTAAGCTCGCAGACATTAGCGTTTTGGGCTCTGCTAAGGTTTATGGAAAGAAAGTTAACAGTTTACAGAAAGCCAAAAATTTGTCTTTAAAATATCACTTGCTCTCATTCGTTCAAAGTTGCTGACAAAAAGCTATCAAAATCGCCGATAACTTGTTTCCTTTATTTATTTATTTTTTAACAATTAATTCATTTTGTTTGTGAAATAAAAAGAAAATGTTTATAATTATGTTAGTTATAATATTTATAAATTAAGGTCAATTTTTATATTATTAATATATTTATTTAAATTTTTTTATAAAAAAAATTCATCATTAAAATATTATTAAATTTTTTTCATGTCTAATTTTAATATTAATAAATTTAAAATTTACAACGTAAATTTTCATTTAATGGAAGCGGGAGACCGGAGATGGACACCGAATTAATTGCCGGTGATATGAAATGAATTACATGATAATCATTTCGCTTGTGTCTTTTAACTTGACCAATGAGCATGCAAAAAAAATGAGCATGCATGCGTTGCTTTTTAAGAACTAAATAATCTGATTTTTCATAATCGGAAATAAAATAAGACAGTATTAATCCTATATACGAAACGTTTATAAACGAATCTTGAATACAATTGAAATAATTGATAAAATCAAGTTTTAGCCTAAGGTACGAGTGTAATATGATGATTGTGTTACATACTAAAATATACATGATTTTTTTTATGAACATTATTACGTAACAACACTTATTAAATAATATGATAGATACAAAAGAACAGTAAAATGATTTTCTTATATTCTAACTTCTTTTATTTATGGAATCAAACGTGAGGTGATTGGTTGATGGTTTTGTTTAATATTATTGCTCTTATTTTGCTACGTAGATTGTAGTAGAATATGTATAAAAGTGTGTGACTTTGTTGATTTATTTGTAAGACTATAATATTCCATACGAAGTATTTTTCACTGTCCAAGGGAGTTAATTTGAAGAATACGAAAGTCAAAGCAAATCTTGTGCACATGATTTTTCTTTTTTTCTTTTTTTCTTTTTTTTTTGTTTTTTGAGGGTACAACATGCGTGATAGGCTTAATTAATTCATAAAAATCTCAATATGGATCCCGCTAAGAGAATTATTTGCGTTGACTACGCTAAACCATTGAAGCGAGCTCTACCCACTCATTTGAACCACGTCTTTTTAGGGGATTGAAACAAAACTTTTGCCATCATCTACTTGTATATTTGCTTACAATCCATTTTCCAGAAAAGAAGAACGATCATTTTCCTTATTAAAGCGACTTGCCCCCAATACTTCCAATAATAGTTGTGTTCCCTTAATGGGAACCAGCCATGTTTTGGGGGGGGGGGGGGGGGCAACGCTTATCTTAGACTGCAATCTATATGGATGTGAACAACTGTGGCAGTAGTTATAGAGAGATGCGTAGGTATAAACAACGACTGTTAACAACCCGATAATATTTTTCATAATCTATCAAAATTTATATCATAATTGAACTGCAAATAACGCGTAGTTAATGGAGAACGTCATGTTTTGAAGTGAATATGGGCAACTACGCTCTATTCATAAGGAATAAAACTTCTGAGGACTTTTCTAGAAGAAAAAAGAAAATAGGGACAAATAATTAAACCATGAGAAGGTAAATGACGTCACTCGTTTATAATGCAACCTTCAATAGGAAAACCCCAAAATGCCAGGACGAGAAAACTAGATGGTTCTGTACTTCTGTTCAAAGAAACTAAATGGTTCTATTAACCAAAAAAAAAAAAAACCAAAAACAAAAGGAAAACTAGACGGTCATTTATTAAATTAAATAAATATTTTTTATTTAAAAAAATTATTAAATCATAAATTATATAAGAAAAATAATTTTTTTCTCTCATAAATATCACTCATCTTTTCTTAAAATTTGAATACAAGAAATCTAATACAGAAATTTAAACTTTAATGCTTTGTGTGGCAATTGTAGAAAAAGGAAAAGAAAAGAATTAGAAAAGAAATTATTTTTTATTTTTTATTATCAATTAAAATAATTAATTTTTATTTTTTTATAAATTATTATTTATTTTTTTCATAATTTTTTAATCATAATTTTTTTATTATAATATTATTGTTACTGTAATATTTTTTATTTATTTTTTAAAAATATTTTTTATCAATTTAAATATATCATAAATTTCTTAAAAAATAAATTAAATAAATATTAAAAATTCTTCCCCCTTCCATCTTTATCCAAAGCGCTCAGTTGGGCCCCAGGTTCCGTAGGCTTTGCAGCCGTTCATTATGTGTTGGTAGTAGTGCTTTCTTTTTTTAACATCAGAGAGACGTTGAATAATAGGGCAACAGTGTGCACTAAAGGCAGTAAGAACATTATGCTACACGTGGATGTTAATCTAGGGCTGAGAAGAAATGGCCCATGTGGGCAGTGCGGTAGGCATCGAAACTCTGCCAAGCTTTGCCAGAAATAATCTTTAACCACCCTACTCCATTCCAAATATAAGGGAGACGTGGAGTGTGTCCCTTGCCTTCGTTGGTTCTGATTAACGCGACAACTTTCCCTTTGCAGGCAAGTAAACACGTCTTGGCTTGTAATTTGTTTCCGAAAAATTGTCAAACTTTGGGTTTTGCAGGATTGATTGTTTTTTGGGTAAGGATAGGAGGATTGATAACTGTCTAGGGAGTGGCGCTGCCTCTAATTCCAACACATTCTGATCAAGGCTTCATAGTTTCAACACAAGGATTTATTTTAAAGAAAAAATTTAATTATTTTATTTAAATAATTTTAAATAATTTTTAAAATAATAAATTATTAAATAATTAAATTTAATAAAATAATAAATAAATAAATTATTAGATATTATTGATGAAATTATATAATTACTTTAAAATTGTCTAAGTGAAACTATTCAGTGATACACTTTAAAACAAAACTATGTAGTTTATTTAATTAATAATAAAATAATAATAAAGTGATATAAATTGTTAAATAATTTAAATTAAAAAAAACAGTTAATATATTAAATAATGTCTGATAAATTATATAATTATTTTATTACTATATAAAATTAAGTTGTATCGTAAAACTTTTCATTTTATATTTCATTGGTTACTTGGTTTTCAATAAAAGTTATAATATTAAAACTAATATTATTCTTAATCTACATCCCTTACAACTTTTCATAGTTTGAGCATTTAACTCTTGTATGCTAATAAATGGAGACGATTGGCTATATCATTATGACCGTCAAGAGTCTCAAACTGCCTTTTAGTGCTAAATTCAAAGTGAACTTACTAAGTTATTTTCCAATGTGTTGACAAGAAAAACACAATCTCACATTCGAATGAACAAAAGGTTTAAAAAAAAAAACAAGTTATAATATGTGCAATTGATCTTATGATGGTCGTTAGACAATATTGTTCCAAATTTGGCAAGGTTAGGTTTCCTATAATTTACCGAATTACTAGCAAAGACCGAGGTTATGAGGATGACAGAAAATTAATGGAGCTGGACTGCAGGAAAATCATCTTCATGACAATTAAGACACTCATAAGAAGTTATAAAGTATTTATTCATATACTTTGGGAAATTTAGTGTTGCTATATATTATTATCCATTATAACGCAAAAGCTTTTAGCTTTTTTTTTTTTTGTAAGGTCGTAGTTTTTGTTTTAGTTATTTATTCATAAATTAGTGTTGCTACACATGTATTGTTTCTTGGGGTTTTTGTTCATCTCTTCTATTATTTTGAACGTATCTATAATATATGTTGTTTCCATACTTCTTAAAAAAAAGGAACTTACCTTGGTTGAATTTAACTGACCGTTTAATGGCACCTCAACCCGTCCAATTCCAGGACAATAAAAGAGAAATCTGTTGGTCGCCGAATATTATAAATAAAGTGTACAAATGATTTTTTTGGAGCAAATATATAATCAATAGTTAGTAGTTGAATATGAATTGAGAATCGATACATGTGAGGCCTTATCCTTTGCTTTGGATGATAAAATAGAAGAAAAAAAATCAATTAATAAAAAAAGAAGAATAAAAAGCAAATGAAGAAAAACTGTACATCTAAAATTGTCTAATAAGACATTTTCTTTAATTTTAAAATTTATAAAAATGAGAAAATTATTGTTTTGTACATCATGACCAAACGTCAAAAAAAAAAAAAACAATTGCCTAACAAATTAAGTGGTTGGTGCCACGTCGTGGACCAACAATAGGCTAAGGTTGCCACAAATAAAGATAGGGAGGGACACATGGCCTCTAATTCGCGGACCATGCCCAAGGTTTCCAGTAAGCCGACCAAACAATGAGCTCTCTGCACGAGAAAAAGATTTCGAATGGGATGTTGTTGTACGGATAATTCTCCACGTGTCGATTTCCTTTGTCTCGAAGCGTACACGTGGCTTTTGTCCTTTTCCAACACTGACAGGATACTGCTCTGCGTGATGACCGACGGCTTTAGGTTATACGCGTGGCAAACTCTGCATGTTCTTGGTTTCGGGATTCCCGTGCTATTGACGCTTCCTCTCCCTCACTCGTTATCAGTTCTCGAAATCAAGGTTGTTAGAACCGAATCGGTTATCCAATCGAAAATATTAATGAATTAAAGTTCAACCGATTGAATAGGTATTTAATAATATATATGTTTATAAAAGTAATTATAAAAATAATATTTATAAATAATGATTAAATATTAATTTTTTTAATTTTAAAGATGAAATTAAAATTTTTAATAGATTTAAAATTAAATTAGACTTTTAAATTAAAATTAATGCTTAAATTATAATTTAAATAACATTTGGGTCAAATTGTAATTTATAAATTTTTTAATTTTATTGGACCGGTTCAACCGGTCTGGTTTTCACCGATTTTTACAGGTTTTGACCGATTCTTGACCGGTTTTTTTTCAATTTTGACTTGTCCGAGTCACCTTTCGAAATTTACCAAAACCGACCCGGACCACCGGTCGGTCCCCGGTTCAACCGGTCCGATTCTAACAACAGTGCTCGAAACCTTTGTTTTTTTTTTGATCGTGAGTTCTCAAAACTACTATCATTAATTAATCTTTTTTTTATATGAAAAGTATAATTAGTCTACTCACAAGTTTTTTATTTTTTATTTTTCTCAAAAAAGTTTTTTTTTTTTGTTTTTAGTAAAAAAAAAAAAAGGAAAAGGGAGGATAATATTGGGAAATATCATGCTTATAACCAATAAGAGTGCTAATTGTTTGGATAATACATTATAGTTAGCACTAAATTAGATATAAATTTAATTATATGAAATATCTTGATAGTACTTAAATTAAGATATTTAATTTAACAACATTCGACGCTTATTGTTAAACTAAAATAAAGTGTGAAGCTCGTGATTTGTTTTTTTTTTTATAAATTTTTTGAGGCTTGATATTGTAATGTAAGAAAACAGTTTGACGGGCCCAAAAATAGTGCCTGGCTTAATTTTGAAAGGGAAATTAGTTATTCGCTGGTAGCACTTAATCAAGATATACATTGATACTAAAAAAAACAAAAACAAGCGATCGATCTTTTTATTTATATATTCAACTACATCATGAAAGAAAACATATTTCGCATAAGTTGATTTATATAATATATAAAAGAAAAAGTATAAGAACGTAATTTGCTTTTTTTTTTTTAAAAAATTTCCCCCTACAAACTAAAAAAATGTAGTGGGGTCAAAATTTTATCTTTTTTGGGATATATGTTACAGGTGGCATTTAGAATAGTTGATTAACGTTTATAATCGAGATTAAAATGGTAGTTTAATTCTAACTTATGGTTGTCGTTCAGATTATTATTCTAATGGCACATACTCAATCCAAAAAAAATTGATAGAATATACGAGGTAGACTAATCATCATTATTTAATCTACATGCATCTTGTTCAAATAATCAGATTATCCTACAGTTGAGGTAATAGTATAAATGATAATTTTGAATACGTTTTATACAGTCGATTCAGATTCAAATCTCGGACAATTCCCTCTGCTTAGATGCTGAGTGTCGTTATAGTAATGTGGGCTTAAAGATTTAGTGACGATCGATTGTTAAACTCAAATTTAGTAACTATTAAGCTGCTACAGAGAGTCGCGTTTAGACCTATCAATACTCGAGTAATGAATTTTTCTTATAAAAGAGATTAAATAAAAATGTCATCAAGTAACTTCCCACTTCAGTTTAGAAGTACGGTGACTTATATATTTGTAATATGCTTTTTGTTCAATTAAAAAAAAATATCCTTTTGCATTGTATCATTTTGTTTTTTGCATTGCGTCATTTTGCATCATTTTGTTTTAACATGTAATGTGGCGATAACGATATACATTGACGATAAAATAGATTAAATTTCTAATCAATCTGGCAAGGTATATTATATGGAACCTTGTTATCCAAGAGTTTTCATTCGGATTGTGACACAGAGTATCTTAGGCTTAAAATTGATAAGTAATCAATTATGCACTTTTATAATTTTTACACTATTTTAGTGTGCGAGAGAAAATAAAAAATAAAAAAAAATAATTATTATTATTATTTTTTCTCTTAATTTTTTACGTTATTCCAAATAATTTTATTTTCTCTCACTTTTTCTCTCACAAATTATTATTCACATTTTTTTTACCACACTTTCTTTCTCTCACATTTTTTTATCACACCAAATAATTTTATTTTCTTCCTACTTTTTTTCTTATAAATTACTATTCACATTTTCTTTTACCTATTTTTTTTTTCAACTTTTTTACTATTTTAAATAATTTTATTTTCTTTATCCTCATTTTTCATCATTTGGCCTCATTTCTTCACATTCAAACCTTAGGATGACATTTTTTTTTTTTTGGGTAAAAAATCTCTACAACATGGCTATCATGCGCCATGTGTTGCTAACATGCACCGGCCGCGAGTAACACCTATGTACTCCCTCTCCGGCGTTTCTGTTAGTGACTGTTGCTTCCTATGTGAAGCATTGCTTCCCTTCTGTGGGTTTAGTGCTGGTGTTGCCCCGCTATGTGTTGGTGGTGCGTGCATCTCCGTCACTTTCCTGGTGCGTTTTGCTGTTGCTCTGTCTTCTAGTTCTAGTTCAGGGCACCTGGTTTAGCTCGCCTGCCTCTCCCTTCTTTACGATGGGTAAGGGTGGGCGAGGCGTAGTTTCTTGCTTTGAGGTGGACGTGTAAAACTGCTCCTACGTCTGCTCGGCTTTTGGTCAGCCTCTGTGTTTTGCTCCCTATTCTCTCCGCAACTCGGTTTAGTTTATTTGCCTCTGAGAGGCGCCTTGGTGTGATCTGGTGGCTCGCAGCCTTGTGCTGTGGTTTGGTCCCTGTCAGCCTGATCGAGCTCCATTGTTCTCTGTCGACGGTGTCACTGTATTATGTTCAGTGGGACACCTGCTTTGTTGTCTTTCGGCCTTTGCTTCCTGTACCTAATTCTAGTAGGACTTTTTACGTTCGACTTTGGGTCGGTCATGTTTTCCTTTTTGGCCTATTTGGGTAGTTGTGAATATAAGGTCTCGAACTATGGTGAGTTATATTATATGATAAGGTAGTTTTTTTATTGGCTTTTACTTTTTGTAGTAGGTTACGTGGTCTGGATTGACCCTCTCTGTACCTATGATTATTTTATCTAATGAATTTCTGCTACCTTTGTTCAAGAAAAAAAACAAAGTTTGCTCCTTTACATCTGACCAATTAAATATTGAAAATATTTTTTCTTTTTCTTTTTTGTGTGGTTTGGCAGACCTGCATAATTGGTTATCATGCGTGCCGATCCGGCTTCAAATATTCAATTTTTCCCTCGCACGAAAGGCATAGATATCCAGCAACCTTGCCATGTGATTTTGACGCGATAAAGCAGGTACTTTTTAAGGCTTCCCCTTGAAATCGACTTTTTAATGTCGCTAAATTCATAATCATAAGCTCTTATATGAGCCCCGCGACCCTAATCATGTTTAGATAGAATTTTTGATAGAGTCAAAATGCAAATCGAAATGATCATATCTGGTCGAGCTTACGGTTCTAGTTTTTCTGGGAATACATTTATGTGTTTTTTTAGGGCTTTTAACTTTTCTTCGCAGTGAGTTTTGTTATCTTGGGGCTAATGCTCATACTTACCGTGCTTAACACTTAACTCAGACATTATAGTTGTCTACCAATTTTTTACACAGTTACTCTTGTTCTGTTATCTATCTATATTTAAAAGGCAATGTACATACTTTCAACTTTTAATAGCTTTAAATGTCAAAAAAAAAAAAAAAAACTTTTAATAGCTTTAGGTGATATTCTTAAATAAGACGAGTTATATGTAACACCTGTCTTTTGAGATGGCTTTGGTCCTATAAACAACTAAAAACGTATGATCTTAGACTGAAATGTCCAACGGCTAAATGTCGAAAACTCCCGTCTCAGTGGGGCTAATAGTGACTAGCTAATATTGACGAGAACGCATGGCTATCAAAGTTATATTAAAAAAAGACTTTAGCATAAGTGGTGGGTGCTTTCTCATAATTCATCCACCACTTTTCAGAAACACTGTTAAGGTTTAAAAGGACTTTGACTGATAATGAAAGCTTGAGAAGTGATAAATCTACCTTAGGCAGTGGAAACTCCTTTATAAATTTAATTATGCAGATATGTTTAATAAAATATATAATTAATTTAATAATATATTTAATTTTAATTTTTTTAAAATTTATTATATTTTTAATGATTTAATATTTTAAATTATTATATATTTACTGTATTTTTATTTATATATGCCTATAAAATATTTCGCCTCCTATATTTTGCCACGAATTGACAGGACAATTTTTATTGCATTAAGTTGAGACTTTGAGCCTGCGGACAGCAACTCAATGGGTAGCTCAGAAATTACAGCACAAATAATACTTTATTAAGCAACTTGTCAACGTTAATGAGATTGAGAGTATCTGTGACAATGTTTAATTGAAAGCGAAAGACAAACGTGTTAAAGCTACCGGTCTACCACTACATTGTGAACTAGTTCTATGTCTAGAGACACGAGCCCCAAGATAGTGGTGCACTTGGGCAAACTCCATCCGATAGATAACGATGGATTCGCGGACCCTAGTGGGAACCCATGCACCTTTGAGGTGCACGTCTTAAATAATTACACCGGTTAATGATTTGTAGTCTGTTTTTTTTTTTTTTTTTTTAATTTATAGTGTGTTTAAATTGAAAAGAATATGTAAAAATAAAATGGTGAAAAAATAAAATTATTTAAATAAATAAAAAATAGTAAAAAATAATAAAAAAATAATTAATAATTTATAAGAGAAAAAATGGTGAGAGAAATATGTTACTTAGATAGAAGAGAAAGTTGAGAGAAAAAATAATTAAAAAAAATCAATAAATAATAATTTATAAGAAAAAAAATTATAAAATAAATAAATTATAAAATAAATAAATTATTTAAATAAATAAAAAAAATTATAAAAAAATAATAGAATAATAATTATATTTTTTTCCTCCAACCTGTCTATTGAAAACCAAACTGAGTGTTAATGCTGGCCACAAAAATTGGTCTTTGACTTTAAAGTATTTTTTTTAATTGAAAAAAGATTATCTCATGTATGTATGTTGTGATTATTGAGTCTAAAATTAACAGTAGATAATAAATAGTTAAATCATATAAATTTAAAAGTTAAACTCTCAAAACGCTGTCATTAAAACTCAAATTCAAATCATGAATGAAAAAAATACTTCAGATTACTACTGAATTATCATTTTGTGTGATCGGTGATATTACGTAATAAAATCTTCCAGAATTATGCACAAGCCAATATATGTGCGTATGTATGTACATGTTGATTAACCAATGATCTTGACTAACTAAATAAAGAAATCAATAACAACAATTACATATTCCTGTAACAGGAATATTATTCGTTTAAATGATGACATAATCTCAGTTAATTTGCATGGTGCTACAAAATACTACTAAAAACGTATTTGACGTGAATTAAATTAAGAAACTTGATTTGATCTGATTTACCTGAATTTTATTTATTTATTTATTTTTTGTATTCAGCACTTGAACTATATATTAAGGTGGATTTTGAAAGCTTTTTTGAATATTGCAAAAGTTATCAAATGTTACCAAAATAAGTATAATTCGTCCATCATGAGACACTAGTGGTTAAAAATTTAAACTTTCCTCGTGTAAGATTCACAAAATTAAAATTGTTGAAATTTTTTTTGAAAAATCAAGATAAACTGAAGTATTCAAGACGTTAGAGATGATTTCCAGAAAATGAAATAACAAATTAAAATGTAACAATTTTATCTCATTACCCTTAATTAGATTTTAGTCAAATATGCATAAAATTGAAGGAGAAAGTCTTTCACACTTTCTCTAAGTTTCTTTGATATGCACCGCACTTTTCTGGGGTTTTATACGATCCTACATTCAATTTTGCAAGCAAACTACTAAATCCCCAAAAAGTACCGGTTCACAAGTTCAATTTTATTTATTTATTATTATGTTAGTTAGATAAGTTTTTTTGTTTTTTGGCAGAGTAGAAAATTTTAATTTTGATAATATGTTTTGATTTTTATTTTTTGATCTTATTTTGAAATTTTATCAATCTATAGCAACCCTGGAAATGGGCCATGAAATGTCATTTTCATTCTGGGTCATCAAACATTAACCTGGGGTTTATAAATGGACCAATTGGGTTGTAATTGAATGGGCCTGATTTGAAACGGAAACTTTCCAATTAATGTAAGTCCTCTTTTGAAATTTCAGGGCAAAAATCTTAAATTGGTCCTTTACTTTGGTTTTTACTGAATAATTATAAACACAAAGTTTTGTTTTGTTAAAATGAGTCTCCATAATTTCGTCAATCTTTGCTCCTTTATAGTCTCATACAGCCGTCATTCTTTGTTGTTGTTGTTGTTGTTGTTGTTTCTACCGTTCTTCGAACCCATGATCATAAGTTCATGGATGCATTGCCGTCGGAGGCAATAAGAGAATGGTATCCGTTATTCTAGCCGTTGTGTGAGCATCACCCACGGACCACGTCAGTAGATCACAACCCAGTTCTTGATCTGGACGGGCCTTCTGTACAAGATCAAGATCAAGAACATGAAAATCCCAACGGCTGAAACGATTTGGGCCTGAATCGCTCTCGAAAATTATCAATTCTTGGCTCACAAGGATTGTAATTGTAAATTATCAATTTTTTTAATTCTGAAAATAGAAAAAGCGAAGGATTGCAACGTGGAAAGCTGTACACGTCCTCTACTTTTTAATCCATCTGTTCTCCGTTCCGCTCCTCCGTCCTCCTCCCCGCCAGTCTGCCACTGCCACCTCGCCTCTACCTTGCACCGCTTTCCGTTCCTTTTTCAACGTCTTTTCACTTTTTGTCCACCAATTACATTCTCTGCAACAAAACCCTCAAAGATTTTCCGTTACCTGCCGTCGGTGCTCCCTTCCAATATCCCTCTCATTAAATCTCCTCTCGCTCTCTGTCTCTCTCTCCTGTATCGAGGTTCAGTCTTCCACCGCCTTCAAGAATTTACTCTCCCTTCAAAACGACTTGTCGTTGCCGTAGCTTGCATAAAAGAAAAATGTACAGGACGTCTTTATCTTTGTTTTTTCTCTTTGGCTTCTTTTTTGATACAGCCATTATTGACTCTTGCCTGAGTGATAGTACTGATCCAAACAACGAGGAGTTATTGATGTTCGGCTCCGATGTCGTTTCGTTTCACGGCGATTATACTCCTCCGGCGCCGGAACCGCCGGCTCCGCCTCCGCATCCTCCGACTCTGTCGTGCGAAAAGGATCTCCGAGGAATTGGCAACCTCAACACCGTTTGCAAGCTGGACTCTAACTTGAATTTCACCGATGATGTGTACATTGAAGGAAACGGCACCCTAGACGTGCTCCCCGGTGTCGTTTTGAGCTGCGCTATCAGCGGCTGTTCGATTCTGGTTAACATGACTAGGGACTTCACTCTAGGGCAACATGCAATGATAATTGCGGCAACCGTCTCGGTGACTGCTTATAACGTGAGTTTGGATAAAGGTTCGGTTATAAATGTGACCGGTTTGGCCGGTGATCCTCCGCCGCAGACGAGCGGGACTCCGACCGGTTTGCAAGGGGCGGGCGGGGGTCACGGCGGAAGAGGAGCGAGTTGTGTGTCGGATAATACGAAATTGCCAGATGATGTTTGGGGAGGGGACACATACTCGTGGTCGGCGTTGGAGCGGCCCTGGAGTTACGGGAGTAAAGGAGGGACGACGAGTAAGGAAGCGAATTTTGGAGGAGAGGGAGGCGGGAGGATCGGGTTCAACGTCACGAGCTCAATTGAGGTTGGCGGGAGTTTGTTGGCGGATGGCGGCGATGGTGGCGTCAAGGGCGGTGGGGGTTCCGGTGGCAGCATCTATATCAAGGCCTATAGAATGTAAGTCCCTCTTTTGATTCCCTGTTTTTTAGTTCCATTATTTCAATTCAATGCACTCGGATTGATTTTTTTCCCCATTTTTTTTACTACTCCTTGTGCGTTGTCGTTAGTCTTATGTGTTACTTTGGCATATTAAATTGCTTCTTGGACATAGTGACTGTTCAGTGAAACGATTTGCAGCCAAGTGCAGGGCATTTTCTCAGTGTTTATATCATTTTCCTTTGAGTAATTCTCAGGGAAGCATTCCCTTTCCTTTTTTGGTTTTCAATGGAATTGGGCAGTTGCTGGTATAATTATAGACATTTGCAACACGATTGTAAAATTTCCCGAGCATGCCTTAGCAGAATTGTTATAGGTTTTGAAAAATAAAATTTTGTGCTATTGGAACATCAGGTCGGAGGAGTAATACAATAGAAACAGAACACTAGGAGTAGGAAGTGCCTGCTTAAAATTAGGAGTTGCTGATAGACCCTGATGCATTGAATGACCTGCTCTGATTGTCTCTCTCTGTGTCTTTGATAGATTTCTGTCTCTTCTGGTTGTCTGTCAGCAATGCTCTTGTTGAAGTGACTTGGTTTCCATAGTGTCCCCAATGCCAGATACTTGTCTTTCGACTCTGTTATTTGGTGGCAGAGTTATCATGCAAATTCATAATCAATGGACTCAAATAAATGAATAATCGATTCTTTGTGTGCTGAAGTTTTTAGATTTTCCCTTTTTAAAGTGATGATTGGATGAGGTTCAAACCCTTGGTTCTTGAATTTCATAGCCTTTATGTACCTCTTATGTTCCTGAAAGTATTCCTGTACGTTATGGAAAACCGAAGTCACTCACTATCCTTAAAGTAAAGTTTTTAGTCAAACTTTGGGATTTGAGCCCTTACCTTTTTTTTTTTTTTGAACTTTGTTGACGATATAACTAAGTAGTTCACTGTAAGTCATTTACAAAGGTTTCTTAGAAATGTTTTGCCAAATATTATTTCTAGAAATGTCCCAAAAATATTCCTGGTTGACATATTTGTATTTGATGAGCAGGACTGGAAGCGGTAAGATAAGTGCTTCTGGGGGTAATGGATTTGCTGGAGGTGGTGGTGGAAGAGTTTCTATCGATGCTTTCAGCAGACATGATGAGACGGAATTCTTTGTCCATGGTATGATTAGGATTTTTCTTCTTCTTCTCGTTGTTTTTATGGTTGTTGTGGCGCTGCTGTTGCTGTCACTAGTCTTTATCACCATTGTTGTCATGTTGTCCTTCTTCTTCTTGTTATTGTTGCTCCTGCTGTTGCTGATATCATTCACTGAACAAAAAACATGCTCGGCCTAGTGTTGTTTGTGGGGGTGGGAGGGGGGTAAATTATGGGGCTTCTGTGCTTATTGTTTTTGGAATTACCTCTCTTGTAATTTGCTGTCATGAATCAAAAAATCCAGCAGTGGTTGGCCCAGTGGACATTGAATAGGTATGTGCTTACTCACAGGTGAGGTAGCTTAGACCTAGAAGATTTCCTCTGAAGTATTTATCTGGGACCTTGTATTTATCTTTAAGCACGTCTTCCATATGCGTTGAATTAATTTTGCTTCTTCGGCCCTGTATTCTTTTATAATTTTAGACTGCTTGTTGCCCATAATCTTTTATGGGGGTCTAAAAGATGGCTGTGGTGTTATCATATATCCACAGGAAGATTCCTAAAGGCTGGTCTTAGTGGCCTTCTCTGTCTCTCTCCGCACCAGGAATGTTATTCCTGTTCTGTGAAATTGTTTTACATGTAAATATAATCACAGCATTTATTTGTAAGCATAACTGTTAGATTTGCAGGTGGCAGGAGTTTTGGGTGTGCTGAAAACTCAGGTGCTGCAGGGACATATTATGATGCTGTCCCTCGGAGTCTTATAATCAAGAATGACAACATGTCCACTAGTACAGACACACTTCTGTTAGAATTTCCTAAACAGCCTCTTTGGACTAATGTGTATGTTCAGAATCATGCCAAAGCTTCTGTGCCTCTCTTTTGGAGTCGAGTTCAGGTTATTGATAATTAACTTGCCACGCCTAACTGAATATTTTGATGCCTTTCTAGTGGATGCTTTCTTACTGCTATTGCCTTCGTGTGCGACAAATGCTTCTCTGTTACTTAAACAGATTGTATATGCATCTCCTTTTTATTTATTGACACAAAAGTACTTCCTCCTTAGGGAGACAAGCCAGGTCCTTCTAGTATTCTAGCTGTCAGACCAGATGCTGGCACTCAATTTTTCCGGTAGTTTTGTAGGACTTTGGATTTTTTTTTTTTTTTAAATGTCAATTTTGAATAGATTATTGTTGGGCCAATTTAAGCGCTTTGCTTCTCTCTCTCTCTCTCTCTCTCTCTCTCCACGCCCTTTTTCTCAAATATGTGTCTATATACACACACATATGATATGTATGCATGCATGCATGTATCTATGTGGAATATGATGGATGGATGGTAGACATCGAATGGTTAATTGCATTTAAAGCTGTTTAAATATTTAGGGGATAGAATTACTGGATGCGTTGACATGTGCGAACCCATATTACATCATGGAAAATTTTTCCCGTCAAACTTTGTAGGTTTTCATTGTCCGGTTATAGGCATTCCTTACTATGAGCAAACACCAATATGGTAATGTTACATGTATCAGTTGATTAAATGTGATTGTTATGATGGGATAAATAATATAGCAAAATGTGGCAGCATTACAAATGATCTTGTTGAAATACAAGCCTCTGTGATAAACCTGTCTTTACAGGCATTAAAGTTTTGCAAAACCTAGGTTCAGAAATCATGTTTTGGAAAATTTTAATGCAGCTCCACTTGCTTATTGGGGACCTTGTGGAGTGGTGGGGGGGTTCTGTTTTTTTTTGTTATTAATTGGGGTATGATTTGAAGATTCAACAGTACAAGGTGCTGGAGGCAAGTATCAAAGCTATTGGAGTGTTGTTTTTTTCTTTTTTTTGTTTGCTGGGGGATGGGGTAGGGTGGGGTGGGTGGGTTCGGTCTTCTTTTACCTAGTGGCCCGCGTTTTTTCTTCCATATTCAAGTTTCAAGGTCTGGAACTGCCCTATAAGGTCAATTGGCTATTGTCTTTTGTTTTCTTTTTCTTTTGTTTTCTTCTTAATCTATGTTAGGCTCTTTTGAATATTATGTGTCTCCGGTTGCTAGCTTTGTACTACATGCTTATATTAGTCCTGGCTCATATTGGTGTCCTTGTGTGTCCTGCAGGTTCGGGGACAGATTAGTTTATTATCTGGTGCAGTTTTGAGCTTTGGCCTTGCACATTATGCCTCATCAGTGTTCGAACTGATGGCAGAAGAGCTTTTAATGAGCGACTCAACTGTCAAGGCAAGTGACTGGCACCCTCTCTCTCTTTCTCTCTGTAATTCAGTGGAAGTGTTTGTTCTGTATGATCTCTCTATATAAATTTTATTGGACATATATCTTCTTAGCTAGTCACTATTCTCATTATCCAAATGGATTTTTCCCTATATGGTGTCTCTCTATATATTTTATTGGGCTTATGCCTTTCTAGCTATACATTATTCTATAATTAGAGTATCTTATGTCCATAATAGCTAATACATCCAAATCGTATTTGAGTCCAAGGACGTTGTTGTACATTGTAGTACAGAAAAGCTGGTAACTTTTGCTTTTCAAGAGTATTATACTTCAGCCACCATGTTCTATTGTGTGTAATGCATAGTTTATTTACTTGCCAAAAAAAGAACAAAAAGAGGGTTCATTGGTATCTTTTAGTTTCCATCTGCTGCTTTTCCTTTAATGCTACTATGTCCTGAATCCTTTCTCTGTGATAGTTTTTTAACCTGTGCTGCTGAATTACAAAATCTGCTCAATACCTTTCTTCACTCCTTAGTATCAAAGAGCTGTTTGCCCCGTTGATATCCAAAATATACTCATGTTTATTTTCATGTTGATTATAGTCTTCACGTGTATACCTGCCATTGAATTAGATATATGGTGCTCTTCGTATGTCTGTCAAAATGCACTTGATGTGGAATTCCAAAATGCTTATAGATGGAGGTGGTGATGCAACTTTGGCAACATCCTGGCTTGAGGCCAGCAATTTAGTCATTCTCAAGGTACTTTACCACCCATGCTTTTTCATTGGCTGCAAAATCTTGGTTTGTGTTTCTCCAATGTCAGATAATGCTGAAATGTTTGCTCTTCAGGGATCCTCTGTGATACATTCTAATGCCAATTTGGGAGTACATGGGCAAGGTTTCCTAAATTTATCCGGGCCAGGTGATATGATTGAAGCTCAGCGCCTGATTTTGTCGTTGTTTTATGGTATCAAGGTGAGCTGACTAATCCTTTTGTACTTTGGTGTATTTTCATCTTGTCTCTGAAAGAAAGTATAGTATGATTTTTCAGTTCATCCCTGAATCAGCTTATGCTATATTATGATTCCACATCCAATATGGCAGTGAACAGACCAAGTGACTAAATTATTTTGTATGAAATCCCAAGAATACGAGAAAAAAAATAAGGCGGTGGAGGGGTTGGGGGTGAGAGAGAGAGAGAGGGGGAAAGAGAAATTGATCTACAAACTGCTGTTTCAGTAACCTATTAGAAAAGATATGTTAATTGAAAAATGCAAACGTCAACAATGAGTAGACGAGATAAAAGAAGACCAAAACATTATGTAGTGTACAGGAAATGAATGTTAATTTAAGTGCTGTCTCCAGAGAGAGCTTTCTGCGCCAAAATTTCTTATCCGCAGAGCTTCATAGAAAACTAATCTGTTTTTGTGAGATAACTTTTAAATTCTGACTGAATAGCCCATGAACTGTGGTCAGTAATGATAAGATTTGTGGAAGCGTAGGCCTAATAACTTAGATGGATCACCAGAGAGAAGAAGCAAACAACACTTAATAGCCTTTTGGATGCCACATTTTACCCAAAACCTTAAGGCTTAGTTTATGGGTTTTTTAGCCACACTTATATGTTGCTTTATTCTTTCCTTCCTTTCCAACATGGGATTTACGTCTTATATTCCAACACGCCCCCTCACTCATAAGGCCAACTCACTTGGGTTGGACCTAGCTCCCTTAGGCTAAAGCGTGAACAAACCAATGCACCAGGGTTGGACCTAGGTCACTTAGGCTGAAAGCATGAACAAACAAGGCTCTCTTGGGCTCCAAAAGTTCAGAATTAATTCACAATTAAATGTGAGGGACAGCGAGATTCAGGTTCTGACACTATGTTAAAATTTGTGGAAGTGTAGGCCTAATAACTTGGATGGATCACTGAAGAGAAGAAGCAAGCAACACTTAATGGGATTTTGGACACCAGATCTTATCCAAACCTCAGGGCTTAAGTTTTGGATCTTCTAGTCACACTTATATGTTGCTTTATTCCTTCCTTCCTTTCCAATATGGGATTCACATCTTATATTCCAACAAGTAAATTATGTGTGCAACAACTCACGGGAAAATATATTCTGAACTGAAAAGTGTACCATGTGGTTGGTCGTATGAAGCCTCATGGTTTAGTGCTGCTAGTCTTTATTTTTTAAAATTATATAATTGAAGTTATTTGCAGAGAATGGAATACATGAATGTTCACAGCTATTATTCAATTCCATCCCACCTCAGACGAGAGGGGTTGCTTTGTTTCATTATGAATTAGCACTAGTCTTGTATTTTTGTCATGCATTTTCGTCATTGAGCTTCTTCTCTTTGTAATGTGAAGGTTGGACCTGGATCTGTTTTGCGAGGTCCCTTGGAGGATGCCAGTGATAATGATACGTGAGTTAAAGCTAAATGATGACAGAGAATGTGCAATCCCCAGCATCCCATATTTTGTTCGATGCTAAATCTGATTTTTGTGATGATAGGACGCCACGGCTCTACTGTGAATCGCAAAACTGCCCAAGTGAACTAATTCATCCGCCTGAAGATTGTAATGTGAACTCTTCATTGCCTTTCACCCTTCAGGTGTTCAGAATGAGATTGTTTCTTTTCCTGGTCAAGTTATTGAATTGATATTCATGGTGAAAGGCCTTTTTATTTTGCATTATTCATTATTTTTTAATGAATAGTTGACTGTGTTGCTGCTGCAGATCTGTCGAGTTGAAGATGTCAACATTGAAGGCCTGGTAACCGGTTCTGTTGTTCATTTCCACTGGGTGAGAACCATAGCTGTACTTTCTTCTGGGACAGTCAGTGCTTCTGGGTTAGGTATGCATGCTGCTGCACTTTTCAATTAACAAATAGTTTACACCATTGTTTTTTGGTTTGTTGGCATTGAATCAAAGCAACTACATGGAAAGTTTTATCAAATGTTAACCATAAATCTTGTGTAGGCTGCACTGGTGGTGTGGGTAGAGGGAAAGTTTTTAACAATGGTCTTGGGGGTGGTGGTGGGCATGGTGGCAAAGGTGGGGATGGATATTACAATGGCAGTTATTTTGGGGCTGGTATAACTTATGGAGATGCTGAAATGCCTTGCGAACTTGGCAGTGGCAGTGGAAATAATAGTCTAGCTGGTACAACTGCTGGTGGTGGCATGATAGGTAAGCTTTCATGTTGGGTGTTACCTTCAGACACAATTAATGGCTGTCTTTGTCGTGTAATTCTTGGTACTACCTTCAATGTTGCTGTATCTGTGCTTTTCCTGATAGTTTTTGTAATCTTACCTTTAAATTTAATATCACTTAGTGAGTTGAAGAAAGTTAACTACAAATAGTTCAAATTTTAATATGCCTGGATAAATTAAGGTAATGCTGCACTTTTCTTCTATTAATGTTGCCTTTTCATTTTCTTCTGTACTGATTCGTAGTTGCATGTTTATTTATGGATTTGTTTAATGCATTTGGTGAGTCCACTGAATTTTGCTTATTTAGTGCTTGAATTCAATTAATTGTCCTGAAAAAAAGGTTCTCCAATTATGCTAATGAGTTATGTGTAGCTTATAGCCTAATGTCTGTAAAATCTTTGCATTTTGTCCAATTAATGTGCTGTATGGATTCATTTTATGTTGGTGATATGCATTACTATGGATATATTTGCATGATGCCTTCTTACTAATTTCGGATGCAATATCAGGTCCATTTTCATCGTTAAATTTTTGTATCATTAAATTTAGCAATCATTTGATCTCGTCATGATGATCTCCGAATTATCCTCCTGGCATTGACTATTTTAGGCCCTCTGGAGTAATTGTTCTTCTCCTCTTAAACAGTGATGGGTTCTTTGGAGCATGCTCTGTCAAGTTTGTCTATCTACGGTTCGCTTAGAGCTGATGGAGAAAGCTTTGGAGAAGATATCAGAAAAACCGATGGTAGAATTAGTTCAAATACAGGTCCTGGTGGTGGTTCTGGTGGAACCATTCTGTTATTTGTCCATACAGTTGCACTTGGTAACTCTTCCACCATCTCAACAATGGGTGGGCATGGCAGTCCTGAGGGTGGTGGAGGTGGAGGTGGTGGGAGGGTTCACTTTCATTGGGCAGATATTCCAGCAGGAGATGAGTATCAGCCCATTGCAACTGCAAATGGAAGCATCCTGACAAGGTTTGTGATTTGCACAGAATAGTTATGATGATTTGGGTATGCCAGTTTGTTTTATTTTTTGCCTCTTTTAGGAGTAAAAATCTGATGATTTTGAATAGCATAGAAAAAAATTCTCTTGGTTTTTTTTTCTCTGGGTGTTTTCCCTTAAATGCTCTTATAGATTTATCTCACAGAATGAGTCTTTCCCCAAGGTTCCCTGGTAGGGCATTCATCACATATGCTGCAACAGACATGCATCGATACCTACTTTCCATTTGGCTCTATAGTCTATGTATGTAATAAATTTGAGTTTTCTGGAGCGCAGAGGAAAGAATCAAAAACCTCTACTACCTAAATATTTGCTACCTTACCAGCCAGAGAACTATCAATTGGCACATTCCTGTCTTCTTTTATTGGGAGTGCAGGATGGTGAAAAGAGGACCCAATTTTTTCTTAAGCACTAAGGACCCTCTCATTTTTTGCTGATTACGTGCATTCTCATGAAAGACAAAAAACGCACATTTCTTGTCATCAACAAATAATTGTTCGTTGTGCTCTTGGACGTTATGCTGCTATGTTTTCCCTTTCCTTATGTCCTTTCAATTTCTTATAGAAGATGCTTTGTGTTGATACTTTCTGAAATCATTTGAGTAATGAGCCCATGATTCCTCTAATGCCAGGGGAGGTTTCGGTAAAGGTCAGGGTTGCACTGGAGAAAATGGGACTGTTACTGGAAAGGCATGCCCAAAAGGGCTTTATGGTATCTTTTGTGAGGTAAGTTTGCAACGTGAAACATGTCATGTGCCTCACAACTCTTAATGGCTTAAAGGAATTCTATTATTTCCAAAGGGTGCATTGGAGTAAAATTCTAATCTGGCTGGCAAACTGCTAGAGTGTTAGAGTGATCTGGTTCATCGCTATTTGTAAATCTTCGTGGCATTGGAGCTTGTGCTTTTATGTCTGAAGGAATTTTCAGAGCCATATTTATGGATTGCTTAGTGAGCAACTTCTTAGATCTTACCGTTCATTGATAACGGTGAAACAGGCTTTCTTAGCAATGAATGACACTGTTTTTACATATACTTCTTGGCCTATGAATTCTTACTTTCTTACTGTCAAGCAAATGTCCTGTAGGAATGCCCTATCGGGACTTTCAAGAATGTTAGCGGATCTGATGCAGTCCTTTGTCATAATTGCCCACCATATGAACTTCCAAGTCGTGCCATATATCTTCCTGTTAGAGGTACTTACAAAATTTTCCTTTCGGTTGATTCTGCTAGTGAAGTGATGGCTATTATGCAGTGATCTTTTTCCTTTTCTCTGCGCTTTTTTTTTTTGGGTTTCCGCCAATTGTTCTTGTTTTGATATTCTTAGTTACTTGTCATTACTTCTATTTAGTACAATGATTTTTAATATGCAATAAGGCTTATGATATTCAGAATGATTTTCTTTGGTGGTTTCTTCTCTGAATCTCTTCTATTTTCATTCCAATGTTTTCAATAGGGGGTGTCACTGAAAGACCATGTCCATACAAGTGCGTCTCTGATAGATATCACATGCCAAATTGTTATACTACCTTTGAAGAGTTAGTATACACTTTTGGTGGTCCATGGCCATTCAGTCTTATTCTCTTGGGTCTCCTTATCGTGCTAGCTCTCGTACTTAGTGTTGCTCGCATGAAATATGTTGGTGGGGATGAATTGCCAGCCCCTTTACCTGCTCGGCATAACTCACGAATAGATCACTCCTTCCCTTTCCTGGAGTCATTGAATGAGGTCAATTTCCACTGTTTCCTTGCAACAATAGTGCTTTCATATGTCAGTAGCCAAAATAATCACCAATATTTGTAGCCCACTGCTATAAGCTACGTTATGAGGTGATGATCTTCTTGTCTTTCAGGTTTTAGAAACAAATAGAACAGAGGAATCCCAGAGTCATGTGCATAGGATGTATTTTATGGGACCAAATACGTTTAGCGAACCTTGGCATCTACCTCACTCTCCTCCTGAACAAATAATTGAAATCGTGTAAGTTTACTTTCTCTTAGTTGTATTTGGTCCTAAAATGCCCGTTGCTCTAATGGTTGGTGTTCGTTGGCGTAGTTACGCTTGTGAAGCCAAACTGGATTGTTATTCTTGTGGGCAGTAAATATATAAAAAAGTTTTGTACTATGACATTTGCATGGCAGATATGAGGATGCATTCAGTATGTTTGTGGACGAAATCAATGGCTTAGCTGTTTATAAATGGTGGGAAGGATTTATTTACAGCATTTTCTCTGCTCTTGCCTATCCAATTGCATGGTCCTGGCTTCAGCAGTGTCGGAAAAAGAAATTGCAACAACTTCGTGATTTTGTTCGATCAGAATATAATCATGCTTGCTTACGCTCTTGCCGTTCACGTGCTCTTTATGAAGGGCTTAAGGTTGGGTTCATTTCTCTGCAGATGTATTTCCATATTTCCCTGAATAGCTGTTGCATTTGTGCTCCAACATTAAGAACTTTTACTTTCTTTTGTGATAGAGGCTCGTTTGTATATTGAATTTCCATTGTGAGGTAGATAGTACACATTTGAGTTGGTTTTCACATTCAACACATTATACACAGTTGCATAATTTGTTATTGCAGAATTTCAAGTGTCTAATGGGTTGAAAATTGATTTTTTTATTCTTAGAATTTGGCAAGAAACATGTGTGACTGAAGTGACGGAATGTGTTGGCGCGTGGATTTGGTACATATTTCCTCATAAAATGTCTGGGTTGAGGCTGTTGATGTGATGGCTATTGCCTGGCATAATTGAAGTCAATAATTTTTTTTTTTCCTTTTCTTGGGGCTTATGTGGACATTACTTTGGGCTTGAAAGAAATGGAGAGTGAGGGACAGTAATTTTGGAAGCAACTTTTTATTTGGTTTTATTGGAGTTTACAAAATGACTTTATAAATTATCCCAATTTGGAGGTGGGCCAGGTTCTTTTTTTTTTTTTTGTCAAACATTTTACGTTCCACCTTCTTTGCAAGGAATGAGGATTACACTTGTTGATTCTTCTTAAATTGAAGTTGGTCTTTCTAAAGAAGCATAAATATTGAAACTATACATTTGCCTAATAAAATGACACTTATTTCTTGATGGATAATGGTGGTGTGGTTGGAACTCTCATAAACCCAAAATTTACTATCTTCCAAACTCATACCCACAGTCACTTGACCACTTATGATGCCACCCTTGCCAACATAATTGTGGGTAAATTGATGGCTTAACAGCCTTAAATGTGTCTTTGCATTTGGATACCTGCACTGGCTGTATTTTTTGGAGCTGTCTTACTGGCCTGGAGGTCGGTAATCATATGAAATCTTGATAAATGGGCTTTACTTTTGTGTTTAACTTTGCTGCCCTGTGTTATTTGATTTATGCTTAAAGGCCGGATCTTAATTTAAGCTATAGTCTAACATTCATGTCATTTTTTCTTGTAGCTGGCTGCAAGTTCAGACCTGATGCTTGCATATGTAGACTTTTTTCTTGGTGGAGATGAAAAGAGAGCGGATCTCCCTCCTCGTCTTCATCAGAGATTTCCCATGCCTTTGATTTTTGGAGGAGATGGAAGTTATATGACACCCTTCTACTTTCAGAGCGATAATATACTCACGAGCCTCATGAACCAGGTTTGCTGTATATTAGATTTTGAAGTTATTCTTTTTCTGAAAGCTCAAGTCATTTCTGTTTGTTCTACCTCTTACTCACTCAGATATATGTTTCCATTGCTTTCCTCATGTTCATTGAAAAGTATTTGCCATTGATAGTATATTTTGCTACTTTCCAGTCCATTACACCAACCATTTGGTATCGATTAGTAGCTGGTCTAAATGCTCAACTTCGCTTGGTTAGAAGAGGACATTTAAAAGTTACTTTCAGTCATGTCATCCGCTGGCTTGAAACTCATGCAAATCCTACTTTGAGTACATATGGTGTGCGAGTCGATCTTGCTTGGTTTCAGCCCACATCTTCTGGATACTGCCAGTTTGGGCTTGCTGTATGTGCTATCGAGAATGAGAATGTATCACAGTCAATTGAATGTCAAGATGGAACTTATCCTCCTGCGTCACAGTCATGGTCAGTGTTTGTCTTTAATTGTTTACACATATATGTTGGAGCATAATTTCAGCCTTTAACTTGCTCGTCCCGAACTTATCCTCCTGGATAAATTTCAGTCCATCCATGGTGCATAAGTTGGAGCGACTGGGATATCTGAAAGCTAGTGAACTTCCAATGCCACAAAAAAGGATTTCTGGAGGGCTTTTACATTTAAAGAGTATGAAGACACTTAAATTTTGGGGCGCAATATGTTATCCCTTCTCTCCAATACTTCGTAACACTAAACCTGTTGGTCACCAGGTAGTTGAAATGCCTGCATTGCAACTTTGGATCTAGTTTCCTTTCTATTCTATGTGTCTGATACTTGGACGAGCCTGAAATTCTGTTTGACTCTTTTCCTCTTGTTCTTTGTTGCAGGATCTCGTTGGTCTACTTGTGTCTATCTTACTGCTAGGAGACATTAGCTTAGTTCTGCTTTCTTTGCTGCAGATGTATTCTATTTCGCTACTTAACTTCCTATTGGTTTTGTTAATTCTTCCTCTTGGCATTTTGTTCCCTTTCCCTGCTGGGATTAGTGCTCTGTTTAGTCATGGACCTAGGCGATCAGCAGGTCTGGCACGTGTTTATGCTTTGTGGAACATAACTTCCTTGATCAACGTTGTAAGTTGTTTAGAAGCCCTTTTTTTTTTCAAATATCCATACGTCATGCATAACTAGGAAGTAAGGAAATTTGCAAACACTAGCTGTTTCAATCGCGAAGCAATTATTGGAAGAATTTGAACAATTTTTGAATTAGTTGTGAATGCTATCAATTACTTGTGCCAATAACAGAGATAAATTGTGAAATTTATTACGGATTGTAGAGGGCTGCTCATTTTTCCTCCTTTAATTCAGAAATCATATGCTGGTGACTATCAATTATGTTTATGTGCATCAAAGCGTTAGACGTGAGCTTGGAAGTGTTTAGTTTGAAAGATCCTAAGAGTTTAGTGAAGTCCACTAGATGGTGATGTGTCCATCCCAGTAAACCCTTGAGATAGATTTCTTATAGCTCTTGCATCTTGGTGGCAATTGATAGATATGTAAGCACATGTACAGCATCTCCCCTCCCCCATCTTTCCCCACTCTTCCTTGGACTAGTAAATGCTTGCACGCAAAGAGACATGGTCAGTCATGCTGTGTAGGGTCATTTGGTCGGGTGGAGGAGGGAACAATTCTGATTCCTGTAAACAGAGGGGGCTGGATATGAAAGACACTACTAAAATGAGTGTTGAATCTCACTTACCTGCCACAGAAATGTTCCAAATTTTCTGCTTATAACTGCAGTTTAATTAAAATGGCTTTTAAATTCACTGTCGTTGTACATTCTTCTATTTTGTTAAGAACTCTCTGCTTTTACAGGTAGTTGCCTTTGTATGTGGATTTATTCATTATAAGGCCCACTCAAGTAGAAAGAATTCAAACTTTCAGTCCTGGAATTTTAGCATGTAAGTAGCAGCAATTTGTTTATACTTATGCTTGTTGCAAGTACATGTAGGCACTGACCATTTACCTGAACTTCTCTTGCGGTGTGATGGCTGGTGCAGGGATGAAAGTGAATGGTGGATGCTTCCTACTGGATTAGTGCTGTGTAAAATTATCCAAGCACAACTTATCGATCGACACATAGCTAATCAAGAAATTCAAGATCACTCTTTGTATAGTAATGACCCGGAGGTGTTCTGGCAGACATGAAGGAGTCCATTGCATTGGCATAAGCCAAGTTAGATGCTTTGTGCTTGTGCTGTACATATGTGTTTCGCGAGAGTGGTTTGAGCAAGTAAACCATAGGTTGAAACAGAATCTTGAATCTATGTATGTCTAGTTTTGGTAAAACTTGCTGTTAGCGGCAAACCAATCTGAATCTCAGTTTAGCATACAGCGCCAGTGGGAATGGCACTTGTAGATGTTCGTGTTAATAGTGTTCAACTAAGCATAGTTTTAGGTCCCTAAACTTTATTAAGAAAAGTATGGCTTTATCATTCCATATAGTCTTTACCGTTTAGCAGATCAGTTATCAACAATTCGGCCATTCTACAACCTTACAATTGATATGTAACGCATGATTTTGTCAACCATCCTATCCCTGGCATAGATCATTTTAGTTCAAAGTCGAAGGATGCACCAAAAGATTCACGACATGCAAGAAACATTTATCAATTTCGTTGCCGGATTTTTATTTTTCTTATCTTCTTTAAATCTCGAATTTTTTGATGACATTCGAACACTTCACATCCTTGTTCTTGATGACACCAGACTGATAGATAGGAGTCCATATAGAGCTAGCCAAAAGAAAAGAGATACATTTTTTAGGTAGTGAGGAAAGAAGCTTATTTTGTAAGAAAAGTGTCAACATTCTGTAGAGGGGCTGCAGGTATGGCAGAGATAACAACTGCCATAAGCGTAAACCCGTGAGTCTATAATTTCAGTTTGGTAAAGATACTATAGTGCAGTGAACACAAGGACCCCTGGCTTGATTTGCACAGTGACGTGAAAACACTGTTCTGATAGACAGGAAAGTTGATTTCTAAATGGAATCTACTGGAAATTCAATAATTAGCCAGCCGAAGCTTGTACACATACGTCAACAAAAGCAGATCCCGGATGTGATGACGTTCCAGCTTACAACACTGGAACAAATATGAAAGGTGACACACAATAATATTCTGTCTTCAACAAAAAATTTGAATCGCATAGCATAACAGTCCACATTGTAAGAGATACTATGAAGTATGAAGGACATTCTACACTAACTCACAGTCGGGTAACAGAAAAACTGCTGTAAGTCTTTCATTTATCAAGGGAAAGAATTTGGTTGCTTCATTAGCTTATTGTACATAAATAACAACACAAACCCATCACAATGCAAGAGGAAATGATAAGGCAAAGTCAATTTTTCACGATGTTTTCTCCATCAGCTGTACCGGGTTCAAGATGTTAGCCTTGCTTGTCTCGACAATGCAACCATTCATGACCATCTCCTCCAGCATGAAATGTGCTTTTTCCAAATGGAACATGATATCTAGCTCACACTGAGGAGAAGAAATCAAATTAAGAAAAGGGAAAGTGAAGGAGGAAAAGTTTGAAAGTAATAGTTAAAGGAGACAACATTAGCAACACAAGCCCCAGGGGGGGGGGGAACGAAGTATTTGTTCGTTCTTCGCATAAGATTACTTACTACATTGCCAAAATGCCGGTCCATGGTTTCAACTAAGAGGTGTATAAATTCCAAAATCGCAAGCTCGTTCTGCAGCAAACAATGACTAATAAGTCGAGAAATACATCAAAGATTGATACATTAAATTATCACACACTTGCAATAGCCATTAAAAAAACAGCAAGAAGAATCATAACGTTATTTCATTAGACAAAAAAAAAAGATAGATCGGACCATCGCTCCTTCCTCTCCACCAAAATGAAACATTTTAGCATACTCAAACTCTAAAATTAGCTCTTTAGAAAATGTGAATAGAGTTATGATCGCCATATATAGACTCAAATTTGTTGTCATACTCTAGACAAAAACATATTAAGAAAAACAACAAAATAGAAAAAAAAAAAAAAAAAAAAGAAGAAGAAGAAGAAGAAGAAGAAGAAGTATAAGCAAACAGTACCTCATCGTTGTCAACTCCAACCAAGAAGAACAAAGAGGCATAGCGCCGGTATACAATTTTGTAGTTACGATGTGCCACGAATGAACACTGTGTTATACAGTAGAAACCCAATGGAACAAAAAGACAAAAAAAAAAAAAATCATCGAATCAGGGCTCCAGTTATAGAAATTCAAGCTAAATCTAGCAAGTACAAAATCGCTTGATCAACCAATAATTAAAGGCCAAATTCTATCAAGAAGATCAGAATCATCTGGAAGGTTAAAAAAACAAAACAAGGCAACAAAATTGAGATGGTTGGCATAGCTAATTGCAAGAAATAATCGGATCAGTTTCTCTTCGCAACACAATTCGGAAAATTTATCAAACACCCATTATTTTTTTTTTAAAAAAAAAAAAAGAAAGAAGGAAGAAGAAAAGAAGAGAAACCTGGAGCTCGGTGCGAGCGAGGCATTTGCGGACGATTTCGCCCTCAAGGGCACGGCGTTCCTCGAGAGTGAGCCACTCGTAGTATTGGGCCAGACGTGTCTGCCCTTGTTTGTTCACCATCAATATGAATCTGATCCCCATCCTTCCCCGCTTCCCTTACCACCACCTCCGGCACACCGTCCCCCTTCCTCTTTCCCTTTTTCTATTTAAAGTCTTTTTTTATTTACTGCCTCTCTCTCTCTCTCTCTCCCTCTCTCTCTCTATATATATATATATATATAGCACACTTACATGTTCGGATAATTTTATCTCAAATTAAACAAAACTCCAAACACAAATCGTCCGAATACTAACATTTTTTTATATATATATATATATATATATACTGTAGTGGAATTTTGAAATAATAGCTTATCATGAGAACAAGCGAGAGAGCATTAAGAAGTAATGGTGTGTTTGGAGTGGAGAAAAGGGTGGGGAAAGGAAGAGAAAAAAAAAAAATAAAGAGAAAATAAAATTGTTTAGAGTGATAGAGAAAGTAGAGAGAAAGAAAGTGTGGTAAAAGAAAAGTGAATAGTAATTTGTGAAAGTGGAGAGAAAGAAAGTGTGGTGAAAGAAAAGTGAATAATAATTTGTGAGAGAAAAAGTGAAGAGAAAATAAAGTTGTTTGGAGTGGTAGAAAAATTGAAAGAAAGAAAGTATAGTAAAAGAAAAAATGAATAGTAATTTATGAGAGAAAAAGTGAAGAGAAAATAAAATTATTTAAAGTAGTGTAAAAAGTGAGAAGAAAGAAATATAAGAAAAAAAAATATATGGAGAAGAAAGAAATATAAGAAAAAAAAAATATAATAATGATTATGTTTTTCTTTTTCTTTCTCTTTTTCTTTCGCACAACAAACACGCCTTAAGGTTTGATTTTTTTTTTCAATTAAAAATACGCGCCTTCTATTGTCCCTGATCATCCGAATCCTTAGATTAATAATTAATCATAAATTCCTTGTTAAAATAAAATAAAACAAAATAATTAATCAGAAATTCTGAATTCCCCAGAGGAGGTTCTTGTTTGGGCTACGTTTTCCCAGACTCATGGCCCATTGGACTCGACTCTTCGTAAGAACCCTGACAAAAGGACCTACAAGATCGATACTCCCGTCAGGAAATTATTTAAAGTCAATTAGTATTGAAGTTAAGTTCGAAGGTCAATCAAAACCAATAAATCAACCAGCGCGTGAACGTTGTGGTTTAACGGTAATGTATCGTACGTATCGATATTAAGATCTTGAGTTAAAGTATATTAAAATGTATGGTGAGACTAAATTTAAGTATTTTTTAATGTAAGTTCTATTTTAATTATCTGAACAATTCATACCATTGAAAAAAAGATTTAATGCTCGTGAACAAGATATTCAAATACTATGTCTGCTTTCTTTTTTTTATAGATTAAAAAAACCAATTAATCAGAAGTTAAAATAAAATTTACTAAAGTGATCTACGCACAACTTGCGAGTAAGTCGCGATCCTAAACAGCATGTCATTCATAGACCGTGGAGGACCAAAATTGCTAATTTCCTTTTTCTCCAATATCAGTTATTACGGGCCTATTTCGTTCCAATTAAGGTTAGAATTGAATGCATGAGAAACAGACATCATTAAAATGTGCAACAAAATTATTAAATCCTGGAATTAGGTCAGAAAAACTTTGGACTCTGATTTATTTGCTATCAGATGGACCACAATTCAATGGCACATTCTCCGGAAGAGCAACATGCGATGCAGCGGCCCGGTTTTGGAACCTATCGCAAGATTGGCAGAAGCTGTGGTTGCAATTGTGGGAAAAATTGTATTAGTTTAGGTGATTGTTAATTATATATATATATTTTTTACTGAATAAAATATATTCATAATCTTTTATTATATAAAGTTATTTTTTATTTTTTTATTTTAAATAGACCTCATTTATTATGTGATATAAGATCATTATTAAGTTGTATTAATCAAAAAAAATATGAGTCAAATTAAATTTTTTTTATTAATTTAACATTGATGGAAGAATCAATTGTTGAAAAGTAATATTGTTTGGGCTATCATAGATAGGATAAGGGTTTCTTTTTTTGTTTATTAAGAAATCTTTATAAATTGTATAATAAGAATAGTTTTTTATTAAATTCCTTTTACATAAACCTAAAACCCCATTTTTTTTAAAAACAACAATCCAAGACTTTGAAAATAGATTTCTAAATTTTTAATTTTTGCAGTGTCTTTGAGAAATTAGATAGGAGTTTCTATTCATCGTGCGTTTACCGTAAGCTTTAGGAACTGGTGGAATATGGCATATGTTTTCAAAATGGAAAAGGAGTGCGCTGGCAAGTCAGTTATACCCACTATGGTTTCATCTGATCTGGAATCGAATGGAGATGGGAGGGCTTTGAAACTTTGTTATGGGGTGGCCTAAAATTAGTTATAATCTCTCTTGCGCCAACTAGATCCAATAAATAGTAAAGATAAGAGCTAATTTTAGTTATTTGAGTTACATCAACAAAAAAAAAAAATAATAATAATAATAATAGTAATACGCTTAACATAATAATAACAGAAACGCAACTGTGTTAAATGTGTTATATGGGGTGAGAATTAGAGAACTACCTACGTTTTGTTAGAACAGAAGTTTGAATTGCTTGTTTGTAGGACATAAGCGATATTTGTGCTTCCTTTGGCCGCTGGGTTAAGGCTTTATTAGTCATCATGCTCTATTGGTATTGGGACGCCAATGTGCCCGACCTTTGTCGGCTATGTGGCAACATATGGCCAGGTCGAACCACCTTTGAGTCAATCCACGTTTTCTGGATTGACATTTCTCTAACACATGAGCGTCCCTCTGTAAGAAACGAGAATAAAAATAAAACAAAATGAAAAAAGAAAAAAAACCTTACAGGGATTTGTGAATTAATGTATGGGACAGATTAATAGCAAACAAAATTTTACACTCTCAGAAGTCAGAACTTTATTGGTACAACATGAGAGCTTGTTAAAGTATAGTTTCTCTTTAAGATTCTCTTCTTATGCACCCCCAAGAAAAAATATATCCATAATCCTAATGAACCACAGAACCTAAAACCATGGCATAAGCACAGAGAGACGAACATCACTGTGACCTAAGTAATGCTAAATCGCATAATAGTTGATAATTTCATCCTCATTCATTTGCAGCTGACCTCTTTGTTCTGCAAAACGTCATCTCCCCAATTTCCATTTTCCAACAGCTGGGTGGCCGGCTTTGTTTCTACATTGTCTTTAATGATATCTTCTTTCTTCTCCTCGATGGCATGTTTAGGGTGCCAAAAGCTAGGCTGGTTTGTTGAAGACAGGAGCCTAGCCCACATCCTATCCGTTATGACCACCTTGTTCTGGCTCTCAATGATGCGCTGCAGACCAACAACACAAGAAGTAACATATCTAGACTTGAAACTTCAACTTCCAACATCCTTTGTAAATCTTAGGCAGAAAGAGAAATTGTTACAAACAAAACTTCATTGAAATGACATTTCATTGGTCTGCCCAGCAAGAAATAAAAAAATCTTATAAACCAAGCAGGGTCTTATAGAATTGTTTGTGTACGTCAGTTTGTGCACAGTTGAAGCCAAATGGTTATGTGTTACATCGAGGGAAGAAGTCAATAAAAGTTCATGTAAACGACCACAAAATAAGGTTTCTGCGTGCTGACAATCAGAAGAGCAGGAGAAAGGGAGAGGGCATGAGAACAGAGGAAGAGTAAATGAAGCTAATGTAAGCAGATCCGAGAAAGCCCGGGGGAAAACAAAGAATACAAAATAAAGCAAGCGAGGCTGAGAAGTTTAGAAATATAACAAATAAAGTTGAAAGAAAAATGTTGAGAAAAGTGGCTATAAAGAGCAAATGTAACATGAACTCTTAAAAAGATATCACTGCCACCATACAGGAAAATAAAAGAAAACAATCTGTGCTTATTTAGAAAATAAACAGTTTGTGCAAGGGATCAACTCACGTAGAAGGGGATGTAAGTTTGTCGTCCATTCACAAGACCACTTGTAAAGCCAGTGTAGCCAGCCATTGCTCCATGAACAACACTTTGAGCAAGCAGTGTACAGTAGACATTGTCAGATGCATTGCTTGGAACAGCACGAATCATATACGTGGGATCTGCCAGCAAAATTAAATTACCAAGCTTTGATTAAACTTGCCAAGAGCTTCCCAATTTAATATATTGGTTGCATAAAGTTAGAAGCATTAGATCCAACCTATATATTTCAGGTTTACTGTCTTCTTCCGTTTTTTGAAGTGGCCCTGGAAAGGAAACAAACCAATCAATTTGCAAAGAAAAATCTTAGTATGACATATGCTCTTCATCCTACAATACAAAGCAGTAGAAATTAAAGTATAATTACCTTGATTTTCTCCGACAGCCACAGACCAACATCCTGCAGAAGCTTGTTTCCTGAAGCATCCTGCTGGACCATTGATACCATGCTCTGGGAAAGCAGCTCTTGTCCAGCACCTTCAGCTATCACAATAACCATATGCCCGTTTTCTTTGAGTCGCCTATCGATGTACTCTAAAAGTCCACCTTCCCCTTCCAGATAAAAGGGTGACTCAGGAATCAAGCAACAGTCAACATCTCGACTTGCAAGAGTAGCATGCATTGCAATAAATCCTGCACCATAATTCCAATTAGATTTCTGCCATGGATGAAAAATCATACCAACCCAGTTTGAATCAATGAATTAATAAATTATCAAACGAAAAATAGCAAAGTCAGAGGAGGTGCATTGACAATGATAAGAAAACAGAGAAAGCTGCCTGTAAGACTCATAGGCACCTTAGTTCCAATAAAACAATAAAAATTGTCAGAAGGGAAGAACACACTTTTCCATTTGAAGATGCGAATGGGATATGTTAAGAACAGAGCTAAAATAAAGATTTGGATAGGAGCTTACCACTGTAGCGGCCCATTAACTTCACGAGGCCGATACCATTCTCATGACTTTCAGCTTCAACATGTGCAGCATTAATAGCCCGTTGAGCCTCCTCAACAGCAGTGTCAAAGCCGAAGGACTTGTCAATAACCTGTAATGCACATCATTTTCAAGGACATTTAAAAATTGATGCTACCCATAATTTCTACCATCTTTGTTATATAAGGCGCAGTACAGGATGGTCTAAACTGTTTAACTCAGCAAAACTCCAGAGGTTTGGCAAGCCAAAGGAAGTACCATAATGTCATTATCAATGGTTTTAGGGATTCCAGCAACTGCAACTTTAAGTTTTCTTCTTCTAATTTCCTGCAAGATCACAGAATCAAATGATTTGCTGATGAAGAAAAGGCATACTAACCTATTGTTTCAACATGCTTTGATAGTTATGCGTTTTGTACTTCATTTTCACCAAAAATTTCCCTTTTCTATTAATGAACTCTCGATATTAGCATTAAAGCTCTGATCAACGTATAAACATTAAAAAAAGTGATTACCTCAAATATCACGGATGCCCCTTTCTGAGTTCCATCTCCTCCAATTATGTAAACCTGAGTTGCAAAAAGACTAAAAATGAGAATCCATTGGCTGCAGGTTGCACTACAGACAATGCGAATACTAAATATTGTCTTCCCTCAAACCTGATTAATTCCTCGATCCTGGATACTGTCAACTATTTTTGCAGTGTCGTGACCACCTCTTGAAGTCCCAAGAATAGTTCCACCACGTTTGTGAATATCATTCACAACCTTAGGTGTCAGAGGAATAGTATTTCTAGCATAGAAACCCTTGTATCCCCCCTGCAGATTCCATTGCAGTGTCAATTGACAATTCCACTCGGTCATGCAGATATTCTCAACAATAATCCTTGCAAACGTAAAAAGTCACACAAAGGGGAAAGGAAATTGGAAACCCCAAACTGTAACATATAAGCAACAGCTAAGATAGAAATCCCCCTTTTTTTTTTTATTGCTATCCAATTAGGAAATGCAATAACCTTTATTATGACTGAATTACCAGATTCATGCTAATCCTTCAAATAAGCTTGTGAAGCAACTCGAATTACAAACCAAAACGTAAAGCCAATAAAGCCACAGACAAACAAAGGGAATGACAAAGCACGGACAACATGCAGACGTTAAGAATACATAAGAACACACATCAAAGCAGAAGTGATAACAAGCCACTCACATCTATCCCAAGAACTTTCTTCACACCATACATATCGTGCAAGCCGCATACTAGTTCTCTAATTACGGTGTTGAGTCCAGGGCAGAGACCCCCACATGTCACAATACAAGCACGAACTTCATCTGATTGAAAATAAACCTGTGAAATAACAGAACAAATGAGTTTCGGATAACCGGATAACCTGATAAAGAGTTTCATCCTATGCGCACGAGTGATCAAACATCACCTTTTGGCGAGGTCCAGCACGTCGAAAATGCACCCCTCTCGGACTGTCTTTGTGAACGACGATCTAACAAGCAGAAGAATGCAAAATTAACACATTATTTTGAAAAATTACGGCCTTCTAATCCATTCAATACGAGTCAACAATTAGAGTCAATTTAACCAAAATTCCCCCATATCCGAAATGGCATCATTGATAAAACCAAAAATATATATATATATATAATTCATTGGTCAATTCCCCGAGCAATTCACTTCTGTTTCCTTTAAGAAACTACCATATATATAGACATTTATTATTTTGTAAATCTCCATACATAACAATAAGATCCAAAAAAAAAAAAAAAGAAGATTTATCATAAAGGAAGCCTAACCTTTTGTGGAACACTGTCGTCAACATGGACAAAGTACTGCCTGAAAATTAAAAAAAAAAAAAAAATCGATTCAATACTCAAAATTCACAAAAAAAAAAAAAAAAATCCATTAAATCCTTTGATGAAGTCGGTTGCATTAACGCCCAACCAGAGAGACAAAATGAGAAGCTACAGAGAAAGCAAAAGCGAGCTCACTTGACAACAGAGTACGCAGGATTGTCCTGCAGAGGATTGGGATAAGTCTGGAAAACAACCAAAACAGAGATTAACGTTAGCCGTAGCCAAACAAAAGGATCAACACAATTATAAACAGAAGAAAAATTTTAAAAAAAAAAAAGAAAAAGAAAAAGAAAAAGAAAACGTACGGGAAGATCAGGAATGTAATCGGTCAAATGAGGAACATCTTCAAGAACGTAACCGTAATCGCCGGTGACGATCTTCGGCTTGGAGAGGCCTTCTTTGTCGGAAGCCATGGGCGGCGGCGGCGGGGCTCTGGAGGATCCGATCGTCGAACCACCGTTACCCGAACCCAAACCAAACGAGACCGACGAGAATTTCCGCGAGTTAGAAGCCTCCGGACCGGAAGATTCCAGAAATCGGGATTTCGAAAAGCAGGAGAGCGGCGAATAATTAGCAGCCAAAGTTGAATCCATGCAAACGGGAGCTTTGAATTGACGGCGAACAGAATTCCATACTTATAGGACAGCCAACAACGTTGACCAAACGAAAAACGCTACGAAACAAAAACAAAAACAACGAAGTTTTTTTAGAGTGTTTTGATTCTTTGATTTTTCCGGTTTTGGCTCTCTGATTGCCGACGGCTTTTGAAAGGCAATTTATAAGCGAAACAAAACGGGTGGTCCAAAACTTGTTTCGCTACTTTTTGTGGCCGTGGCTCTCGAATTTTGACGATTCATAATAATTTGGAAATTTTTATTATAAAATAGATTTTGACCATACCGGATTTTGGCCCTTTCAGTTTTGGGGGAGACAGAGAGATGAAAGGGCGGCTTTTTGGGAAGGAAAATTAAAAGAGATTCTAGAAGAATATTCGAAATGATTCGACCGAATACTGTTTTTTTTTACTGCCTACGCAGGAATCAAGGAAGTTTCCCAAAATGTAATGCCTTATGCCTTGGCGAGCACACAGACACAATGAATGTCTGTCGTGGGAAAAAAGTTAGCTTGTCGTGGGATTCAATTTGAACGTTGACTGGCGGGAATTGTAAGCTAACTAATCGCCCAAGGGATTCTGCCCCCTGCTTTGGTTGGAAGAAACGACGGCGGTCTCTGGAGTCGCGCCAGGGTGGAAGCTGGAAATAGCTGGGATTTCCCGATTTGTCTCCTCCTTGATTAACGAGAATCTACGTTCAAACAAAAATAAAATATATATTAATTTTGACTTCATGCATATACAAAAAAAAAATATGTAAAAAAGACGCAGTCTCTCTAAAATATTTAATAATTTTTTTAAATTTAATATATTTTTTATAATCTAACTATTCATATCATTATATGTTTATTATATATATATATCATTGAGTGTTATAATAAAAGAATCATAATCTAATTTATATTACTACTATCATATAATTCAATTCAATGTCACGATTATAATTCAACCGAAATCTTAGTATCAGTGATTAGTGTAATGGTAGGCTATACTATTGTGATCATTAACTACACATTTGTAGTCATTCCTTGCATGATATTCGAAACCACGTGCAGTGCCCTGAATTTGATTTGCTACAATGTTAATTTTTCTGCACTCAAATATTGAATGAACTGCAATCCCGACGACGCGTTTAATTGAAAATTGATTATGCCTATATTTTTTATGAGAAGATTCAAGAAATCGTATGAAGAAAACACGTATGTAATAAAATCAGATATGTAAGCAGGCAGAATTTTTTAGGTACTATTTATGTTTGTGAAAAAATAAAATTTGGGTACTCATCAGAGTGTATGTCAAAACCATTGAAACACAACAATACGAAGAGATTCAATAAGGCTTTAATCGATAAAACAAATTAAGTACATTTTAAAAAAATGCAAGCTACAGTTCTTGGCATTTTTTACCCAAAGTTTATATATTTTTTCAAACTGGAGTGAGTAGTCGTTTTCAAGATAACAGCCGATGGTCTATTATTTTGGAGGTTTGAAATTTAAAAATATTGGAGAAGCAGTTGGAGGTTATGTAAAAACAAGAAAGAAAACGACTGGCACCCCCGCAAGAAAAGTCACAGGCATTGCGTGATGTGCGATGGGAAAATAGAAAATTTTTTCTCTTTTTCTAGAACTAGATAGAAAGTCCGCAGGATGACACGAGGCACGTGGAGTTTGAGGTCACCATGCTAAATCAATAATGGCCTTTAGACCAAAACTATTGGTACAGATTTGCCAACTGGTTGGCCACCGTCCCAGAAGTCTTGAAACGGTCCTCTGACGCGAAAGCGTGGGCTATTAAGTTTGCTGACCAACGACAATAGATGAAGAAAGAAAATTTTAAATAACAATTTATAATTATAATAAATATATAATAATTTAAATTGTTAAATTATAAAAATATATTAAATTTAATAAAAAATAAACCATTGAATTGATTACGTGTATTTATATAAATAATAAAATAACAAAGAGTAATAAATAAATAAACAAATAAATAAGTTTTTTTGCACCAACAGTCTGGAGTAAAAACCAACGCAACGGTGTCACCACCTAATTGCCAAAATATCTCGGCGGAGTTGACCGGAGCTCATTGCAAAATTTATGGAGTCGTTGGGGCTGCGTGTTAAGTAAGGCCTGTGCAAAGCCCGCATGGTGGATTAACTGTAAAGCCCAAAAGAGATTAAGCGAAAACCATGTGATATTTTTGTAGCCTTGTGCCAGGGGAGACCTCCTGCCTCTTCATCCCCTAAAACAAACTTGGCTAGTGCACACTCTTTAAAGTTCCGATTTGCCCAACTGCATATTTTTACCGGCCGAAGTAGAGTTTGGTGATAAGTTTACTTATATTTCATCATTTCAGTCCCGATTCGAATTTCCCGAGTCGCGTCACACTTTGAGATATAAATAAAAATTAATATATTAAAATATCACTAACTTTATTTAAAATAATAAATCTAACACAAATTTTAAAAAGTAATAGTTTATTCCTTTTTAAATTTTTTTATAACAAATTTAGTACGCTATGAAATTTTTTAAATAAAATTTATCTATTGCAATTAAGTGGCACTATCATGTCATCAAAACAAATATATTTCTGTAAATCTATTATCGAAATTGATAAATTCTGTTCATATAAAATTATTATGTATTAGATTTATTATAAAAATATTCAAAGAAAGGTAAACTATTACTTTTTAAAATTAATATTAAATTTATTATTTTAAATAAAATTGATAATATTTGTGTATATTAACTTTAAAAATAACGATTTATGGCATGAAATCCACATATCGATTTTCCCTGACCTGTACAAGTGGATTTTTTTCTTCTTTGAAAATAAAAATCAAAAAGATAAATGTAGTTGGCCAAAGATTTTGGCCAACGATGGCCCAATCCTTTAGATTTTTTTTTTCAAAATCATAAATTAAGAAAATACTAAACATATTTAAGATAATATTAAGTATTATTTAAAATTTAATTTATTTAATAAAAAGTTAGTGTTTTTAATCAAAAAAAAATGGGGCCTGTTTGTGGTCAAAACCTCTGACTGTACTTTGGGGCCCAAATCAAAAACCATGCAAGGGTAACCAACACTACGTAAAAGAGAGGGAAATAGGTTATTAAAAAAAAAAAAAAGTTATCCTAGTCCTTAGAGGTCTTGGTTCTAATCATAAACATGGAGAGCATAATCTATAAGATTATGTAGTTCATGATTCTCTGTAAATTTTTTAATGAAAATAAAAAAAAAGAGATATGTGTAAACAAATCAAAAAAAGTTAATAAATATATTTCGATTCAGAAATCATTATCTCTAAAATAAATAGATTTTATAGATGTACGTGTCAATAAATTTTAAATTTGATATACTGTTGAGCGTTGGAGAGATCCATGAGTGACTGTGACTCCGACTTCACTAATGCTTTGATTGATTTTGTTGTTAGAAAAAAATTAGAAAGAAAATCTAGATTTCCAAAGTATTTTCCTTTGTTTGGGAAGCATAAGAAAAAAGTTAGCAAAATAAAAAAAAACTATTGTCAAATCAACCAAAAAATAAAATAAAAAAAGAAAAATAATAACCATAACAATTTTAATATAATTTATTAGTTGTAGAGGTATTTAATTCTTCAATTATTTGTAAGAATATTTTTATAATTTTATTTATACATTTTTTTCTTATTATTTTTTCATACAATTCAAACACAACATCATTTTTTTATAACTTTTTTTTTGAACAATTTTTTTCTTACTAAAGTCTCACAATCCAAACACACCGCAAATAACATGCTTTTTTTTTTTTATTTTATAAAAAAAGAGCTGCGTAATTCTTAGGCGATGAATAGTTCATAATTTCTTAGATGTACCGCGCGAAGTTTACGCGAGGATATTTTGTAAGCTAGCTATACGGGCAAATACTGAAATTTCACGCTCCATAACCGTTGTTGATTTGAATTTAAATAAAATAAAATAAAAAAGGCAAAGGCGGTTACAGAAAGCGAAGACGGTGGAGTTGGTTTATATATACTCTGAGGTGACATGATCTTAAGAGAGACTAGGGTTCCTCTAAAACTTGATCAAAATGCCGCAGGCTGGCCTTTTTCCTCTATTGGAATTGACATGAAGATTTTTCTCCATATGATTTCAAAAATTTCGTTCCCATACAAAATCGTGTTTTCACTAGGTTATTTTTACGTTAAATATTCGAGAATCTGCTGTTCTTTGAAGGATTTTATTTTTGATTTAGATTGTTTTTTGCTCTTCAAAAATTCTTGTTTATTTTCAGTTTTTCTGATGAGATCTTAATTCAAGAATCTGGTTTGGTCTGGAGCTTTTTTTTTTTTTTTACTTTTTTTACGTTTTCTTTGGAGGCGAGGGCGCAGATCTAAGCTAAAACTGTTGAAGAGAAGCATTAAGAGGCGAAAGAGAGCGGTGATCATGAAACGGCTTTCTAGATTTTCTTAGATCTCTGCCTCTAGGGTTCTGCTGGGGTTTGCAATCTTTTTCTTTACTTAAAATTTGTTTTTCTTGAACTCAACTGTAGATCTGGAAATAGAATAAAGACTTTACTTTTTTTTTTTTAAGGAATTTTATCTTCTTACTACAAATTTATTTTGAATTTGGTTTCAAGAATTTCATTCCTAAAGAAAATAGCATCTGCAATAAGTTTTTCTCTAATTTTTTTTTTTTTTTACTGAAGAATCGTTTGTTCTTTCTCCGAATATTTTTTTTTTAATTTTTCTTGGAATTAAAATGTTTTCAATTTTTGAGGTTTTTTTCTTTTAATTTATACAATTTCGAGAATCTGGGCAATTTGCTTTTTTTTTTTTCGTTTTTTTTGTTGGGGACTTCTTCTGTAACCTAGTGATGTGATCAAATACATTGATAGTTCTTATGAGATTCGAAGGATACATAGAACTCGCATTGTTTCGATCTTCTTAGTCATCTAACTCGATGATGCCTTCTTCATACTTCAGTGAGACTCTTTAGTGGCCATTGATTTTATTGACTGAACTTGATTGTATTGTTCTTAACCTTGCTAAGTGATAGTATTAACCCATGGCATAGCCTGGGTATGTGACGAAGAGGCCCCCTGAAACCCAAGAAAGGCTTTGTACTTCTGTGTCACGCGGTTATTGTAAAGAATTCTCACTATTCTCAACTTGTGCATAACATGTTTGTAGGGTTTGATGTTTCGTAGGTTTTCATGAGACTCATCTTGCCCTCTTCTGTCAACATGGTACAGAATCTCGCGGTAAAATTTCAACATCTTATTGGTAAATGTAGGTGAATCATGAATGATGCTGGCTTGATGCGATATTGTAAAGTTCTCGGTTTCTTTGTTTTATTTGCATCATAAAGTGGGAGATTCAATATGTCCCTTACCTTGTGGAAGCATTTAAAGAATTATTGATCGTTTCCTGTATTCCTGTATATGTGTTTGTTGTCATGGCTCGTGTGCATATATTGGTATGGTGATACGCTGTTGAATAATCTCCATTTCGCAGCCTGAATTTCTTTTTGTAAACATTTCATCCGGTGTCACGACCATATGTCTGAAGCTGGCTTAATAACTTACAAATTAACTCTCTAACAATTATGCCATACTGGTTATGCAGGCTGTGATTTATTCCACACTAATATGTTAATGCAGAAAGAGCTATTGTCTTCAATGTGAACTGGCTGTATTTTTCTGATATAATTGCCTCCCAATTCTTTTTTGTTGGGTTCTTACATGCCAACAGCATCCTCTTCTATCGTTCTAGTCTTCACTATTCAAAATAATGCATCATTTTTTGAAAGCAGCCGAAATATGGCAGTTCACAAGATCTTGTTAACCTTTTTGGCTGGTCAGATGCTGCTGCTTTTCGAAGTCAGCATTGGCAAAGTTAAAGCTAGCTGCCGCAGGTGCAAACTGCTACGTACTAAAGGGGAGTCTATGATCTTTCTACTGCATTCACTGCTCAGTTTACTTGCTAACGTCTGTTGATGCCACTTGGACATCAACCCATCCACAATTGTATATTCTCTTGTGGGGTTTGGTCTTTGGCTCAGCCCAATTTGTTTAATTGATTTCTGGACTTCAACTGATTAGTCTTTTCCATTTTTCTCTCTTATTCAGTTTCATTCGTTTGTACTATCACATCAACGGGGCCACTTCCACTTGGTTTACTACTCCAGCAGGAAGCTGAAGGGAATTGACTGTCACAAACTCTTTCCTCATCCTCAATTCATTTATTGAATGCATCGGATGGTTCATGAAAAGAAGTCACTCCATCAGATCTCACAAACTCTTATGAGTGGTATTGGAGTTGTCTGATGCACTCATAACTGTGACATAACCAAGGTAGTGTCATCTGTTCCATCGTTATTTCCTTTAGCTTTCCCTTAAAATTTGCTTTGTGAACATAATTTGTTTACATGTAGCCTTCATGCTTACTGTTCTGTTTTTGTTTGAACAGAATGGGAGTTAGGCACTTGTCCACATCGGAAATTGTTCACTGGGCTCTGGTGTACACTTTTCTTCTCTATGTAGGCCAGTTATATTATTCTCTTATACTTTGATTCTGGAGCCTGGAGAATACAGAGTAGATGCAAGTCGTACAAATTGTTTATGTTGAATCTGTTTATTTGGTGCAGAAATACAGCTGGATCTAATTTTTCATATAGTGTATTGCTTCTGGTTTTTAAGTCTTTTTAAGATATTTACATTGTCAATGTTGATGCTCTTGTTTCAGTAAGCAGATGAAGGCTTAGAAGAGCCTAAACCAGTTATTTACGGGGAGATCCATTGTGAGTTATAGTTATTCTGATGGGAAAATGATTCTAAGGAGTCGGGGACACTGATCCTGTTTTGAGGCAGTCTTTAGATGCCAGATACACACTGGTTTGGAAAGCAATGGTTAGTATCATTTACCTTAGCTCTGAGGCTCATTTTTATATCAATGATTGCGAACATTGCTGTGACTTTTTAAGTTTCAGGAGCTAATCACAGCAAAGAACATGAAAATCAGCAGATTCTGCAGGAAACAACATCATTTGCATTACAAGAAAAGTAGGAGTATTCTTATTCTGTAATCATCTTATCACATTTTTTAATAATGTGTGATCATATTTGCACTATTTTTTCAGACTTTGCTGAGGAAAAGCAGTTTCTTTTCTGTAGTCCTATGGGAATCATTACCTAATTTTTTACATGGTAGCAAGCTTCATGTCTGCATATGCATTCAAGACCTTTTAATTGGCAAAATGGAACTTTTAGAAGGTATGTCATTTCATCACTTAGCTTTACTTAAGCTGCTTTCCTTGACGGGTGATGGATAGCTCTTTGTTTATTTACAAAGGCTTTGGTTCAGGCTGGGAATTAAAGAGGAACACCCATGCATATGGTCATTGGGATGCTGCTAGAGATGGTTGGTGGTTCTGGTGGATAAACAAGTTTCCCAAGGAGTATGTTATAAGTTGAGTAGAGGTGTGTAACAACTCACATGTATAGCCGTGTGAACCAAGAGAAGAAGACTTTTGGGTTTGTCCCAGTTACTGTACCAGTTACAGACAATCTTCAGGTTCTGTTTTACTTTGGTTCTAATCAATAGTATATATACACTGACGTTATGGCCACTCAGCTCTAGCGGGAGGCTGGGAGCCAATGACCGTATATTAGGGGCTGGAAGTTATAAGTCTTGCTTATGAAGAACCTATAGATTTTTTAGAGGCAGTGTCCTGGTAATTATGTTTAATGACCTTCGTATGTCCTGGGCGATAATTTTTGTTGATGGTTATAGAAAACAACCTCACTTCTCTATGGAGCAACATATGTATTCAAAGTGCCAATCACATCAGAATCTCAAATTGAGATATTTGTGATATAGTGAAATGGAATTATGTTGCTTTCTTTCTTTCTTTCTTTGTTGCATATAATTCAGAAAGAGCATACAATGGCTATAAGTATCTATCATGCACCCAGCAAATAATGCTCGCAATACTTTTGCAGTGCACATATTTGTGATGGGTTTCGGCTGCAGGGGCAATTTCATCAAAAAAAAAAAGATCTGTGTGATCAGAATGTGCGGCCTCCAGCGAGGAAAGCTACAGATGAGAAGGTAAAGGAGATGAAAGATCAGCTGATCAGATTTAAAGTATACCTGATTTTTTCACCACCAGGCAGTAATTCTCATTTAGTAAAGGAGTCAAGATAGAGAATGAAAGAATTAGAATGAACTGCCAGTGAAATGTGACGGTCAAATGTGCACCTTGGAGGTACTTCATTACCAGTATCCTTTCGCAGACCTATGGGCAAATGAAATGCGAATTCAAAAATTGTTTCATTACATGCTATTGAGAACTTAAGATTGTGACAGTGAGTATGGAATGGAACACCACAAGAATCAAGTTTGTTTAAAATCTGAAAATTAGTTCACCATGGAGCACAACCCAAGACTGCATTCAATGTCTGAAAATATTTGTGCTCTGATTTATAATGCTGAAGAACAATTTTGAGCACCGCACGATCCAGCAACTTGTTAAGTTCATCGTGCTGCTAAAGCTACACCAAAAGGCCTTCACAGCCTTTCAAAGAGGCTGACCAATCAATATTTTGTGCTGCCAGCTGAAGAGAGACAGTTCTTTAACTAAGAAAGAGTGCAAGATTTAGATTGACATCAACGTGCAGTTTTTACTGCAAATGCTCAGGCCTGTGCAGTGGTTGCAAAGGCCACTGCCTCTGCCAAGGTAAACTACATAGTTTGTTCAGATTTTACCCCTCTCTCTCTCTCTCTCTCTCGTTTCAAAAAGAAGAATTCCAATTATATAGTGGCCATGCTACTGGCTTCTGTTGAGGTTCTTACTACTTCCATGGTTCACAGTTGTTTAGAAGAAATGGAGTTCAAATTTTTAATGCAGTTAATGTACTCAGCATTCACTTTGTCCAAGGAAGCTCACATGTAAGGCTTACTACATTATATCCACCTCGACTTTCTTCCCACTCATATAACTTGGATGGAATGTGCGTGTATCCTTTGTGTCTTAATGGCACAGGCACCAACGGTCATCTAGATGAAATGCATACCTTTTTTCTTGTCTTCGTTCGTCAAGCCTTATCCTGACTCAGTAACAAATCTGGCCCAGTCTATTTTCATCATTACCAGAGGCACCATCAGAATTTTCTATCCATAGCACACTTCTAAGTAAAAGGAGGCTGAGAAAGGACAAAACGATGGCATCTTATTGCTCCAGTGATCAGGATCTTTATAGGAAAACAGCAGCATGATGACTGGGAAAAGATATCTCACCTATCCACTCGCTTCTGGCCTTACATATATGAGCCTGATGATTGCAACAATGCCATCATCCTTGTACAAGTTATTGCTCCAAAACCATTTAGTTGAGTAAATCAGTTGTGGTTGCTTGTGCAAAAGGTTTTCAAAGGCACTGTTGTTTTATGGCTGACTTGACCATAGCCGCAAAAGAGCTGATTGATATTAAGCAACAATGCTTACGATCTTGAATTTAATTATTGACAGGGGGCAGAGAAATTGTTTTCCATGTTATGAAAGACTGGCACACCGTCCCAGCCATCTAACTGTGTTCTTATTGAATCCTCTAGTCGAAGCTACAATTGAGATTCAGAGCATAAACCATCTTGAAGTATAGCCCGTCGAACATAAATCAGGAGTGAAAACTCAAATTTTCCATGACCCAAGGTATACTTCTGAACTCAAATAACAACATGCGTCAGTTTCTTTTTGCTTTATGGTGCTGATTATACATGGCATATCATGAAATTCTGTGTAATATGGTGTAGAATCATGTGCAGTGCATAGGTTGTCATAGCACAGCGTTTTTAGTTGGGTATTTGAAAAGTGTTTATTACATGATTATGAGCAAATCCTTAGGTGCGATAATATTGGACGGTCTGATGTTCAAAAGTTGCTTGAGCTATCATAATACAAGTACGATAATTTCCCATCAAGTTTTGAGCTCAACTGATGAGCAATAAAGCCATTGTAACGGTCTTCATAAGCTGCAACACAGGCCTCATTGACCCTCTTTGACAAATGATCATCTTCATAAAATGACTGTCCCATAAATTCATCGAGTGGCATCCACTGCATCACATGAATAGCAACAAATCTGGTTAAATGAAACAAAGGATTCATCAAAAATAGAAAAAAATGGCATTTTCCAGATTGTCAATAGTTAATCAGTGACTAGTTACCTTGGCAGATTGAATTTCTTTCTCGTCAATTTTGATTTGGCAAGACAATGGCTTAAGCATGCACACAAAGAGCAAATCCGACTTCTCGAAGGAAACAAGGTGAGCATGTCTATTGGGTTACACCACAGAACATGCACAACAGAAATTGTGCTTAATACGTCTCTGCTAGAAGAAACAAAGAGCTTTCAGTGAAAAAAAAAAAATCCAAAAAAGAAACATCACCTTACAGCAACCATCTTCTGGAAAATCGTATCAATCTGGTAAGTGGTAAAAGAATCCTCAGTTGTAATCAAATGGCTCTTTTAGGATATTAACATGAATACACAGAAAGATTGTCCTTACACCGGTTTCCTCTTTAACTTCTCTTATAGCTCCTGAGAATATGTCTTCAGACTGCCAAGAGTAAGTTTGAAGTCTGAAAACCTATGATATTATAATGTTAATAGAGAAAATATCAAGTAGCTGAAATTGGCACCTTGTTGATATATCCTGTAGGCATCTTCCACACGTCCGAGCAACTACAAGGGCATCTTTCTTTCACCACTAGGACCTTAATATTGCCATAATTTGGAATTTGGAAGTGTATATGAGTCGTGAAAATATGAGAAGATTGAAAAACAAGAATAAGAATCAATACCCAAGTATTAGTACCTCCATTTTGTCATTGATCACAAATCCTCCAACACCAATTTGATGAGAAGGGCCAGCAGGAAGCATGCAGGGTTTGTCGGGAATCCAATAGGTTAGCATCACATATCCAGGCTCAGCATGGTGGTAGTCGAAGCCCTCCTGAAATCCCAAGTCAAGGAACATATCGTAGCTTCAGTCATCGCGCAGGAACTTTGAAAAATTGAGCAGTGGGATAGCAAGTTTCAGTTCCAGTTTGGAACACCATAAAGCTTCAATTTTTATTACCTGAATTGCAATTGGAACAAGATTACTTTGTTCCAGTGGTATCTTCAGCCATATTCCCTTTTTCCCCTGCGGGCATATATATAGTGAACATGAATTTTATGCAAATGTTTCGATCTATATACTAACAAAATGCGGGTGCAATTTTTGTGTTCAACCTTAAACTTCCAATTGGACATGGAAGCCTGGAGGGCAGCTGCAAAGGCATTAGCACTTGCTGGTAAACCACTTGGATCAATTATGACCCCACCGTATTCATCATCCCATGCATCAAGAAATTCCAGAGTGAAGCTTGGAGACCATATATCCGGGAAAATAACATGAGTTCCTCCATTTTTTAGCAAATGGCCACTTCGAAAGGACGGTTTGATATGCAAGTTTGGCTCAGCAGTTGAGCTTCTCAAAAAATATTTGTCTCCTGAGAAGCCTACATAACTCAATTAACAAAAATTAGCACTTCTCTTTCTCTCTCTCTCTCTCTTTTTTTTTTCTTTCCCCTAACTTTGCCGCCATTTTATTAAATTAATACCACTTACCGCTTGATAACCGTTGAATTCTGCAACCTTTTGTCCCGGAAGCCTTAGGCATATCCGAATGATGCCGGCAAGAGTGCTGTCCTGAACATGGCCAACCATGAACCTTTGCTGCCATTATTAGCATACTGGGAGGAATAAGTTACGATCATTCTAAACTTCGCATTGCCTTAGTAAATATATAGCCATAAACTTGGAGGAATGGATGAGAGGAACCCAAAATGAAAACTAAAGGAAAAAAATCCATAAAAAATGGAGACGAATATTTTTGGGAATAGCATTCTGTAGGACAAGTTGAAAACAGCGACAGAAGCTCAAAAATTTCACACAATTTGAAACAGTGGCCATGATAAGACTGTCGCAAGTGTGATCTCAGCTACTAACCATTGCAAATATTCTGCTGTTCGCAGGATGAGAATATTCCACCGTTAGTCTGATGCTCAATCCATTGCTATAAGCCTACAACCTTTTATCCCTTTTTTTGTAATCATTATAATTTAAAAATTCAATTGAATTTATTTAATTTTCTTCAATTTCATCTTTTGGTATCACATTCAACGTATTAATTAATCATAATTTTAAAAAATACATTAATGTGATAAAATTAATAATTATTATAAAAAAAATTCAGAATAAAATGAAACTCAAATTAGATTTAAGAATCGAATAAAATTTTTTCACTTCATCATTTATGAAAAAAAGGAGTTCAATTTGATTTATTTATTCAATAATCTATGCCAAATAAGTGATTGAAATTAAAATTTTACTAAAATTAATTAGATTCGCTTCTACCATTAAAAATTGAATTTAATTGTAGACTAGAAGAAATTTGATTCCAAGCTAATTCCCTCTACTTTATCTGACGGAAATTGACCAAACAAAAGTATTGTCTATTGGGGGTTCGTACACTTGATTGCTTTAAGCAGTAAAGGGCTTAAATACTGCCACGGAAAAAGCCCAATTAACGTGAACTGCCTCTTTTAATGACCCAAAACAAATAGACAATAGGTTTTACTAGGCCTTGTGCCTCCATTTGGACCCAAAAAAAAAAAAAAAAAAAGATAATAGGGAAATATAAGCTTCTGCGTCTAATTTGTTAGAATTAAGAAGGATGCAGAACAATTAAAAGAGGTGACTACGACGTATAGTTTAGTGGCCACTAAATTTCTAATTTGGAGCAATCATAATAATATTATTATTATTTAAATCTCCCTCTCCATTCTAACTAGAAAAAAAAATTAATTTAAAAAAAGGTGGAAAATGTTGGATTCTAGTTTTTTTGTTCAATGGGTTTTATTACATTGATGCAATTGGAGGTGTCATATCCCCATACAGTTGGACCGATCACAGATGCATTAGACACAAATAGGATTAGGGCATGTCTAGCCCATTTGAGGTCAGCATCGAAGAGAATATTGGGCTTGTTGGTTGGATGGTGTCCACCGGACTTTTGGTTATTGGGCCTAAAATAGTAATGTTATATTTTTACCAAATAAAAAAAAAAAGAACAGTGCAATTGCTACTAACTTGGCCAAAATTCTAAATTGGTGCCTAATATTTAGGTTAAAATTTAATTATAAATATAACATTTATTTTTTATAAAATTAGTCCCCAATGTTTTGATTAAGGTTTAATTTTAGACACCGTCTTTTTTTTTTTTGTAAAATTGATTTCCAACGTTTTCACTTTAAAATAATTTAGTACTTTTCTATTAATTGACTGTTTAATTTAGTAAGAAATACATTATATGTTAGACTACCTCATTATAAGATATAATATTATTAAAAATATGATATAAGAAAGTGGTCTAACAGATAATATACTTTTTACTAAATTAAATAGTCATATAATAAAATAGTACTAAATTATTCTATAGTGAAAATATTAGGGATTAATTTTGCCAAAAAAACGTAGTGTTTATAATTTGATCTTATCCAAAACATTAGGCACCGATTTTACTAAAAATAAACGTTATATCTATAATTAAACTTTAGTTCAAAGGTTAGATACTAATTTAAGATTTTAACCTATTAACTTTGGCGACTAGGTTTATAGTTAGAGGGAAGGATGACGTCGGATCTCATATCTCACCGATATTTATTTATTTTTTTTCCCTTTTAATTGGACTGAAAAACAAAACAACGAAAAGTAAAGGAAAAAATATTTACAATTCAAAAATAAGTTTTGAGATAAAATATGATTAATGAAAACAGAAGATCATTTTATTCATTATGATATGTATAATATAAAATATCACTTAACTCTTTTGTTTTTGTATGTTGGTTTTATTAAATATGTATAACAGGCTAAAAATTGTATTTATCTAGTGGTTTCTTTAAAAAATGAAAATTAAGTTTAATTGATAATTGATATTTTTTTTTGTTGGCAATACGACCCAATTTAAATGCAAAAATTTTTCAATGATTTAAAAAATTCAATTCCTAGAGTGAAATTTCGGGATTAAATCATACCAAATTAAATGATAAGATTATATTTATGATTTACTATTTAATGGGAGAAATTTTATAATTATTGTGTCATTTTGATTTTTAGATATAAAGTTTCAATACTTTATTAATAAGACTGTTGGCATTTATTTTTTCGTTTTCAAAAAACAAAAAAAAAAAGAAACAAATGAGAGATTTTTGGACAAATTTTTTTTGGTCATAAAGATTTTAGAGCAATTTTGTGGTGTGGTGGAAAACAATTTGCTTTCCGAGGTGACAGCTAATTAATTATTTTTTTAAAAATTTTTTGAATATATAATTATAAGAATGTAATAAATATATAATCATTTAAATTATTTAATTATATTAAATTTAAAAAATAAAAAATAAATAAAATATCAAACTTCCTTAACTTCCTTATATTAATTAAGTAATTTCAACGCCACTAAACAAATGCGTTTCAGTAGTTTTACGCTTAAAGTTTATATTTAAACGAATTAATAGGAGGAGAGAGGAGATTATGACGTGAGGACTGTCAGATGACAGGACAATTATTATGATACACGTATGAGTGAAGCAGGGTCAGTCAAGTCAAATCAAGCCAAACCGGCAATTATAGCGCGGGGACACCGACCGTACCAATCCGACGAGTGAGATCAAATCACATCGCATTGCCTTGTACGGCCAGATCACACTTTCGTCTCGGTGTTCGTCGATTCAAATTCTTCGTTCCGCCCAACTGAGGGTCTGATCTGACTCAGAAGATGCTGAGAAATCCAAAAAATGACAAAACAGACCCACGTGTAATATACTAATATAGAACCGCAGCAGCGTCACGACATGAAGATTGCGGAGGTTATGGCTTCAACACATGAGTGCCTCTGCTTCGCTTCTTTTATGTATGTATGTATGTGTGTATGCATGTATGTAACGGAGCTACTTTGTTTGAATTTTCGCAAGTTTATGGCAGCGAATCAACGATTACAGGAACGCAGACTTATCTGTTTGTAATGAAGATCCGGGTCTCTGTTTTTTTTTTTTTATTTTTTTTTTTTAAATTTATGAAATTGTGATGGTTGAAAATAATTGCTATAGAATTTTTTTTTTTAAAAAAGCACCACACATAATGGACAACACGGTAGTAAGAAAGTAGTGAATTAATTTTTTTATATTTAATTTTATTTATTTGTAAAATTTAATTTATCAATATTTTTTTTATTTTTATTACCTTACTTTTAAGTGTTATTTTTTTATCCAAAAAAAAAAAAAAAGAAGAATTGATGGTGAGAAAAATGCCTGGATACTATGGACATAAAACTGTCTGGCTATTGTGGTCTTCATCATGATCTTGACGTGGATTTATTGTGGGAGTATAGATTTAGTTGCAGACAGAGCCACTTTACTACCAAGTATGTGCACTTGCCACGTAATTCAAGGAAGCCTACATGGTTCACATATATATTTTTTTTTAAAAAGGAAAAAACAGTAAATGGTCATGGTTGTAGCCATTGGAAGCATGAGAATTTCATGAGTTGCTTTTGGAAGCCCTTTCAGACACGAGTCAGACTGCACGCGGATATGTTTATTAATTCAGTGAAAAATATATAATTAATTTAATAATATTTAATAATTTTTTTAATTAATATATTTATTATACTCTAACGATTTAAATACAGCGGAACCCAATTGCTTTTTTTTTTTTTTTTTTTTTTGTGAACAAAAAGAAAGAGCAAAGAAGGCTGAGCCAGCAGCGTTGCCCCCAACTGCGTTGCCAACAAGATTTTCTCACATTTTAAATGTCTATTTTGGCAGGTCTCTGGTTTTTCCAGTTATAGCCTTCTCCTCACTTCCCTTGTTGCCGGTGCTAAATTCGAAATTTTAAGTTTATTGAGACCACTTTTATAAGTTTAGTTAATGAACTGCTTTTTTACAGATTGTGGTCTCATTAATTTGCCGCCACATCATATAAGATTTCCTCCCTAATTAACGTTCGTTGAGATTGAATTGTATCCTTGCCTTGTTCTGGAACAGTCTATAGATTGCCTTAGATGAATTGATGCTTGTCAATGATTTTTATAGCTCTCAGCTCATGGGAAGAATTGTTGCTGACATGTTAGAGCAAATATGTGCTGATGGGTATTTTTTTTTTGCAGTAATCCTGTCCTTTGCTAACTAAATGGGATTCGATTAATTTTTTACTTTGCCTTTGGGAAATTCAATCTTGCTTCGTAGATTTTTAACGACTGTTCACTGCCTTTTAGTTGCATTTCTGTTAGTCATATGATCTGCTACAGTGAACATGTACACCATTGCTTAGGATATCTATAGTTGAAGGATGCCAGTAAAATTGCTCCGTAAATTATTTTTTTCTCCTCTCACGATGGCATCGTATGGAAATTTTACTTGCCAATTAGCCAGAATTATGTTTCTTCTGCGTTAGCACTTAAGCTGATTCTTTGATCGTTAATGCTTTCTTATGTTCTGCAGTTTCCAATGTCCTGACCTATGGAGTATTCAGCAGCAAGTTCAAGTTCAATTGTACTACAAACCCTCCTCTGTCAGAAGAAGCTTCTTTTGACCTTTTCAAGTTATAGTCAACATTGTCGGTTCTGCTCATATGTGTGGGATTATATGGCATAGACCACGTTCCTTGCGTCATTTTCATAAGGACATCCCACCATTTCGTAAGTAATTAGTCTTCATCAAATAGTTTGATTTAAGCGGTGGTTAGGCACTTTTGTCAGTAATTTCCGTTTTATTGGCCAGTAAATCTAATCTAAAATCAGAATTGATCAGATTATTTGTTTTTTGTTTTTGGGGTACAGCTAATCAGCTTCTTCACTGCCCACGGCCATGGAAATGTTCGACTGCACAAGTTCAAACCAAGTTGAAATAATAGATGTGTACACGGGGACATGTACACGAGAAATGTCGAAAATTTTCAAACATTTAATACTAGTTTTTCTACAGGTAAATTTATAGTTGTCAAATGTTCCATCAGAAAGTGTTAATCTATTTATCATATCTGCCATAAGTATTAATAATTTTTGTTTCCTGGGAAGAACAGAGAAAAAGTAAGAGAAGGTGAAAATGGAAGGGTCTGAAGCGGGGTTGGTTATGACTCCCAGAGCTTCAAAGCTAAATGCTAGACGAAAGTACGATGTTAGGTCTATCTAATACTGGCTATTGCTTCTCTTTTACTCTATTTGATCAAAAACAAAAAGGAAACCAAAATAAGGCATTCCATCTACGCTACTCTGTGTTTCGTATGTGGGAGAAGGACAGTCTAAATTGGGATAAAACATGTCCCTGAAGATTGCAGGAATATAAGGGAAAACCTCTACTATCATTTATAATAAAAAATGATCCTCACTTTTTTATTTCATTTTTTTTATTTTTGGTTTTCGCCAAGCTCTTGTTCTCTTGCGGACAGGACAAAATTTTGACAGGACAGAGTAAATATTTCTGAATGGAATTCACAAATTCTTCTTTGATAAGGCATCTCTTTCTTGATCAATTATTGAAATGTTTGTGTTTCTGTGCCCTTTAAATGTCTTGCCTGGCATGCCTTGACACATGAAAACGACGTAGCTGATAATAGAAATCGGAAAAGATAGGGGGCATGGTAGCTAAATAATATTTAAATGATATTTAGTTTGTGTAATAAGATTTATATTTTGTATAATTATAATAATTAAAAATAATATAAAAAAATTATTATTTTTTTATAATTTATATTTTTTAATTACAGTTATATAAAATATAAATTTTATTACTCAAATTAAATATCATTTGGATATTGTTTGGTTATCTGAATTTGGCGATGTAATGGGTCCGGAGATATAGAAATTCACCTTCACTACACACAGTTACTCTTTTTGCCAGCATGGAGGCTAGATCAGCCGCTTCTATTAAGGAGATTAGTGGCAATCTGTTTGTCCGATGATAATATTCAATCCACAATTAACAACTGTTTATGTAGCAGTTCGAATCTTAGAAAATGCACTTGTTGAGAGAAGAGAAAATTTATATTTGACTACCATTTTATGTAAAAAGAAAATATGAGTGGAATATATCCATTGTGTCCATTTGGCCAAAAATTTCGGAATGAAATTCCTAATTATTAGCCTTGACATTTCTATTCTCTTACACGTGTGAGAAGAATGTCAAGTTAAGCTCGGCTCTTTGTCTTTTATGGCAAAAACTATGTAGGGAGAGAAATTCCTAGTGTGGGGATATTCTGCCCCATGGATTTTGCCATATTCGATCCCTCGATCATCTGGTTCAAAAATAGCATTGGCGTGTGCATTTAAAAATTAAAATACACACACTCCGTTATTCATTTGCGCTTTTATCTTCAACCAAAAAAAATATTAAGAAATTATTCCGTCCAAAACATTAGACTATTGGGTGAGACTGAAAAATGGATTGTAAATTAAATACTAACTCACCCTTTCATGCGATAGCCCATTGAGTTGAAAGCGCATTATATTTGTAAAAAATTACAATTAAACATAAGGTCAACATGATTCAAATATATGATTATTTAGTTATAAACTTTTGATACTGTACTAAAAAACTATTTCATCAAATTGTTTAAAATGTTACATAGAAGTTTGAAATAGATTATGTATTAAACATTAAATGAAAACAGGCAACTAATCAAAAACTTATATTACACCGGCTTGAGATCTTAAATTCGAAGCTCAGTGGATTGGAATGAGGTGACAAGCATCTACAAAATGAAAGAGGACCACTAAGCTTAATTTGAAAGATTAGTGCTTTCTCTTCGCAACTTAAGTATATAATTTTTAATAAATTTTGTTACATTACGGTGACTTTTCTTGTAACAAATATTCTCATACATAATAATAAAAATTCTGCCAAAAGATGCTCCCATTTGCAATTTAAGAGTTGAAGGAATATCTCCTGTTCTGTCTAGGATTTCACTCGTATGTTATTCCTAGGCATTATTTCTCTTTAACGAGGAGGCAACCATTTTTTTATAATAAATTTTAAAAAAATAATGCCAAATGGTTATGGAACATGCATGGAATATATCTATTTGTATATTATTTTTGATAAAGAATATATCAATTGATGTTAGAAGATGCAGAATATCAAATCTAATGGAAGTTTGGAGGAGCTGTAAATTCTTTTTCGTATATGATTAGGTACTCTTTCTTTTAGATGTTGTGGATGAATTTTGACGTACAAGTGCTTGTTATCTTTTCTAGATTTTTTTTTTTTAAAGGCTCGGAATCAAAGAGCACAGATAATAAGAAACACTGCCCAGCTCCAAGGCGAGCTTAGTCAAAGGTCAACTTATTGGGTAATCTCACCTATGTCATTCTCACTTTCCTTTGAACCAAATGCGCCCTCTTTACAATAGCTGGGTGGTATTTTATTTGTTGGAAGTTTGTGTTTTACGTTTAAAATTAGATTTGTTTATTAAAATATTAATAGGGAAGGTCTGTTTACTTTATTGGTATTTGGACAGTGAATTTAGTCCATATAAAGTTTGTAAAACAGGTTGTTCAAATAAAATTACTCCAAATTTAGTTTAAGGATTCGATAATTTATACATTTACGATTGATTTTTTTTCTTGGTAAAAAAAAAAAGGGAAGCCTAATCAAGGGTTGGGTAGTTCACTATAAGTTGAAAATTTTGGCCCTCATTCTGTACTATGTTATGACCCTTAGCATCTAATCACAAATTTCTTTCCTTCTTTTCTCCTTCTTCTTTTCTTTTCTTTTTTTTTTTCATAAAAATTCTATAAATTAAATAACATTTGAAACGACGGTGGGTGTTGAAAATTAAGAGGCATAATTTTCACATAAAATTTATTGCTAAACATAAAATACTTCTACCGAAATTTGTGAAGTACTACCCTTCCCAAAATCATGAACAATGCACATTGAGAGTCACCTGTTTTGTACAATCCAAATAACTTAAGATGTGATAACAAATCTTAGACTTTCTGATCTCTTTATTATTCTCACAGTATATATATATTTTTTTATTTACAAGAGTGAGAGGAGAACTATTTATGTAGGAGTAATTTGGGATTTTTTAATTGCTCCCAGTAATAACTAATGTTCATTCCATTACTTATATCATGTGTATCAAGTTAGATAAGGTCAATCAATTTATTATGGGCATAAACTTGAATTCATAAATCAACAATCAAAAACGGAGGAGGAAGACGGGGAAAAAAAAAAGAAAAAGAAAAGATATCAGACAAAGGAGTCATCATGACCATCTATTTGTTGGCTAATTATAAACAGCCCTCTGGTCCTTTCATCATTTACCCTGAATGCCTAAAACAAAAAAGGAAACGTTATAAACGTGAATCGTTAACTTCACCATTGATCCAATTTCACCATACTTTAAGCCACTGACCATGAATTTTAACGATAAAATTCACTGAACTTTTAACTTTAGATTTTCTCCAATCTCAGCAAACCCCTTAATTTTGAATCTAAGATTGGATTTTTAATTCTTAAGGAAAAAAAACAGGCTCAGTATATTTTGGGCGCACCGTGCATATAACTGCATAAATCTCCCAATGTGGGCCCACACTAACGTGGGGACACTGTATTATATTGTACGTACGAATGGTTTTCAGTTGATACTTCCCCTGGATATAAAAAGACGTAAGGCCGTAAAAAAAAGAGTTGAAAGAAATGGAGACGACAGAGAATCATGTTTTGTAGTTTGTATCCGTATATACAAGTATGCTAGTTATTTTATTTTATTTTTTAATAAAAAGAAAGATAAATAGTAAGTATATTAATTATTATATTTATAAATAAAAGTTAAGATATCTTAAGACTAATCATATATTAACGAGTTTGAATTTAAATATTATAATTAAAAAAATTCAAACATAAATTTATATTAAAAAAATATACTAAATCATCACTAATCTATACCTCTAATGGCCTTAGCAGGCTAATTAATTTATTTATACATGTGTGAATAATGTCCGCTTCTTCTTGAAGACTCAAAGATTTTTTTTTTCATCTTTTTTTTTTTCATCATTTTATGATACTTCTAATAAGAAGGTGTGGCGGTGGTCCATCAAGTACACTGCTCATTTGCCTTGTATATCAAGCAACCTGTAATGCCTCTCTCTCTCTCTCTCTCTCTCTCTCTCTCTCTCTCTCTCTGTGTCTGTGCGGACATTCATGGCAAAAGAATCATGACCAGCACTTCAGCTCAAAACCCTTGTGAGTTCCGACCATGGCCCTTTTTCCTCTATATTTCCATCCCTCTATACCATATATAATCTCCCTTTTTACTCTTTAATTACAAACATTTTTGCTTTATCACATTTTTAATTAAGGCCAACTAGCTAGTGGTTAACTAAACCTTTTTTTTTTGTATGCCCAAAAAAGTAATCAAAATTTTCCTTGATTGTAACCATATTTGGTACCGTCTTTGTTACTCAAAGTCTACCTCCACGTATATGTACTTCATTATATTTCAAAGTTTTTTTTCTTTTCTTTGCCATAAAAAATACTAACTAAAAATCTTTTGATTCCATGCTATAATACAAAAATTAACAATATGGAGATGGGGTTATATAATTCGTGTTAATTGCTAGGTAGCCGCTTGCTTAATTTGCTTTTGAACGTGAAGGCCGTTTCATGCCTTTTGCTTTACTAGTCAAGGCGCTCGGGAACAAAGGTACATATATGAGAGAGGAGGCCTTCTGCTTTAGATAAACCAACTGTTTTTTTTTCTTTTTTTTTGGGGGGGGAATTTCTTTATCTCTCTCTCTCTCTCTCTCTCTCTCTCTTGCTATCAAATGTTTTCTTCTGTCTCTTTCCCTCTCTCTAGCCCTTCTTTCTCTCTCATAAACCGACTAAATACATGCGCTGCTTCTTAAATTAGCAAAGGCTTAAAGTTGGGGAGGTGAGTCTTAGCCTTGAGGGATACCTTTTCCTTTTTTCTCACTGGGCTTCAGTTAAAGTTGGGAGACTTAGAGGGATTCCCTGATGTTTTCAATGGTTAAAGCAGCAGGTTTATAGCTCAATCCCACTGTTACAGTTTCTTCTTTTTCCTCCTCCTCCTCCTTCCTTCCTTCCCTTGCTCCACCTTCCCTTCTCTCGCTTACACGACTTAACTTTCTTTCCTGAGGAAAAAACAAGAAAAAAAAACAAAGAAAAAGAAGAACTTTTTCATATTTCCTTCTCTTTGGAAGGGGTTTTCTCTTCAATTCTCATCTGGGTATTGCCTAACTGCATCTATTTTTAAGCGCACAGTTTCTGTTCTTGAGCTTTTTTTTTTTTTCGGGTCCAAATCAACTGCAAGTGTTTGAACTTTGAAGTTGTTTTTATCTATTTTTTCTTTTGTTGTGCATAGTAGTTAGATTTTCAATCCATTAATTAAAGACCCCATTTTTTTTCCCTCCTTTTTACATGTACATCTGTTTATTGTACTCTTAGTTTCTTATTGATTTATGCATAATTGGATCTTAAGATCGATGATTTTTTCTGTATAGATATTCAACGGGGGATATGAGTAGCGGCTTGTCGTATAAACCCGATTATTTCATCGAAAATTTTAAGTCCCTGAGAGAAAGAAGATATCAATAGTACTACTAACTTTGCCTGTGTTCTTGGGGGTCGAGAAATAGCAATGAGTAGAAGCAATTTGGGTTCCATCAGCAGCTCCGATCTCATCGATGCAAAGCTCGAAGAACATCAGATGTGTGGATCCAAGCAGTGCCCCGGATGCGGACACAAGCTTGAAGGAAAGCCAGTGCGTTGATTCTATTCTATACTATTAATATTAAAATTTCTTGTCATTAAATAATTAATTCTTGAGTTTATGATTTTAAATATTTATTTTTTTGCTTGAACTTGGATTTGAATGGAGTTCGTTTAGCAGGATTGGGTTGGTCTGCCAGCAGGCGTTAAATTTGATCCAACAGACCAAGAACTGATAGAACACCTTGAAGCAAAGGTAGAAGCAAAAGACATGAAGTCTCACCCTTTGATTGACGAGTTCATCCCCACCATTGAAGGAGAAGATGGGATTTGTTATACCCATCCTGAGAAACTTCCAGGTCCAGATTATTTATTTTCAATTATTATTATTATTATTATTATATTTGATTTCTTTTTTTTTTTTTGTGTGGATTTTCTGCTCGTGTTTGGTGCGACTTAGGAGAATTTTTGTGGCGTCACAGACTCACCGTTTTGTTTGTTACACCTAAGTCAACCTAACTTTGATTTTTTTGGTCGTTTTTTCTTGGCAGGAGTGACTAGAGATGGCTTGAGCAGGCATTTCTTCCACAGACCTTCAAAGGCCTACACGACAGGAACGAGAAAGCGGAGAAAAATTCAGAACGAATGCGACTTGCAAGGGGGAGAAACGAGGTGGCACAAGACAGGAAAGACAAGGCCTGTCATGGTGAACGGCAAGCAAAAAGGTTGCAAGAAGATCCTAGTTCTGTACACAAATTTCGGGAAGAACCGGAAACCCGAGAAGACGAATTGGGTCATGCACCAATACCACCTGGGCCAACACGAGGAAGAGAAAGAAGGAGAGCTGGTTGTTTCCAAGATATTCTATCAGACGCAGCCCAGGCAGTGTAATTGGACTGATAGGAGTGCAACAACGACGACGGGTGAAGGAAGCACCACCACCGATCCTAATGGCAGAAGAGATCATCACAGCGTCGTCGGTGGGAATTGTTCTTCAAAGGAAATAATAGTTCCTCAGAGAGATGAAATATCTGGAGATGCGGTTGCGGCTGCATTATCCGGTTATAGTGGGATTGACATTCAGCAATTGAAGTCTGATCATTTTGGATTCCCCCAATTCAGGAAAGGCTTTGATGAGGTACATGTCCTTCGTCAACAAGCGGTACTTTTCTAGAAAATATATAATTTTATTCATTCATTTGGCTTGTTTTCATTCAATATTTTTCAGGATTTCATGTGACTTTCAATATCAAATTAGTCAAAATATCACATAGAATAAAAGTAAAGAGTGTAATTCAGAAAAGCTCTGGGGTTACTTTTCTCAAATTCATTGCTTGCAAGTTCAGCATGAATGAACTTCATGGACCTCACCTGATTGTATTTGTCAGCTAACCATGCTTTTCTGATTTACCCACCAAATTAATTACAAGTAACATAAGAAATGAAATGAAACCATTGTTCTCCAAAACTGACTAATAAAAAAAAGACATATATATGAAGATGGAAATGGACTTTTTTCTTTTAAAAAAAAAAGTTAAATGTGAAGGGTGTACTTAAAATGGACATGCTAGCAAACTGGTTCATGGGGGACTAAATTGCGTCTGATTTCAGGTGGGAATAGGGGAGGCTTCAACAGTAAGGGAAGCCCCTCCTCCAGCATCATCAGGCACGTGCGATGAACAGCACCAGCAGAGGCCGCACAATGTGGCCCATGATCCTCATCATCATCATCATCAACATCAACAACAACAACAACATCAACAGCAACAACAACAACACCTTCATCCTCATCACCATCCTCCTATACAACACCAGATTGCTACTGCAGCCTTCCACATCAGCAGGCCTTCACATCCCATCTCCAGCATCATCTCTCCACCCCCATTTCATCAAACCTCCATCATTCTCGATGAGGACCCATACCATGTCTCCAGAATAATTCTTCAAAACGAAATCCAGGTAACATACTGAACTCATCACCTATCTATTGTCCGATTCACATCCAATCAATATCTTTTTTTTTTCTTTGATGGGACATTAAACTCTTTAACAGTTTCAAAGACACCCCATCTAGCCATTAGTCATACTGTCTTTATGGACATCAAGCATTAAACTTAGATTGGGATAAGATGATGTTAGAAGCCACAACTCTCTCTCTTTCTCTCTCTCATGTGATAGCATACGAGATAGCAACGTGTCTTGTAAAAGGTTGTCCTGAAACGAAAGTGGTGTGACTGAATTACAGTGTGAATTCAACTGGGGTCTAGGTTTTGCACTGTTGTTACATGTAGAGACTCCATAAATCATGCTGCTTTTGACTAACTTTCGAGTTTGAAGATGCATATGATGATCAAGGTTTTTTCTTTTTGACGAAAAAATACAGCAGCAGCAGCAGCAGCAGCAACAGCAGCAGCAGCAGCAGCAGCAGCAGCAACATCATAAACTGGGAGGAAGGTCTGCATCCGGATTGGAGGAACTCATAATGGGTTGCACTTCAAACGACATCAAAGAAGTGAGTATGAACTTTTTGACCCTGAAATCAATGAGCATTGTGTTTCTCATTATTCCAACTAAAGAAGAGAAAAGAAAGAAAAAGGTGCAGAGATTATTAAAAAAAATAAAAAAGAAGAAGACAAAAGAAAGAAAATTTATTCCTTCTCTATTCTCCTATTTTAAATTAAAGATGGAAACCCGAAACCTTTTCTTTTCCTCTTTATCTCTTTTGTTTGTTTTCACCCTTTTCATTTCCATCCATCTCTCGAAGGTTTTATTACTATGTGTTTACACTATCAGTATCACTATTTAGTAAAAGAGCTGTGGTGCTCGTTATGATCTCTGGAGTCTCTAAACTAAAGAGTGCCTTTTGGTTATTTGTTTAATTAATTACTTATTTTTTTTAATTATGTCTTTTGGGTAATTATTACCTCACTGGAAAGAGTTCATTATGCTGAAGAACTACAAATAGTGCAATGTAATTTTGAGGAAAAATAGAAAGCAAATTTATATATTGGCTAGTTTGTCACATACCCACTTATGTTTTCTTTTTTAATTTTTCTTAAAGAAAAATATTGCTTTTAAGAATTAATTGTTACCAAAATTAGCAGTAAGTAACTAACTATACACATTTATATTTTTTTTGCGTTAAATTTGTTTGGATTTCTATATATTAAATAATAAAATGTACTAATAGAAATAGAAAAGTCCATAAATTTTTTTCCCAAACATGCACATTTTTTTTAATAATTAATTAAAAGGTTAATGATAACGACTTGAAAACTTGTATCATGCGCTGTCCTCTCAACACATAGACAATCTGATTGTGGAGGAGATTAAAAAGGACAAAAGAGGCAGCTTCATTCATTTATTATGTTCTCATGTGAAAATCTTCTATTCAAACCCTAACCCTATTTTTTGCACATGCCTGCAAACAGGAGTCATCCATTGCAAACCCACAAGAAGCAGAATGGTTGAAATACTCTTCTTTCTGGCCAGACCCTGACAACCAGGATCATCATGGGTAGGAGTAAACATTTTTATACAGAAGAAAATAAATTAACAGCTGCCAAACCTTATATATATCAATATGGACACCATCATTCTCATCATCATCATCATCATCATCAGTACTTTGAGGCCATCCCTAGCTTGGAGTTTCTTTTCAAGAAGAGGCCAAGAACCCACATATATTTATATATATTTATATACCCCTTGCTCTCTTTCTTTCTTTCTTTTTATCTTGTGGGGGTGGGGGACCTTCCTAAGGTCTGATGCCCCTTAACTAAACTAACTGTGCAACAGTCCATGTTGGAAAGAAAGAAAGAAAGAACAAAAGAGAAAAAAGATAGAAAATCAAAGCAAAAGAAAAGAAACCCAAGAAAGGCTGCTCTCTACTGACACTAGAAGGGGAACCAAAGACCCAAAGCACAATCTCCGGGCATGAAAATCATCACCATTATCATTACAGTATCATCTTTATATCGCTATTCTTGTTATTTTTTTATTATTTTTAAGGCATTTGTATAAGTTCCCTTTTTTTTTTTTTTTGGTTCTTTGGAAAAATACCAAATAGTTTGTGGAAATTTCAGGAAAATCTTTGTTAATTGGTTGTGCCTACCCTTCTTTTAGGTGAAATACAAATAGATACTTATATGAAATCTTTCTTTTCAGAAATGGAAAGGTCTTGTCGGAATTGGTAACATTTTATTTCGTCGGTGCCTCACTTTTTACGCTTCTTTTGACCTGAGGTCCGGAAATTTGACACAGATTTTTCTTTGATATGTAATGCAAATGGCTAAAGTAAGGGATATTGTTTTTTTGGATGGTAAGCTAGATTGTCAGATTAACAAAAATCTTTGATTGATTTGTTATGTTGTTTTGGCCCCAATATAAGTCTGTTGCCAATGGAAATGTAATTAATGGGTTTACATTTATTATTATTATTATTACTTTTTTTTTGTCTATTGCCGAGCAATAATCTTTTCGGTATAAGGCCTATATACTAGCTGAACTAAGCAACCCATCCATTTTGAGACTATTAAAAAAGATGATAAGTAGCTATATTAAGCATGTATGTGGATAAATTTTTACCAAAAGAAATCTGTAGTTGGCAAATAGGGAGGAATATGTTCTTCACACTATTTGTCAATGTTTGATTCCTGTATTCGGCTCACAAGAAAGTGATATTACCTTTTATAAATCTGTCAACATACTTGCTTATATAGCATATCGTGTGTTTCAATGTGATATTTCGATTTTCTAATTTAAATAAGTCAAGCTAGCATACTTTCCACTGCTAGAGATGCCAATAGGGAAGATCTTGAATACAAGCTCAAAATCAATTCAATTTTCAACGAATATCAAATTCCAAAAATTCATTTTATAGATTTCGTATTTAAATTCTTGGGTGAAGGTGTGTGATATATGTATAAGAGCTACGTTATTGTTCAAGACTCAACTGGTGAGAATTATTGTCGTAATAATATGATTGCGATCGTCGATAAGGACAGAAAGCTAAACTCTATTTATACCTCATTTTTTGTGCTGATGTAATTGTGCAATCCCGGTTTTTTTTTTTTTTTTTTATATTTAATCAAGTTGTTACATTTTGAGAATAAAAGCGAATTGCCAAAATTTAGGCAGTTGGGAAGTGGTTTTAAGAGACTAAAAAGAAATAAATGCTGGAGAAAGAGAAATAAGTTTACTGAAAAATAATAGTATCTAGAAGGAAAGCTGCCTAGTTTACACTTGAAACTTAACCCTAAAAGCTGATCGGAGGAGGAACTGGGGGCCAAGATGAAAAGCTCGATAATGGTGAGATCCAAATTGGCTATATTGAGAAATTCGGATGGGTAAATTAAGGTGTTCGTATTTGACAAATTAAATCTCGACTTATTGTGAAAACTTTGGGAGGCCGGAGCATAACTTGCCTCGACCCCTTGGTTTGGTTCATACAATTATGTTAATGCTAGATAAGACTATAGGCAGAAATTCCATAACATAACCATTTGAGTTGTAACTGACTTGATTGAGACACTTCAAAGGCAAATACACATTACACACACATTCTCTATTATTAATTAAAATCATGTATCATAAATTAAAAATTATGCAATCACCGATCATAATAATACAACGTGTAAGTTCATACCTGATATGCCTTAAATTAGCCACATATATATAATCTTACCGTAATCCTTTCATGCTTTTCGAAACTAATTTGACTAAAAGAAGTATGCTCAGGGTGCTTGATTAGAGGGAGGAGAAAAATCATTCCACGGATAATTAAATTTTGTCTAATTACGTGATCTTAATCAGCCACCTTTATTGTCTGACTCACTGATTGTTCATGCTTAATTATCTGCATGTATACTGTGGCATACATCATTCTGGATATAGAACGCTTAAAGGGAAAAAAGATACTTTTCGTGTCATAATTCAGTCTTTAAACTAAATCTGACCCACTCTTTTTTTTGGGTATCTAGAATAGAAAACTTGTCTCATTTCCAAGCTTTTTCTCATTCACGATGCACGCTGCGGTCAGAATACGGTATTCGCATCATTACTAATTAATGGAAAACCTACTTGGATTCACTTAACGAAGCACACAGCGCACAAAATATATGACGCCAGAATATTTTACTAATGTATTGTTAAGTTATAAATTATATAATAAAAGTATTTTTTTATTTTTATAAATTTTATAATTTATTTTAAAATTAAAATTTAAAATCTTTAAACTAAAAATTTAAGTCATAATTACTACAATATTACTAATTATGAGATCTAAGATAGAGACATTTGAACTCTTATTTTAAGTTTAAAGTTCACTCTTAAATCTTAAAAAAAAAAAAAAAAAAAAGGGAGTTTAAGTGAACACATAAAAAAGAAAGTGATTTTTGTTGGATTTAAAAGGTGTGAAAATTACTTTTGTAGGTCCCTAACGTGTCTTGTGTCATTCATGGTTTTTAACGTGTTGTCACATGACGACATGATTGTAAATTTTCCATCAATTTAAGAGTAAATATTGTGACACAAAGAATAATAGAATAAATGACACGCAAATATAAAATCGTCCGAATAAAACTAAATTATGGAGTCAAAATATACAGTCAGATATCACTTTATTTCTCTTTTTCTATTTTCTTTTTTCATTTTTATTCAATGAGTATTCTCAATTCCTAATCAAAAATTTTCATTTTTCTCAGCATTCAGAGAAACAAATTACTGTACGGACAGGCGATTTGGAGGGGCACAAAATTTGTTAGACGTGTTGTTTCTAGCCTTCACCTATCCCGATCTATTAAATAAATAAATAAATCTAAGTACCCCACATTCAGAATGCGATGGCCCACCGAAGCAATGTGATTAGATGATCTCTCCATCTTAATCCACATGTCTCCATGTCTCACTGTTTTCTTTCTTTCTTTCTTTTTTTTTTTTTTTAAATTTCTCAAGAGATTATGAAATCGCATTACCGAGACAATCTAGAAAGCACTAACAAACAAGAATAAACGGACTTGATTTGCTATTGAATACAAGGCATAGGCATTGACGTATGCGTATATATAAATATAGAAAGTAAATTTACTTTTAGGAATGGTGAAAGTGAAATTCGCTACTTTCAATTTGATGCCTGCCCACTACGTACCCAACCCAAGACGTCATTTCTATTTTCTCACCAACTTGCCTTTTCGCCTATGATTGATTAAAGCCTGGGAAGCTTTGGCAACTTTATATCGGCACTTAGCTTTTGATTTAATGGGGTAACCACAATAGGTTTTTGTGAAGAACATAAATCCAACAATAATGTCATCCTCCTAAATTAATCCACTATATATATTCTCTTTCTTGTCTTTTTGTTTTACACGAATTTTACATTATTCGTGAATTAATCTAGATTATTCTCTATTTTCACCGTATTTCAGAATTTTGATAAATAATATCAGATGCGAGCTTACAATTTTATTTTTTTTTTAGATTATATACTAGGCTTCATAATAAGGTATGACAATTTGATTACTCCTCTTAATTATCATTTTTTTTTTCAATATCCTTTTTATTTTAACTTTAGTCAACGTGCTAATGGGGCAAGGGTGAGTAACGTAGACTTAGAGTTTAGTACACCACTGTCGAATATCTGTTTTTTGTCCGCTCAAACTTCACATCATTGAGTCATTGAGTGCATATATAGTCTTGTAATTGAAGTGTTTTTACATACATACTCTTCAAAGTAAAACGGGCCAAGCCGACCAGGCCTTCTCCGTTTGTTTGTATGGCTAACCAAAAATGGGGAAGTTTATGAATTTGCGGTTGGATTGAAAATCCGGAACCTTTGTAATGTAGTTACGTAAGTGAAAGAAATCACATTTTAAGTCTGTCGCCCTCTTTTGTTGTTAGTTACTTGGGAAACTTCTTCACAGCTTTATTCTATTCCATATTCGAGCTTTCTTGCATCATTATTGCAGATCGTAGCCAATGTGGTTATTATCTATAAACAGAGAGAGAGAGAGAGAGAGAATAACGTGCATGGTATCTATCTTTTTCATTCATGGGACGTACATGGGATAAAGTTAAAAATAAACATAGAGGCTAGGCACCTTCATCGCAGTTTCTGAAGGGAATAAAGAGGGAACAGAAGATTGAGCTGGGACAAGAATAACCTTTACCTTTGAGTACATGACCCTTTCTCGTTGTTGGAAACGAAAATGCTGTAGTTCCCTTATATTTTTCCTTTTTCACTTTCACTGGATGTGACAGTTCATGCGCCACAGAAGAACTTCCCGATGATATATTTCACGTGAGCATCTGTAGATTTCCATTTCTTGAAGCTGAGAATAAATAAATTGATAAATAATTTGGAGAACTGCCCATAATTCAAAAAAAATTTGTTATGGAAAATTATTTTTTATTATTTTTTTATAATTATTAATAAAAATTAATATATCAACAATTTAATGATAAATTTGTAATATATTTGACTTTTATTTTTTTAATAATTAATTAAAACATATCACATGTGTAGCAATTGCAAAAATAAAAGTAAAAAGTGCCGATCACTAACAAAATCTTTTAAAAAAAATCTTTTAAAAAAAATCTTCAATTGCAATGTAAAAATGAGCTCTTGTTTGTTACTGTTACATTCGTAACTTAATAGAGCTTTTGAAGAGCGGATAATTGTCAACAAATTTAATTAACAAATTATATATATCCAAAGAAAAATTAGGGCTCTGTCAAAAAAAAAAAAAGAAAAAAGAAAAATTAGGGCGACACGCCCCAAACGGAGAGAGGACATGTTCCACTGTAAAATGAGGCAGTCCCACGATAAAACCAGCCCCATATTTTAAGGGGGCCACATCCTCTCCTCATGTGGGGTGCGGCCCCCTAATCAAGCGTTACATATACACACACATAGTATATACGCATATTAGTGTACAATACATAGGGCGAGCGCCGTCATTTCGGTTTTCATCAATAGAAAAAAAAAAAAACAAAAATCAGGGATATGCTTTGCCATGTGGATTAAAATAATGCAATTTGGTTAAATGCCAGAGATTTTTAAGTAATAAAGCATGCATTCGATGCGCAGCCTGTCACTTCTTAAAAATTAAAAAATTAAAATGAGGATTGCATGGTAAGATTAACTATTATTAGAAGGCTTGGATTCCATCAAGACAATAGATTGTAAGGTTTGATACCTTGAGAGTAAGGTCTATTCCAAAAAAAAAAAAACAGCATTCACAAATCACAATAGCGTGGTGGGCTCAACTGGGAATGCACCCAGAATTGATACTCAGAGGCTGCAATATTTTATTATTATTATTATTATTTTACAAAACTAAAATTTAGATCAAAATAAGTATTATTTAAAATTTAAAATGTAAACTCCACGTATAATGCTCTAAAAACAAAGAAAAAACATTATTATACTCCATCGGTGTAGACGCAATTGAAGAGTCTCGTACTCTACTTTTTCCTGAGGTGGTAGAGAAGTAAATTACTGCTGGACTTAAGTAGCGGATGCTTTAATTTGCAGGTAGCTAGTAATTTTCTAAAATAAACAAAAAGGCTAGGTCCAATGTAATTACAAAGGAAGGTGGCCCGGGGGATAATAAATAGAGTGGGGATCAGAAAGAACCACATGCAATACAAAAAAATAACAATAATAAAAATCACTAAGATAAAGGGATGAAATGCCTAGTTCATCCTAAAAAAGGTGATATTCAATTCTTTCGCTTTATGGAAGATTTTGGGTGCTTTTTTGTAAGTAGCAAAATTGCAAGGTTTTCTGGGTGTGCCAGAGATTTGGTCCGATAAAGAAGTTGCAGGAAGAATTGTTAGTGCAAGGAGGAATATCACAACATGGAGCAAACCAACTTTTTGGGATTCTTCAACCGGGGCTCAGCTACTTTCCAGACAGTACGTAGCTGGCCCACTTCTTTTCTACTTCACTCCACCCTTCAATTTGAATTAGGGAGGATAATACTTATTTAAATATTAAATTTTTATATATTTTTATAATTAAATTTTAAATTATTTAATTTTTTTAATTGAATTATATATTTTTAAAATCTTTTACAATTGAATTTTTTTATCAGTTTGATCATTAAAAATATATTAGACCTAACGATCAAATACTTTTCAAAATCGTTAGGTCAAATACATTTTTAGTAGTCAAACGTATGCAAGGACTCAATTATAAAAAATTTAAAAGGTATAAGACTTAATTATAAATATTAAAAATGTAGGACTTAATTCCAAAAATCCTTAAACATTTAATACTTAAATGGATATCATCCCAAGCCTAATTAGTAAGGGAAATAATAGGGGTCTTCAGTTCTGATTCTCGCTTTAGATGTGCACTTCGGCTGTTGTCTTATTATGTCACAAAGTCCATCAAAAATTTTGTATCACAGACCATTTTACGCAAAGCCGGCTGCTCAACAATCAACGAAAGTCGCATAATTCCTTGAAATAAGCCTAAGTATGCCTTCACGTTTTGCATTGTGACTCGGCCAATTGTGAATGGTAGAGGTACAATAAACATGATGCGACGCCTGGGGCCTTAGAAGTTGGTTACGTTAGGAGGGTTTGGTTAGCATTCCTTTGACGGGGTAGCCGTATAAGCAACCAAATGATTGGTCACTCCAAGGGTTAAGGGTATAAAAGTCTAACGAAACCAGAACAAGACTGAAATAAATTTTATGTTATTTTAGTAGTTGGGCCATAAGAGCATAGAACAAGATTATATGTGTAAAAATTGATGATAGCTTTAGACAACAGGCAACAAATATTTTACTAAAAGACATCAGTTTAGGATAGGAATTTGCAAGATTCTTAGGTTTCAAGTTTTAACGCAATACCGTGGACGGGGATTGGGTCATAGTTTTATTATCATAATGCAAGTGTGAATGTGTGATGATAATTCTATCATAGATTGGGCTAATTAAACGAAAGTTACAATCACCAATAAAGAGGAGCAAAAGGCAGTGTTACCATAGGCGATGATAACTTGGCAGTAGGGTTGATAACGAGGAAGGTCGGTGACGAAATCTATTTATTAATTTCATCTTTGTCTCTATCTCCGTTCTTAGCGGGTATAAAATTTTAATCTTCGTCTTCATCCCCACTAGAGAATGGAGATCTCTGCTCATGCCTCATACCCGTTCAAATGAAAATTAAAAAAATCATATATTATTACAGCTCAAATTACTTGATATACGAGGTCAATGACAACCAGTTATCTATGTTACAAACATCCTTTGACTTAAAAATATATGTTACAAACAACCAATTCAAACATCATTTGGCTTTATAGTAAGAATTAGTAACACAAATTAAGATCCTATAACTTGATGCACAATATGTAGTAGAAAGTATTCTTTACTTCAAAAAGATTAAAAAAAAAAAAAAAAAGGTCCTAAAAGTTAACAACCTAAACCCCACATAAGTTCATACCGCACAAATAATGAGGTGGAGTTTGTACAGCATAAGAAGTTCTGTCTCTTCAAATCACATCTTGCACAATGTTCTTAGCAAGTAATTGCTAGAGGATTAAATCAGTGTGTATCTTGTAGGAGTGTGTGAGGGAAAAGCGAAGTTAGTGTTTCTGTATGCCTATCAGCAAGGGTTATTAGGAACTACGCCTTTTTTCTTTTCATGTTCATGGAGTGTACAAGAAACAGATCACTAAGGTTCAATCTTTTTCGCTATAAACTCTTGGGGGAAGGGAGGCAGACTATACATGAAAAAACACCCAACTTACACATGCTCTGAATTTGATTCAATTCATCAAATTTTAACAAAAACACCACCTTATCCAATGTTTTCCAATCAATCCAGAGAATAGTAGGCATTCATCACACAGTAAATCTCAATGGATATAAATGTGGCTTGACAATACAAGTTAGTGCACACACACGCGTGGATGATGGTCTTTTTCCAACAAAACCAACAGTGATTAGCGATCAAGAATCCCATTTCTTTTCTTTTGTCATCTTTACAGTTTAAGTAACCCAAATTCAAGTGACAAAAATTGTCTACCCAATTCTTCTCTTTGGTGTGAATTCTCCTCTTTCATGAACACACCGTAACCAATGTTGTAGAATTTCGATGAATTGAAAAGAATGTTGCAATAAACAATTAAACCACAAAAGAAACAACAAGACGAAAGAAAAGATAAGATCTTGGCACCTAGGTCTTGTTAAAGAATACTTAGGTTTTAGGGTTAACAACTTAATCCCTTTTGCCAATGATGGAGATTTGGAGTGTGAAGACTGAGGCACCCGGAGTCACCTACAATAGAGGTAATCGGAGTTAATGTCGAAGCTGGAGTGGGCAGTGCAATGTTACTAATCGATATTTTTAGGCTTTTGACGTTGAAGAATAAGGGTAATAAACATTAAATAATAAAAACAAATAAAGATTAAAAAATAAAAAATAAACAGAACAAGTACAGTAAGGGTATGGGGAGGGGATGGTAAAGCCACCTCTATTCCCATATCCACTAAAAAAGTACAAGAAATAGATATCTAGCCTCATTTCCCGGTCAACTAGCTTTGATTCCATGCCCGTCAGAGTGGATAGAGATAATTTCCAACGAGTACGGGTAAAACTGTTATCCCCACTTTGCAAAATTTTAACCTTAACACAATTCCAGATATCGGTGAGCGTTTGACATTATAGGAAGGTTGTTTTGTTTGAGTATGGGAGTTTTCGAAGACCTTTCCCTCTAGGTCAGGTATCGGCTGCGCGTGAAGCCTAAAAACTGTGATTTCGCCGAACCACTTTGCCTTTCTAGCAGTTCCCTCAAATACACCCTGGGAGGCGAGAGCTAGCTTAGTTCAGGCTTCTGGATGCAGCGGCCAGTTGGCAGAATTCGCTGCTGGTCTTGGCATAGCAGTGTTGGCCGGGAAAAGGACAAAAGATTGATTAAAAAAACAAAACAAAAAACAATAATCAAGTGCCATTATAAAACCAAAACCCAGAGAGGAGAAGCAGCGCAAGAATATCAAATCGATTGCTACTAATGCACTAACAACTTGATGTCTTAACTTGACACAATCACTATTTCTTGCTCAATTACATTGAATTCAAAACAAGTCCCAAGGACTGCTCATCCGATATATAAGACTGCCTCCATTTTGTTACCAGAATAGTAACTGTTTGCTACCTGGACGATGTCCTTTAGATTCATATCCATCAAAATCCAAGCTGCTTTCTTAGTGTAGCTATAGCAAAGGACAGACAATGGGCAGCCAAAAACCAAGCGAGGCCAACTGAAAACTGGTATTCTTTCAAATGCTACTGCCAAGCCCATAAACAGAGAACAAGGGAATTATTTGCAAATAACTACAAGAAGTTGAGAATGATGCATTGGGTTATGTACAAGCCACACTGCTAGGGAGACGTGCAGACCATTCTGGTCATCTGTCAACTATGGCTGCCATGAGATACAACATACAATTTTCCATCTTTTTTCTTTTCTGTACAGATACCTGTCCAACTTCTGAATTCAATTCATTATAATTTTCTATACACTGGCACTGCATAACATTTCACAAAAATTTTAATGCTCACCAGGCGAATGGCTCAAGCAGAAACTTTCAAACATGGAAACAGGCAGGACAACCTGGCCATCATGGGTGCTCTGGCCTTAATCCTAGGGAAAACAACCAGTTCCTTACCAGCACCACCATTATTACGTGTGGCATGATATCCTTCAAGGTCTGCCTTAGTAATTAAATCCACATCCCCTGAGGTAGAGTTTACGGCAGTAGTATGTTGGCGACTACCGTATTCCTGGATGGCCTGCTCATTACAGGAAAGTAAGTGACGTGCCAAGATTCTGAAAGAAATCATAGGTCAACAAGTATCTTCAAAGAGATAATTTGAAAATCCTAGCCGTGCAGTTCCTTAAGATAAATGCAAGGGAAACCAGATTTACAAACATTGAAAGTTGTTTATGATATTTTACCAATAAATCGACATCACATGCAGCTCGCTTACATGACAAAAATTTGTAAATATGAACCCCATTGGAAAGAAAAGATAAACCCACCTAATATTTTACACTTTTCCACCAAAATGACCTCCCATATAGAAAGAAATGGGAACCTCTAACAAGAATTTTCAGAACATCTAACGATATATTTCACATCTCCATAAAAATTGTTTCAAAGCTATCCTATCAATTACCTTCCACTGTGAAGGGGCAAGTAACACTGGAGGTCTTATAGACCGGACGTACTCCAGGGCAGCCAATGGTGGCATGTGCTTATACTTTACCCGCAAAATGTCAATTGACACAATCCTACAATGTCAAATGACTAAACAAGACTCTCAATGACACCTTTGGGATTGGAGGCCAAACAATAATTTTTCAACAGACCAAAAAGACGCATTGAAGGGTTTAAAAAAAAAAAACCAGATAGCAAAGCACAATAGTTGTGCTCCTTCCCCTCCCAGCTTTACAATGAACATGAGTAGTTCTACTGCAAGATGCATTCTCTATGATCACGTGGAAAAACGAATATTAATTAATCATTCATTCTTCCATGTCAAGTAGACAGAAGAAAGCTGAAATAGTACTTGTAAACAGATAATCCTCAATGCATAAGTATCCTCACTGTGAATGAAGTTCACAGCTCCGCTAATATCTGCAAAAGAAGGAGCAAAGAGATAGTCTCTCGCGGGGATTACCAGGTGCTCAATCCCATGAGCCTGTAAACCACAATATAACGAACTAGTCCAAAAGTGTCAAACTTGGAATGCCATTCAAAGTGCTATCAAAAGATTATGTCACAAGGAAATCTTGCAATAAGAATCAGTACTACACGTTAACTGTCAATTAACACAAATCGAAAATGTCACCGCCATTCTCTTTCAGAAATAACCAAAAATAAGCAGGCAAAGAAAATAAAGTTGAACCAGACAATTGCAATTTCAAGACTCTTGAATTGGAAAAAAAAATGAATATGAGGAACAACATTTTAACAGTTCTGTTCCAAAAAACAGATTTACGGTGTAGAAGATGAACCACACAATACAAAAGAGGACGGAAGCAGAGTTTCATATGGTTCATTGAGAGTAATAACAGCGCCAACTACCCAACTGCTTCAGCCGCGGAACATCCTTGCGGAATGGAACCGCGCCCAGCAAAAGATGCAGCTACACAGATCGTGAAACCATAACGACTAATCATCTGCTAAATAAAGCTAAGTAAACAAAATTATTATGTGAACGAAATCCGAAATTAACATATATATATATATATATATATATATATATATATTAACGAACCAAAATCATCAAAAACTCCGAAAAGAACCTGGTCGACTTGGTCCCACCATCGGAACACCGGTTCGACTTTGTTCCCGCAAAACATTGTACAAAAGAGTCGGGTAAAAGAGGATCCGAGCACCCGCTCCGACCAGCGCTCTGTTCGCGTTTAGCTTCACCGTCCGCTTCGTGTATACGCCGTCGTTTTTCTCCTCCGTCGCGTTCTACCTCGTCCAACTCCTCGATCTTCATCTCAGAAATTCGATAATAATTTGCTAGTCCTTGATCAAAAATAATAATAATAATAATTTGCTAGTCATTTTCATTTGTGATCCGAGTAAATGTAATTAAACTGAACATAAATTTCCCATTTATTTCATAGGAATTTATTTGTTTCTTAATAATTAATTGAAGATACAAGTACACGCAAATGAAAAAACTAGTCATTCATTGTTTTTTTTTTATTTTGCTCTGATGGAGTGCAGCAAATTTGCAATCTTTCATGGATTAAAAAAAACGCCTTTTTTTTTAATCCGTTTGATTCAATTGATTACGAATAATTTTTTTTTATTTATAAAAAATTTTATTAAACATATAAGGAGAGATAATATAAGAGAAAAAAAATAAAATTAATAAAAATTAAATATTTATCACGTAATTGAGGAACACTCTACATAATTATTAGAACAAATATACAAACTCAATTTATTTAATACATTAGGAAGGGGATATGTCCAGACTGGGAGTTCACTCCTTATCACTTGGGCTGGATGCCCGCCACATGCTCATTGAAATCATACCTGCACTCCAATGTAAAGTTCGTCGGCCCAACTTGAACTCATCTAACGCGAAATTCGGGCTGAATTGGGCTCAGTTAGGTTGATGTGGGTCGGCCCATCTAAAAAAACCTCAGTTCCTTGTTAATCACTTTTTTTTTTTTTGGACAACTCGTCAAACACGTTAAGGAAGCCTCTTCTGAGTTCTGAACGTCTTAAAAAATTAATATAAAAAAGAATTTTGATATATGGGCATAGAAACTAATCAGAGATTAGTCACAAACCAGTATTATTTTTATTTTTTAAAATTAAATTTTAAATATATTTAATATTATTTTAAATATATTTAATATTAAATTAAAATTTGATTTTTAACCAAAAAAAATGAGTGACACTAAGAGAATATGAAAAAAATACTTACAATAATGAGTTTATCCTTTAAGAAATTCATTTTTTAAAAAAATTAAACTCTAAATATATTTAATGTTACTTTAAATATACTTACTATTACGCCAAATTTTGATTTAAAAAAACATTTTTTTCAAAGTCTTTTTTTTTTGCTAAAAACAAATTTTGTATTGTCTATAACTATTTTTTATTTTTTATGTCTTCTTAATTTTGTTTATAAAAAATTTCAATTTTTTTTTTATTTTCCTAACATCCTCTATGGCCCGAAAAATATGCCAGAGAGCAGCAGATGATATTAGAAAAATTAAAGAAAAAATTGAAATTTTTTGATTAAAAATTAAGTTTTAGAATAATATTAAATATATTTAAAATAATACCTATAAACATAATGTATTTCTAATCAATTCCTGATCGGTTTCTCTATTTATGTACCAATGCTTATCCTAGTAACATAACAGAACAGAAGAGCTCTCTCGAACTGTCTGGAAAGCGGGGTGGGGAGTACGACGACGTATAGCACCGAGGTCGTACAAAGAAGGCGGTGGATACGACACGTGATATCAACGTTACAATTTTGGCTCAAATTAGGAATGGAGCCTGCTGCTTGAAATGAATGGGCACCAATTTTGAAACCGCACAAAACGGACGGCCCGCAAAGCATCGATCACTGGATCCGATCCGATCCCAATCCATCCTCACAAATTTTATTCAATTCAAACGCCTCTCCCCCGCACTCCTCGCTTCTACATTCATGTCATGATCCAAAAATTAATATTCAATTTCCCCCCATTAATTTCTCGTCGCCTCTGCTATCTCTGCACCACCACAGCCAAAAAATAAAATAAAATAAAAAAAAACCAAATATTCTGGAAGCGTAAAGCCAGTACTGGTGGAAGAGCTGGAGCATCGGATAAAGATAAATAACAAAACGAAGCAATAAGAAGGAGCAACAGGCAAAAAGAGGCAGAAATCGAAAAGATAAAAACAAGAGAGGAACTGAAACAGAGCGGAGTGGAATTTTGAAGAAAATAAGGATAAAAGACTTTAAAAAAAAAAAAACAATTTAATTTAAGATGTCGTGGCAAACTTACGTCGACGATCATTTGATGTGCGACGTTGAAGGAACAGGCCACCATCTCACAGCCGCTGCCATTGTCGGTCATGACGGCAGTGTCTGGGCCCAAAGCTCCTCTTTCCCTCAGGTGATTTCCTTTTTTATTTATATTCTGGTCTGGTCGACGATCAGGTGGTTGTTTCTATTGAATCTGGAGGAATGCGTTTTTGATTTGTTGATTGCATGCCCATCATTAGCTATTATGTTACCCTCTCTTTTTAGCCATTATTCTCAGACCGACCGATTGATCCTTTTCCGCATACAGATAAAAATATGTCCCTTTTTCCTCCTCTAGATCCATTTATAACGCTTATATTTCTTTGTTTCCTCTCGTCTAGAATCACTTATAACATTTTTTTCTCCATAGTAACTTTACAAATAAATGTAACGACGAGAAAAGATTCATCTAACTACCGACCTTAATTAAATTTTAGATTAAGGTTTTGTCATTGTTATTGTTGTTGTTGATGTAGCGAGCCTATAAATAGCAATTTTCTCGTAAGTGATTGCCTTGAATTATATTTGTTTGTTTGTCATAACCTGGAATATTTCTTTCTTTATTTGCAGTTGAAGCCTGAGGAAATCACTGGCATCATGAAGGATTTTGACGAACCAGGTCACCTCGCTCCTGTAGGATTGCACCTTGGGGGAACAAAGTACATGGTTATTCAAGGAGAGCCAGGAGCTGTAATTCGTGGGAAGAAGGTGATGGACGATACCCCCGATATGCTCAACCTTATCAACATTGCTATTCATGACCAAACTGTCTTGTATTACATTATAGTGGGAATTCTTCATCTGCCTTTGGGGATTTTTCGGGTCTTGTGATTTTTTTTCCGAAGGTTTTAAGTAGTTTAAAGTTGAGATTAACGTTTTCATCACTTATGTTTTATTGCTTATTATGGACTGATAGAGTCATAACTTTCTTTAGTGCATTTTTGTTGGTAAATATTCAAGTGTTGGTGGTGCTTGAAGTTGCTGGGATGAGATTTTTTATGTGTATTCAGTAACAATATCTACCCTTTTGTTTTGGCAGGGATCTGGAGGGGTTACCATAAAGAAGACGGGCCAAGCTCTTGTTTTTGGTATCTATGAAGAACCTGTCACGCCTGGACAATGCAACATGGTTGTCGAGAGGTTGGGAGATTACCTTGTTGATCAGGGGCTGTAGGCCTAGTCTCCCATTACCCATAATATTCCATTTTCGAGAGTACTTCTGCTTTTTTCCCTGTTGTCTGGTTTCGATTTTTTTTATTTTTTGGGTCTATTGATCCCGAACAGGAGAAGATCTTCACCCTTGGTGACATTTCTATCATTGAGCCAAATTTAGTGGCAGTCAAGATGCTGCAGACAATAACTAGTCGATAACCAAATTTGGCTGTTTATGTGACTGGCAGTTTGGCTTTTTTTTTTGCCCTGATGTGTGTCTCCATTGATGTGTATTTCTGCACTTTTGTTATCGTGTTTTCTTGGTGCGATGAATATGAATTTACTTTTTGAACACTTGCTGAAATATATCCTGGAATTGCATCAGAAAGCAGTTCACTTCCCATATATTCGTGCTTAGTATGCACAATTCTCACATATCCTCCTCTGGAAGTTCATTGGTAGTCCATTTTTCGCTGTATAGGTGGATAAGTGGAATCAGGGAATGCCTTGCGACCATTTATTGTATGATATTAATTGCCACCCCTGGTTTCTGAACGCCAGTTTTATGAGGAAAGAATTTATATGTTTTGAAAGGCGCAAAATGCACAAGTGCCAGTATCTTGCGAACTTGCGAAAAGGAAATGCACCATTTCTGAGTTAGTACTCCGAAACCTGTCCAATTCGGATGCTTAATCAACCAAGTCAACCCGCGGTTAATTCCAAATTTCCAATACACGAAGTAAGATATCGACTCTTGGTAACAGAGAAATTCATGTTCGAAATGCTTTTAGCGATTGAAGGTTATCCTCCATGCACAAGCAGAGAAACCTGAACTATCAAGTGTCGGTGAGAGGAGAGGGGGAAAAAAATTATCAAAGCTTGGACCCATCTATAATCATTTGGACAATAGCTGCTTTTAAAAGGGATAAAGTTTGGAATAAGCTTTTGTTGACCGGTAGTATTTTTATCAACATGACGTCTCACAAGTCGCGAAAGCATATGCCCGCCTAATTGCCGTCTTGGGAAGGCGATGGACGAAGAAAAGATACCTTTTCAACGTATAAAAAGGAAAAAATTCGAGATTAATGTAATATATACGGATTTTAAATATAAAGTAGATTTTAATTATCAATGTATATAATGCTACGTTTAGTAATTATTATTCAACCAATCATTCCTTTAATTAGATGAAATTATATATATTACAATCACAAACGTTGTAGAAGAAGATTAGTTTTGCATTATTTATGATTAAGGGGATGTTTGGGTAAACTTTTAAAGGGGTGTATTTACATTTTATTTTTAAAAAGTAAGAAGATAGGTGTTTAATAAATTTTTTAGTTTTGCTGTTTAATTATATTTATTTCCTTATATGACTCTCTAACAGCAGTTAATTAAAAAACAGTTTCAGTCTACTTTTTACGACTTTTTGAATTACTGTTTACTTTTTAATATTAATAATAATTTATATAAACTAAATTACCTTTACAGAATATTTGTATGATTTTATTATTATTTTTTTTACTTACCACGTTAATTAGATATATTAATCTATTTCATTAATATTTATATAAATTCAATATTTTCTTTTTTCAACTATTCTTAAATAATATTTTTTTCATTTCAATTTTCTTTAATATTGACACTTATGAAAAAATATCAAACATTATAATTTTATCATCTAATAAAAATTAATATTTTTTTTTAAAAAAGTTAAAAATTAAGTAGAACAATTCTCAATATTATTTATAAAATATTATTCTAAAAATATAAAAATAAAATTTTCAATATAATATATTTACATAAATTAGATGTCTAAATTATACATTTTATTATTCAACATTAACAGAAAATATAAAATTAACCAAATATTTTATTAGTTTTTTTCGGTAATCAATAACAAAAAAATATGAATCAGCAATCAGTAATAATAATCCGTAACAGCAATTATCAATAGTAATATTTAACAAGTAACCCAAACTGGGCCTATAGCTCTTGCATATTGGCACGCCTTCATTTTTATTATTTTATGTAGTGACTTCCATTTCTAGCCATGCCTTCTAATTCGTTGCATCATTTTATCTTGTATTTTCTATAATGAGTATTTAGTTTATTTTTGCTTAATATGATGAAATAAATTTATTTTTTAATAAATATTTATTGTCATCTTATATAATAGTTATTCAACCATTAATTTATATTTTAGGCATTAGTTTGCTGGACAAAAAAAAGCTGAAGTTTAGTATATTGCCTTATGATTTTATTGTCTGTGCTTGATATCGTAAATCAGTTACTTGTATCTTTTTTGTCAAGATTAGATTTGAAAATTATATTATTATAATATTTACTAATATCATTTTCACGTTTTCTTACTTTATTCTATATTGTTTGTTCTGTGACTTCTTTCTGTACTGAAGAAAAAACAAAAATACAAGAGTACATTTTGTTTTCTTTGCACAAAATAATGGAAAAAATGATAAGAGTTTGACATTAATATTGATATCAAAAGCAAGTTTAATCGCGAATTAAATTGAGAAGTCAAAAAAATAATCAAGAATTAAATTGATGAAGGTGCAGTCTCTCCAAAAAAAAAAAAAAAGTTATTATTAAAAAATAGCACTATTTTTACGTTTTTTTTTTACAAATCTAACATCACCTTTAAAAATTAAAAAATTTAGTAAAGTCTAATTATTTTCTTACAAATCTAGCACAACATTTAATAATTAATAAATCTAGTATATTGTCAGTTAAAAATAATCAAATCTTTAATATACACAAGTGTATATTTAACATTTAAGCGTTTTAAACTGTATTAGATTTTGACGTTCAATTATCTTTTAACAAATTTAGCACACTGTCAGTTAAAAATAATTGAATATCCAGTATGCACATATACACATATAACATTTGAGAGTTTTAAACTGTACTAAATTTATATATAAATGTGTCATATATATATGTTAAGGGATTCATTTACTTTAATTGGTTAATTTTAATTGAAAGTGTGTTAAATTTGTTAGAAAATAATTGAAATGTATTAGATTTATTAATTGTTAAAGGTTGTGCGAAATTTGTAAGAAAATAATTAAACTGTACTAGATTTATTAATTTTTAAAAGTGGTGCGATATTTGTAAAAAAAATGTAAATGTGATGTTATTTTTTGATAATAACCCAAAAAAAGAGTTTTTTTGGCCCATAAAAAAAATTATTGTAGTATATCACTTATTATATCTGTGAATAGAAATCAAAATAACTCTGTTTATATGCCTCATTCAGCCTAATTTATAAGAAAAAACTTATCACCTAAATATTATTAAATCTAAATAAATTTCTCCAAGCCGACCATAGAAAGTTTTTAATCTAAAATTAATAGTGTATAATTAACTATCAAATTTAATTAAATTAAAAATTAAAATTTTTAAGTGCTGTATTTAAAATTCAAATTTAAATTATGAGTATAAGAAATATTTTAAATTACTGATAGATTATTCCTTAAGCGGTTAAAAAAAATAATGAAAACACAGTTTGTTTTTCTGTCTTAGAAAAAAATCTATGTCTATCTCATTTAATTTTCTGTATAAAAAAATCTTTTTTAAATAAATTTTTAACACAAAATAATAAAATAAAAATATCTTGATGCCGTGCGGGCAACGAAGTTTATGCTGGTGCGAGTTTTTCATCAAAGTTTTTTGGGAACCTTCCTCAATGATTCTCTAGGCCTCTAGGGTCCGAAAATGATCTGTTTTATGTCTGAACAACTGGAAAATCGGTCACACGGAGCGTGCAACCACGCGCGATATGGTGAATTTTCAGAAATTATCGAATCATAACGGTACACAGCAAAAAAGTAATATTAAATAAGATAAATATTAATTAATAATATTTTAAAAAATAAAATAACAACAAAAAATATAAGAAAAAAATAATATGTTGTATTTGAATATTGAAATTTTTTTAAAAAAATAAATAATTTATTAAATATTATTAAATAAATTACATTATAATTTATTATTTAAAATTAAATTATAAAACAAAACTCTTAAAACAAAACTTAAACGGGCTGTTGCAAGAAATATCATCAGGAAATTTTTTATTCACCGATTATTGGAAAAAATTACTTTTTGTTTTGTGTTTACATAAAAAATTATTTTATATTGCCTATATTATAAATATACCAATAGCGATGCGTGCGAGGTTCTGTCGTTTCAACGCTATATCTATTCACCCCCCACAACGCGCATTTACGCACGCTGAACCGAAAAGGCAAAAAGAGCAATTAAGAGGAGCAAAAACAGAGAGCTGTGAGAGGAAGAAGAAGAAAAAGGAAGAAAGGGAGAAAGAGAAGAAACGATGTCGTGGCAAACATACGTGGATGAGCATCTTATGTGCGAAATCGAGGGCAACCATCTCTCGGCCGCCGCCATCATCGGCCAAGACGGCAGCGTCTGGGCCCAGAGCTCCACCTTCCCTCAGGTCTTTCTCTTTCTCTTCTTCCTCTACCTACACGTTTTTTTCAGAGATACAGGCAGCACTCTTTCTCTTTCTTGGTTAGTGGAAGCTAATTGTTGTATAGGTTTGGTGCCTTCATGTCTGATCTGACTTCATCTTCTTGTTTTTTGCTTTTCTTCTTTTTACCCCTACTCTCTGCTCTTCTTTCTTTAATTCTTAGGTTGATTTGTCTGCTGATTCTTTTGATCCAGCTTTGCTGCTTTCGATCTGATTGATTGCTTAATCTTTGCTATTAAAGTTAATTGTACGGGAACTGCTGATTCAATAAGTCCCCTTTATTGGGTAAATTTCAGTTTTTCTTTTTTTTTTTTGTTTTGTTTTGTGGTTTGCTTAATTGGTTGATGGGTGTATCTGATCCTGTGGTTAGCTTCGTTTTCGCGTCCATTTAGCTGAGATTCGGAGCCCTTGAAAATTACAACCTTTGGATGGTATGCTTAATTGGTTGGTGGGTTTATCTGATCCTTTTAGAAGCTTCTGCTTAGATTTTTGTCTCTGTTTAGCTAAGATTCGAAGCCCATACGTTTATGTTTTGAAATTGCAAGCTTTTTCTATTCAAAGTTCGAAGCTTACAACTGTTTACACGGAAACTGGTGTTTTTAAACTGTGATCAAATTTTGGGATTGGCCATTCCCCGGAAGAAAAGTATTTTCAGCAATTGCAATTTTCCACTGCGTTTGGATTTATTTTCCAAAGCGTATGCGGATGGACTTTTCTGATAGTATTCTTGTGGGACTTTTGATCGCTCATTTCTGCTGTGTTGATGTTTCTTTCAGTTCAAGCCTGAGGAAATTACTGCAATTGTGAATGACTTCAATGAACCTGGGACACTTGCACCAACTGGACTGTACATTGGTGGCACTAAATATATGGTAATCCAAGGGGAGCCAGGAGCTGTTATTCGTGGGAAGAAGGTGATGACCCATGTCTTCTTTAGTAGCTTCACTTTCTTTACGTATTGACTTTAGATCATTCATTGTTGCTTCTATTTAGAAACCGAGCAACTTTTTGTATTGGTTTTAGATCTTTCTCATAGTTAGCTTCTCAGCATTCAGGCACTTTTATTTTCAGGGACCTGGTGGTGTTACTGTCAAGAAGACCAATCTGGCTTTAATCATTGGTATTTATGATGAGCCAATGACCGGAGGCCAGTGCAACATGATTGTTGAAAGGCTTGGTGATTATCTCATTGATCAGGCTCTTTAATCGCTTTGTATGTTTACTAGTTATGATTGCAATTTTCTTGGCTTCTATACCGTCTAGCGTCTGTCTACCTCCTGTTGGATTGGCTGAATGCAGTGAAATAATTTTATGAAGTATTGAAAGTCATGGAAAACACTATGAGGAGGGAAAGGGTTTGGTGCTTGTCGAACTGATTGATATGATCTCTCTTCCTTTTCTGTGTTGTTGGATTGGTGTATTTTGATACTGTCTAGTGAGTCGTCTTTATGAAATTTCGGATTGTGTAATTGATTGGCATGGATTTAAATTGGTCAGTCTTTTTTTTTTTTCTTTTGGGTTTTTCCCTTCTCAGTTTTGTCATTTGGTGATCTAAATGTTTTACAACCTTACCTTCTCGCTCAAATGTGGCAAATATAAGATCATTGGCAATGATGTTAATCAACACGAAGCTTCATCCCCATTGAAATGATCATAGAGTTGTGGTTTGGTAAGATGGAATTAATCTTTCTTGGCTTTCGATGACAACTCCCAAATGAAGAATTTTGTGTGGATAAAAATGGCTGGAAGCAGTGAGGCGCAGAAGTTCGATTTATCCCTCTCAACGTCCAACTCGCTACGAAAAAAATGAGCTACAGATGGCCACATTGTTTCTGGAATTGTGTCTGCAATAGCATATTTCTCTTGTTGATCGATATGGATTTTAGTGCTATTAGGATCTTGCCACTCAATGCACTAGTGGGCTGTGATAAAACACAAGCTTTTTGCATTGTGGATCTCACCGTTATTCGATTCACTGAGAAACTTATAGTACTCGTGGGATGAGAGACTTGAAGCTCACTAGTTCATGGCCACAGGGAAGTGGGGAACAAAGGTTTTTTTTTTTTTAATTTTAACGAAATAAAAACTACAAGAGCATGAAATTAGTTCATGCCAAGACTTGATTTAAAAAAAAAACAAAAAGTGGGATAATCGCAGAAAATAAGAAAAATATCTTTTAATTTTGTGACTATTAATTGCGAATAAAAAGGGCATAGTAGTAATTGAAAACTATCTTGAAAGCCAAAGCCAACAACGCCGCTCTTTCATCATTATTTGCAAGTTACAACGGTAAAGTTTCGAAATTCGAATTCTAAATGGAAACGGGAAAGAAACTGCAAAAATGGGAATATCAGGCAGCCACCGTCATAGCCCACTCGTAATTACCAAAAGGGTACCCATCACATTTCTTTTATTGTTTCTATCAAATCTTTGCCTCCAGCGGTTAAGTTTCAAGATTGGTATCTACAGGCAATCGAATTTTATTGCCTTTGCTGGCTGCCCTCACTCGTTCTCCATTTGTTTTTCTTTGCAACTTTTGAGAAAGCCACTATTATCTCCGCCACCAGCGCCACTGCCAATAAGAGAACAAAAATGCATCCGCCGCCGTAATTCCACTTGTTCGGCTGCTGGTGGCGTAGACATATTTCTACACTTTGTAACAATGAAGAAAGAGAATGCTGGAGATTGCTCTGTCTATTCTCGTCCCCGTTGCATCATCGTTCCCACCTCCTCATCACCATCTTCGGTAACTGTAAATTTTTTTTTTGTTCTTCAGCGTTTAATTTAAGTTAAATAATCTATTTAAATGTCCAAATTTTTATGTTTAGTGCAAGAATTATTCAAATCTTGGATTCTAGAGTTGAGCCCAGGCCTGCTGGATTTCAAGAGACCGTGGATAAGAAACCTATCAACAGACCCAAAAAAGAAACCTAGAATCATCGATGTTCTTGATATTTACATATCTTCTTGAATCTTGACTATAGACTTTATTATTCTTTCTTTTTTTCCTCTTTTCTATTTGAAAACGAAAAATAACATCTGTTTATCTTGAAGGCGATCCTGAGTTGAATTCTTACCATCCTGTATTTATTAATTGCCAATGCTTGATAGCTTAGCCAATTTCCAGCTCTTTATTCAAATACAATGAGTAAATAACCAGTTTTGGCCTTAATATTGAATTAACATTAGGGTCGGGGAACATAAATTCCCTTTCTTATTATCTCTATGTGCTAATAAATAATATCTGTTGATGAATGCTCTGTACTCCTGTGTGCTTCTTTGGTTATAATCTTTTGTGGACCTTTCTATGATCAGACCTAATCGTGTCGTGCATGAACAGGCTTCGTAAAATCCAGTATAAAATCTAGTAGAATAAGTGATGTGCTAGAATCCATATTTTAGCTATTTTAGCTACTTATACTCCGGTGTGGGCGAAATCGGTGCAAGATTTGTCCATCTCAGGAAACTCCGTAAGTTTCTTACTCATTAACACTGCTTTCGTTAGTTATATGTATAGATTGATCGGATTAACAGTCAGTCTTTTTATCTTTAGATTGTTTTTCTTAATTTTAGGTTCGATAATAGTTCCTACCTTGAGACTTTTGCTGCTATAAATTCTCTCCTTTTTTTGTTCTTCTTGCTGAAAATGACAGATTTTTGTACTGGTATTTTAATGTCTTTTTCTACATAGTTATGCTCAGTTTGGCTTGTTTTGGAAACTGCGGCTGGACTAGCCAAGTTACTAGGGACAATTTTCGCTTTTTTCCCTCTTATCTTTATACACTATCTTTAAGCTTAGTTTCTTTCTTTTTTCTTTGATTTTTATTTGTTTTGGAAAAAGAAAAACATGAATCAACTAATCAGCTCATATGATCGGATTCGAGTTCGAGTTCGAGTTCGAGTTCTAGGACAGCAAGTGTCACATTGCATGATGGAGATTCGCCCTTGATTTAGAAAGGATTGCGGCCCATTTCCAATGAGAAGGAATCCCGGGAAAGATTCTGTTGCTCTGCATTGTCTATGTAACCACATATATATGGTACGGTCTGCATTGTTTTGTGCATTATATTCCATATCTTCTCTGGCCTATCGTTACTAATAGATAGTATGGTTTAATTGGTTATTCTGCATTTTTTTTCTTTTCTTCTTTTTTTCACTACAGAGCCTGGCGTATTAGGTTATTCTGATTTTTTCTCCATCTCTGAAGTAATTTATTCCACTCTTTTAGGCTTTTATGATGCATGACATTTGGTTAGCGGTTTTCTCATTATCTGGATTTTACCAGATAGAATTTGTGGGAGCACCTATGAGTAGAGCAGCGATATTTGGAGTTCAGGCTTGGTAGTATCGAATGTGATATAGGGCGTTTTCATTATAAGCAATCTGAAGATCAGCAAAAGCTGGCCAAGCTTTATGAGCTTTTGGAAGCCACCGTGGCGAGCTCTCCACCATTCGGTCTACCAGATCAGTTCTCCCAGGAGTTCTGTTCATTTATATCATCTTTGGTAATTAGCTGATAGGGATCTGTAATTTTTCAGTCCCAAACTTTTGTATTGTTTTATATATGAATTCTAAATATTTTTTAGATTTTATTTTACTTCTAAATTTTTTAATTTCTTATCAAATCAATCTATCTGTTAATAAAAAATAATTAATTTATTAAAAAATAATTTTGACCTTACAAAAATTATTTAAAAAAAGATTAAATACACTAATTCAAATTTTTTTCATCAAAAAGTATAACCTTTATATATTTAATTCATATATTTGTTAATTAAAAAAATATTTTATTGTGCATATTTGTTGATGAAAAAAATTTAATAGATGTATTTGACCTTTTCTTAATAATTTTCATTAAGTTAAACTTATTTATTAACAAATTGACTAGTTTTTGTAAACAAAATGACTAATTTGATAAGAAATCAAAAGTTTTAACATTTTAATAAAATATTAAAAAGATTTAAATTTTATATGAAAAAAATAGAAAAATTTTGAACCAAAAAATTATATATGCCATGATACACCTTTTTTGTTTTTGGCATAATATAAAGCGTAACCTATGTACGTGATAGAGAAGTCTTAAATGTTAGTCAGCTGGTCCCTTTTGGCTTCTCCTTCTGTTTAATTTGATAAGAAATCAAAAGATTTAACATTTTAATAAAATATTAAAAAAATTTAAAATTTATATGAAAAAAATGAAAAAATTTTGGACCAAAAAATTATATATGCCATGATACACCTTTTTTGTTTTTGGCATAATATAAAGCGTCACCTATGTACGTGATAGAGAAGTCTTAAGTGTTAGTCAGCTGGTCCCTTTTGGCTTCTCGTTCTGTTTACTTATACATTCGGTTGCTGGAGTTTAGAGATCCTTACTCTATTACATTATCTGTGGAATTTGGATGTTTTGATTAGTTGAACGTAGTTTTTTTTATATGTCAAGGATGTCTGTACTCATTAACAATGCTTTTGATTTGGTTTTCTGGCATTCGCTGTGTACAGCATTGGCAGTGTACAGAATTCGCTGTGTATCCTTGAGACAGTTCGTCATCTTTGGACCTTTTTTGTTAGTGACCTTCTTACATAGTTATGTCTGCGGGATTTATTCTCTCAATGCTTTGCACCATAAAAACAGAAGAGCTGTGCCAAATTCTAATTGCTAGTTCTTTTCACTGCTTTCAGAGCCCACCCTTCGATTAAAAAGTTCTGAGGATAAAGACATTGATCTTGGAATTCTGGTAGGCAGCTCGGGCACTCGAGGCCTATTGGGAAAAATTCGGTTTATCTTTTAATGTTTTTCTAATTATGAAGTTGTTACCTCCTTTATCAGCTGTGATCTTGACCATAGTTACCTAATTACATTGTCTCAAAGCGACCCTTCATAGAAAATCTTATTACATTGAAGCCTGTATACAAGTTTGAGCTACAATTTGCATGATCTTAATAGATGGTTGTGCTTCCTCATAACTGGCCATTCCTCTGTCACAGCTAAACTATACATCATAGTTTTAAAACGAAAAAGTTCCCTTGCTCGAGTCGGTCCTTGCGCCAAGGAACTGTTTTCCCTTTAGAGGGGGAACAAACGAAAGGAGGGGGCCTTGTATTTGCCCCTCTCTAATCAAAGGACACCCCCGAGCAACACTCGTTCCGGCTACCAATCCCGTTTTAAAAAACGGAACAATGGTTAGTGTGGGTCAAATAATAAAGGACCTTACTCCAGTGTAAAAGATCACAGGTTCCACTTATTGTCAAGTCAAATGGTAATGCTAAACATAAATGAGCCAAGCTTATGAACAATTTGTTTAAATTTATTGGATTTGTAGTATTTATTCCTTCACAAATTTAATATAAATACTTCAGCCTATTTACCTTTTTTTTTTTTTCTAGCTTAAATAGTTCTACAAATTGGAACAAGCTGGCGGTCAAACTAGTGATCAGAAGCCTAAATCGGTATGATCCTTTTATTTGACGCGACGGCGAAGAGTCTCAGAGAAAACTGCTTGAGCTTGTTGGCCTGGATAATAAGACCATTCCGGTTAGACTTGCGAACCTGTCCGTGCTAAAAATTTTATTTCTTTTTTTTTTTTAAAAATTGTTTATTATTATATTATTTTATTAAAATACTTATTGATATACATTTAGATATTATTTTAATAACATGTTTATCAAAATAAGAATTGACTTATCGATCTGACCGTTGAATTAAGTGTTAAACTATTTAACCCACTAAACTGAATTCTAAACCAAATTAAGATCTAGTCTGAATTTAAAAACTATGCTACAGATTAAATGAGCTTCATGTTTAAATTCCTTTAATGCCAAAGATTACGTTGCACCAAAGAATTTCGTTCAAAGCACAGTTAGGCAATAGGCAATATTGTTCCATACTGATTGGCAGATTGCGCAATTTACGTGCACTGGCGTGCAGGTGGGTCGATGGATAGGTCCAAAGAAAAACGATTCCGCGTTTGTGGCCCTTGCGAGCAGAAAACCATTAATTAATCATAAAAGAAAGCCGGAGGGGTACAACTTGTGGGGTAATTGGATGAGAACAGTAGCTTTCAAACAGGTAAGATAGGTCTGCCACTACCAGCAAGGGGATGTGGTGGCCGTTCTATGGCCCAGCAGCTGCCCTTATCTATCATGACTAGAGCTTCAAAGTCAGCCTTATCCTCACTCCCTTTATCTTGCCCCACGGAGTAGTCTCCATTAAACAATGTTCATAATTGTCATCAAGTGTGGAATATATCCATGTAAGGTTACGTCATTGGATTCCAAAGCATCGACAATGGTTCAAATTTACCTTTAAGCTATTAAGCACTCTTTTTGGCCCGATAAATTGGACCGTTTGAAGACAAAAATATAAAAAGAGTAAAATTTTAAGTTAATATATAACGGTTGAGTTAAGTTCTAATTATAAATATAATATATTTTTTTTATAAAATTAGTCCTTAATATTTTTATTATAAAATAATTTCGTATTTTTTTGTTATCTAACTGTTTAATTTAGTAAAAATTATATCATCTGTTAGACTCCCTGCTAATAAGATTTAATATTATTAAAAATATGACATTACGATATTTTATTTTATTTTATTTTATTTTTTTCTAAAAATTGAAAAAATGAAAAAATTAGGAAAAAAATATTACGCTACTGTATTTTTATTGATATGACATCTTATTAAGAAGTGATCTGACGACACGATGACCTATTTTACAGTCAGATTATAAAAAAATATTGAATTATTTTATAGTGAAAATGTTGAAAACCGATTTTATAAAAAAAAACGTTATAATTGTAGTTTAACTTAACCGTTAGACATCAAAAGTAGTATGTATCACTAAAGAAGATAGAGAAAAAAATTAGTTCACCTCCAATGACGATTAAATTGATCCATTAAGCAGTTGCTTTTTGGACTTGCCGATGTAAGTGGAAACTTACAAGGATTAGGCACCTACTTAAGTAAGAAAATCAATAGGATGCCATATTTACAAGTTCACCAACTTATCGATGGAGATCTATCTATTATTTAAATCCAATTTCTGAATTATCCAAATTATTGAATGAAGTAGCGTATTATGTGAATAACACTATTTGAATCATATTGAATTAATTAGTCATCATCATGGGTCTTATTTTAGAGTTTTATTAGTAACATGTATACTTTCAACTCAATACAATTGAGGTCAAGACTATATAATATATAATAAGAATAACTCTTTTATTTTTAATAATCTCATATTCTTTTCTTTAGATTAGAGTTCTAGACCCCAAAAATCTTCAAAATCTAAGTTCTTAACTACTGTAATATTAAAAAAAAAAAAAAAAGTTACGACTAAATATTCATGTAGTCACATTAATGCTTAAGGTTTGTGGATCGACACGTCTAGTTAACTGACGGTTTTTAATATATGCAAAGTTAATCAAGTTGTTTTTACAAATTAGCTTTCAATTTCAGGCAAACAAAGATTGGCTGGGGAATGGCCGACGTCGGCCAAAAGATAGTTCTCTAAACTTATCGTTAAGGTTCTGTCAAATCCTGATATTTGTTTTACATACTCTACGAGGTTGCCTGAAAACGTGTAAAAAATGTCATTGCTTTATGAGGCAAAGGTGCCAAAGATAGTGACCCCAAGTTTCTCCCATAAAAGGGGATGGGGTGACTCAGATTGGATGTCCTCCAAATTTAGGCCTTATCCACTTCCCTCGTAGTGTGGGAAAGCCAATCTATGTGATAACCAATAAATTACAAGCCGCAATAGATGATGACGATGACAAATAACAGGATAAAGAAGCATCAAATCAAAGACACAACATAAATCAGTGCCCGCCAATTCTCCCTTTCTATACAAACATTTCCTTGTTCAAAAAATATGCTTCCTCCCAGAAGACCACATAGTTAAAAGGGGCTTCAGGATTTGGATCTTTTGTCCTATCCCCTCTTCTTTTCTTGCCAACTTACTTCTTGCTGATACATAAAAATAAAATGGGTGAAGAAGCAAATGATCATATCTTTCTGGATCTGATGACCATGGAGAATAAACATTCCAAGGAAGCACAGCATTGTCATAGGGTAGGCATGGGAGATGATGATGAAGATGATGATGGAGATTATGGGTCAGCATCAATTGAGTCCTCCTCCATGGAAGATTATTCAACAAACTCTAATGCATCGTCATCTTCATCAGATTTAGTAGAAGATGCATCATCCTTGGCATCACATCCGAAAAATGGACCTCTATATGATTTATCAGAGCTTGTGACCCAACTTCCCATAAAGTGAGTATAGCAAGATTTTTAATTTGATTGAAGACGCTGAAAGATCATATATTATATATGACTAAAATATTTGTTCTCTTTTTGATGATTATCAGGAGAGGTCTTTCCAAGTTTTATCAAGGCAAGTCGCAGTCCCATACATCTCTAGCTAGTGTGAAGAGCATAAAAGATCTTCCAAAGAAAGAGAATCTATATCGATCTAAGATGAAGTTGTGCAAAAGCTATGATGGGGGCTTGGAACGGCACAACAGGTTTTATGGTCCTAAACCCACCATATCTAAAAAGGTCTCAAGAGGATCCTTATTTTCTTCTATGGGTAAGAGAGGTAGTTTAGTGGGTAGCTGTAGGCCTTCTATCCGTGTACAAGGTAACTTCTGATGTGCAAAAGCTCGGAGCTTTGCTTTAATATTCATTTTAAGGAACAGAATAATCACCATTTAGACAAGCCAAAATTTAAGGTTTTTTTGTTTTGACGTAGTTTCCACACTCTTGTACCAGATGTTATGTGTTGGATCGTTTTTTAATAGGCCTTATGTACGAAATTGATTTAGTTTAATACAATGATTTCCTTCCGATCAAAAAAGGGTAGGCATTTTTTTGGATTCTTCACTTGTTTTTCAAGTCTAGGTCTTCCAGAAAGATTCCTGACGTGAAATTCCATATTAGAATGTGGCATCTCTTAATGCTCAGACAACCTATTTTTCATGGAGAGCAAGAAATTGGAAAGTTTGCAAGTTAACAGTACAATATTAGAAAGATCGCCAATTCGGTCAAAAAAAAAAAAAGAAAGAAAGAATGCCAATTAAGACGCACGGAGGTTAGGATGATCTCCACAGAGGCAACAATGTCTAATGGTTGTTGTTCGCCACTAGCAACCTCATTTCATATTGTAATGACGTTAGATTTGTATGAAATTGAAATGCCACATTAAGACTAAAATTTTTCTCCAAAATTAAAATCTATTCGTGATGACTTCCTCGAGTCATCCATAATGAAAAAGGAAATTCCATTTTGACAAATGCTAACACAAAGTCAAGTAAAAAAAATTCGGTTGAATTTGCGTGGGGGCAATGTCGACTGGAAAAACGAAGATAAAAAGACTTAAATGGGGAAGAAAGACTACTTAAAAACAATGGACAACCCTTCATTGATTAACCAAAAAGGCTAATTAACAACACTTAGATACAGATACAATAAACATAGATCAATCGCGTTTCTTATACTCTCATAAATAAGTGAAGCTAAGACTAAGAAAATTTATTTCCATATCCTCGTATATCTAAAAGTTGTTCGAATAATGTTGCTTTCAGATACGGTCACCATAGTCCAACAGCTGTATTGCAGCGAGGGAGAGTCACGAGTTCAACCCCCGACTTCCCCATGCCCTCTTTTTCTTGTATGAGCGTTATCCCCCACTAGACAAACCCAAAAAAAAAAAAAACTGCATTTTTAGTTTAGCTGTCAGAAGAATGACAAGTTATCAACGAGAGGAATCTTAACCTTTTAACCGAGTGACAAATTGGCCGCTGCAAGCTGCACTATCAACAACCATCCAAGCAAAACAACTACTAGTTTTTTTTTTTTTTTTAAGTCTATTTTCGAGGAATGGCCAAGCAAAGGTTACCTTACTTGATGATTAATTGCAACATTGTCGGAAGGAGCATTATAATTAAAAGTGCTTCCAAACAAGAAGTGTGCAGTAAATCTTCATACCATGATTTTGTCGTGCTCAATGGCAGCCATTCAATAGAGTGTAAGTACACATAGATCCTTACAAAATGCCAATAACAAGGAGCCCAACTATTTCACTTGCACAGAATTTTCTGCCAAATATTTCTAAAGAAATATGAGCTGTATAAACTTTTCTAAAATGCAAGACAAAACTCAAGGTATTTGAACCATTTGAAATGGTCCGGCATTATCATAGCTTGTAAACAGGCTGAATTCCAAGAAGAAAAAAACATTTCCTCATGACCACAGCTGTCGCCACGCATAGCAAAAGCCTACTTGTTTCTTCTGCCGAACCAACAACCTGCCCAATTTTCCATTTTAACGTAACTAAATGTGAGGGCATTAAATCTTCTATTAAATTGGAATTCATGTGCATCTTGTGTTAAATCTAGATTAAAAAAAATTACATGGTATGATTACAGGTTCATTGTTGGAAATCAATTACTGATATGTTAGAGATCAACCCAGAACTAATGTATGGATGCAGATATGGCTAGCTAATCTTATGCTATCTGATCTAACTTCAAAAGTGAACCGGTCAAAATGCTTTCCAATCAAGTTGTGCCCCTAAGCAGGAAACTCGGCCATATGAATAAAAGAACAAATTGGACCATACCTGGCAATTGGAATAGAACTTCGTGAAGTACTCGGATAAATTATATAGATATTCACACAAAATATTTGGCAGCAGATTGGTGCAAGCCTCCTCAACAGTCTGAAAAATGAGGACAATTGCATCCGTTTAAACTAGCAAGATAATAAGTCAAAACACAAGTCCAAGTCAAGAAACAATGGTAAATTGTTTCTTGCACAAAATTTACCTCAGCAAATCGTAGCAAATGAAGGCCTAGCACACGCTCATCTGGATGATCCAACACTACTGTCCCCATCTGCATTCAGAGATAGAATGAGAAGAGAGATATAACATTAAACTTTTCAAGAATTCTAACTGCTGCTGGTCCAGTGATAGGTGATCTGACTGCAATCTCCATCATTGTGCCCAAAAAGAGAAAAAGGAAAAAGTAACTGATGGCACGGGCATAATCATCCAGAATAATGTGGGCACCGCAGATTTTGCTCGGAAGCCAACCATAGATGGAGGCACTCGAAACATAAAGCAAGTATGCAACTATTGCCAGTTAATGGCTTAGAATTTCAATCATAAAATGGATGATGAATAAAAGACGGGGAAGATAAATAGAAGAAAAGCAGGCCAATAAACATCAAGTGCCATGACAATCAAAATGATTTCTCATTGACTATGGTCTGACCATAATCAACATAGGAGCATTTTAAGTCAGAAATAATTATACATTACAAATGCATATTGTAGCCATTGCAGTTAGGCAGACAACTCACTCTAATCAACTCCTCTTCATCTCTACCAGACTTCCTGATGATTGAACAGATCCGAGCATGCGCATACAGCAAATAAACAGCAGTGTTTCCCTGCCAAGAAATTTTGAACGGTAAGAGAAGGACAAGCACTACCGACAGTAATGTTTCTTTTTTTTTGGGGGGGGGGGGGGGGGGGGGGAGAAGACAAAACTTCAGGCCAGTGATTCCTATTCTCATAAAGTTTGGCTTCAGAAACTTCTTGTGATGTACCCTCTAAAAGCAGGAAATTGCAAATGCACCTTAATGTCAAGCATTTGGTCAAAGTTGAACGTGTAATTTGTCAACCTGTTGTTCTTCAGATCTGCATATCTGCCAAGACAAATCAACAACAAATCATTACACCCAACATTAACTACCACTGCGTAATTTCCAAATTTGGCACATTAAATTGTTTTCTTTTTTTCTTGTTAAGGATCTCACGCACATTAAGCAGGTTACACGTCTAATAGGGCAAGACACCAATAAAGTAATTTAACAAAATGTTCATTCATGCATGCGTGACTGGAGTAAATGGAGTTATGGATTTTTCAATTTGAGGGCACAAATTGCTATTATTCTCTAAAGACTTATGTAAATGGTGTTATGGACTTTTCAATTTAAGGAGCATGCATGCATAGCAAGTTTTTTCTTCCTTTCCATGCAACTGCTTATTGGCTGCTCAGAATCTGGTCTGTTTCTTTGACAAGCAGCACCAAGATTACCAAAGTTTTAACATTGTTAGCATTCACATAGCCCACAAAAAGTTCTGTTCTAGCTATATCTGAACTTTCCATGGTACTACACGGTGTTGCATTTAGAAGCCTCAACACCTGATAAGTTTTTAAGCCATCTACATTCAGACCGAAAAAAACACTTTTACCTTCATTCTAGAGCCTAAAGTTGCAGGCTTAACTTCAACAACCGCTACCCTATTTTTACTTTTATTTTTACACTTTAAATCTACAATTCATTTCTCCATTCACAAAACAAAAGAAACAAAAAAAAAAAGCTATTTACCAATGAATTAAGAAAAATTTTCTCTAAGGCTGACAAATTAAAAGCACACTGAACCAACTTTTCTGTCCATAAATGTCAAATGGAAACTTGTAAAACTAGTGAAGTGTGGTTTTCCGAATTCAGGTTTCCAAGGAACAATTATGACATTTTGATAGGAAAAAAAAAGAAGTTTATCAACGCATTTCTCTTGATAAGTTTCTCAGAAAACTGCAAGCTGTCATGTAATTACGTAAATAAACTGGCTCTAAAATTTCTTACTGCGGAGCATTTTTAATTTGTTTTGTTTTGAATTATTTCTCAAGTCAAATCATAACAATCTCTAAATAACTCCTACAATTCCAATTCATCAATGATGTGAAGATTATGACAACAACACATCTAAAAGGAGAGGCAAATAGCACAGATGACTTACTTAACGGCACCATAGCCAACTGCCTCAGCAGTTTGCTCAAGTTCCTCTTCTGTCCACTCATTAGCCCTACCTATCCAGCAAAAACAAATATATCTGTATAAATTGAAAGTAGGAAGGCTTTGCATAAAAAACATTTCACTGTGAAGAGAAGCTACATCATAAATTTTCTTTGTTTGTATTAGGAATTTAAGAAGACAGAGCATATCAAAGAGAACTGGTAAAGGGCTATACCGCGGCCAACTAGCTCTTCTTTACTTCGAGACTTGGCTTCGTCGAGTAAATCAACTAACCGCACAACTTCAGTGGCCCGAGTTCTGAATCGCTTGCCATCCTCTCCAAGAACAAGGCCAAAACCAACATGACTAGCTTTAGGGTATGCACTCTTGTCATCTGGGAGCCAACCTGCACGTTTCGCAGCCTGAATTTAAAACAGATGAATGTCAGATCTTCTACCTCCAGCACAGAACCAAAAATAGCACTACCACCAGAGTTTAAAAGAAGGCAAGATTTTTAATGAAAGAACATTGACGTGTGAAGAAAAAAGTTAACCTTATAAAGAAACAAAAAACAAAGGCAGCAATCATATCAAGCAAGCAGCACCCAGTGGATATCAGGATGGATACATACTTTGAATACCATGTAGAAATGGTCCTGCTGGCCAACATCAGTAACATATATAAGCCACTCAGCTTTCTCTTCATTAAGACGATACCTACACATTGCAAGTAATATTTCAATAAGAATAAAAAATTCAATTCCAAAGTCCACAACCACCTGGAATCATCAAATTGATCTTCTTTTTTAGTAGCTCATCTCCATCAACCAAACATAAAACTATTCAAAAGTAGTGGAAGTTCCCCATGCAATGCATTTAACGGTTGTCATTTTAATGTCATTGGCTTACAGCCACCTAAGTTTGATTCTTCACCGTAACCTTATCAGACAAATCACATAATGAAAAAAGGGACTCAGCATGAAAATGCTGAATGAAAACACAACCTGCGAATCATAGAATAAAGTCATTTGTAACCAGTCTAGTTTCCATATAAAATGTCGAACTAACCAAAGAGCAGCCAGATCAGTTGAAGCATAGTTGTAGCCTCCATCCTTTTTCACAACAATCAGAGGTATGTTATGCCCCTCAACAACGATAACACGAGCACCTTCACTTTCTTCAATTAATCCTTGATTGCCCAATGCTTCCATAATCCCAGGAATGTAGGGATTGTAAAAACTTTCTCCCTGACAAGGAAAGGCTGTGTAAAATTTCTTTTGTGTACATATTATGTCCTTCAAACACATCAGATTGGTATAGCTGAGATACATCTACGAAATCATTTTGCATGTTATGCAACTTCCACAAATCCCCAATTTGTTCCATTTCAATTTCTTGAGTTAAAAGTGAAGGAAGACACCCAGTGTCTAGTAGAACTGAAGAAATCATCAAAATATTAAGCAGATCCTCAGCAATGGATTTGTTTTCACTTTCACAAATGGCAGTAAAATGAGATTTACAATATGGAATCTAACTTTTGTATCAATTCTCCGACATCCAAATCATAAACCGCTTCAAACGGTTAGGAATTTGAGTATAAGGAAACATATACATATGCAATACTTATCTTTCTCAAATATGGCATGCAAAATGACTGTAAGGGACAAACTTTCACCTCATTGCAAGGGCACAGGAAAGAAGGAAAGGTATGCACAACTCTAACTAATATGTCAATACTGACAAGCTATTGAGGAAAACCTTAATAATTACCTTCTCCTCAAGCTGAACTCCAAGGCGTTTATAGACCTTATCAAATTCCTTTCGGCTGATTTCACAAATCTGTGCCCATGCCTGACGGTACTTGGTTTCTCCACCCTATGAACAAGAATATCACCGCTATCCATTTCCAAAGCTTTGGCAAGACCTACTTTTTATTCAACAATAATCACATAAATCCTTCAAATAAAAGGTAGATTAAACCTGTAGGCGAACGACTGCTCTCTGTGCCCTTTCCTTGAATTCAGGGTCAGCATCAAACCTCTGTTTTGATGCCTTGTAGAACACCTATACAAAGTATCACATAAGCCAGACTCATATCAACTTTTTAAAAGTCCACTTTTCTAAATTATGCTGCTTTAGCAAGACAGGAGATGTCATGAAACTAAACTGAAAAAAGAAAAAGCTAACAACAGCCTAGCCAGAGAAAGAATATCCAGAAAAGGAATAGTCACTATTCACTGCCTATAGCTAACTTCTTCAGTTTACGTCTCCGAAGAAAAGATTTGGTGACCAAATCAACACTGCCCTAACAATTTCTACAATTTTACAGAAATCCTAGGAGCATCAATGAACTTTCAAAAGTGACCCTGTGCATTAAATACAGAATAGATTACTCAATAAAAGTAAAATAGAAGACATAAAATCATAGTTTTGCAGTAACTGATCATATAGATTCTTTGGCGAAATTGAATAATGATGTCGAAGTTTGGTTTGTTCTGTCCAACATGCAATAGATTATTCTGGCATGCGAAAAAGATCAACCACAATGAATCATATAACAAAACCAAAATATTGTAAAGTTAGTTCAAATATCTAATTTTGTGATTCCAGGAGTTATAACATATAAATCACCTGTAGATCTCCAATGGCTTGCTCATTAGCATCTTCAAAATTTGGGAACTTTTCAAAGAGGAACTCAATCAACATACCAAACTGCGAAGAAAATAGCAAAGGGAAAAAAAAGTCACTAGATGCATAGAGACCATCTTAGTTTTGAGTTGGCAAGGACATAAAGCTATCATTAACACCTTTTACTTCCGACAAAATTTAGTGGAGGCGATTCAATTTTCACTATGGCTATATGGCAAAAGTGACCTATCAAAATTACACATCCTTGATAATTCACATGTAAAGTCTATGCCCAAAAACATAAAACTGTAAAGCTGAACGTAACGGCAACAAAAGCGTCAACATGACTTCAACCTATTAACAAGATACAATGAAATATTTTTTCAAAGGGGAAAACCGTGATTAATTTTCAATGGTAAAGGAATAATTAGAAATTTAAGTAACCAAGGAAAAGGAATTATTGCAAGCCTGTCTGATGAACAAGGAACTACCCAGATACCAGTTTGATCCCACAGCATCAGCATAACAAAGCGAGAACAATCACAGAACAAAGATGAACGGCAAATTCAGCTCTTTTTGAACATGCAGCATGGCAAATGCAGCAAATCTGCCTAATCAGAAAACAGAGTTACCTGTGTCCCCCAGTCGCCAACATGGTTCCTCCTAAGAACCTCAACCTTTGAAAATTCAAGCATGCGAGCTAGTGTGTCACCAATAATAGTAGATCGTAAATGGCCAACATGCATTTCTTTAGCAATGTTCGGTGAGGAAAAGTCAATCACAGCCCTTTTGACTTGAAGCCTTGGTGCCCAGGAGTCAATCCCATCAATTAGCATCTTTTGGATAATCTAAAGTTACGCAAATTGAAATTAAATACTGCAATATATTAATGATAGACACAAGAGAAGATATGGTTTATAAGAAAAGAAAAGTGAAAATTAAACAGGCTTGAAAATTCATGATACTAAAAGCAGGGAAAGACATAACACCTTAGCAATCCAGCTCTTTGACAATACAACATTCACAAATCCAGGCCCAGCTACAGAGCATGATTCTATCATTTCAGATGGAGGAAGATTTCTCATGATACCCTGCCATTGAAAGAAATACAAATAAGAAGCTCAAAAATGACTATCCATGCTATCAATGAAAGGAGAAAAGGAAGCCAAATTGTACATAATCACGTGAATTCTACCATGAGAACTAGCCATACCTGTCCAACTGCTGGGGGGCCTTTAAAATCGCCATTTTTCCCTTTTATTTTTGACCATAATCCCATGGCATTATTACTGTTATTAAAGAAGAAGAAGAAGAAGAAGTTGCAATCTAGCATCAGAAAGACATCGTAGAAAACAAAAAATTCAGAGTTCACATCTCAGCTTAATGTAGATATTAGTCCATTTGGAACAGAAAAGATAAATTTAGTTGACAAGCATTTCCAGCTTATGCCATACCACTGATAGTCACCAAATTTCGCAGTACAAGCAGCAACCAAAGGCTCAACATCCGGCTCACCAGGCACTGTTGCTCTGAGTGACGATTCAAACAGTCTCGATAGTAGTTGCTTCACATTGCCTCCGCACTCCTCATCCTGTACCACAATATTCAAGTAGCGGAATTATAAACAACTAATTCACCGCTAGCAAATGTTATATCACCCAGAAACACAAAATCATCTTCTGGGTAAGGAGATATACGGCTGCCATGGTCGATATGGCCTGAGGCTTCCCTGACAAAGCAAATCTTCTAGATGTTGCCTTCAAGAAATCTGTCTAGTTTCACAAAAACAACATCAAATCATAAAAACGATATGACTTTAAATGAGAAAAATGCAGAGAAAAAAAAAGGTTTCAAGATCCACCAAATTTATTGTTTTAAAAAAATTATATATATACACAAACATCGAAAGCAACATGCACAGTTTCTAAGTTTAAAAATCTTCACAGAATAATCTACTCGGAAACCTGAACAATTAGGTCAAAAATCTTGAACTACTTCTGCACAAAATCCAACTTAAGACCCAATTAAACGCCGCCACGGCATACTTTAAAAGATATTTAGATTAATGTTTGTAAAAATTTTAAAAAAAAAAAGAAGAAAAAAGAAACTGCGAAAGAAAACGCAGCAATGAGAAAGAATGAAAGAAAGGAAAGACAAGAACTAACCAGAAGCAGCGGCTGAAAGAGTGGAGGTGTGGAGTTGAGAGAGGCGATTGAAGGAGACAAAAGGAGACGAACACGCCGGCGGCAGCACGAGGGTTGAGGAGAAACAGCAGCAGTAGTAGCCTATCATAACGACTTTCTTCTTCTTCTTTTTTTTTCGATTTATTCTCTTTTTTTTATTTTAATTTTATTATTCCAAGAATACCCCACCCAAACCCTTGCCCAGCACGCTCCCTCTTTCCGCACCCCCTTCCGTTTTGGACCGCCGCATTCCTTAAAACAGTGCTACTAGGTTCCCTTATGATATTTTTTATTTTATTTTATTTTTAAATACTTATTAATATATTTTTTTAGAATAAAATTAAGTTATAATATAATATATTTAAATATTATTTTTAAATTTTTAATTTAAAAAAATTCTACTTATTATGTGGTATAAAATTATAAGTAAATTATACTCATCTGAATAATAGAATTAAAATAAAAATCTCTTTATCTATTTTTAAAGTCTTTAATTTTTGTAGCCTATAAAAGTTTGACAAGTCGGCAATAGGTAGCCATTGAATAATTTCTAACTGAATTAGAAAATGAACTGCAGATATTTGACATATTATTATACAAATATTGAAAATATAATTTTAAAAAATAAATTAAGGCCATTTCCATTGGATGAATGAGTTTTTAGTAGGATTTAGAGAAAATCACCCTGCCCCTCATATTTTTGTTTTCTCTCTTCTCTCCGAACACAAATGTTATTCCAATTCTACCCGAATTTCTTCCCATCTTTTTCAATTCCATCTCCCAAACACAATCTCAAATCAAGTGATAATTATATTTTTGGTTAAAACTCTAGTTATAAATTTCTTTTTTTTTTTTTTGAACATCAAAATCACAACATATTTCATTAAGTGGGAAAATCAAAACATAACAATTATTTAAGTTTTGCCAAAGGGTTGCCAACTCAATATAGGAGACATGCACCCATTCTAAATTAGTTTGCCACTTAATTTGTAATTTAGTTGGTTGAACGCTTGATAAAAGAAATGGTATAATTAGGCAGAAAAGTAAAAAAAAAAATATTAACATCTCTGAGAATTGGACCAATGTCCAAGCGGCAATCTGCTGCTTTACGCTTAAATTCATCAAAAACTTCTTTGGATCTATTGATAAATTTCTAAACTACACCTTGGTGATCTTGAAAAATAAGAAAGTACATATTCACAATTTTATTATAAAAAAATACGCTAAAAAACCTAAGAGATAAGTTTTTTTTAATCAAAAACTTTGCAAAAATTCAAATCTAAGTAATCTAAAACAAGTCTAATTAAATTTAATTCCGTTAAACAAAGTTTACAAGTAATTTAAAAATAATTAATTAAGGCCAATACTCATGGAATATTTTTTTTTGTTTTTTTATACTTTTTAAATAATAGCCAAACATAACTTTCTAATAAACTAAACAAAAATCAATGATGCCACATCAGCATAATCTTAATTGCGTGTCATCTTATTTGGTGTAGTATGATGACGTGACAAATGCATTTCGGCAAACTTAGCAATCAATTAATACAACTGATGAAATTATTCTACTGTAATAATATCAGGATCAATTTTATCTAAAAAAAAAAGTCAGTATCTATAATTAAACATAGGTCCACAGATCAACAATCAATTTAAGATTTGAATTTATTTGTAATAATTAAGATTAATTTATAATATAAAGTTAATGATGTACATAATAATTAAAATTAATGAATAATATATTTTAATTTAATATATAATAACTCACCTGAATAAAAAAAGAAAAAAAGAAAAGAAAAGAAAAGAAATTAGCGTGTGAGCCTCGGCGATTGCCTTACCCGTCGGCTAACAGCGCTCAAAAAATAAATACAGTGTTTGCGCCCGTTGGAAGGAAAAGCTTTCTCACGCAACGGTAGCGTCCTTTTCTATAATATTCCTTCTTCTCCTCTTGGGCCTTGGCTTCGCCGGAACCCTCTCTTGAGGTGACAACCTATGAGAATTCCGGCGGGAAGCTGAATGACAACCAGAAACAAAAACAAAAAAAGAACGAGAAAAGAAGTGTTAAATATGGGGAACAGGATCGCGAGAACGACGCAGGTATCGGCGTCGGAGTATTACCTGCACGACTTGCCGTTTTCGCACAATTTGGTGCTGCAGGAGGTACCAGGGCGAGGCCGATTCTTTAGGTCGATTCATTGCAAGCACGAAGAGGATTTGGTCCTTTTCAAGGACTATTTCAAGCGCGGCGACTCCATCGATCTCCGGGAGCGCCAGCGCCTCCTTCTCCAGAACTTTCAAGCACACCTTTCTTGCCCTAGACCTTGCTTTCTTTTTTTTTTTTTTGGGTTTCAAGAACGTACTCTTATCCTCTGGTTTCTTTTTAATTCTTTTTATTTTTTTGGTGTTCTTGCTTGATAAAGTTCAAGAAAACAGAATTCAGGTTTTAGATCTAGTTTTTTTTTATAATTCCTTCTGTCCCAGTAAGGGATGCTGATTTTAAAATGCAGGAATGGGGAGAATTTAATCCATGTTATTTTGCTCTGTGCCTTGTGTTTTTCTAGGATGGAATGCTGTCAAAGATTCGGTTGGGTTTTGGGTGAAAATTGAGAGTTCTTTGTCGTGCTTGGTTTCTATGAAAGCCAAATGCAGGTCGGAAAATTGCATTCGTGTAGAACCGAGCTATTCAATTGAAGGAAACTGAAGGAGACGAATCGGGGATTTGGCTTATAGCAAAAGAGAATCTGGAAAATTGCATTCGTGTAGCCTTGAAATGTCTATTGAGCATCCCATATAGGTAAAGAATGGTACAGAATTTACTTATAATGCTGATTATTGTAAGAGGAACCTAGCAAGGCGGCACTCTGTTGCAGTTTTGGCAAGAAACTGACAAAGCAGCTTTTCTTTTAAGGCAGGACTTCTTCAACAATTTTCATGATTGATTGAGTACTCGGCCCTTCCTAAGCCTCGTGGAGAAAAAATGGTTGGTTTTTCCTGCTATGCCTAATTTAAATTGGTCTTCTTGGTCAGGATTCCTTTACCATTATTTCTCAACATGGATATCTGGCTATTCATTTTTAGTTCTTTTGGTGTGCAATTTTGTGAGTGCCAGTACCTGCTGCATATTGGTGAGAAGGGTTATTGCTACAGAAATGGAGTTTAAAGCAGTTTGATAATATTAAAGAATATATTTATGTGAACTAAAAATGGAAGACATCAATTAGCATCATGGTTGAATTTTAAAACCACTACCTACCTTCAGACAAGTTGGAGCCTCATGCACTGAAATGTATTTTTATCTTAAAATACATAGGCATAGGATTTACTCTTTGGGAAAGAAAGCATCACAATTCTCATGGGTGGAACAGAATTACTGCAAATCCTTAATGCAATTCACCCTAACATATTTGACAGATTATAGGCATCGTTGTCGGCTGCCGATAGTCTTGCTATTCTCCTTCTATCAATTTTTAAGTAGAAAACTTTTTTTTTTTTTTGCTATTGAGACTAGGAAAACTCAAATAAAGGCCACCAAACTCAAGACTAAATAAGACATTTGGATCTAAACTATGAAACCTGTTTGCCATGGATAAAACAGGTAACTAAAAAGACGGTAGACAGTTACAGTGCTATGAGTCCAATTTGCAGGTAGTAATAGAGCATATATTAGAAAGTGGATGTGGTAGAGGCTTAATACGATAGATGCTTTGCCCAGCTGGAGCTTGGAAAGCATTTACCACGTAAGACAATATTGACTAGATGGAGAAGGTCAAATTTGACTGTGGTTCAATGTATTAAGAGGCTAAAGAATCCATGTCAATTATTTATGATTCAGCTGAAGATAATATTGCTAGGGATTTGATGGGTTATCTGCTTTTAATTGGGGCATGTGCTTTTTTTGGTCTTTTGCTTTGGTATTGTTGTTTGTGTTGAGATAACTAGAGACCGTTACTAAACTTGGATTGAACTAGGACCTTGCCATTCAGTCACATGTGACATCTTTGGGAACATCTATTAGTAAATTTGATGAACTAACAAAGCACAATAGTTATTACAAAGAGATTTGATAAAACAAACTTCAAGTGGAAATCTAAGATCCCCACAACATGTCTCCTTAAGCTATACAAGGTGATTTTATTGAATTATTCATGTTAGTTCACCATTGAGAAGTAGTGAGACGTGTCTAATGACTCTAGAAACTCGCCAAACTTCATGTTGCACAAAATGCCACGACTCTGTACTCTTCAGCCTCTTTGCCTGTTCAATGGCATCATCTATTCCGGGGAAGGACTTTGATCCATAATCATTATGCTTTGAGGGTGCAAATATCTGCGAAACAAAGAAACATTAATAACCTCAACTGGCTTAGCAACAGTTATAATTATGCCATGATCTTGTTGGCTCTTCTTTTTCTTTTTTTCATTTTTTGTGCTTCATAATTTGATGTTTCCATTAAGAAACAGAAAAATACCAAAACAACCTAAATTTAAATTCACCCCAGGAAAACATACCAAATGCTTGTACCAATGCCTCCCTTTGAGTCCATCTCTGTCAGTAAATGCACGCTCAGCTATCATGAGCCGGTCATTGAGTTCTCTCACTCTGAAATTGTTTTTCTTCCATACCGACCAACCTCTGCTTTTCTCCATTGCCTTTACAATTGTGGTTCTGTGAGTTTATTCTATATAAACTATGTTTATGCAATTCATGAATTTCAAATAAACTTTATTTGCACCTTTCTTTCTTTATTTACTTTGGCGGCTGCTTTTTTCAGGTCCTCAATGGCCTTGAACAAGGGAATAAAGCTTATGCCTTTATCCAATATCTCATCCTCCAAATCCTTTGCACTTTCCTATCATTTGTGACTTTGGTTAGTTGCACTTCTCCATAAAAATGTGACATTGACTGTATTTACTGGTTGTGTATTGGTTCAGCTTGACACACCTGGAGCTCATAAGCATAATTTAAATAATCAAAGGGCAAGATCTCCTCATCTGCTAGGCGAAGAGCCACCAAACCCCAGATGCTAGCAACTGTTTATTATAGGGAACAAAGATAATAAAAACAGCGGGTGAATAGCTCTAGTTGCAGCAGTTAAATTAATATGTTAGTCTTGTTACACGATTCAGCATGCACAAATGAACTTGATGTTTGTCAGTTCTTTTCTAATTCCTTTATAGTTCTTAACAAAAACTCTTCACACTGACTGATTGACTACTCAAGTCACGACTTCTTGATTTTTATGTGACATCTTCATAACTAAATATTAATAAGCAAAAATTGCAGTGGACAACCTTCCTGTGAAGAAATCTTATTACTTCAGATCTTAGATAAATGCTTGACCGCAAACCTGCAATATGTCTCTGAAACATGTGATCCCCAAAGTTTTCCATCCATACGAAGTCATCATACATTGAGTGGTATACTGGGTACCCTGTGTTAGTCATTGCCATGAGCAAGGAATGAGGGTTGACATATTGACATAATTATCTATTCATTGCCTTCTCAAATGTCTGTTACTATATTGAAAAAGCAAAGGGATAAGACAGCATAAAAGTTTTTCCAACTAATGAGGATTAACATTTGGGCTAAAGATCAGGTAAGTCTTTCTATAGTGGTAAGCATTATATTTCCAGGAAATTGCTTCATGCAGGCCATGCGTTTTATTTACGTGTGTTTGGGAGATGCGTAAAGGAAAAATGAAAAGAGAGCAGATAAAGAGGTTACTTCATAAAGGTTGATATTGGCGGTGATAATTTGTATATAATATGGAAGGCGCTGAAGAAGCGAACTTCCTGGAGCAGTAATGCTTGGTGAATGAGATATAGAAACCTCCTAACAAAGTTGAAAGTTTTCCTTTTGAATTCTGCTACCACTAAGGTGATGTGATTTTGGATTAGTCAACATATTATAATAGTTTGCAGCCTTTGTGAAATGTGTTCTTAACTTGGCAGTTCATCATTTTCTGGTGCTAGAGTGCTGTTATTCAAGATTCATCTCAGGTGATGATCCACTGTGAGTGCCGACTCATGTCTTGACAAGAAGGTTTTTCCATATTGTCTAGGCTATGGCTTGTACTCCTTCCACACCCCTTTGTCTTCGTTCCTTCTTTTGTGTGTTTATTTAACTTGCAGTGACCATAATGCCTCAGTAATTTTGGTTTGAGGACCAGGTTTCAGGTACTGCTGGAAGGACTTGAGGTTGACTGCTGATTTGACTAAATATTTTTTCATTGGCTTTGGATCAAACCTTGTTTGGATTGGAATATGTGACCTTTGTGAGGTTCATTACTTTGATTACTGCTATTAAGGCCACAAAGACAATTCTGGGATCTTTAATACCACCTACTTCATGTTGTGTTGAAGCCTCATTTTTAAGTTCTTTCCATGCTTTTACTTGTCTGTTAAGTCTCCAACCAGTATATTCCTGTCCACAAAATTGCTGGGAAGGTTTTTTGTGCATGAGTAAAGTAAAAGAAAAAAGAAAAGGGAAGTCTCAGAATGCAATATGTTCATTACCTGCGCCATAAGCCATGTCAGCTGATGCAACACCTATATGCTGTACAAAGGCTGCATAATCTGATCCAGCGTCACCTAGTCTTCCAATCTTGACTTACAAGATATAGATTCACGAGTAAAACACGTAGCCTTAGATATGATTAAAGCCTTATTCTGTCTTGTAATTTGTTTCACGGAATTATGAGGCAAAACTTGTTTGCTTATCCTTAATGTGCATGCAATTTGAATTTTGCAGATATTCTATATAAGATCACATCAAGAAAATGACCAGCAGAGTTTGTCATCCTTACCGTAGGAGAGCTCTTTGAACCAGACCATGAATCATACATGGTCTGTGATGAGTTATCTGGGTCTTGGACCTTCAAAATGAAAATGAATATTAATTCAAATGCCATCAAGAATGGCAACTGTCTGCGTGGTTTGTTACTTCTGTAGCTGTTTCACTTATCTTTGTCTCAGTAATTAGACATGGTACCTGTCTGGGTGCTCAATGAATAAACTACTTTATTCCCCATGCCTGCTTACGGTAATGTTTACTGCTACTGATTATGTTAACTGCTACTTATTGAGATACCTGTCGAGCAGCCTGCTCCAGGAGTTCATCAAGCTGAGGAGTTGCAGAGGCATGGAATCCTGCTCCGGATACTGCACAGTCAACATTTAGGTAAGCCACAGCCCTTGAAGTGAGCATTTCTCTGTTGTCTTCTACCCACTCTGTTGATCCTATCTGCAAATAGCAGTTGATTTATGTTCCCCTCCAAAAAAAATAAAGTAAATATACAGGAACAGGGTTGGCATTACAGACCAGGCCATACTCCTCTGCATCCCAGTTGCACAAGACAATTGTTCTTCTAGGTTTCCACCCTCTTTTCTGCAGCTTTCTCAATCTTTCAGCAACCTATAGTGAAGTGGAAATAATAGTCAAAGCCACTTATTCCACCAATATTTTCTTAACACAATAGGGAGGCACCTAGTGAAAGCACGACCACCTCTAGAAGTGCTGCTGTGCCGCTGTTTGGATCAACAGCTCCAAACGTCCATGCATCCCGATGATTACCAAGAATGACAAATCTAGAGATAGATGTAGCATAAGTCCTCGGGCTGTGCTTTGCTATCTATTATTTGTTTAGTTTTTTTGAGGGGAATTCTCAAAGTCTTCTTACCGATCAGGCTCCTCTGTGCCCTCTATTACTGCTATAACATTCTGAATTGATGCTATGACTTGTTTTCCCTGAAAATTGATCCAAAAAAGCCAAGTCATATGCAGTCTTAGAACCAGAATTCACGCGTTGCTTGACATAAACAAGGTTTGCTTGCTTACAGTGTAACTTAGATTTACAACTCCCGGACCTGGTCCCACCCTGTAAGCTGAGGCATCTTTGCTTCCTTGCCAGTCTTCATCGGCAACTTTTCCTCCAATTGATCTCATGATTGTTTCGCCATCAGCTGCTGATACTGGCAACGAAGGAATCAGTGGAACATATCCTTCCTTCTCCACCTCTTCATCCGATAGCCTCTCACACTCTGGGATGCTTGCCCACCCAGGCGTGGCAGGATCGCCAGCCCCATCATAAACAGATCCCACCTGGACTCCGCTTGGTGGCATCCACTTGGCATCTGGAAACCATCCTTCCCCGGTGTCTCCGCCGCCATAGTCCTTCCTATCTGTATATATAATTGCCCCTATAGCACCAGCCTCAAATGCATTGTGCACGATGTCTCCCCTATAAATCTTTCCATACCTAGCCAACACTACTGTTCCGGAAACATTCACACCCATTGCTTTTAATGTCACATAATCCTCAACACGACCATAGTTCACATAAGCCACAGGTCCAGAGACGTTGCCTGACTTGGCATACGCGTGAAAAGTCGGCATAACTTCGCCTGCCACGTCGGCATACGGATCCCCATCGTAAATCTCCTGGCGAAGATCGAACGTAATGGGCTGGTCCAGGGATGGCCAGCTTAGTGTTAAGGAACGTGAAACAGGATAAGTCAAAGAAACGTCATAGGAGTTGATGTAGGACTTAATGTTGTAGGAAGTGAAAGTTGATAGAACGTAGGCTGCAGCTTCAGCGTTGGCTTCGGTGCCAGCAACGTGAGGCCTGCGGGTGAGCATGTAGAGGTGGTTTGATATGGAGGCATTGTCTGACAGGGAATTGGATACGAAGAGGCGGTGGTAATAAGATTTCGGGGGCCAAGAAAATAGGAAGATGGAGAAAGAGGCTGCTATGGCCAGGAAGACGGTTGTGGCTGCGGTGATCATGGGGTTTCGCTTGTTTTGTTTATTCGGTGACATCGAATTATTGATGTCCTTCCGATCGTTTCAAGGCTAATCTCAGAAGTAAGATGATTTATCTTTATAAAATTAAAGAAAGAAAAAGAAAGGTTTTTTTATTTAATTGGCATCCACTGGTTCATTATTTCTCTATTTGTCCCTATTACATCTCTTTATTATTTATATACGTCCTTGTCGGCGGCGATTGTCCCTTTCTAACAAAAATTGAAAAATAGGGTGTCTATCCTCTGCATCTAAAAAGAGGCAAGTACCTAAAAAATATCATAACCTAATAATTATAATATATTTTTTTTTCAATGGTAGTTGGAGTTCTAATCTTTTATAATTTTACTTTAATTTAGTAAAAAATAAAAAAATTTAAAATTTAAATAAATTATTTAAAAATTTTAAAATTTAAAATATTAATATTCCGTCAAATTAATATAAACAGGGCGGGACATTCACAGAGTCCGTACCTTTAGCTCCGAATCCCAACAAAATTAATTGTTCTTTGACAAATCTTGCCCCTACCTTATCATTTAATTTTTGAAAAAATTTAAATTCATAATTTTATGGGTACCCGAACCTCTTAATTAACCACACAAGCAATTTCGATTGTTTTATGGTCGCTTTGTGGCTGATGTTTTTGTTCGAGACTTCCGTTTTCTGGGGTGATTAAAATTAGGTTGGGTCAGCAATTATGCAAGTGGGGTATATTCGTAGTCGACAAAGAAAGAAGTGTATGATGACGTGGCGCAAAAATTCAACGGTGTTTCCTTGTGCTGAGAGGCTTGTCATCTTTATATTTAGAAACTTAAGCCCAATTATCGCCCTGGTAAATGCTAATGGAATTATTGATTGTGGATCCTTTGATTCCATTTTGTCCTCTTATGGGATGTCACCACCAATTTCTTCTTAAGTAAGCTGTTAACTGATATTTTTTTTCCCGTTAAATAAAGAAAATTGTAAACTTAAAGTAACAAAAATTATAAAGATTCAAATTTTTTCTACCAAAATTGTCGAATATCTTTACATATTTTCAAGGTTTTGAAATATACTTTGTTTCGAATTATCCTAATTTGTTGAACATTTATGAATTTTTAAAAATTTTTAAAATTTTTAAAAGTTTATGAACTTTTGGAATTTTCTTAATTTGTAATTTTTCCGTTTTTGGAATTTTTACTTTTATACCTTTTAAAAAAAAATGAGATCTTTTTGAATTTTTATAAACTTTTGGAATTTTTAGAGTAAGTATGTATTCTTGTTTTTTGGGGCTGGAACGCCTTTGCTACGCGATGTTTGTCATTTCTTAGGTTGCGTTGCTCAATCCCAGTCCAGTGGGAGCCCATTTGCTTGATCCATTTTGCTGATAGTCCAGACCATATAGTCACACACTAATCACTGTGGAAACTCCGCAGTCACGGTTGGTAAAATACAGGGTGTCTTGAAAGGACCATTGGGCTCATAAATTCTCCGTCCAGCCGAAAAAGAGGGGGTGATTGGTAAAAATTAGCGAAACTTCTTGTTCATGTTCATCTAAATTCTATTTTTTGAGGTCTTACATAGGTATTATCGTAGGGAGTAAAGTATTTATGAGAAAACATAGAACTATATCATATCGTTTAGCCCATGGTCAGTGGGGCTTCCTAATTGGTCATATAACAAGTAAAATCTAAATACATATTTTATTGGTTGTCTAAAAATTTGTTTTCTTTTTCGTACAAAATCTGGTTTTTTGTAATTAGTTTTGTTCATCTGTCTTGCCGCGTTCAAGGCATAAATCATGTTGGTGTATATCATTATAATTCATTGGAAACTTCTAATCCTGTTATACTGACAAAAAAAAATAAGAGTTAAAATAACAAGCATCATACTCTTTTCTTATTTCTTTTTTTATTCATAAAAAATACTGGTTCTTTTTATCTATAAATTGTATTTCATAAAAGAAAAATTAAGTGATTTATTATTGAAACACACGTAAACACGCAATAATATGAATTATTAAATAATTTTATTTTTAAAAAAATATATAAATTATTAAATACTTTTAAATAAATTTATATTATATTGCCTATTTGATAAACAAAACTACTCAACAAATTTTAGTCTTTGAATTCTTCCGGAAGGCCGTTCCTGTGTGCAAAGTGGGCCTTTCTATTCCCAGATTCTTCTTCCGCAATAGAAATGGCAAAACAAATGATAGGATGATATGCTGGGGGATCATATCTGCTAATGTTTAATAGTAGATTATTATTTTTTTTTTTGTAAGCAAAGAAAAAAAAAATTATCGCGAGTATATTAGTCATTAGACCTGTGAACCAAGATAAAAATAAATTCATTTAGTTTACCTCATTCAACCCAACTCATAAGAAATAACTTACAATTTGAACACTCTTTTAAGCCAACTAAATAGTATTAATAAGTTTGAAATTATAGGTGTGTAAGGCACGGTCAAAATTGCGAAACGTTATTCATAAAAGTCAGAAAACATACTTAATTATTATCAAACTACTATTTCAAACAGTAATATTACATATAAGACACTCTTACTTGGTAATTTACTATTTGCTAGCTTTAACTTATTATTCTTTGTGTTTTTTTTTTTTTCATCTTTATTGCTGAATTGGGGAAAGCAAAACTCGCTTTTATTTTTCTAATAATGGCCCCTGTTTCACCAATCGCTAATTATTAGGCTCGATATTGCCTAGCGGCTTTAACAATCTCAACAAGCGAGTGCATAAAATAGCAGTAGTAGTATAATACAGCAAAGACAAAGGAATGCTGTGCTCTTCCCGTGTACGCGTCGCATTTGTCTTGCTTGTTCATTGGCTCATTGTCTGTTGTTACATTGGCCTTATATTATTAATATCCACGAGAAGGATGAAAGGGAAAAAAAAATTATACAACTTGACTCAACCCTTGAACGAAGAGATATAATTCGATTGATATTTAATTCCCGAAAATACTCACAGATTTTTTTTTTAAAAAAAAAAAGATTAAATGCAGGAAAATCAAAGAATTTTCTTACACATACAATTCTTTGACATAAAAGTGATGTGAATCTTTGACTAATAAAGAGACATATTTCAATTAGACTTTAATTCTAAAAAAATATTTTAAAAAAATGGATGCAAGAAGATATCAGGATTCTATTGTATAAAAATAATTTTTTAACGTAAAAGTAACGTGAATCTATATCACAAAAAAAATGCTATCAGATTGTTGGTTGCACCATAAGATCATCAAAAAAGCCAACATTCAACTAACATTTCCAATGGGCAATTCCAAAACATAACCCAAAGTGTCTTCACAATCATATTTACTAAAATTCTCCACATATGCCGTACCTAGGAATAGGATGTAGCTTCTGGCTGGTCTATTCTCGTGCGTTATGTTATGCGCGCTTATTAGTGGTCCAGTCGCCCAGGAAGTGGCCAAGCGGGCCTAATTAGGAATGCCATCCTCGGAAGATTCAGCTTTGGCGAGTCGGTTGAGGTTGTGACCTTATAATGATTGCTTTTCATCTCTTTGAAAAAAAAAAAAAAAAAAAAGGGTATTCTCAGAGATTAACAAGCGACTAGTTCGTGTCCGAACCATACTAACCAGTCAGTTTGAACCAATTGTGATCCCGAGCAACCAGATCATACCTGTCATAGGATTTCAATCAGAGTATTTGATAAAATGTTAGGGATACTTATTTATTTTATTTTATTTTTTAATGAATAAAATTTATTTATAATTTTATATTATATAAATTTATTTTTTATATTTAATAAATTGTATTTATTGTGTGATATAAAATTATATAAATAAATTATATTAATAAAAAAATAGAAGGAAAATTAAAAATCCTGTTTATTATGATCTCAAGGACAGGTACATAAGTTGTACCGCGCCCACGGGAAAGATCGATTTGTCAAATATTAGATTACATAGCTTGCAGGCCGAAACAAAACCGTTTTTTTTTCTTCCTCACAGAATATATTCACCTTCACAAACCACTCAAGGCACGGGAATGCAAACAAAAGAACCAACAGCAGCGGAAAGCGAAACCCTTTTTTTTTTTAGGCAAAATGACCTTATTATAACCAAAAAGTGCAACCTGTCTTTGTGGTCTCGATTGTTAGGCCTTCCCCCCCCCTCTCTCTCTCTATCTCTCTCTGTCTACGTGGGCGTCAGTGTCAGCACCCGTGAGCTCTAACTCTTTGTCATCGATTCTCTATTCCCAACGTCAATTTTCACCTAAAACAAGGTTCTAATGAGTCCAATTAAAAGAGGAGGACATCTTTTTCAAACTTTAATTATATTTTTTACAATAATAAATAAATAATGTGATGTAATTAATATTAATGAAAACAATTAGGACACTTGGACTCTGGCATTTGTAACTTTTCCCAGTTATTAAACTTGTACGTAAACCACATGTATATTTTAAGGTGCCTGCCAGTTTAAGCAACACAACATCTTGTGAAAAACATTCCCTTCCACGCTTTTCAAGTCCCATATTCTCATTATTACTGGTTAGAAAAATGTCAAATTCTCAACACATTCTCGCCATCTTCATCCTTCTAAATCTTCTTCTTTATTCAGACAGAACAAGTTGCCACACAAAAGGACTTCGGTCGCCGCGAAACTCATCAGGAATTCGACCGACGATAAATGTGACGAGAGCCCAATTCTCAGAGCAGCAATTCATGAAGTGGGTCAAATTTGTTGGCAGCCTAAAGCACTCACTTTTCAGAAACGCAAAGAATAAGATCTTCCCTTCTTACACTCTTACAGTGGATAAGAACCCGTCCGCTGGTGATTTTACATCAATTCAAGATGCCATTGATTCTCTTCCTTTCGTCAATCTTGTGAGAGTGGTCATCAAGGTCCATGCAGGAGTTTACACGTGAGCCTTTTTTCCCTTTCCTTTTCCTCCATTAATGCTAATTAATTGGGAATTGGAAGCCACGTGAAATTGCTTGACTAGGCCCTTTTGTTCTTGTCCTGGACACTCTGGGGCCTCTTGCTTTTGTCTTTACTAGATTGGTCTGGTTCTGTTGAAGCAGTTTCTCTGTGTTCACTTACATGCCACTGCCTGCCCACTGTAACTGATTGGAAAGTGATATCACATTGTGTTTGCAATTGCCTTGTCTTTTTCCATCTCTCGAAAATGCTCCAGGGAATTGAAGCCATATGCAATTCCCAAATTGCCTTTTTGTTATAACTTTTAATTTCGATCAATATGTGAATTTATGCTCTCTGCAGAGAGAAGGTTAATATACCTACATTCAAATCGTTCATAACCATAGAAGGAGCAGGTGCAGATAAAACCATTGTTCAATGGGGAGACACTGCTCAAACACCTGGCCCAAGAGGACAACCTTTGGGGACCTACAATTCTGCAACTTTTGCTGTTAATTCTCTTTATTTTATCGCCAAGAACATTACCTTCAAGGTGATCATCAGTATTTCCCCCCGCCCTTCCTCTCTGGGTGTTTGAAACTAAAATGCATGTGGGTGTGATATGCAGAATACAACACCAGTGCCAGCGCCAGGAGCTATGGGAAAGCAAGCAGTGGCATTCAGAATATCGGGAGATACCGCAGCTTTCTTGGGTTGCAGATTCTTGGGAGCACAGGACACATTGTATGATCATGTGGGCAGGCATTATTACAAGGATTGTTACATTGAAGGTTCCGTTGATTTCATTTTTGGCAATGGGCTTTCCCTTTTTGAGGTACCACTAATTCCTCCCTTTAATTATCTCATCCGTGTCTTTATAAATATAGGGAAATACTCAATTTTATCTATGAAAATGTGATAAAAGTGGCATGCATTATTAAAATAAAAAAAAGAAAAAATTATTAAATTTTGTTGTATAAGTTTTGTATTTGTTTTTGTATGACTTAAAATTAAAATGTGTAATAAAGACTTACATGTACTTAATATGTGTACGTCTAGTGCTCTCTGCTGCGAAATTTTCTAGACTTTCAATTTAGGGAAAGGAGGAAATAAAATGTAAGAAAAATATGTTGTATATGCATACTCGTGTATCACGTAACGAGATTAGCAGGGTTTGGTTGCATATATGCAGTCAGCTTGAATCATTTGAAATGCGAACTTGCATCACTATATTACGAACGACAGTTATATGTAAATTTGTAAATTCTATTATCAATTACGACCGTATATTGTCGTTGAACAAAAAAAGAAAAATTAAGACCATCTATTAAAAGGCTAAAATTGTGTAACCCAATATCTTAATAGTAATTCGTAATCACGACCTCCAAATAACTGTTCCTTAAATCAAATCGTATCAATTAAAATATGTTATATGTCAATTCTCTTGGTCTGTGGCTGTGTTCTTAACATGGACAAGTTAATAACAGTTTCGTTGATTATGATGGGTCGGTTATGACTTTTAAGCCTCGTAATTTGGCTGGGGGTGGGTGCAGGGATGTCACGTGCATGCAATAGCACAGAACACAGGGGCACTAACAGCACAGGGAAGGAGCAGCCTGCTGGAAGACACGGGCTTCTCATTTGTGAACTGTAAGGTCACGGGCTCAGGAGCACTCTACCTTGGAAGAGCTTGGGGTCCCTTTTCTCGCGTGGTCTTTGCTTACACTTACATGGACAACATTATCCTCCCCAAGGGCTGGTACAATTGGGGCGACCCTAACCGTGAATTGTATGTCCCTTTTGCCCTTCTCTCTCTTTTACATTCCATTAAATGTAATATTAAAAAAAAATACTAGATAACATCTCCTATCAAAGTAACATTAAAATGATATAAACTGTTTGACGGTTTGAATTAAAAAAAATAAAATATATAAATTGAGAAATGACGTTAAATTAATTATTTTTGGTACTATTCGAAGTTAAGTTGTAGAGTTAAATGCACTTTGCGGTCAAATGATGTAAATGCCCCCTACATCCTGTTTTATAATATTGATAATGTACACATTTATTGAACGGGCATTCTTGGTATATGTTGGTAAAACGGGACATCGTAATCGTGGAACCTATAAGTGCTGATATTCTGTTGTTACATGCCCTCTTCCATATCTTTTACTGCAAAATCTACGTGTAATGCACCTCCACTCCAAATAGTGCACCGAAAAGCCTTTAGCCACCAAACCTACAACGACATATGCAAACAAAAATGTTGTGTAGCGTGAGCATTTTAAAAGGCCAAGCCAAAGTGTTTGTTGTTCATGGTGCGTCTAAAAAGTACACCTAATTCAAGTTATAAAATTCCTTTTCAATTTTGGTCAATATAATACGCACAACAGCATGTTCTTGATATTTTTCAATTTCTGTATTGTAGTGACTTGGAATCATTCCTTTTTGTTTTTGTGGGGTGGTGGTTGAATTGCAGGACTGTGTTCTATGGGCAATACAAATGCACTGGACAAGGAGCCAGCTTTGCAGGAAGAGTATCGTGGTCAAGAGAACTAACTGAAGAGGAAGCTAAGCCTTTTATTTCACTTAGCTTCATTGATGGGTCTGAGTGGGTCAAATTATAACACAATTTTATACAATTGCAATACATGATAATATTTTCCCCAATATTTTTTTTAAATTTTTTTTCTTAATTTTCTGGGGATCAGAGCCGTATGGAAATTGTTCGCTGATTAGGGTGTAATAATACTCGTTCGGTTACAAATTAATTTAAAGAACATGACTATACATCTGATCAAACAAAAATTGCAAAGTGAATTAAGGGAAATTTTTGTTATATTTGAAAATACAGGGTGTGAATTAGGTATACTAATAAATATAAATTTCTCTTGAATTAGGGTATTAAACTGCCAGCACAGTCACTACAAGGAAGCTATAGTTTTTTTTTTTTTTTTAATCTAAAATAGATAAACAAAAGGGATTATATCGTTAAACCTATAGGTCAGTATACACCAAAAATATCTTATCTTAATAGATGAGTTACTCTCTCAAGAACTTGCTACAACGTATGAACTCCCCATTCAAACTCAAAAGCCAAATTGGCCAACAAGTTTGTGACCCGGTTTGCTTCACGGAAGGTATGTGCAATCCGAATGGTCCAAGCTCTGACCAGTAAATCCTTGATGCTATGAATAAGATTGGTGTGTAGATGAGTGTTGAAAACTTCCTTGCGTATCCAACTTTTTTCGTTTGCTGGACGTCTCATGTTAATTAAATCAGTGGTCTCAACTATTCCTTCCTATGCCATGCAAACGGTGGCTTTGCCAGCGTCAGTTTGTGATAGTGTGGATAAATACATCAGGGGGTTCTTATGGGGGGACTCAGTCCATCAAGTAAATTGGCAAGTTGTGTGTAGAATGAAAGAAGCAGGGCGATTGGGTATTAGACCTGCCAGATTGCTAAATGAGGCCTTCTTGACCAAGGCTGGCGGTTTATCAACGAACCGCAGAGTTTATGGGCCAAAATTTTAGCTGGTAAGTATTGCAAAAATGGGAGTAGAGAGTTACAGTTCAAGAGGGGGGCATCAGTAACATGGCGAGCTAAGGTTCGCACCAAAGAACGAGAGGGTATGAGATGGAAAGTTGGAAATGGGGAAATGGTGAGATTGATGCCGAGGCTTTCGTGTTGGAAAAAAGCAACCAAGCTGTAAAGATTATGGGCTTCCAAACATATGGACTAGGCCTTATCCTAGGCCCGAAATTGTTAAGTTCAGTTCTCTCTGTGAGCTTGAGCCCATAGGCTTCGATGAATTAATGAAATCATTTGATTCTGGCCGGACCCCATGCAAAATATTTTGGAATTAAAGTTGGGGCAGCACGACATCAAAGTCTGGCATAAGCCCAAATACAAACCAAGCATACATTCTTAAACTCGATCACAGGGATCTAGTCCAAAGAGTCGGGTCGAGAATTTGGGCTGAGTAGGCCCATTATATTGGCTGACTTTGATAATTTGGGTTTCGACTCGCCGTTTATTCTTTTTCCAACGCTCCCGCAGAATTTATCACGATTATCGCTGATCCACTGCTTATTCCCAACAAGGTCCCTTTTTTTTTTGTTTCCTTTCCTGCGTGCTGAAATATCTAGGTCTAGCACGTCTAGAAATACAATAACATTTTCGCCATGATTACAAAATACAAAATAATATAATAAACAGACACCGGCATGTATGCATATGTGTGTGTATATATATATATATATATGTTTCTGTAGTTTCAGTCTTCGTACAGATGATCATACAAACATAAGTAAAATTTAATTATTCTCAGAATATGTGCATCACTGGCTGCGTCATCTTTTGAACCGAATTCCATCAAACAAATTAAGTTTTTATATTTATTCTATCATTCTTACCATGACTTGGAAAGAAATATAAAGATTATCCATGGAAGGTGCGTTCACAAGACACGGGCATGTACATAATGCATGTTTCTTCCGTCTTCAATCACAAACCAATTTCCAAGATATATTTGTTAAGCAACACAGAGAGGGCCCACTTGACAGCCAGTTTGGTGGCATTGAATGATGGCCGAGCCAATGAAAACTTAGTAAAGGGCAGAAATTTTTATGAGTAAGATAGCCATTAGCCGCACTCTCAGCCATGTGTGGGGAAATGGTGGCTCCTTCGCAGGGGAACATGTCATGCTATTTGGAGAAATAAAGAAATTGTAAGTTTGAACAGAAATGATGGAACTAATCCTACTCAATGCAACAATATCAGTGTGTAAGTTGATTGACGTTCCAAGATTATTTAAAAAAGTGTGCATGTTGTGCAAAGTTGGCCAAGTATGGACACAAGGGCTCCAAAGTCTAAACCCCTATCTCCTATAACATGCCCAATTGCCTATAGTATATACCCTAGAATATTTGTAAGTTTTAAGCTATAGCAAGACTGATAAGTGGCCGATACACTTGACTCATGTGTTTCAAAGAAAAAATCGTATTGCTGATTGACTTGCTTCGTATGCTACTAACTAGAGGTCGAGCTTAGCTATTCTAGAGGAACCACGATCAGGCTTATTCTCCATTCGCTCTAGTGATACTATTGGGTTTGTTTCCCTCGCGATGTAGCTAGTAAATGGCAATTTTTCTTTTCAAGCTTAACAAATTTTTGCTTTTAGCAGGTACCTTGCAAATCAGATAAACATCCTGACAATTATATCTTGTTGTTGTGTAACTTTTTCTTATTTGTCTCCTTTTAATATGGTGTTTTGGATTATGGTACTCTATTCTCTCTTTTCACTGGGGACTTAACTTTCTTTTACATGAAATTTTGATTGAAATAATATGCATACACACTTGACTTATCAAAAAAAAAGAGACACTAGGGGCTCTGCCCTCCTCCTCAACCCAGAAGAAAAAAAAGAAAAAAGAAAGAAAAAGAAAAACAAGGCTGATGAGTTTGGGCTGGGGGGGTGTGGTTTAATTATTTGGTTGTATAGAGACAGGCATGATATGAAGGGTTTGGGTGATGATGGCACATAGTTGGAATCGATCTAAAAAGAGTGGGAAGAAATTTTTGGAAACTTGGAAAAAGATTTAGAGATAAGGGGACAAAGAGAAAGAGAGATGAATTGAATTAATGGGGCGGTTGCCCTAGAGGTAGCCATGTGAGAAACATCATGCTCTAGAATGATGTTGTCTTTGATCAATTTAATTTCTTTCTTTATATACGGTTTCTCCTCTTCTATTTAATTTACTATAAGCTAATCAGGGGATGGCACCATGGCCCCTTGTTTGTTTGGTGAGGCAATTATGGGGACTATGTGACAAGATATTATCTCATATAATGCATAAATATACTACCGCATGCCCACATACTCTAAAATATCTGGACTATAGCTTGAGCTATTTGCATGTATGCAAAATGTACATTGCTTAATATATATAGCGGATAATCAATTTGAATCTCCCAACTGACGAATTGCTTACTGATGAAGCCTCCGATGTGCAATGCAACTAGTAAACAATTAATTCAACTCATAACCTGACCCCTTCTTGGGGTCGATGTGATGAGTGCGAAATTTTATAACAATGGTCTAACCAATGCTTGCCCTCCAACGTTTTCAATTAATTTTCTGTGTCCTAGTGTTTGTCTGCATCGCAAAGTTTTGTGGCATGTCTCTTCTTTCAAAATCACAAGGCAATGGTGTGTTGCTAGGCGGTAGCACGGCCATGTAGCATTCTTAGTTTCCTACCAATTACTGCCGATTCGGTGTCTGAATATCCATTTTTGCTAATCGGATCGTTTATAACTTGGCACACTTGCATTATGAAACAAATAAAGCCAATGGAATGGCTCTCAATTCCAAAATAATGTCAATGCAAAAGTCTCTAAACTTCAAATGATATAGATGAGTAGGATAAAAAAAAAAAAAAACTTGTAATAATGTACAACATATGATGTACATATATTAAAATCCTGCTTGCCCGTGATGGTTTTCGTCTCTATCCTACTAGAAGAAATCAGGAAAAGAAACCGTAAGAATTTGATCTTATGTGATTGGTGACAAGTTTGCTGACCTCTAATTGTATAATTGAATTCCTCACCTATCAGTTTTCAAACATACACAGATGAAGATGCCCATAATAAGTACATTAATTTATACTCTTATTTTTCGTCCTATCAATCACATTCAAAGTACTTTCTAGCTACAACTGGGGGCTTGAGGTGGTTAGTGTAAGGAAAAAACTATTACATCCGAGTATGTGTGTGTACATCTAGGTGTCAGGCTTAAAGCTCGTGTGCTAAACGTTAATTAATGATTAACTTGAGTTTGAAGAGGATAAGGAGCAAGAAATTAAAATAGAATTTGACCACATGAAGACAGAATATGCATGAACCAAGAACAATAAAAAACTATTTATACAAAATTAAATTAAGAACCCTGCTCATTAAGTAATTCTCGATCATAAAGATTTTTTTAATTGTTGTAACCACATCCATATCTCGTCTGCATCCATATAATCTATTATTTTCCTTTTGCATGTACACAGCCTATTTTCTTATTCAACATTTCATTGGTCAACCGGTCAAGTTGACAATTTGCATAACCTCTTTACTAAGCTCTTATTATCCAAGGAAAAGAAAACTTAAAGAGGTTTGAAAAGTAGACAGATGGAGAATACAATTGTCTATTTTTACCCTATGTTTTTAAAAAATAATTTTACTTCCTTATAATAGAGGTGGTGTCTTTCATTCCGTTTACTTTCTGCATCTCTCTAATAATGCCCTTACATTCACAATAGACTAAGCCTATCTCTTGGCAAATACGCGGTGAAGTTCTCTAATTGAAAATGGTATGTAGCATATGGCCCGGTTTTGGATCAAAAGTTTATAGATATATCGGACGATTTGATGGCATATGGAACCCACAAACAAGTGCTACAGGGTCCAGAAGTGAATTTGTCTAGGATTTTGTGCATTGCATGCAAAGGCAAAGTCGTCAGCTTTCATGAAATGCTATGCCTATACGGGAAAAAGGTAAAGAGGAGATGAATTCCCCTGCTACACTCCACATGAGAGTGTGACTGCACATAGCCTGAAAGGTTGTTTATGTGTTTGAACATAAGCAAAACAACAAAATTGGTGACGGATCTACTGACTAGAAAATGGCTGATAAACCCCTCGTGCGCTTTCTGCAAACAAAGAGCCCTTCTGATTTCAAACAATACAGACAAAACCCTCTTTTGTTTGAACTCACTCAGACACTCAGTGTGCTGCCATGGCTGAAGGTGGTTTGTTCCTCTCTTCTTCTCAAGGAGGGCCTTCTTTGCATTATAGCCATCGTTTTTTTATTTTTTATTTTTAGTTTTCTTTATCCGTATCGTGGGGACCGAATTGAACCAACCTGAACTTGTACGTGTTCTTTCTGGAATTACATTTTGGGATGTTTTTTGGCCTGTCCTATATCATAATGATGAACATATCCGAATTACAGCCTGTGGGTGGATATTTAACTAGTGTCGTATATAGCTAGTCCATCCACGCTGTCAATAATTACTTAAATTTTAAAATAAATAAAATGCAATTGATTTTCCAGCATTTCCATGAATTCTGTAGTTTCTCTCAATTGCGGAATTCATGAGGGTGTGGGAATATGGACTCCATAAAATTGAGTGCACTTGGCCCTCCCCAACATATAATCTCCCCGAAAGTATGCTAAAGGAAAAGAAAGATGTCCATAAGTAAAGCTGAGGACCGTGAATGTTAGCGAGGCTGCCGCAAACTAATTCCCCAGAATATAATATACTGAACTTGACCATGATTAAAGCCAAGCGTCCCAAGAATTTCATTGGTACTCAGAACTGACTACCTCTGAGTCAATCACTAGAAAGGAAATTGAGAGTTCGACTCCATCTCTTCTAAATTCTCTCTCCCCTAAGGCTTGACCTTCCCTTAAGAAAGAGAAAAAAAAAGTTATTGACACTTATTTTTAAGTGACTTAATTGATTTGTGACATACCATTAAGCTTTATTTCTTATGCATGCTTTAATTTAACTAATTTCTTTTTTTTTTAAATGAACTTAGAATATGGAGTTTTTATTCTTTAACATCTTTAAAATTTAGGCCAAAAAGGTAAATGAGTACAGCAAGTGCCATTTATTAATTACGTGTAAGGAATAAGTGAAGCCGATCGCACAGCTCCACTGTTCAAATCACGCCATCATAAAATCAAGTAAACTTAATTTTTCTAAAATCTTTATTAATTATAAGCGGACATGCCAATTAAATTCACAAATAAATAAATATATATGTTCTTTTTGTGTATATATTGATAAATTTGCATGTATGATGGTGCCAGCACGTGATAATGGGCCATGAGCTTTTCCTCAACGGGTAACGAGTTGAATTTTTGTTATATGTGGCCAAATGAGGGATCGATGATCCCAATTATTCCCCTTAAAGAATTCCGTAATCACATATGTAATTTGCCAACCGTGTATCGTGGACCATGTAAAGTTATATGGGCTCTACTATGCTGACCTATAATTTAGGTCACATAAAATATATGAAATTAATATAGTAATTTATCTGTATTATTTTTATTTTAAAGATTAATATTTTTTTTTAATAATTTATATATTTATATATTAATTTTATATATACTATTACGGATTTAACACAAATTTTTCTAAATTATGTTTTTATGTGTGACGAGGACTCCTTAATTATCTCGCTAATTTAGACGGTATTACTTGCCTGATTTTGTACAACTTGAGAAGAATGTAATGTCCTCGTGGGACTATGCAAGTTGTTTGCTAGTTAAGCAAGAAGGAACTACAGCCGGACAGCTGGTGAAAGGTGCCATGTGTGGGATGCTGATTGGGGGCCTAGATTGTCGGTACCTTTAGAAGAATTGGCAACTTTCTTATACCCACCATGAAAAGTCAACAAAGGGCCAAAAACCGGACATGTCTGAATCTTTGAGACAGTTTTCTCCCATCAATCAATGCCGCAGTAAATGGTAAAATTGTTTGTCCTCGTGATTACGGTTGGCCACTCTGGGAAAATCCTACTATTCTTTGCGCGCTGCATCATTGAAATCGTGCATCTTTTACCACAATCCCCTAAAAACTCTCCCATTGGTTTTTTTTTTTTTTATCAAAAGAAAACTGTTGTATTAATATGAAATAATTTTGTACATAAGATTGATACAAAAGTATTAAAAAAACCTGTATGAGATAAAAGAAATAGACAACTAAAATAATCTACATCTAATAAGATTATAAGAACTATAAATTAACTGGTTTCATTGATTTTTCTGAAACCTAACTTCTATCCCATGTGCATTGTTCCTGACTGAACATTCCCAAGCATAGTAGCATAGGATCCCAATCTCTTTCTTGTGCTTTCTTTTTTTTTTTTTTGGCAATCATTTTATCTTTTCGACGAGGTTACAAGATGGTCTTTTGGTTATCTAATAATTAGTATAAAGAGAGAGGAAAACTAGAAAAGAGGTGCTCATTTATGTGCTTTAAGGCAAGGTCCACATGTGGCAATCCCAAAAATCAATATTACATCAAACTTAACCCAAAAATGGCAAAATTAGACTTTTTTTTAAAAAAAAAAGGAAAAACAAAAGGGGAGAGAGGAGTAAAATCAAGAAAAGAAGAAGAAAAACAAAATGGGGAAGGGAATTAAATTACATTTTTTCAGGTTATCAAGGCGAACAAGAGACCACAATGATTGGCGTCAGCTCTTCTTCTTCTTTGCCGTTCTTATGTTCACGAGGTAACTCGCTGCCTCTATCGCCATATCCAGTACACGTCAGCAACTGGGCCCTCTTAGCTTGGAATTCCCAATCGGTGGTCCCAACGACAAACAGCATAAACACAGCACAGCATAGCTGGGCCGATAACAGGCCCATCCACAGTCCACAAAACCCAACCCCAGCCCAAAATGCAAGCCCAACTGCCACGGGCATGCCAACCAGATAGAAGGCTCCGAGGTTAATGTTAGCTGCATTGGTTGGCTGCGCACTTCCTCTGAGGACCCCACACCCCACCGTTTGTGGGCAGTTTCCGAGCTCGCACAGTCCTAGGATCGGCAGAGCAGCGGACGTCAGCCGCAGGATCTCGGCGTCACTCGTGAATATCTGGGCCCACCGGTCCTTCATCCCCGTCGCGAAAATCGAAGCTGATAGGCCCATCGCGGACGAAATGAACACAGCCACCAAAGCGGCTAATCTGGCCCTGTCAGGACTATTTGCCCCGAGCTCATTGCCCACCCGGGTCGAAACCGCGAACCCGAGTGAACTCGGGAAAATGTAAATCAACGACGTCGTTTGGATCAATATCCCCATGGAAGCAACTGTTGATTTGGGGTTAGCCAAAAGCCCACATAAAACGATCATGATCTCGTACCACCACCACTCCAAACAAACGGATACGCAGCTGGGCGCGGCGAGCCGGATGAGAGGCATCCAGCCGGAGAGACATTCTCGGCTCGGCTTAGTCCAGGTAGGCTCGTGCAAGCCAGAAGCCCACACGTAGGAAACCAGAAACAAGAGCAGAAAGAAGTTGGAAGCAGCGGCCGCGGCGGCGACTCCAGCAACGCCGAGCTTGAAGTGATTGACGAGCAAGAAATTGATGGGAAAATGAAGAACGGCGCTGTTGAGGGACGCTAAGGTTAACGGATGGGTGATGCCTTGAGCGCGAAGGTAAATGCGGATTGGATGGACAAAAGAGTTGGATAAAAGATCAGGAAGAGAGAAGAGCAAATAAGTATGAGCCAGACGTATGATGTTGGGATCTTGGCCGAGATAGAGAAGGATTTTGGACATGTTAATCCAAAGAAGAGAAATGGGTATTGAAGAAAACAAGAGGAAAATCACAGAGCGCTGGAGGGTCAAAGAGAGAAGCTTCGGACGTTGGGCGCCGAAAGCCTGGGAACAGAGCGGCTCCATCCCCAGAGCAAGGCCCGAGAGGACAGAGTAGCCAGTGATGTTGGCAAAGGCTATAGCGAGAGAGCCGGCGGCGAGCTCTAGGTCACCGAGACGGCCGAGGAAAAGCATGGAGGTGATGGAGCGAGAGTAGAAAATGAGGGCCGTTAGGGCTATTGGAAAGGCCAGTTTGAAGAGGGAGTGTGTCTCTGATATGATATCTGAAACAATGGTGGGAATGGAATGTAAATAAAAAATTTTGAATATATCTGGGGATGGCGATGGATTTGCATTGGGATTCTCTGGGTCATTAATGGCGGTATTGGGTTGTTTTGGTATGGCTGCTTGGAAATATTGTGGCTTTTGTGCCTGTTTCTCGCTCATGGGCAAGTCCGGAAGGCTATTCCTGGGCTTCGTATTACACATGATGATGATTACGATGATGGATGATGGATAATGATGATGAAAATGATGCTGATTACAGTTGACGATGATGATGATGACGATGATGATGATAGGAGTGGCTATGGAGTGTAGGTACCTCCGCTTTTTAGTTTCACCCAGCTGCTCCTACCTGAAGAGCAGCACTCTTTTTGCTCTTCCTCTTCTCTTTTCTGGCAAGAGATATATATCTATGCGGAATTGTGGATGGCAGTGGTAGAGGATGGATAGGTGGGGTGCTTTTGGCCTTAGAAGAGGTCTGAGGAGGGGAAAGGTATAAATAGAGGAGTCAATGGGGCTTCCCCTTTCCCTTCTTTTTTTCTTTTGTTTTTTGTTTTTTCTCGGTTTACAAAGGGGTAAATTAAATAATTATATTCTTATGTAAAGAAATTCCAATTGCATCCTCTGCAAAAATACCCTTCAAAATACGTAGTAAGTGACAGAGATGGAAAAGTTTCGAATTTTGAAATATAACATAAGAAAAAAGTCAATCTGCAATCTGGCTTCCCATTTTTATTTCTCCCCTTTTTGCCTTTGTTTTTGTCGGTGTAAATCTGATTTTACAATTTACAAACCACTTTAACTTTTTTCCATTTTGCTTTTAGAACTTAAAGAAAAAGCAGAATGAAGCTTTTTTTTTTTTTTTTTATATCCTTTTCAAGCTGTATCATTGACCAAAACGTCAAAAAGATAGTCGAAGTCCCTCTGATACGGCAAACAGCAGTAGGGGTTATATATACTATGCAAAATCTAGGCTAAGTTCCCTTAGAACATTAAACATTTAAATATTTAATTAAGGCTCTAATATGGAATGAACATGTAAGAGAGTGACCCTTCATTGAGCAACAAATTGATATGTTTGTTTTTAAGGGGAGGTGGGGATATACCTGGCTGTAATTCTCAATCACATTGTCAATGATATTTCCGTGCAAGCAATACAAAATTAAAAATCAATGACTAAATATTTTAGCTGCAGTCATTTGAACACACAAGGATTTCATGGTCGGAGAGATTCGTATGAATCAGGCACCAGTGCACATATATCATGGATTTTCTTTTCCAGAATGCTTTTGGCCCATCTCTGTATTCTTACTCCTATGGACTTGAACGGCGGTTTATACTAATGGTTATAAGAAGTATAAACCACTTTTACTTCACAAGAGTGACTTCAACAATAAAATAATATAGACGGTTAGATGATTATTTTTATGAAAAAAAAACTGTCATATATCATTTGATAGAATTGTGTTATCATTTGTTGTCATATATGTGTTATCATTTTATATTGTTGTTACAATAAGTTCGCAAAGTGAAAGCCGAAAGCCTTTTAAGTATTAAAATAGAATCAAGTTTGATTTTTTTTTTGTACTCTAAAAATCTAAATTGAAAAATAAGCGGGCATTTAAATGAAGATCGAAGCAATTAGAACATGGCCAAGAAGCTAACACACGGTTTATGCTTGTTTAAAAGGCTACATACGATTGTGCACAATTATACTATGTCAGGGAACTAAAAGAGCGTATGTGTTTGAGAGGGACGAGGGAGTACTTATTGTCGAATTGCGGTTGAAAAAGAAGTGATCAAATTTTCCTTATCAGAACAAAGCTTGAGATTTTCAAAGAAGCGTGCCAAAAGCCTTTCACCAGAAATACAACATTTTCTGTAGGGTTCAATGAAGAATTAAATTCCGATACTAATGATCAATTTTGTTATGGTCAGTTTTGTTCGACGAATTAAGAATCATGACAACCTTTTTCCGATCTTGCTTCTAAAATCAAGAGTGGGTCTAAAATTGACATTTTTATCAGTAAAAAGTTTTTAGCTTGGGGATTGTCCGACATTGTAAAGTATAAAAACTGCTATATGTGACATTTGGATCCAATTGTCTAAATTGAACAAGCTCTTGCCCTTTTTTTTTTTAAAAAAAAAAATATAGTACTAGTGTTAATATATAATATACTTCTAATTAGAAAATAGATGCTTGCTGTGTATCTCATATCTTTATATTCAAAAATTCTTGTCTATTATTTTTTGAAACATTTGATAATTATTAAAAGGGTCCACCAACTAAGTGGTCCGTTAATAGAATAGTTGGACTTTAATACCAAAAAAAGTTTCATTATATGATCATATCTTAAATAATATTAAAATAATGACGCAATTTATCTAATCATATTTAATAATTTATCTATTTTTTATTTTTTAAAATTTAATTATTTAATAACACATATTACTTTAATTATATTTTCATAATAATTAAAGAATATCATGAGTTTCAACACTAACAAAAAAAAAAAAAAAAAAATATATATATATATATATATATATATATATATATATATATATATATATATATATATATATCAAGTAATTGGTGAGAGAGAGAGAGAGAGAGAGAGCAAGACGTTGTTGATGGGAAATTGTGAAGTTAGGCACACGTGAGGGGTTAGACGTGCAATTGTAGCAGTTTAAGTCCTCTTAGTTCTCCGCTGGCACAACTTCAGTAGTCTCCACGTACAAAAAGAGAGTACCGGCAGAAGAAGGCTAGAAATTGGGCGGAGGTGGAGCCGAGACTGGTAGCAGTTTCGGTGATATGACACTTAATTGGGCCAATGAGTACTGACGAAATGTTCCTACGCCCAATTGGTGTTCAATTTCAGACTCCACACATCAGCACAAAAGCTTTATTATCATCGAAGCTCTACTACCACATCACACCAAAACCGCCAGCTGGCTTTGGTCGTCCAGTAGAAAGGCTTTCCCCAAGTTAATTATTAATTAAATCACTACAAGGATCCCAAAAATATGCATCTCTCTTGAAAGAGAAAATGGTCGCTGCCAATCGGTCACGATCATTTTTACTTTTTTTTTTTTTTTAAGAAAGATGATCAAAATTTATATTATAATTAAAAAGAATAATTTAAAAGAGGTAAAAATTAAATTCTTGACCCCTCTTTAACATAATATTAGTGAATTAATTGTTTTAGTCAGTTAATTTATGATCACATTTTTCAAGGTGGAATGTTTAGGTGTTAATATGTACTGATGTAATATATCGATTAGAAGTGGGGACACTCTCAAGTTTGATCTTTTTCTTTGAAATTTTTGACCCTTTAAATTGAATGAGCCCCCACCCCCACCCAAGTGACAAAATCTGACCCTAGTGACAAAATACGAAGGGGCCGGCGACCAGGACACAGTTCAGAAAGAAACTTGTAGATAGGGACGGTCACATGATAGCGGGTCATAATATTGAGAAAAGGAATATGTGTACGGCCTGTAGCTAGTAGTAACCATAAACAGAATTTTATTCGGTGATATTGGCATCATGAAATAGTAATGTTCAATAAAAAAATTAATTAAATTCGTTAAAATGGCACATATAAACGAATCAATAATTGGTGCAAATTAACTGCCTCAATTTATTAAAGTTAACTTTCAATTTCATTGGCGACTTTACCAAAAAATTTCTTTTTCTCACAAGACGTGCTCGTATAACTAAATTCTTTATTAAATTTTTTTTATAAAGTCAGGATAAAATTGCATAATTATATTCAAATAATAATAAACGATATCTTATAATTTTTTTATTTTTTTATAAAATTATTTATCTAATAGTATATATTATTTTATAATTACTTTTAAATTATTTTTGTAAAATTAAAAAAACTTTTCAAAGTCAAAAGACTATCCCCAAATAATTACTTGCACAAATAAGTTGTTGGCAATGATGATTATCAAGAAAGATGAGTTACGTAATCAATGGAGGCGGGCTGGGAGGGACATGAGTGAAGATGGTTAGGATTTTCCTAAACAGATGGGAAGAAAGGAGACATGTCGTTGTCAGCAGTTTTTACCAAACTCACAATATGCGCGGCCATCTTTCTCTTTCATGTTGAGTTGGGGTTGTAATTGACTGTTGTTGTCGTTTCACAAGTGTGGGGGTGGTGTCAATATTGTCGTTTCCAAAGTTTATATTCTCTCTCTGTGCAATAGATACTGTGGGGGTGGCTGCCACAATGCCAATGCCTGGCCAATTAGTAGCTCAGATATATCTCTATATGTGCAAGTCAGACAGACACAAGCTTATCTTTCAGTCTTGTGAATGAATGTGACCCACACATACATGCATACATACACACGAACGCGCACAGAAACACTTGCGTTCTGACACTACAAACTCTCTCTCGGTAATCCCGGCACCACCACTCCCTTGTCCTCCCTGTTTCTATTGCGGGAGCGCGTTGCCTGTCTCATATTCCGTGCCGTACCGTTCTTGTGGACCCCACTATAAACTGATCTCTTTGTGATTATCTCTTTTCTTTTTTTCTTTTTTTCTTTTTTTTAGACCAGTTGGGATTATTTCTTGGTCTCACTTAAAAAGAGAATGGCATTCTTGTAACGAAAAAGGTTTTATGGTAATTCAGTGAGAGTAATTCGATAGACATGTGCTTATATATAGTGTAGTCTGGTGAAATTTTTTTTTTTTTTTTAAAGAATATGTAGCATATAGACTATTGGATAAACTTCACGTGATGCCTTTCAGAAACACAAAATAATATTAGCTCGGGAACTCTTTTTCTAACTTCTTTCCTACCCTCTCTTTGCAACTTCCAATTTTTATTAAATTGGGAAAAAAGCAAATTGGTGCTATTCTACATCCATTGTCACTCTTCCATAATCTAAGCGTTTCCTCCAGACCCATACTGCCACATAATCTACCAGAACCCAAAAGGTTACCATGCATTGGGCTGGGGCAACCAAATGGTGTCTTTTTCTCCCTGGTTGATAAATGGCTTGATCGTACGTGAATAATTTCACCTAACTTAATATTTTTTGTGTTGTTCAAAATAATAGTAATAATAATAATAATTTTTTGTGGGGGTGTAATCGGAAGGAAAGAAGGGCTGCGGCTGTGAAACAACTTGACAATATATATTCACGGCATGAGATTGTAGGTGGGTTCCACGTTAAAAACATAGTTGAGGTATCTTACTATCTTTTATTTCCAGGTGATGAGCAGCTATAGGCGTCATTTAATGGTGGGCACATGATTGGTTGTAACTTGGAACAGCGCTATTTTACCTGAGTTGATATTTGGTAATTGATGACGGCCCTTCATATTATGTCTCTGAAATGAAATTCTATTTTCCTTTTCTTTTTGTATGTTATTCTCACTTCCTATCTGTCGAGTGATCATGACTAGGAGTTTTGGTTAGGAGAATGGAAAAGTATAGGTAGTACCTACACTCTTATCGCAGAGTACTGTGACTTTATATTCAGAGATGTGAAGGAATCAAATAAAAATTAAATTTCTTGTATTAGGAGATGAGTCGTTCACTACTAATTAATTGATTCAAATAATATTCAATATCAAGATTTTTTATTTTAAATATTGAATCTTTTAAACTAATTGAACCACACAAACAGAGTTACAAGGAGTTTGTATTTAGACTATGTAGTTTAGTGGGTTGTTGGAGACAAATTCCCAACAAAAGTCTTAAGCATTGCTCTCTGATTCCTAATTCACAAGAGTCAAGAGTAAACTTACCTTGGGAGAATTTTATTTTAAGAAGAGTAGTAATGAGATACTAATAAAAACTTCTTAATAAAAGTCTCTAAGGTCATAACATTATTACTATTATTTTTGAAAATAATTTACACAAAGGGTCCGAAATTAAGTGTTTACCAAGTCAGACAACGGAGGGACGACCTCATAAGAGTAATATAGGTTATACCTGTAATATAGAAAATTGGTAGTACTCAACGAAAAATCCAAATTTGATTTATAACAATTAACAAATGACAATGAAACATGAAATCTTCTCTTGTTGGCTCACTTGATATAAGAATGAACTTAAGATATGCATCTCAAAGACTGACATTATAACCATTCCGATGTACCCAAAAAAAACTAAATACAGATTTTAAGTTGTAAATGCACATGATTTTATCAATGTTTCAAATTAAATTTCGCACGCTTGATCCTGTCTGTATCAATGCCAAGAAGTTATTTAAAAGTTAATTTTCCTTGTGTCGCAGTGTATGGAATGCAATATATAATTCCATATTCATTTTCTTTCCTTAGAAACGGGGGCACAAATTGCAGGAACTGTTTGCAAATAACGATTCTTTATTTTTGAGATTTTATCTTACATATGAATTTTCGCCATAAACAATGCCACAAATTACAGCAGCTGTTTTCACAACAGCCTAAATTTGTTGTTTGCAGAGGATAGAACTATTCAAAGTGATGTCCAGCGTGTGGGTCTAAAGATGTTTCTTAGAGACAGAGTGTCAATGAATGCATCCCAATTCCACGAAATTGATGATTGGAGTTTTATATTTGGTACTCCATTTATCGAATAGCTTGAGCAATTTCGAATCACCATGGTTGACAAGGAATCAACAGTGAGCAGTTAAACATGTCGTCGCTCATTAACAGGAAAAAAAAAAAATCGAATCATGGCAGTAATGGGCCTAGACGAATAAATACTTCTAGGATTCAAAATTTCAGAGCTAATTATAAATAGAAAAAAGATACACGGACACAAAAAATTACGTACAAGGGGAAGTCAAAGTATAATCAACTCATTGATTTGTGCAAAATTAATTTTTGTAATAAAAATAAACATATTTTTTTATCAGTTTTTTATTATAAATAACAATCATTTTATTACAAAAATCAATTAATTGATTGTATTATATATATATATTTTTTTTTTGTCTATAATTTTTCATATTTGTATCATGAGACTCTTATAAATAAAAGACAAATCAATTCGGCTTGGTTTGAAGTCAATTAGTTTTTGGCCCGTTTATAATTGAAATATGCTCTCAGTCAACTTCAAGCAACTAGTTAGTTGCCACATTAATTGAATATCATTAATTGTTGGGGTTGATGAGTGTTGACCCTTTTCAACACTTTGGGACTTAATTTCAATTAGCTTCTTCATTATTGAGCCATACTAAATCATTTGTTCTCTCAACTGTGGCGCGTAGGGTCCATCACGAATTATTTGCATGCTAGATAACATAAAGAATTACTTGCAATAATTTAAATTGACTCTCTCTTTTTCCTTCTTTCCTGCTGGCTTTTGATTTTAGAGAGCCAATGACAACTCACTTTTTGGTGGGAGTAACTTTACTTAGTTGAACAAGATTTCAATGTTTCACCAACAACCATCGCCATTATGCATGTGGAATATGCACCCTATTGGTATTTGCCTTTTCCTTTTATATATTAATCTAACAGATGCTGAGAATTCCGATATTACCATTGGGACATGTGGCGGTACCCCAGATAAGCAGCAAGAAGGTTTTATCTGATACTTTTTGTGGCATCTCCTTTGAAACACATGGCAAGGGAGAGTTACTTTTGACAAAAGGCTCAAGTAGCAAAAAAGTTATGAGCACAATCTCGCACACATTGGCACAAAAATTACACCAGTCAGCTCCTACGCGGAGCTTTATTTCTTGCTGGCAATCTCTTTTTTTTTTGGGGGGGGGGGGGGAGGGGAGAGGGAGCGCTATGTGGTGAGGGGATGCCTTTTGCTTAGATAATCTTCAATATAAAAGATTGAGTGGGATTTGAATGGTTGCTTTATTTACCTTTTCAATAATCAATGAGCCAAGTGTAAAGCTACTAGGATCCACCAACTTTTGAGATCTTTTTGTTTCCTTGTCCTTTAATTTTTTTCTATATACTTCGATTGGCATGAAAGAAGCTAAAGGAAAGTTGTGATGCGCAGTTGGAACTCGGAAGTCTTTGAAATTGCTAAGCATCGGCCTTTATTCAATTGATAAATTTTATCTTCAAGACTGAAATATAAGGGACAAGTTCCAATGTTGCACATTGAGTAAATTAAGAAACTGTAATATATCTACATTAAATCAAAGGACATTTTAGTAATTAGAGCCAAGATCTCGGTTGATTTTAATCCTAATAAGAGAATGTATAAGATTTATAAGAAGAGATAACTATCTTATTATGTAACTCATAATGTAAAGAGTTTTTAATTTTATATATATATATAACAGCAAGTTGAATCGCTGCCGAGAGTGGTGCACATAAGCCTATATATTGGGCCACTAAGCCTAGTGGTATTAGTTAACTTTGATTCTTTGAAATGCCAACTATATATAGCTTAATTACTTCTGAAGTCCTCACAAAAATTAAAGATTTCAAGTTTTAGTTTTAGTTGGAACCAATTAAACAAAAAATATATATGATTAACTTTGAAGCAAGAAAGAAACATGCTAACATCCCAAAATTTGTTTGAAGGGATGTTTCGTCGTCAAAAAATATTAAGGCACAAAGTTGAAATCGAGCGATCGATCTTTTTGTTGAGCCACAAATTGCTAAAAAAAAAAAAGTGAACAATTGGCTCCAGGATGCTCTGAAAGTTAAGAATTCGGGGAAAAAAAAGGCAAGAATTGAGAGAATAAGGAAGAAATATGGGCACGTGATATATGAGAAGGTGCTGGAGGAGATCTATATAAAGCCAGCTACTTGCCTCGCACGCACAGCTCATCCCCCATGACTCCACCTCCAAGGTTTCGAGTTTCAACCCGATAAAGCACAAAAAAATTAAATAAAAAACTACTTTAAGATGAAAAGTTTATACATGTATGATACATACATATACATATATAGAAAAATGTTTGATGAAATGTTTTAGATGGAATAGAAGTAATTTATACCGTCAGAGACTCAATTTTTTTTATAAAAAATAAAAAAATAAATAAATTATTACTTATCGTAAAATACATTGCATGCCGATTTTACCTAAAGTACTGATGGGGCTTTATAAAGGTGCTGGCTGTGTTTTCCTGAAATAGTAATCGGAATGGAAAGAACCAACTGGGAATAAGAGACCCACACGCATGCCATATCCCACGTGGGGCGCATTGCTGCACATGGTTTGCGAGGCGTTCCTGTTTCTTGTCCCAATTCCACCGCATTTATGACCCTTCCCCTTCCTCCGCCTTTTGCTCTGTCTCAACTCAACTCCAATCAAGCCTAGCCGTTTATGTATGCGGCTTAACTTAGTCCTTCCAAGTAACCCTTCTAAATATACAATGCAATTGCAAGTTTGAGCAAGTACGTGCTCGAAACGGGGAACCCAAATCCAAATTTGGAGAGCATCAATAGGAAGACAAGAGTAAGCAAAACGTTAATTGATGTTTTTTCACTTATATGTTACTTTATTCTTTCTTTTTTTTTTTCCGACTTGAGAAATTGGTTTAAACTTCACGCTTGCAACTTTAACACTTTAACAATACGATGATGAACATGTTTCTTGTGTATTAATAAATTCATTTATGGTCAATACAACAATGTATAACACTATTTTCATATCTAATTTAAGAATTTTCTAATTCTTTTATGAGACAAATAAGACTCCCAGTTAATTCAAAAATTCGAACTTATTAGTTATTGAATATGCTCATGGAGAGTCAAAAAATAATGTAAACTACTTAAGAGTTCAAATACCAGTCTCAACAAGCAAGAAAAAAAAAGGAAAAATTAAACTGTAATCAAAATGAGACCTAAATCATTCCAATAAGATTTGAAATTAACCGAAATCAACAGGCCTTGAATATGAAATGTACAGAAAACGGTAAAGCGTGGCCATGAAAACGACCTCAATGACTCCATGTCGTTGGGAACATCATAATATATCATGGACCACATTAGTCCATATAGATCACAGATAAGATCAGCAAAAGAAAAAGTTACATGGAAATAAATCCATGGAGTACTACTTTCTAGTAGTGATATATAATTACAATTGTGGGATAATATATATTCGAAATATTATTTTGTGGCCAACTGACGGTATCCATATAATTTATTGATCCAATATTATTTTTTTAATCCTCATTGTCAAGATTTGAACTTAGTTATTGAAAAAGTTCGACTAACATACGGACTCAAGTACCTGGACCGAGACTCGGTCAGCCCAAGTGCACTTTGATTGGAGAGGGGCAAATATAAGGGCCCCTGCATACATTTGTTCCCCCTTGAAAGGAGGAATAGTTTGCTGGCTCGAGGACCGACTCGAGCCAGCCAACTTTCCCCGATTACATAACATGGCGATACCTGATTTGGAGTCGTAGCTTGGAGGTGGACCATTTGAGCCTCTGACGTCGAATTCAGCCCAAACGTCATGGCCGGACGCCCCACGTTGCATGTTAGGGATGAAAAACATACAGGGTCTGATTGGGACCCTTACCGTCTTAAGGAACACAAAATGTTTATATGGATTGGGATGGGCCCCCACCGTTCATTCGATGATCCGTCATGTTTGACCCGTTAATAGGAAATAATTATTATGTGATGAAGAAGCTGGTACGAAAAGCATTAACAGGTATCCACTTGGCGAAATATGTGTTGCTTGGGCAAGATTTAGATCTTGGACGGCCGTCCTAATGGGCTTTTATCGCAAAGCAAGCATATTTTATTCCTTGATTCCTTAATCAAAGCAAGAGTGAAAGGGGTAAAGGAAATTTACAAAAAAAAATCTAACTTAATTAAAGTGATAAAAAATTTATACTTTTTAAAAAAAATTAAAGTTTGAATCACAATTTTTTCTTTCAGCTGTCCTTCTTTCCTCAATTCTATGGATAGATTACCATCTCCAACAAAAAGTAAAGGAAATTTACAAACGTTTAATTCTAGTAATCTTGCCCCCCAAGGGTGTTTTTGGCCCTTCAACTATTTCTTGGTCAAAATGAATGTCAAGATACAATATTGTCGTACATGCTTCAATTATGTAAGAAATCAATTGAATTTGAGTCGACAATCCGATGGAATTAATTACAGAAACATTGATTGCAGAGCATGCATCCACAAGAAATTGTGAAATGATGAAATCAGATACGACAGGATTTGAGGGGTCGGAATAACCTGGACCAGCAATAATGTTGGAGATGAATTTTTATTTGGAGAATGGAGAGAAAGGGGGAAAACACTGTTTTCTTGGGGGGAATAAAAGAGTTGATATTGTGGATATAGAGATTTTAAAGTCACCTACAGCATCATTTTCGTTGAATGTGTATAGATCCCACCGTGACTTGCTATCACCTCCACCAAAACAATGGCAATCATAATATGTCAAGTCGAAAACATAACGCTTCAACTTTTTGTAATATATATTTAGAAAGAAGATGATTAAGTGAATGGAAGTTATGAAGATATGACTAGTCATATAATTTATTTAAGGATATTTAATAATTTTTTTAATATTTTTTTAAATTCAATCATGTAATAATTTTATCATTTTAAACTCATTTTAATCTCACTTAACGTCCATTTATTAACTTGACATACACCCATTAAAGATTTTCTCTATATATATTCTCCACGAAGCTCATATTAACTTGATTTGACCCATGTTATAATTTAAGGAAACAAGAGATATATTCCTTGTAACTAATAACAACTATGAGTATCCCTTGCACCTAAAAAAGAAAAAGAGCCTATTTCTTTTCGGTTTTTTTTTCTTTTTAATTTTTGTGAAATACAAACGTTTTGGACTTACTCTGCTTCATTCAATCGTTACATTAGATATTATGCACAAAAAAACCAAAAAATTGTAAATAAAAATTATAATTGTGTATTTATTTATAAATGGTGTCTGCAGCCTTAAGGCTTCAGTGATTTGACAGTCGGATGTTCCAGCGCGCAAGGGAAGTTACAATCACTTACTTACCTTATGGCCCGCCGAAAGAGATTTTTTACCATGGTAAAAGTCCAATATTTTTACCTGTTGGCGTAACTCCTAGCCCATGGACTATGTTTGTGAACCATATATAACGTTTGTGCTTTTTCTGTTCTAGATTCTGGAACGGAAAGCCATAGATTTGTTGAATAGACCTATCAAAGTTCTATCGGGCTGCAATTTTTCTTTTGAAGCCATGGATTGGTGTGCTGGATCATGCCCCAAGGCCTAGCCGGTGTTCCCATCCTGTTGGATCAAGATAATAGATATGGAGTGAAGTGGCCTAGGCAGAGACACCGTTAAAGTTTTTTAGTGATGGGTTTTAGCCTCCTATAGGACCCAAAAAAAAAAAGCACCCATACCTTTGATAGTAGTTTTTGTGTGTGTGTGTATATATATATATATATATATACACTTATTCACATGGCATGAAGATGTCACGTGGCATGTTTCATCTCTTACTTGAAACTCATTTTAGAGAGAGAAAGTGAAGAAATTCAAAATTTTTGGGATGATAAGAAATGATTAAATTAATTTTTATGTATTTACAATGGTATGATGCTTTTATAATTTTTATTAATCATTAGTTTTAATGGGCAACTGGGTTACGATTTAAATGCATATGTTGCAACTCCCATGACTAATGAATTTCATAACCAAATTATAGTTATTATTAATAAAAGAAATAATAACAAGGAAGAGAGTATTTCTAAAAAAGAGAGCGACTGCCCTCATAGCGGTGGTATTGAAAGTTTTTTTTTTTTTTTTTAATTAGCACAGAAAAGTAGCCATTACCCAGTAAGCAACCGTCTTTCTAAACGATATTGGACTTGGATTTATTCAACAATGTCCTACTTGTGTGCATAAAAATGTATTTTTCTTTTTTTTTTTTTAAAAGGACAAAAGAAAACGAACTAAGAATGCCCATGCTAATGGGGATTATGAACAGATGAATAGTCCAATGGACCCAAAACCGAAGTGCTAGTTGGGCTGGGTCTAGTTTCACAAGAAAGAATGATTGACATGGAGAAATTTTATTTAGGTTTAACCAAGAAAAAAAACAAAAAAGAAATTTTGTTTAGGGAGGCCTAGTAGGGTTACTAACAAGCCCCGTTTGGTTCAGTGTTTAGGGTTTCATTTATAGGTGTCAAAACGGGTCATCGGGTTGGGTTCGAGTTGGGTCACTTCGAGTTCGGGTTACTTTGGGTCGGGTTACTTACGTGTCAAGTTATCTTCGGGTCATTTTGGGTTGTGTCACTTTGGATTCGGGTCGGGTTCGAGTCAACCCACGGATTGGCCACGTCATCAAAAATGATGACGTGACATTTTTTATTAAAAATTTTCAAAATTTAAAATTTTCAAAAATTTTACTAAAAATTCTTAAAAATCAAAGAAAATCATATGATTGAAAAATAATTGAAAATTTTTCTTTTAAAATATTTTAAAAAAATTAAAATAAAATTTAAAACTGTATAAAAAATCTCAAAATATTCTAAAAAATTTTATAATTAAGATTTATATTGAAAATAGTATAATCTATACTTTTTATAATACAAAATATGCTAAATTTTTTCATTTTAATTTTTTGTTCCCTTAAAAAAAAAGTTCGGGTCAAACGGGTCGAGTTAGGGTCGGGTCGGGTTTGACCCAAAGATTTTCAGGTCATTCGAGTTCGAGTCATTTCGGGTTAGGCCATCTTTCGAGTCGGGTTCGGGTCGCATTTTTTCGGGCGGGTTCGGGTCAACCCATCGGGTCAGGTCAGATTTTGACACCTCTAGACTTTCATTGAAGAAAAATTCGGAATAGTTAAGTGAGATGAGATGGTTGATTTATAAAGAGTAACGAGTGCCCATACTCTTACTTTTACCTTTACTTTTTTTTTTTTTTAGATTTGGATCCTCCCAATAAATTTAAAAAAAAAGATTGAGACAGATTTAAAAATTTTTAAATTTGACTAATAATTTTCCTAAAAAAATTGTATAAAAAAATGTAATGACAAAAATATATATTGATAATTTTTCTCCATATTTTAATGAATACCTAGATGAGTTATTTCTTAAAATTTTTTTAACCCATTAATATACCACATACTATTTATTATATCTGCCTCTATCTATGTATACAGCAAATATGGATCCCGACCAGAATAAGAGAAAATTCAAACCACCATCTCGCCGGTAATCCCCATTTTATCTGTTTCTTTCTTAAAACAAAAGGTTTGCATTTCAGCATTATCAGAGTCTCAATTTTTGATTTGTTGCAAAGAGCTGAAAATTTATGAATACCACAACCAGGAGAAGACTCATCTGTTTGTGAGATGCATTCCCAGATTTGTCCACATGCTGTTTGCTTTATTGCCGCAATGAGATTTTGCTTCACAATTCGCTTAATTATATCTTTCTGCAATGTGACTTTGCTTCACAATTCACAGTTCGAGATCATGTAATGTTGTGTATTTTCTGTAGGACTGTCTCTGCGCCTGCAGCGAAGAAACCCAAAGATGCCACTCCAATGCATGATTCGATTGTAAGGACGCAATTCTCATATTATAAAAGCTTATATCGTGGTTAGCCTAGTGATAAGATCGAACTTGGATTTGCATGTGGGCTCATATTCAAATCTTCTAAGTGCATTTTATGTTTTAAGTAGAAAGTCACGGCGGTGAAGATTTATTTGAAAACGATTGCTCGTTATCATGTAGAGTATTTCTCATCATTTGACTGTATTTTTAGGTTCCGGCAGAGAAGAAAACCGGAGATGTGGTCCCTACGAGCAGTCCAGTATTAAGTTTTTCCTTTACATTGTCGCAGCGTGGTTTCTATCTCTCGGATGGTGTAGTGTGGTTGTTAATTGTTATCTGGTTGGATGTGCAGGTAATGGCGGCCCAATCTGTTGGAGCTGATTACAGGACTCAGCAGGCAAAAAGTTTTGCGGTAGCGCAAGCACAACAAGAGGGGTGCATGGGAAATTTCAGAATTTGTGATTCCTCCTTTGGGAATTTTCTTATTCCTGCAATTCCAACTCGCTCAGAGTTATCGTGACAATTTGTTATCGGTTGAATGGGTCAGTCTAAGTAAAACTGTAAAGCTACTCTATTGTATGATCTAGCTTGCAGAAATAATCTTTATGTTAAAAACTACATTCTGAATTTTAATGCCCAGCAGCAGCTTGTAGTTGCAGTCTTGGCTAGAGTTAGCCTTTTGCCAGTGTTCATCTATTGTCACAGTTTAGATTTGACAAATAAAAAAAAAAAAAAAAGCCAATTACATGGTCAGGTGTTTATAGCCAAGCGTCTGACTATACTCTTTTTTTTTAAAAAAAATTAAATTTTAAATATATTTAGTATTACTTTATATTTAATATTACATTTAAACCTTAATTTTTAAAAAAGGAAAAAAATTTTGAAAAACTTTTTAAATTTTTTTTTGTCCTGGCCCTTATTTGGCTACCTTGATTTGGCCACTAACTTTTTCCCTTAAAAAATTCGGCGGTATGGTTAGATTGTCATATTTAACTACAAATCATGGAGACCTGGTGGACGGTGCAGTCGGGGACGCCATCTTAGAAGGGGATTGAGCAGAGTTTGCCCAAAATATTGGCTTCTTTTCGAACTAGTCATTCTCTTTCATACGAAATCGGTCGGCATTTCAGGCCTTGATAACTAAAAGTATGGTCAGGACCCATCTAAGCTGTCCTTATATATAGTTTACATTTACAGAATCTTGATTTGGAATTTAGCTATACACCCTAGAATCTCGCATTGCTTGTCGACGTCATGTCCTGTCGCAGTTTGGTTAAAGTTAAATCACTAACCCCAGTTGTTAACATGAACTATAACTTAATTTGTATTAAAGTTATCTTTAAACTTCAAGGTTTTGAATTTGAGTTTTAGTTCGGAGTTTAAGGTTTTGAATTCAAATATTAGCCGGAGTTAATTACCAAAAAAAAAAAAAACTAACTTCGGTTGCCGATATTACAAAAGGAACATATGATAAAGATTGACTGGTTTCCAAGGAAAATGCTTTTACCTCTGGTTGCACCCACTTTCTTTCCTTTTGCAGCGTTTAAACTTACAATTTCTTAGCTAAAACCATGCCTTTAGGACCACTTTCTTTTGGATTCAGGATTCCTCCATTTCTGGAACTAATATGAGACCATCCACCGAACTACGAGCACCGGACAGATGGACATGTGTTAGCGTTCCTTGTGATAATTCTATATTTACATTGTGTACACCTTTATCGAAATTGTAAGATACTGATGTAACTTATTCTCTAAAAGATTAAAGACGCAACTTATTCTATACTTTATCATTGAAAAGGCTACATGGTGCATATATAAATGCTCAAACGGTGATAGATCTAACAAAGTTATTTGCATTGTGTAGTTGTCACTATAGATAATATTTTGTTCCTTGGAAGTTATGTTGATCACTCTTTGCTTTTTTCCTTTTTCTTATTCTTTTATGCAATTTGTTGAATGCATCATTAAACAAATGTTCTACTGGCAAAAAAAGGATAGCTTTAAAAAGGAAACGAGGAGGAAAAGAGCAAAAAATGAAAGAAAGAATGAAAGGATAAGCAATATAAATGAGTGCTCTTCCTCTTGAGATCGTTTGGTGATAAAGAGAGAGCATAGAGAGAATGTTCAAACACCAAAGTCTTTAGTTATTATCATGTAAGGCAATTACCTAAACAAAAAATACGAAAGTAAAATTGTGTGGATGAGCATATATTATTTTACTTCAATGTATATATATAGTCGATCTTCTCTTTTTTTATAGACACACAAAAGCTCCATTTAGAACGTATGATTATAATAAAGATTAAGAGAAAAAAATTAGTTATTAGATTAAAGAAAAACTTTAGTCTCTATTTCGCCACGAAAATAATTATAATTTTCGTTAATTTAAATATATTATTTATTGTTTATTATATAAATTTATTTAGTTTTAAGATTTAAAAATTATGTGCGATGATTAGATAGATTTATTATTAAATCTTACAGGTGTGCTGCACTCTCTTGATGAAATGACAAATAAGTTACTGTATATCATGTACTTCATGACCTTAATTACTGATGTCTGCAATACAAAGCAAAAGCAAAATGAGTTCTGATGGTGTGGCCATTGATGCCAATCAGTGAGCATCTAAAAAAAACGTGTGCGAGAAAATGTTCTTGAATTGCTTAGATTGGATTGAATCTTTATTAGGGTGGGTCATAAAATAGAAAAGATTTAAGACTCATGATTCGTGCCAAGACTGTCACAGAAAAAGAATCCATTTTATAGTACAGAGACGAATAAAAGAGCCGGTCAGTAGTGATTATTTTAGAATCTGATTCCATTCTTTAGGTTAATGTTGGGAATCTTAAACCAAAACCGCCTATTTTCCTCAGAGAGGTTTTATTCCCCCGGATGCAATTGCAAAAACGTATCCGCTTAGAAAAATGAAGGCGAAACCTGTCCGCTTATTTTATTTATTTATTATTATTTTATTTTAACAGAGATCCTCTATCATCATGAAAAAAGTGTTAATGAAGCAAAAATTAGGGATTGAACTCCAAATTCTTCTGTTATAAGCAATGACTGCGAACGTTTCATTTTGGGTAAGTCCATGAAGCATCTAATTTAACTGATAACTACACCTGCAACTTCTGTTTGGATAAGACCACTAACCACAAGCCTAAAACTTCTAGTCAAGTATTGAATTTTTAATTTTCAGATTTAAATTTAGAATTTGATTTTTGTTTGGATAAAGAATAGAAAAGAGAAAAATGAAGGAAGAAAAATGAGACGAACGAAATAATAGAAAGAAAGAATAATAGATGTTATAATTTCATTTTTGTCTTTGTCTAGCATTATCTTAGAAAAGAATTAATATAGATATATTCATAACTTTTTAAATCAAATAGAAAAATTAACAACTTTCATGCCAAACCTAGGATGAATGAATTTTTTTTTTTTATCCATCGGTAGGATAGCCTATAATTACAAAAATACTAGAGTACTAGGGGGTTCAAACGGCACCATTCTTGGCCATTGAACACCTACCACCATATCTTGTAACAGTAACAATCCAACTCCCTTAAGTGGCCGAGACAACAAGTGAAATCTAATTGATAAGGACAGAGCATGGTTTGGGAACCAATCTGCAACATTATTGACTTCACGATAAATATGATTCATTTGGACCTCTCAATCCCTATAAATGAGATCCTTACATACTCTCATATTACAAAAAAAATTTGAAATTCTCCTTACGCGCATTTAATCACATTTTATAAATATAATGTAATCACTCTTATCTTTCTTTTTTTTTTTTTCATTTTTATTTTCCAAACACATTACACTAAGACTTTGATGGGAGCCACCCATCATCAAGAAAGGAGGGGAAGACTTTTTTTTTTTTTTTTTTTGGCTGTAATAGGGGCGATTAGACAATATTACAAGAAAGCCAGATGAGTAAGGGACGAGAATTTTTTTTAGTCTGCGTGGGTTCAATATTTAATTTATTAGATTGATTAATTTAAATTAATTTAAATTTTTTTAAAAAAATAATAAAAATTTTATAATAAATATTTAACACAATTATATTTTAATAACTCAAATTTAATATCTCTAATTAATTAGTAATAGATCCTTTTTATCTCCACCAATACCTACTAGTGCACGGGTTGAGAATTTGACCCAGTCGTCTCGCCGGAGACTTACAACTTCTGTCATTTGGATAAAACCTGATAAGATTGTTTATAATAACATACAACCGTTAAAGATATCATAAAAATAAATGACAGGTGAAAGTGTAAAAATGACCATGGCCCGGGCAGCCCAAACAAATGCAAAGGTAAGATCGCACGAGCAGACAAAAAATTCAATATACTTATAACTTCTGTCATTCGAATAAAGCCTGATAAGATTATTTATAATAACATATAACCGTTAAAAATATAATTATTATTTTAAATACATAATAACAAAAAATTAATTGCATATATCATTTCCCTATTTTTAATAAAATAATCACTCAAATGACAGAAGGGCAGCCGAAATCCCAATTCAACGTCGAGTTGGCGACATTTGTCTTGACCAAATTTGATTTTCTTTTTCAGTCAAAAAGAAAACGAAAATAGCAACAGCAACAAAGATTCTGTTATGCCACAAAAAGCCAACACCGAAAAAGATAAAAATGGGAAAAAGCTAAAAAAATACGGTAATAAAACGAAGGCAATGCCATTATTACAACCCAATTCGAGTGTTTATTACCTTATTTTTCTGAGAAAATCGTTTATAAATATCCTATGCCTATTTATCATCTCAAATCTCTGAACTATTCATTATTTCCGATTCACCGGGGATAATAAATATCAAAACGTTGTCAGAAGGCGGTAGCCATGGGGAAGGTGGCGGTCGGTGCGGCGGTGGTGTGCGCGGCTGCCGTGTGCGCAGCGGCAGCGCTGATTGTGCGACACAGGATGCGCCGCTCGGGGAAGTGGGCCAGGGCCATGGCCATACTGAAGGAGTTCGAGGAGAAGTGTGGGACTCCAACGGCGAAGCTACGCCAGGTGGCGGACGCCATGACCGTTGAGATGCACGCGGGCCTCGCATCGGAAGGTGGCAGCAAGCTCAAGATGCTCATCAGCTACGTCGATAATCTCCCCACCGGGTAAATTATTATTTTTCTTATTATTGTTATTTTCATTTATAATTTCTTTTTAAAATTCTGCTTTCAATTTCCCATATATTTAATTCGATCATATTTCAACTGCTGTATTCTTTTGGTGGTTTTTGGTTTTTGTTTTTTTCTTTTTCCATCCCCAACTGATGGTTCCGTTGACTTTGACTTGACTATGCTTCCAGATTAATTTCAAATTTTATTGTAATCCTTTTTTTTTTTTTTGCAATTTTTTTACTTAATCTTACCCTTTTTTTGGTTATTTTTCTGGGTCTTCTGTTCTCCTTTCTTTAATTTTGTTGCTTTTTTTTTTTTCCCTTTCTTGATGTATGTTAGAAAGTTCATTACTTTCTTTTATAGTATAAACAAGAATCTCTAGGGCTGGGCTTACTTTTAAGTCCGGTATAAACGAATCTTGTTACAATCTTCTTGGCTGGGTCTGGTTCGTGCTGTGCTTGAATTCGATAGAAATTGTCTTCCTTCTTGAAATTTTCGGTCTCGTAGAAAGAATTAGCTTTTTCCTTCCTGATTATGGTTTTATGTGTTTTGTATGAATCCTAAGGGCTTTGTTAGTTTTTTTTTTTTTTTTAATTCTTCTTCATTCAAATTCTAATTGCTTCTTGGGTTCTTGCGCAATCTTTATTGTTGTATATAGCGAACATTTCATGATAAAAATCTTTGTGTCCCTTTTTTTATGAATTTATTCATAGATCCTTTTTTGTCCTTTTTCCCTTTGAGTTGCACTTTTTTATTGTTTGTTTTCTGGCTTAAAATCTGAATCTTTTTGTTCTTTTCTTTTTTAAAACTAATAAATTATCTTGAAATGTTCAATCTTGATATCGCTTTTCCCATTTGTCATAGAACTTTTATGGTGAACATTTTTGGCAATGATATGTCTTGTGTGTTATGACCCTTCTCCAACAACTCTTGGAATAGAGGAAGTCTGGTGCAAGCAGACGCCCTATGCCTGATACATAGGCTCTGTTTATCATGATAATTTTCTGTATTAAGTTAGTGGTTTTTGACAAGAATAAAAATCCAACCTTTTAAGTGGATGAGTAAGTATAACCCATTCCAGAACGAGTATTCTACTTGGTCAGTTGTTTTTTTTTTTTAATTTTATTTTATTTTAAATCTACCATCTTTGTTGCCATTTTGCGGGAAATGGCTACTTCATGATCAGTCACAGAACTGTTCTAGAGATTAAGACTTGCTGGTTAATCCTTTTTTCTTTTCTTTTTCTTTTTCTTTTTTAATTGCTAGACACGGAAAAATATGAATCCAGCTGAAAACCTGCTAGTCATTGATAAATAACACAGTTTTCATCACTGGGTAAGACTTGCTTATTTTAGATTCTGACAATGTGGATAACCTTGTAGCAATCAACATGGCTGGGTGGGCAGAAACTTTAGTAATATGTTATTTCCTCATCACAAAGCTGTTCAGTCATGGTCCATGCAATGCTTTGAACGATGGTTGTTGGAATCATGTTTGCTTGGATGCTTTAACTACTGGCTTCCAAGCCAACATCCTGGACGAGGTCTATAAAAAATTGAAGGTGAAAACCTGAAAAGAAAAATAAAGAAGAGAAAGAAAGAAAACGGAGAAGTGGGAAGAACAAGGAACGCGTTAACAGAAAAGAAAAAACTCCGAGAAATTGAAAAAAAAAATGTAAAATCAAAATTTTGATCGCCACATATCTGATTAGGAGCAACTTTATAACTCTGGCTCGTTGGTTTTAACAAGAAAAATTATGTGCCCTTGTTTTACCAGGGATGAGAAAGGGTTATTCTATGCATTGGACCTTGGTGGCACAAACTTCCGTGTACTTCGGGTATTGTTGGGTGGGAAAGAAGGCCGTGTTGTTAAACAAGAGTTTGAGGAAGTTTCCATCCCACCACAGTTGATGGTTGGATCGTCACATGTGAGTATCATTCATCCTAGCCTGATAAACTTAACCTACCTAAATTTCCTTTAATTAGTTTATAATGTGAAGCTTCATTGTCGATGTTAATTGCAGGAGTTATTCGATTTTATTGCTTCAGCACTTGCTAAATTTGTTGCTACAGAAAGTGAAGGTCTGCACCCTTCACCTGGTAGACAAAGGGAGCTGGGTTTTACCTTTTCATTTCCAGTGAAGCAACTGTCAATAGCATCAGGAAACCTTATGAAATGGACAAAAGGCTTCTCTATAGAAGATGCGGTTAGCCCCATTTCTTGGACTCCTGCTCTGCTTTCTTTTATATTGTCCTACAGTCCTTGCAAGTAACAGTTTTTTTCTTTTTTTAATTAATTTTGGCACGTTTTCCTAATCAATCATTGAAGCTTTTACGCCTTGATGTAAACTCATGACTGGGTTCATCATGAGTCTGCCTCTGCCTAAAGCAGTACATATCTGGTCCCCAAACTGTAATATGGGGCCCTTACTCAAAGCAGCGCATCTGTTAAATATATGCTAAAAGTTGTTTGAAACCCTCTGATTCTACTTCAATTTCTAGACATTTAATGTTTTTGATAATAAGCAAGCACAAATAATTTCATAAAGTTAGATCCAAGGTGTGGAGAATTTTGTTCTAGAAGTTGTTCTCTTTACTACTTAGACTTTAGACATTATTGCAATGGCTTAATAGAACTAAGTACAACGTCTTGCCTGTTGAATATTATAAGCCTGCTCTCTTTTAATTCATCCTTTATCCTCGTATAGGTTGGACAAGATGTGGTTGGTGAGTTGACAAAAGCCATGGAAAGAATCGGTCTTGACATGCGTGTGGCAGCCTTGGTATGATAGATATGTTTTTTAATACAAAGGACTGATGTTGTTCTATTCCTATCATCTGCCAGTATAGTTTGTTACCAAGTGAGATTTTTGCTTATTGCAATCGGTTGACAAAGTGATGAAGTGAATACCTCAATGTAATTATGTGATGTAGGTCAATGATACAATAGGGACATTGGCTGGAGGTAGATACTACAACCCGGATGTCATTGCTGCAGTTATTTTGGGTACTGGAACAAATGCAGCATATGTAGAGCGAGCCCATGCAATTCCCAAGTGGCATGGTCTTCTACCCTTATCTGGGGAAATGGTTGGCTTTTTTAATAATTATTAGTGTTATTATTGCTGTTAAGGAAGCTCAATCTCTCCTTTTGTGCCTTCTAAATGTTATCACAATATTAAACAATCTTTATTGCCAAAGGTGATCAATATGGAGTGGGGTAACTTTCGATCATCACACCTTCCGCTAACAGAATATGATCAAGCTCTGGATGCTGAGTCTCTAAACCCTGGAGAACAGGTGAATCTGTTTGCACACTTGACTATCAGATTTTATCTTATTTCCACATATCTGAGTTTTTTTTTTTTATTAAATGTATTCTTAAGACCTTTCTGATTGTTGTTTGCAGATTTTTGAAAAGATTATTTCTGGTATGTATTTGGGAGAAATTGTACGTAGAGTTTTATTGAGAATGGCTGAAGAAGCTGACTTTTTTGGCGACATTGTTCCGCCGAAACTGAAGATTCCATTCATCTTGAGGTCTGCCATGTCTAGCATTTTCTTATGCAGCAGATTCTTCATGCTTAGTTGTTGAGTGGAACATCTTGTCCATGACTCTCTCTCTCTCTCTCTCTCTCTCTCCCCCTACTCGGTAGAATACAGGCATGAGATACAAAATTTCATCCTTCTCTCCTTCCACGACTATTTATTTTATGTTTAACCTCAAAAGTGAATATTGCAGAAGAAAAACTGAGGACATGATGGGGTTTAATGAGTATTACTGTGGTAATTTTGACAATAGGAAACCATTAACATAGAGCTAGCGATGGGTGACCTGCTTCTTCGTGTCTTATACTAGATTACCTGCATTGAAGCCATACATTGTCCGTGACCCAAATGCAATGATTAGAATGTTTAGGCATTACATTCAAAGTGTTCTATGTACAACTCTGCCCTTTCATGAAACACCTGCTGGCTTATGCTTCAGTTTAGTACATATGATACTGTGCTTACAATTGCTGATACCAGGCTGTGTTCTTAAAATGTTGTTAACTAAATGTGCAGGACTCCAGACATGTCTGCCATGCATCATGATTCATCTTCAGATTTGAGAGTTGTTGGGAACAAATTAAAGGATATCTTAGAGGTTTGGTGCCCTGTACATATTAGTGTCTTCCTCATCGTTTGTATATTTTCTACCTTTCAATATCATGTTTCTTAACGAAAACAAAAAAAGTAAAGCAACATTAATATAGTTCAAAACTTTGAATGTCTGCAATTTCTGAGAACAATTTCTTTTTTGGAAGGATCCTTTTGTTACTGTATTGGACAGCATTCCTTCTTCATCGTGCAGGATGCAAAAATTAATTGTCGTTATACAATGTCATTTTTTTACAGATACCAAATACATCTCTGGCAATGAGAAGAGCTATTGTTGAGCTCTGTGACATTGTTGCTATTCGTGGTGCTCGGCTGTCTGCTGCTGGGATTGTGGGCATTTTGAAGAAATTAGGGAGAGACGCAGTAAGGGAAAAGGAAAAGCAGAAATCAGTGATAGCATTAGATGGCGGGTTGTTTGAGCACTACACCAAATTTAGTGCGTGCATGGAAAGCACTCTGCGAGAGTTGCTGGGAGTCGAAGTTTCTGAAAACATTGTGATCACGCATTCAAACGATGGCTCGGGCATTGGAGCTGCTCTGTTGGCAGCTTCTCACTCCCAGTACCTAGAGGCTGAGGAATCTTGAAAATTTCACGACAGATGAAAGAAATGTGACTTTTTAACTGTTGTATATTACCCACTCCCTTCCTCTTGACTTCCTTCAAATCATCTAGAGCTATTAATGGCACCTAGTTCATGAGAGTGTACCATCCGTACGGGACTTTTAAAATTGAGCAGTGGACCAAATAATGTGGCAGGGTGCCCATAATGGCTGGGGGCCGTCATGCTGGCTGCGTTTCTTTTTCCCTGTTCTTTCATATAATTACAGAATAATAAAAATCAAGTGTCGTATAATGTTATTTATATCTGAGTTGCTACATCCGGCAGAACATCTTAATTTCCCTTTAGGTGGAGATGAGAAGGGAATTTATGTCTTACCAGATTAGTGTGAATTTTCTATGGATTTACCGTAATGCGTAGGTCTTCATTTACGATACAAAGACGGCTGGTTGCCATGATTTACCATGAAATATTTGGCATTAACATAGCAAACTTGGAGTGACGGCAGGACACAAAATGGTAAAGATCACCGCCACTTCATAATAGACCCGACACTTTTCAAGTCAAAATGACCATTTATGCAGAAGTGGGGGGCTTAGCAACTCCTGGAAGGCATACAAATCATCCCAATTGCTTAGTTTGATTGGAATCTAAATATCAATAGAGAGAGGCAATTCCAATAAGAAGTGCAATCAACCAATATCGTCCCGTAGAAGGCTTTATCATTCGATCGACCCCATTCGGTTCGTGCAGTTTCTTGTTTTCTAAATGCCCTACCGCAATAACATGCACGGTTTACAGTCACGTAGTTTTTTTCCCGTTCATTGCTGTGCTCGACATCTATGTGCACAAGCACAGACGACTCTCGAACGAAGAACTCCAAACATAACTTCTCACTAAGAAGGTTGCCTCACAATATTGCAGCAACTTGACAATCAAAAGGCACGACAAATCTTGACCCACTCAATATAAGAACTTCTGTAAACTCACAGCATAGGAGAAAGCTAAGCAAAATCCAACGTCATGTAAACTTTCTCAAGGAAATACTAAGAAGTCACCATCAGAAAACTGCTTCCCGTGCCAACAAGAAAACGAAAAACTATAGGAAAACACACAGATTCTCAAGTGAAGAGACATAAAATTGCAGCAGCATCAACATCCAGTTCTGTAAATGCTAAGTCCATACACTCAAAACCATAAAAGTAGACAATATTATTACGCTTGCAAGAAGCTGCAAATACAAATGTATGATATTACCAGCCTTAAGCCGCGGCAGGATCCATGGGAGCCACATTTTCAAGGGAAATATTGTTAAGCCTCTCAAGAGACAAAATTAGCGCTTGGGTACCCAAATTGCCTTCCCCATGAGCCTTGAGAGACAAATAAAGCTGTTGAGCCAAAGCCAGCCCTGGCAAAGCAAGACCCATGTTCTGACACTCCTTTAAACAAATTCCCAAATCCTTGACAAAATGGTTAACATAAAATCCTGCCTCGAAGTCCCTCTTCAATATCCTACTTCCGTTCAAATCTAGGGATTTTGACCCTGCAGCTCCCGTCGATATGGCGTTTAAGTACAAACCCAAGTCAAGCCCAGCTTTATAGGCGTATACGATGCCTTCTACTAAGCCTACCATAGTAGATGCTATGGTTATTTGGTTTGCCAGCTTGGCAAATTGGCCTTTGCCAGGGCCACCCATGAAATTAACTTTCCCCATGACGGTAAATAGAGGATTCAGGCGCTCGATCACTGCCTCTTCCCCACCTGCGAATATTGCCAGCGCTGCGTTTTTGGCTCCGCGGTCGCCACCGGAGACGGGGGCGTCGACAGAATGGCAGTTCTTGGCGGATGCGGCGGCGGATATTTCAACGGCGAGGGAAGGATCGGATGTGGTCATGTCAACGAGGACTCCGCCGGGGCGGAGGCCTTGGAGTGCGCCGACTTTGGGGTCGAGGAGGACGTGGCGGACATCGGAGGGGAAGCCGACGATGGAGAAGACGACGTCGGACTGAGAGGCGACGGCTAGAGGAGAATCGGCGAGGTGGGCTCCCATGTCGATGAGAGGTTGGGCTTTGGAGAGGGTCCGGTTGAAGACGGTGAGGGTGTAGCCGGCTTTGATTAGGTGGCCGCACATGGAGCGCCCCATCACGCCCGTGCCAATCCAACCCACCCGGGTGTTTGATGGGCTAACAGGCTCGGCGGAGGTGGTGGCTGCGGCGGCCATGGTGGACCGGTGGAGAAGAGACGATGAGAAAGCAAGAGGAATGGCGCGGGCGCTCTGTCGGGAATGACTAGGCAGTAAGCGACCAAGACCAAGCAGCGAGAGCCACATGCTCTTTTGTTCAGCGCAACAGAAGGCCGTAATTTATCGGAACTTGGAGGATGTTTTTGGCACGTTTGCCTACATCCAAACGCTGCCCGTCGGTTGAAGTTTTTGTCGGTTCCCGACAATGTTGCTTCCCTTGTCTTTGCCTTTTCCTTTTTTTATTACGGACAACCGACCGATGAAAATAAAATAGATCTTAAATATATTTAATTCACCTTAAATCTTGATTTTTTTTATTTTTTATTTTTGACTAATACGATAATCTATATTTTCGTAGTGAGTGTGAAATGGTAGAGATAAATTTACCGTGCTTCTGACTTACTTATTTTGACTTTGACTAAGTCTTACATTTTTATTATAAAAGAGGCAAAAAAATTCACGAAATGATAACTCGAGTCACCTAACACTCAATACAGAAAAAATAAGTGGCAATAAATTGCACCAACTAATTGTGCTAAAAATTATTTTGCATAATAGGGTAAATCACTCTAATTGCCGTTTATAAATATGAAACCTACGTTGTCCTGATCTTCAGAGTCTTATTTTGAAATAGCTTTGGATCATGGCCAACTTAACCAAGACGATAGACTTACAATGTTGTTCAAGAATATCTACATATAACACACCATATAATCCAGGGAAGAGCCACATGAGTGTCCTGCATTTGAAAATTATAAGGAGAATCACAGATTCAAAGTTCCTGCAAGATCTCTTTCCAGCTCTTGTCAATATTAAGCAATGGCCAGGGGAGGATGGAGGTGCATTCCCAAGAATGAAGTGGTTAACCAGTAAACCCAGATTAAGCACCGTAGCTCTCGTTCAGACAAAAGCCCAAAAAGAAATCGTATCCTACAAAAATATACTTCTCCTCCCCTGTAGAGCAGGGAAGTAACCCATGGAAAGTACCCTATGGCATGGAAGGAGAATTATGGTTTCCTAGCTTCCAAAGGCCTTAAACAAGAGAGTCCCTAGGTCCATTTCTTACATTCAGATGGCAAACACATAAATTTACACTTTCCGAAAGGACCACTAGATCTCTAAGTTCTTGAACACAAGCTCTTTGATTCAATTCCACCTTCCTAGTAGTGAACAAAAACATAGGATGCAAAGATTTGAGTAAACGACCAGGTTTCATCATCAAACTCCCGTCAACCTCAACACTTGACTCCGAGACACTGAAGAACAGTCGATTCTCCGTCCAACACACATTAGATTAACATTGTGTTCGCAAATCGAACAATCATCCAACCACGCCAACACCACCAAAATAAAAGATGATACTTACGCTGACCGCAAGCATTATGTATTGGATTTTGTTGAAACAACCTGTTGAAGAGAAACCATCTGGAACATCAGACGGTGGAGTGACCATCTCAAATTCAACTCTGAATGATTCTGCCTCTGACTCATCGTTAAAAGACAATGGGAACATATGCAAGCATAGATTTAATGTTACATATTCGTATCCTCTCTCTCTCTCTCTATATATATATATATATATTCCCCACCCCTTTCCACTTTCCTTTTTTTTGTTGAAGAATCCTGTGACATTAGAGGTGCTTGCATTGTTGTCCCACAAATTTTGCTTAAGAAAAAAAAATCATTGTGAATAGTTTCTTACATAGAATACCCACCTTGTCTTATTATTGTTATTATTATTTTTTTTTATTTTTTATTTTTTTACCTATTAATTGACTTATTAGGTCATGAGTTACGTAAAAAAAGGTAGTTCATAAACCCTCCATTCCTATCTTATAATTTGAACTCATAACTTTTAGAACATAAGTCTTGAGTTCTAATTATTGGGTGTCTCTTAAGATATTTTTTTATTTTATTGATCCATAAATTTTTTTTAATTAATCCATAACTTTTGTCTCCGTGAGCCTCCTGGTCTAACATCTCCCAAAGTTAGGAGTATAACTTCCATGAAACATTCTTAACATTATTCGGCTAAATTAATGAGCACATGTAAAACAGGGTGAGACAGCTTCATAATTCTTCTCAACCAACAACATACCTTGCTTCTAATGAAGAAGAATGTAGAAGACATCAAAATGAACATAAAGGAAATAATGTAGTAGCCAAAAGAAAAGGTAAGTTGAGGCAACCATGTCAGCTTTATATATCAAAATGACGATAACAAAAACAAAACAGAATTAAACAAAAACAGCAATTATGTCAGCCATGTAAATGAGCAACAGGAGAACGCAGTCATAAAATGGCACCACTTCGCATAAGTTATGTTCAAGACCAACGTTATCAGAGTTAGGAGCTTTAAAGGCTCACACATAAAATTGTACCCTCAAATTATGAATTATTAAATGCTTTAACTAAGTTCTTAAGAGACACCTATTAACAAGTCAAATGATTGAGAATGCCAAAGAATATTAAAAACAGCAAATCATACATACAAAGTTATCAAGTTGGGAGCTACAAAGGCTCACACTTGAAATTGTTACCCTCAAATTATGAATTATTAAAGGTTTTAACCAAGCTCTTCAAAGACACCTTTTAACAAGTCACTTGTATTCAAAACTTGGCACCGGTGGCGCATCAAAACTCTCCAAAATCTCCGTCTTGCTGCCGCCGCTCGCTGCCGATTCCTTCTTCTTCCCTCCACCGAACCACCCGCCAAACCAAGAATTCGACTCAGACCCACTCTTCGAAGCCGACTGTTGAGCGGACTGCTGTTGGGCATGACCCGGCATGCCCGTTGGGAACCCTGGCCCACCGGCCATGGCCGGGACAGAATCTTCGATCATGACAGGCATGTTCTGTTGAGCACTCATAACCTTATTCAGCATGATCCCAGCTCCTTCTATCAAAGCCAGGAGGACTCCGCCGAAAACAGCCGCGCGAGTGGACGCGCCGAGACCTTGGCGCATAGAGAGGAAGCCGCCAGTGGCAGCGCCGGCGATGATGGAATTCCACGGGTCCTCTTTCTGGCGCAGGTACACCATTGAGCAATCGAAGGTCGAAAAAAGGCCGCCCCAGACGGCAAAGCTTCCGCCCACACGCGGCGCGTTCATCCGCACAGCCTGGGTGCCGCCGATGAGACGCGTCGCGCTGGGGGAATTGTAAATCCCTTTTATAAAGTGGAAGGCCGAGCCACCGACCGCTCCCATCCCAAAAGCGCCGCCGATGTCATCCAGAATACGGTCAGGACACGGCTCCCTAGATGTCTCCGGCGTCGCCATCCGCGACTATAATCTCTCTCTGTCAACTTAACCTTTTTTCTTGGGAATTTTCTAGCCTAGGGGCAGACTTGTCCTGTTGCTGTAATATGGGAAGCTAGGTTTGGTTGGCTTGGAGGAGAGTCCAGAATGTATAGTATAGCCGCATTTACGACAATGCCCTCCTACAAATTCGCGTATCTCTTCTCATTTAACTTTTTTTTTATGGGGTAAAAAATTGAAAAATAAAGTGTGGCGTCTTATTATTTTATTAAAAGGTATTATAAATTTTTATTTAAAAAAGAAGCAAAAAAAATATATTAAACAGTGAACTGTAAAGAAAAATATACAATAAACAATGAACGGTCAATTTTCGGCCCAATCCTAACAAAATTCGAGTTCGCCACCTCAATTGCCAATTCGAACCTCTTTATTGGTCGTACCTCTCATGCGTTGTGGTCTTACTCTTAAATCTCTACTGTGCCCCAGGCAGCCGTGCACTGTAACATAAAGTAGGCGAGGGTGCCCAAAATTGAGCAGCCGGAATGACTTTTATAACCTTGATACTTTTTTTGTTGTCCTTTATAACCTCTTTTTTTTAATATAAGATTAGCATTTAATTACTTAAGAATTAGCATGGAAGTAAAATGGAGTCTTACAAATACTGCAAAAGTGTACGACATCCACAAGGGGCAAAGATCCTAACCCACTAAGTGGACAAGTGGGCTGGCGAGCCTGTTGGTGCTTAAAGCACCGGACCCCTCGGGCTACCTGAGGGACTCAACCTTGATATACTTTACGTGGGGCAATTTTTTGCCCTTTTGTAAGCTGAGGATTACTACTCAAAATAATAAATTAGTGGTAAATTAATATATTTTTTAGATTTGAAATTTTGTATTTATATTTTTCTAATTGATATATGTTAGGGACTCAATTCAGTATAAAAAGTAATACACAATGTTGGGAGTAGACTCGCTTGTCTAAATTTTAGTAACGGAGTTACACTCAATTCTACTACTGTTTGAAAGGTGGGTTCATCCTTTTGAAATTTTTGAGCGAAACTTTAATAAATGAGAGTTACCTCGTCTAAAGATTCAATGATTGATATACTCAATAAGATCTTTATTTTGTGTTAAAAAAAAAAAAGCTCAAGATTTAAGCAATAATATTTTGCTCAAATTTTGCTGGTGCAAACTAAAGCATTATTCTAAAATTCGGTTTGAGATTCAAATTTTCGGACCAGTTTGAGTGTTTGACTATAATTATAAGAGACGAATATGTAACTAATAAACAATTTTTTAGATGTTTGAATTATGTGTATGCTTGTCTAATACTTTTTAGTCGTATATTAAAATATCAAATAGCCCAGCCTTACTCTCGCTGTGATGATAGGGTTAGGCCATTAGATTCAAGTCCTCTGTCCTACTACAAGTACTACAATAACATTCACTAAGTCCGATTGTCGGCCACCAGATCTACTAGTTTGTAATATTCGTCCTAGCCCACAAACACAAGTCCTTCTTGGTCAAAAACACAAGTCCTTGGTGCATAATATATAATCTCAAAGTACTTCCAAAACTTAAATATAGTCGGTAAAGATGATGATAAGACCCTGATATAAAATTTTATATATGAATACAAAAAGAAACGAAAATACATTGCTCAATTATAATTGTTGATTATCATTTATAAAAAAAAAAAAAAAAAAAACTGTAATATTGTGTGTGATTATAAGTAGGTCCAATGCTCACACTCGTTATTAAATGTAATAGAAACTGCAAAGTGATATTTGTTAGTGATATAAACAGCTGCACAATTCACTTTGGGTTATGGTAATTGTTGTCACTCTACGTTTTTCCCGTTTTGTTATTACTCCTCGGAGAGATTTTTTGATTAAGCAACAAAAGAGAGATTTCATTAAACAAAGTATTGAACTACACAGTCAAAATTCAGTAAGGTAGGCCCCAAAACAGAACCATACATAAAGACTTAAGCAACTACTAATAACCCAAACAGAAAGCCCAGAGACCTAAACACCCACGGGAGGCAAGCTAAATCCTTAGTCCAACCAGGTTCCGACCTACAGACTGACGGGAGACCCGCCTCCAACAACTCCACAGTCCCCACAACTGGGAAGAGACTGATATCGGCGAAACTAGTGTGAACACAACCGATCACCAACGACCAAACATCTAAAAGACTACGCCACAACTCCTCAATTGGAGAGATTAACTGTCTGCAAAAGTAATGTGACGAGTTAATTAGGGACTCTCTAACAATAAATGAGAGTTGACTTAGTAATCTATTTCCCCAAGACTGGCATAACTAACAAAATCAAAGTCAAGAACAAATAACAACATTCAGATTTGGAATTGTTATGTGCTAACGTACACGAATATTTTGCGTCGATTGCCTGCATTGATTATGGTGGATCCGCTATTAACACATGCGTATCTACTAATTAATGCCACTTTGCGACAGAATAAAATGAAAAAGATTTGGATCATTAATGCCAATTTAATTAAACAAAAAAAAAATGCCCGCATAGATTTCCCTATTCAGCAGGGGGGAAAAAGTTAAATTTTCATAAGAAAGAGTCTTCGAAAATGTTGTCTAAATGTAATTAGGTAAATTTTATGTGCAACCAATTAAATTTGATATTTTTCTCTTTATTTTTTATTGTATTTGAAATACAGATAATTGTAAATCAAATATAATCAGTTGTATTCAGATAATATTTCAGATATATTTTTATCTAAAAATATAACAGTGCTCCAAAGGATAAATAATAGCCAACCCTACCCAACCAACCAGGAGTCCACAACAAATCATCCTTCCAGCCGCAAGCTCTCCCTCCTTTTTTTTTTCTTTTATTTATTTATTTTTTAAAAATTTTTTAATTTTTTTTTTCTTTCTTTCTCAGACCCTGACTTGCGTACATAACTATAAATAACGAACCCCCCCATAACTAACGGTCGCTCCCTCTTCTCGCATTGGACCTCCACATCCATTCCTTTTTCTACACTCTTCTTTGTCTCTCTTCTCCTCCTTTCTCTCTCTCATACATTGTCAGTATTATTGTTATTGTAAGTTTGCAGAATCCGCATTCCACGTAACGCGATGTTCTCGTTTGATTCTCGGATTCGATTTTTTTAGACAAGAAAGAAAAATAAATTTCTAAGGCTTTCTTTCTAGTTATTCGACGCTTTTTTTTTTTTTTTTTTGTGTTTTTTTGCAGAGGAGGAGGAAGGAGAGAAGGGAGGGAAAGCAATGTCGTCATTGGTTTCCATTGATTGGTTTCTCTTCTCTCTCAGCACAGCCTTCTGCAGTCCTTTCGCTGTTTTTATTCAGATCCAGGTCAATTTTTTCTTCTTCTTCCTTTTTTTTTTTTGTTGTCTATTTCTTGCTCACGTTTTTTCAGATCCGTGTCTGTTTGGTTTCCAAGAAAGTCCACGCAAGATTAGAGGATACGTTTCTTTCCTTTTTTTTTTCTTTTTAATGTTTTTTGTATTTTCCTTTGCTGCAATGTGTTTGTTTGGCTTCCTCTGAATCGCGTGGATTTGGTGATCGGAATGTATAAATTGAAATTTTCTCTGAGAGCTGAATTGTGCTTGGACAGTGTTCTGTTTTTGTTTTGTTTTTCTCTGTTCGTGATAATTCGTGAAATTCGATTCTTTTTATCTGGCTTTGCTTTCGCAGCAATCAGGATACTTTGTTTATGTACGAAATGTGGACTTTTGTATTCTTTTTAAGAACGCTGCTGCAACTTAATTCTCTCTCTCTCTCTCTCTTTTCATATCATTCCCATTCTGGCTTTATTGTTTAGAGAGTGACATGTATATTTTGTGGGAAAATGCGGTTCAACTATTGGAATTTGTCTAAGACACGGAGTTTTGTTCTGAAATTTTGTATCTGGGGTGAGGGAAGACGGTTATTATTGTATTTCAAATGATTGATTGGCGCCTGTAGGCAATAATGCTTGAGCTTTATGTAAGGGAGATTTTTTTGTCCTTTTCTGCTTCAATTGTTCTTGCTCTAATCACCTTGACTAAGTGTAAACAAGGCAAATTGCTATGTCACAGAGGTCATTTGTACAGAATTATATTGGAAGATCTTTGGCTATGTATTAGGTGAATCTTTCAATTGCCTTGAAATTTTGGACTGCCATGTTATTGCTTCATTAAAGTTAGCGACAGTCATATTAGTGATGTCCAATAATACTTTTAATGTTTGGATGATCTCTTAAAGCTGAGGAATTATTTGGAAAGAGAACTTATAGGCTACTCTGACATTGTTTTGCTTCTCTGTGATGACTATTTCGTGCTTCGATGGCTTCGTATCTCTATTGCATGGCCATGTTTTTGGTTTCAATTCCATCGATCAGCACCATGGAAGGCAATCATTGCCTGATGCAGCTCTTGTTTGCTCTATATTGAATGTGCTCCCTCCATCAGGCATTGTATCTGCTTCAGTTTAATCGTATAGATAAATTTCACTGGGTAGCAAAGGGAAATTTCTCATCGGAAACCAAGAGGATAATGAATTATACGTGCTTATAGTTGGGTGAAAGGATTGAGAAGTGTGTGAAGAACTTAGTCTTTACGCAAAAGAAATGAAATTAACATGGCTACCATTGTTTTTGGTGACATCTTATAAGCATTTGTCAGTTCAGACCATCCATAATTGTGGCTGCCTATTGCTTTTATATTATTGGTAGTGGCAGGTTTTGCACATGAAGTTGCTTATCATCTGACCATTTCTTTAAATAGCATCATGTGTTTGCTTTCGTCTGTTAGCTATATTCCTTCCACGCTCTTCACTTTTTCTGATGCTTTATGAGGAAGATGTCGTTGTAACTTGGAATCTTATGTTTGTGCTGCAGGGATGTTTAATCTGCCTAGGTCTTGCTATTGGGTGGTGTCTTGCTGCTTTTGTGAGGTATCGAGATGTAGTGATATGAGTTAAAATGCTTATTTACCCTTGACTGTTTGTTTAATATAACCTGCATTTTCTTGTTGAGATAATACCATTGTGTTGTTTTCTTTCGCAGGAATAGAGAGATAAAGCGGATCAAGAATAGCATGAGAGCTGGCAATAACTTTGCATTTCTTTGTCATAACATTAATGACCTGGAGCACTCTCGTCAGGTCAATCTGCCAAGAGTGTCGGTTGTAATGCCTTTAAAGGGGTTTGGAGAACACAATCCACATAATTGGACCAGTCAGGTATTCTCTTATGAGTTGCCTTTCTCTCATCATTTTTTCTGCCGATGACCAAGCCTCTTCTGTTTGCCTGAGGTTGTTTGCTGCATTTATTATTACTATGTTTTTGGCTGCTTTGACTTGGGGCATGGAAGAGGAGAGTTGGATCTGTTATTTGTCCAAAATGACTTCAAATTGAATTTTTGATTTTCCATTCTAGCCATTTCTAATAAGGTTCCATGAGTCTTATTTGTTTCCTGGATCTCTAGAGACTGAAACAATGGGCTCATTTTCTTCGTCATATTATTACTTATGCATCTTGACAAATTTTCAATCATCTAACTTGTTAGATGTTTATCTTTCTTTTCTTCTTGTAGATGTGATAGGGTTAGCAAGTGTCTCGCTATGTTGGTTGGAAGAAATGTTGGTGTGGATAATCTATATTATGGCCCATCCCTTTCTGTTGGAAAAAAAAATAATATTGTTTTTGGTGTTGTCAACTATACTTTTGGTTAATATGTATGCAGATCACGTCTCTCTATGGCGGTCCTGTAGAATTTATTTTTGTGGTGGAAAGTGAAGAAGACCCTGCTTACCATGCGGTATCTCGCTTGTTATCAGATTTTAAGGTACATCTTATTTGACAGACTTAGTTTTGTTTATAAAATCACAGATTCTTTGATATTGCTAATAGAAGATATTAATCACAAGAAGTCGTGAATAGTATGACAAACAGCATAAAATTTTATCTTGTCTCTCCTGGAAGCTTTGTCTTTTAAACGGACCAACATCAATTGTTTTGCTGCCATTGTAATATCTGTTTCTGCTTTGACAAATGAATTTGGATACATGCCTGAAACTTTGAACGTTGTGAAATCTAATAATGCAGTACGTAGAACATTTCCGTGTACTAGCCTTGTAATGTCTCAGGAGGCTGTTTACTTTGCAGGATCAAATTGAAACTAGAATTATCATAGCTGGTCTGTCAACAACTTGTAGTCAGAAAATCCATAATCAGTTGGTATGTAACTGGCTTGGTTGTTTTCTCCATTGCCTTTCTATTCAAATGCCTTTTCTGTAGCAATATCTTCAACTTCAGTCTGGTTCCTTCGTTACAATGTTAATGGAGCCATGCGATGTTTCCTAATGCTTTTAGGAATCAACTATGTGAATATTTTATATCTTTAGGATTTGCTTCTTTGGCCTTGATGCTGGATGGAATTGATCTTTGCTCGGAATTGCTATTGGGATTGCAGTTAGAAACTGTGCTAGCATTTTTTGCCACTTGCATAAATTGAAGGGATCTTCATTATCTTTATCTTGTGTTGTATTGTTTAGAAGCATGCTTTGATAAGACGTTAACACATGCATTCTGGTGCTTTTTGTCAAGATTGGGGTGGAGAAAATTCATAAAGACAGCAAGTATGTATTGTTTTTGGATGATGATGTTAGGCTGCATCCTGGAACAATTGGAGCCCTCACTGCTGAGATGGAAAATAATCCTGAGGTTGGGTTTTTTCATATATGCTGGCCCAAATGTTTGTAGTGGCAAAAATACTGATTCAGTTATATGATCTTAAGTTTTGAATCATGCCTGCAGATATTCATTCAAACAGGATATCCGCTTGATCTGCCTTCTGGGAGCTTAGGAAGTTACTGTATCTACGAATATCATATGGTATAGCACCCTCAATGACCTTCCTATATCTTAATGTAACATTTTCTTCATCATACTTTTCCTTTCTCAGATTCCAAGTTGCATGAACTCTGTGCATACGTGGATGTTTATTTTGGTTGGTGCTGTTATCAATATGTCTGTTTCGTTCATTTTTGTTTATCCTAACAGCAATAGTATATTAAATTGTGACGTTAAATGGGATAGACATATGGGTAATCTACTTTAAAATTATTATGTGCCTTGGTATGTTCTTCATATTCGCTTTTTGCAACTATAGGGTTTACCACCTTTGTGTTCAGATTTTGATATTCTGCAATTATTCAGTTGACTTGAATTGGTTGTGGGTTGTTTGTTTCCTGACAACTGAAATGAAGCTTTATTTAGTGGTACATGAAGTCAAGTTTCTTGAGAACTTTTCTAAGTCTTTTTTTGGAACTGTGAATTTGTTTGCTGACAGTTTTATGACATCTGAATTGATATATTGCAGGCATTGCATATAAGCTTGCTTCCCTCAGTTAACATATTTCTAACAAGTGAACATCTTAAATGTTTTCTATCTACAGCCTTGCTCCATGGGTTTTGCCACGGGCGGGAAAACATTCTTTCTGTGGGGAGGATGCATGATGGCAAGTATTCCCTACTATACTTCTGATCTTGCACATAAGATTCAATTGTTTTCTTAATTTTTCTTCCCTTTTTTCTCCAGATGCACGCCGATGATTTCAGATATGACCGGTGTGGTGTGGTCTCAGGACTTCGAGATGGTGGATACTCGGATGATATGACCCTTGCAGCTATAGCTGGTAATTGAACTCATCAGTAGATGATTTGCAAGCTGATTTTACTAGACTTACTAAAAACCTCTTTCTTTTTCTCCATGTATTGCATATTTTCTGGGTCATAAGCTGTCAATTTTTTAATTTTCAACTTTATCATTTCATCCAGGGGATTATAAGAGACTCATTACATCACCTCCAGTTGCTGTTTTTCCACATCCCCTTGGTAGTGACCTTAGTCTTTCAAGGTTTGTGATGCATACTTGTTTTTGGCTGGTTATCATACAATTTTTCCCATACCAACTTGTGTACTTCACTATCGAAAGAAAAACTTATGCATATCTTTTCTAGATACTGGAATTACTTGAGGAAGCAAACCTTTGTTTTGGAATCATACATATCAAAGGTTAATAGGATGATGAATCGAGCATTATTCCATACACACTGCTATTTGTCATGGGGATTTGTCGCACCATACTTTATGGCTATGGTTCATGTTGCAGCAGCATTGCGTATATACATAGGAGGATATGCACGTGAGGAGTTCAACTTTGTTTCTGACGGTGAACTTTCTCTTTCTCTCCTCATTTTATGTTCTAGTTAAGATTAGGTGGATGTTTTCATTTGGGCACAGGAAGGGGAATTAAATATTTCTGTGAAACCCAAAAAATATTTTGAGCTTCGCGTGGAAAATTGTCTATATGTGCTAGGTGGACAGAAATTTTGGTCTCTCCCATCACATTGGAAACATCTCATGTGCTCTCTTCAGTATATTTTTTATATGATGATTTGAGTGCACAATGTTAGTATGCAATTATGATCAGCTCATGCACCCCTCCCTACCTGACATATGTCAGTTAGTGGACATGATTACCTCATGGATTGGGTGGTTGTGATAATCTGGAAACCCGAAATGGTGACAAACTTTGACTGATATAGCATATTCCTGTTCTCACTTAATGAGAACATGGTAAGCGAACACTGGTCCATTTACAGGAGATTGATAGATTCAAGAATTAAGGATTTTGCAGTCACTTCATGTGCAGATCACAAATCCTTTATCAAGGTTAACTATACTTGGAATGGGAAGATAGAGATAAAGCTCGCTATTAATTTCAAGTGTTGGTTTCTTTTTGAATTATTAAGATATTCATTCTTAGAGCTTAGTAAAATATTTTGACACAGGGTTGTTACTGGTCACCTGCCTAGCCACATGCACCTTTGCAGAACTTCTATCAATGTGGAATTTGACAAGGATAGAGGTTCGATTATGCAACATGCTATCCCCTGAGGCTCCTCCACTGTCTCTTGCTACTTATAACTGGGTCCTCGTAAGTATTTTCTGTTGTTTGTAATACTACTATAATTGGCTGCAAAAGAATTTGTAAGCTGTGTTCTTTTAGGCAGTTATACTTCTCAATGACATTTAGCTGCACCCCATCAATTGTCCATGAACCTTCTTTATTTCCAGGTAATAAAATTATTGTCACCGCCCCGTTGATGGACTTTCTGGGAGATAACTTTTTGCCTGTTACATCTAAATGGTTGGCTTTAGTGTCTTTTCTCCTGTTACACCTAAATGGCTGGCTTTAGTGTTCTTTGACAAGCCAATCAGACTAGTAAGTTATGTAGTAGAATTCAGGGCTGAAAAAAGAGAGCAGACCTAGTTAAACATATGAAGGCAATAATCCTTTAGAATAAAAAAAACAGCTAGCACTAGCTATTTCTCTGTCTAAATTAATATTCCAAAGCCCAAACATCTTTTCAGTTAGTGCCGGGGATATCATGATGGTGAATGGTGACTTGTTAGTAATGAGTGTGCTATTTCCTTGGAGCAGGTATTTACTGCAATGTTGGTGGATAACTTTTTATATCCAATATGTGCATACCGATCACATTTTTCTCAGTCTATCAATTGGTCTGGTATAAGATACCATTTGAAGGATGGGAAGATAGGCAAGGTATGCCAGCACTGATCTTTTGTTTTGTGATCTTTTGTGAGCTTTTTTTAACGTATTTATCGCGATTTTCTTTTGATAAAACTATCTTAAACTTTTTGTGATATTGGTCTCTCGCTTCAAGCAGTGTTGCAATAGGAAGCTAGGTTTAAATTTTAAGTTGAAGATATGGAACGTGTTATTGCTCTGAAATTGGAATACGCAAGGAAGCAGTCTTCCTCCTCGAAGGGCTAAGAGAATAACACTAACTATAAACCAATCCTTTCAATGTCATCGAGGAACTATTTTCTCAGCAAATTGAATTCTTTTTCCTCCCTTTTAAAACTCCCAAGTTTTGATGAGGAATTCTGAAGTATTTTTCCTTTGTTTGGATGGAATTTGTACAACTGCCTGCTTGGATTGCTTCTGATATTAGCAGCATTTTTTTTTTTTTTTTGTATTTTTGGGTTTGGGGTTAACAATAATGCAGATCGAGAGAAGAAAGGATATGGGTCCAATGTACTCTGACTTGGCATGGAAGCTTCTAGGGAAGAAGGGAGCTCTACCCAAAGTCTCATTCCTTGGCTCCCTGGCTAGAAGTTTGGCGCAGTGGAGACAACCCAAAAAACATGATGTGTAACACTAACAGTGGACGCCCAAAATCCTGAGATTTTGTAGCTCAGGTTTTAAGATTCAGTGGGCCGATACCTTTTGGATAACAAGATTCTTGTTCGATAAGATTATACTCTTGGATGGGTTTCCCACTATTTTTAAGGCCCATTCAATGAAATTTGATTCTTCAACCCCACCCACCTTGTGTCTGCGTTGATTTTGTAATCTGCACTAATTTGGTCTGTAATTTATATTTTTTTGTAATCTGCACTAATTTGTTCTGTAATTTATATAATTTTTTGTATTGGTTAAAAGTCTATATTGTTAGAAGTCGCCAATCATCTGTTGTCTAGTCTTCGTAACAATGAAAAAGAAAGTCGATCAGATTCTCTGCTGTCTGGTATGTCTACACTTCTATATCGCATGTACCCAAGTGATAAGAATCAGCCAATCAGGATAAACTGTTTGCACAGCAAGACTGCATTTTTCATGCAGTCATATATGTATGTATTTTAGTCACATATTCATTATTCATCCATTCTCTATACTACTATATATTCGATAAAATTATTACATATTATCATTGTCAGTTTCCATCTTATTCATAGCATGCATGTGTAGAAAGAGGAAATAAGAATGAGTTTGTGAAGATGAGGAATGGGAATGAGTGTATCTCATATGTGGAGAAATTTCTCTCCCTGTGTAAATGACAACGAAATTTTCACTTATCAAAAGGAAAAATGCATGACCCTTTCTCATTTTCGATTCCTGAGTGAACTTTTCAGGAAACTTTACGACCCCTTACTAGAGTAAATGAAGCATCCAAGTGAATGGAGTGGCGTCAGTGATCAGTCAGAAAATTAGCCATGATGCGCACAGGTTGGTGTCGTCATTAGAATCCCAGTGTCCACAGTTTCCTTCTAAACTAGCTGATTAAGGTGTAGCTAACCAATTCATACAAGAAAAATGACGGACAAAAAACAGTTTAATAGCCAATTAAAGAAGAGCTGACCACCACGAGACATCATTAAGAAATAATGTTGATACATCAAGGGCAGAAAACCAGCAAAAACTGGAATCTTCTCTTAATTTTCAGATGAAACAATGGCTGTAATCAGCTACTTTCGAAGATCTCCAATGTAGAAGTCATCAATCATGTCAAAGACTCGGGTCGCATGCTGTGGCCTGCAGTACATAATCAAAACATGAGAAAGGTGAGTGCATACTCCACGAATAGCATGCAGTATGGTTAGATTGTCTTGACACAGGTAGTTAAGGCCTTGAAACCAAAATAGTTAAACTACTGATTTAACCCCAAAAAAAAAACCATCTGAAACAGACAGGAAGAAAAGATTCGGAGACCAAAATAAGAGCACCAGGCATTATCCATAGGTAGATAAGCTTATCAAAATATCCATGAAATTTTCATAAATATAGTAAGTTTACTTTATATGCCAATAGAAGCATGTCTAAAGGAGGGCTAGGCAACTCGGTGTAAAAACTTTGTGAATATTTAAAACTTGATTCTAATCAGCTGGACTGGAACAATGCAAATGAAGCCAAGATGTTACTGATAATGTAATTCCGAGCCAATAATGTACCATTTTTTTAAATTTGAATGTATAAACTTAAACAAACTATTGTTCAGCCAGATCAAAGGCAACAAGGAATATGTTTTTAGCTGACAGTGCATACCCATAAAACCCTTCAGTCGAATCATCCCCAGCATGTGCCAGGATGGCATCACCACCAGGGTGTTCTTCCACATATGAGGTAACATCATAGACCTATAGTTGCAGAAAACAGAAGTTGAAAAATTGAGAACTCATTGCAAAAGGGGATTATCATATAACACATCTAAAATTGGAGAGAGTCCTAAGCCATAGAGGATAAACTGGGTCCAAAACTAAGAGGATACCTTATCCTTGATAATGATCCAACAATCAGTTCTCTTATTATGCAATGAGACTTCTGCTTTAGTGTAACTTTTCAATGCCTAGTAGCAATAACAATTCATTAACAACATCTTAGAGATCACGTGAAACTTGGACATGGTCACAGGCATAAATCAGTTCAATCACAGCATCCATTAGCTTAATTGATAGGGATGCTTAAAGTTTTCATGATTACACGCACCTTATTGTCACTAGAATTGGAATGATTCTTGTTTACTCCAGCTGCATTGAACAAATTGTTACCAATGAGGCATGGCAAAATAATCCCTTTTCTTTTTTACGGATTTCCCAAACATCCCTAACAACATACACCTGAAGATTCTTAGGAAAGAAACGAGAAAAAGGAAGTAAAATTACCCGATTTACGGATCCGAGGAATCAAGATAAGACCACCGAATAGCACGCCCAAGAACAGTGCAACCACAGCCACAAGCATATCTCACCTTGGCCCCTCTTACTGGTTAAAAAAAAGAGAAAAGCATTTTCCCACCATAAACTGGAAAGATTAAAGCATCAATATTGTGCTATTTATAAGCTTCATCCATTCTCAAACCATATTAAATAGAGAGGCTAAAAAAGAATCATTCAAAAGACAAATGTCAAAGGCAAAATCCCATCTTTTTCCTTTCTTTCTTTTTTGTTATCACCCATTTGCCTGGGTAATCCAAATATACATACCCATGAAATAGTTCAGATGGGGCATTGCTTATTGGTAATATAGGAACTTAAAAATTAAATGTGCCAGCAAATTTAATATCTTTCAAAGTATTAACAGACCTTCAGACAGACCAAGGCTGTTAAGTTTGTTTCAGACAAATCTTTCATCTGCTTCTCTCTCACTTCTTGTGGGACTACCAACTTTTTACCTCTTCTTCAAACAAGAAACATCATATAAATCTCCCCCGTTTTGTTGCCCAGAAAGCAAAGCCAATTAAATTTTTCCAGCAAGTATAGGCGAAAGGGAAAAGGAAGCACAAGTGGATAGCTTTTCGCAGTAGACAGTAATAAATAAAACATTGCAACTGAGAAAGTTGAAGAAAGACTTGCATTTTCCCCCTCTGAGTAAGGGTTTTTGGATTATAATCAAAATGCACTGGTTAATGATTAATGAAGAAAATGAAAAATGGAGATGTAGAAATGGGAGCGACCTGCTTTGCTTCTTCCTTCCGATACTGTCTGCCTCGTTCGTTGTTCCCAATCTCGGCCCGGAGAATCTTTTACAACGAGACTACCTCCGTCAGTGGCGTTTATGTATACAATCCTACTTCAAGTCCAAGTGGGCCGGGTCGGTTTGTTCGGGTTCAAATGGGCCTGACCAGGACAGTTTTTGCGCCCATGAAGCCGAACGTAGTTAGTCTTTTTTTTTTTTTTTTTTTTTGCATAAAGACCAATTTTACTCAAAATTTGAAACAGTTTATTAATTTTTATCTATAATATTTTTTTATAAAAATCGGTATAAAAAGTTTTCTCTGTCGCACAATTATACTCAACCGTTAATTTTTCTGTCAATTATGCTGACGTGACAACTAACGGAGCGTTACATTAGTAAAATTGACAACGTGGCACTGATAACGTGGTCTACGCCACGTCAGCACAGTGATGATGTGGCATGTGCCACGTCATCTCAGTTGATGACATAATATTTTTTATTTTTTAAAATTTTTTTTAAAATTTTAAAAAAATTTAAAATATGTTGATATTTAATTAAAAATGAACTCAATTTATTCTTCCAACAAAAAAATTCAATTTAATGAAAAGTTAAAAAAGGAACTCAATTTAAAATTAATTTTATCAAATAAAATCGAAACTCTTTAAATTGAAATTCTTCTAAAATTAATTTTACTTAATAAAATTAAAATCTTTCAAATTTAAAACTCTTCTGGCGACAACTATTTTTATTTTAAATTTTTCATTAAATTGAGTAATTTTTTTTGTTAGAAAATTAACTTAGGTTCATTTTTTATTAAATATTAATATATTTAAAATTTTTTCAGATTTTTGAAAAAAAAAAGCCACGTCATCAACTTGAGATGACGTGGCATATGTCACGTCATCACTGTACTGATGTGACACTCCGTCGGTTGCCACATTAGTATAATTGATGGAAAAATTAACGGTTGAGTATAATTGTGCGATAGATAAAATATTTTGTATCGGTTTTCACAAAAAAAAAACGTTATGGATAAAAATCAATAAACGGCCTTAGGTTTTGGGCAAAATTGACTTTTATGCCTTTTTTTTTTTTTTTGACTTTGTTAGAGTAGTGGTAGAAGAAAGATAATTATGTTGATAAAATTCAAAATTTGAACTTCAGATTTTATAGTTGACAGTCACTACTTTTAACCATTTGAGTTATACCCAATCCACGATCATCCTTGTTATTTTTAGTCCTACTTTTGGTTTTCTTTTTAATTAGTTTTAATTAGAATTGAAACTTTCAGTCTTAAAGACAACTTTCAGTCTTAAAGACAATTATTTTACTAGCCGTGAGCTTGTAAATCAAACGCTAGTAACCTAAAGATTAAGTATTTGAACTCTTGATTCTCCTCAACTATTCAATCATCCCAACCAATTGATTTAAGTTTCAGATATCTTAAAAATAATAATTATTCAAATACTAAGTGAGATATAATTTATTAGTAGTCCTTTTGTAATCCTTCAAGGTTGTCGCAAGGAGTCAATAACTTGTAAAGTTATAGCATTCCTGAAGATTCAACTCTTACTAGTGCTTCTCTTCTTACTTTAAAGTGAGATTTGAGAGATTTTATTTTTTTAGAATGATGTGCATTCTTTATAATGTCTTTAGACTTACTTCTTTTTCCTACTAATATTTAACAGATTAATTGCTAATTATTATGAATGTAAAAAAAAAAAAAAAAATGGTATGTGTAGACACTGAGGGCCCAAACTAAGGAACATTGCTATTTAATATTAAATCCAATGATTCCTGTATATCAGTTATCTCTACCATTCACAGTTTTTACTCTGGTTCAAAAAAATAAAAATAAAGAAAATAAAGAAAAGGCCTTAATGCCATAAAACCAATCTTTGTAATTTGTTGTACATGAAGGTGTTACTTTTTCCCTTCCACCGAAAAGGTCTGTGGCAGCAAAAATTGTCAATCACGAATAGACTAATAAAGTCATAAAGAAAGAAAGAATCATTTCTCTTTTTTCGGTTCATGGAGAAAGCATTATTTACGGCACATCTCTCTCTGTCATCCAATCTCCTTTCATCTTCATTTGTTCTTGCCTTTCTAACATAACAATATCTCCAAGCATCTGCTTTCAAGACCAGAAAAAGAGGGGAAAAAAAAAAAACCCAGAACAAGTGGGGGGGGGGGGGGGGGAAACAAAGATGGGTTGTTTCAGGGCTAGAAGTTCCAAAACCACCTCAACCATGCAAGCTACTCCACCCGAGTCTACTTTTCCATCACAACAAAAATACCCAGAACCCAAAACTCTCAAACAGGAACTTCTTTTGCAGATTCCAGGATGCACAGTTCATCTTCTTGAAGGAGGAGAAGCTGAAGAACTTGCCAAGGGAGAGTTCACTCTCTGTCAAATCTCGGACGACGATGTTTCTATTGCTACGATCGTCAGAGTTGGCAATGTTCTCCAGTGGCCTTTGACGAAAGATGAGCCAGTGGTTAAACTTGATGCTTTACACTACCTGTTTTCTTTGCCAATGAAAGATGGCGATCCCCTGAGCTATGGAGTGACTTTTGCGGAGCAGTATGGCAGCAGTTTGGCCTTATTGGATTCCTTTCTTTCCCAGCACTCGTGCTTCTCTGGGTCGGCATCAACTAGGAGTAGGAACAATAATCTTGAGTGGAAACAGTTTGCTCCTAGTGTTGAAGATTATCATAATGTTTTGGCCAAGGCCATTGCTGGAGGGACTGGGCAGATTGTTAAGGGCATCTTTAAATGCAGTAATGCTTACACTGACCAGGTTTTTTTATTTTTTATTTTTTCTTTTGAGACTGTTAGAATGTCAGGAAATTTAGTTAATCATTAAGCTACAATTTATTGCTATATGAGAAAAATTATTGGCAACTGAATTAAGTGATTTATGATAGAAAGATGGAAATTAAGCAGGTCAACAGGGGAGGGCAAATGATTGTAGCTCGAGCAACAGAGCAGAAATATGGTGCTACAGCTACAGCAATCAGCAGCAATAAAGGTGCTGGGTCCACCAAGAAGAGCAAATTCAACAAAAGCTTAAAACGGTATCCCATGATAAGAAACTCTATTTTTTTTTTTCTTTTTTTTTTCCACGTAAAACAAGTGGTGCTCTTTTTTCATTTCAAACTTATGATTGCCCCTTTTACTGTTGACTGTAGTGTGAGAAAGCTGTCCAAAATGACAGAAAAGCTGAGCAAAACTATGCTTAGTGGTGTTGGAGTTGCCACTGGATCAGTAATGGCACCTGTGGTGAAATCTCAAGCAGCGAAGGCATTCTTAGCCATGGTTCCAGGAGAAGTCCTCTTAGCTTCGCTCGATGCTGTTAGTAAGTCCTGCAAAATCGTGGATATTGCTTACAGAAAAATGTGTGTATTGTCCTATTTTTCCTGCTTCCAACATGGGAAATTTATGTCTCTGCAAACTTACGTACAGACAAGATTCTAGACGCAGCCGAAGCTGCTGAAAAACAAGCCTTATCTGCAACATCAAAGGCTGCCACTAGAATGGTCAGTAACAGGTAATAACCAACCATAGGTTACACTGGACAATATATGAATGGGAGTGCATTGTCTACCTTTTACTTCTACTTAAGTTTATGTAGGAGATGAAGTGTGTGTTGTAGAGAAGTAAAAATCTCACATTGAAAAAGAAAGGAGCAAGCAAATATAAGTGATAAAAGATGCATAATTTAATATTTTAAAGCTTTGAGTAAGAAATAATATTAAAGTTCTATAACGTGGTTGCTTGCTCCTATTTTTCAAAAATTATTTTGCTCAAGTTCGCTTGTGTACGCTAATTTTCAACGGTTTCATCCAATAAAAACTTTTGAAGTTATTTCAGTCAATGTGACTTGGTGATTTGCTAACTCCATTACAAATGTCTCTGAATATCATAGGTTTGGGGAAAGTGCAGGGGAGGCTGCTGAGGATGTGTTTGCAACTGCAGGTCACTGTGCTTGTGCTGCCTGGAATATTTTCAAGATACGTAAGGCCATCAATCCAGCATCGTCTGTGTCCACAGGAATGCTGAGAAATGCAGCCAAGAATAGAAACAGCATGTATTGAGCCATGTGGTAAATTTGTGATGCTTACATCATCACAATAAAAAAGTTGTCCTTGATTTGTTTGCGATGACTTATTGGCATTGTAAGCCATGCAACAATTTAAGCAGTTCAAGTATCTCCAGTGGAAACACTATGGCATATTTCTATTTGGTTCCAAAACTTGTACGGGTCCTCAAGCTACAAGAAAAATCTCAATTTGAGAACCAAAAAGCTTCCAATATCTTTAATATAAAGGTATTAAGTAAAATAATTATTGAGAACATTGGATCATTTTTTGTAACCCCAATTTTGAGAGCTAAGCTTGAAACCTACTTATAATGTTTTTTTTTAAAAAAATTTATAAAATAAGTCCAAACATTAGAAAAAAAAAATGTCTATGAGAGATTTCAATACAAAATCAATAAAATTTAACAAAAATGTCCTAACCATTGCACTAAAAAAAGAGTAAGTTGGCTGAAAATTGCAAAGTAGCACCGCCACATCTTAATGTGTTACGGCTCAAATTTACATATTCAGACAATTTTTTGTACCAATTGAATTGCACTTGCTGTCTAGTTTTCTCATCGCTGAATTCTTTCTCCATAATTTCTGATATGATATGGTTGAAATTTTGTGACACCGATTGTTCCGTAAACGGTAGAGCTACTCTTTCTTTTGCTTTTTCTTCCATGGTAAATTACAACCGTAAAACTTGGAAGTTTTTGCGTTCCCGTTTTTTTTTTTAATTATTTCATCACTCTCTCAGTATATTGCAAGTACGGTCAAGTCAGGTATCTGGTAAACCCTAACCTATCTCCCTGTGCAATGGATGCTGGAGGGAAGTTAAGCATATACAGAGCAGCAAGAAGCATAAAACGGAGGGACAACAACCTATACAATGCGCTGAGATCAATACACGAGGACTCCATTTTTGTTGGGGAAATTTCGCAGCTATGGCCCGATCTCCCTCTTCTTGCAAACCTCCGCTGCGGCCTCTGGTATACCCCCAAATTTTACTCCACCTGTTACTTCAAGTCCACCGATGGCCACCAAAACAACTGGTCCTTCAGCACCACCCGCCTCAATCTCCACGTCGCGTTGCTTGCTGGTATTTTTTCTGTTTCCCTTGATGAAACAATTTAGGAAATTAATTTTTTTTAATAAGAATAGTTTTCACTTGTTGAGGCGCTAAATTTTTTTTTTTTAATAATTTGGTACTTTGGGTAGGACAGAAGGGAGGGTGTATTATTGTTGATTCGACCAGAAGGGGAAAACGGTTTCCTGACAGTATGTCAAAGACAATACCTATTTGGTCATGTGTGTTGAATCGGGCCATTTTCAATTATGTGAAAAACAGTAAACGTGATGGCAACTCAATGATGAAAGAGGTGAGTGTTTGTAATTATCTGTTTGTGGGTGTTTAATTTGAAACTATGAGAGTTAATTCTGTTAGTTTTGTTTTTTCTATGATGCTGCCGTGCAAATTGGAATCTGATTTAGTTCTTGAGAAATTTATCTTTGTATTATGCCAACATTTTCTTATATTAACAATAAAAAAAAAAAAAAAAACAAAGCTTTATCCACATCCATGCTTTTTGGATATTTCATGCATTGATTTGCATCATGGGGTACTGGCTTTGTTATTCTTGCATGAATTGGTGCGTTTCAGATGGAATTAAGTGGTTTTTTTTTTAATTATTTTTTTACTTTGTTATCCAATAAGTGATTAATGGAGTTATAATTTGGTGTCCATAAACATTTTACTCTCTGTTCATCATAAGCCAATAGGATTCTATGTTGTGCATTTAGTCAGATGTTTTAAGCACCGGCACCTGTCTCCATTTGCTCTCTTGCACACAAACAGGAAGCAGGTATTTCTAATCATGCTGAAAATGCTAGGGTTCCCTCACCTTCATGGGACTGTTCGCTGCATCTTCCCCTTTGGGTTCCTGAAATAGAGAAAGCAGCCATTGAGGAACGATTAGAAGGATGGATCAATCAGTTGGAAGCAAGTGGAGCTGATCTTGTCTCCCTTGCATCATGCTTAAAAAAGCCTTTACGGCCTCTGTGGATATCTCAGAAGACAGTCATCTGGCTTAACGAAGTGCCTCATCATGATTCCTGGGATTTCACCCCAATAATACTTGTTTCAGCCTCTTCCCCAAGTGATGTTTATCGACATAGAACTACCTCAGAGTTTAGCTGGAGTTACATAGCAGGAGCTGGAGATGATGAAGAAAGTTGGGCAAGGGGGCTGTCACCCGGTATTTTCTGGAATCATGCCTATGATCTTATTGCTGCAGGCCCTGATCTGTGTAACCAGAAGGTAGCTGATATAGTTGAGAAAGAAAGAGTATATCGTGCTCAAAGAGGACAAATTGCTCCTCAAATTACTGTCAGAGCCCCAAAGACATTAGACAACATAGCTGACCTCTCTCACGAACAGCCATCATTGTCATCGGACATGTTTGACAGTGGCAATACTGAGAAGTCTCCAGATGAGGAGCGCACCATATATTGGCTTGGTTCGACTAATCTTGCCGTGGGCACAACACAATTTAGTATGCACAATTGTAAGTTCAACAGGATAATCACACAGAAGATTTTTCCATTTTCTTAAATTTTAACTTAGTATAAACAAGAACACTATATTATATGACTAATTCTGCGGTACAATATTTTATTGGTCTTAAAAACTTAAAATAAACAGGAACATTGACATGTTTTAATAGATTATTCATCAAAACTGTAATTTAGAGTGATCATTTACATGTTTTTTTTTTTCTTTATTTTTGGTCTGTAGCAGTTGCAAATATGTCTAATGGGGATTGCATATTGAACTGTGATCAAGAATCTATCTCCGTCAGTCTTCCGGATAACCAACCATATTTACATCTTCCTATGGTGGTCTGTATGAAATAAACTATAAAATGATATTTTTGTTGTAGCATTTTACTTCTGCAACACTTTCTCAATTCAAGTTGTCATTCTTTACACTGAATTTAGTTTTTATTCCAGAGTTCAAAAATGGAGCAGTTTTCTATATTAAGAAATCTCCCTGCTGCAGTGAACTTTGCAGAGTTGAATCTCTGCAAAAGGAACAGAATTCTTGTTTGTTGTTGTAGTGGTAAGTGTTACAAATTTTGGCTTGCCTATTAACGTGGTTGTTAATAATGCATTACATGAACTTTTGTTTCAGGAGAAGATATCAGCGTTTGTGTTTGTCTGGCAATTTTGATTTCATTATTCAATGAGGAAGGTACAACGCCATAAAGCTTGCTCATTTGAAACAAAGTTTACAGGGATGACTCTTTTTCGCGAATCAATTTTATGAAATTGTCCTTCTGTTTTCTTGATCATTGTTTGAACGTTTGGTCCTCAATTAGGGACTTTTGACCATGGCAACTCCTTTAGAGAAAAACAGATTACAAAGTTGGAGATGCGGCGGAGACTTGTATTCATTTGTCAGTTTGCAATTAGAGCTCGACCATCCAGGGGAAACTTGAGACAAGTATTTGGTTTTCTAACCGGAGGCGGGGCTGGTTTAACTGTAAGATCTCCCTCATTGCTATCACCCGGTATAGATGGTAATTTGCAGGAATGACCTCAACATCCCTCCAAGGTTGATAGAGCTCATTTGTTAGAAAAATTCATGAAAGTCCATACAACATATTCTGGATCGTTGTTTAACAGGTGTTTTACATTGTCGGGGAGGATTGTGAAAAAAGCTGGTTGAATATTCAAAACCAGTTGTGTTATAACATTGTGTACTCAAATTGACAATAAGTAATGTTTTTGATTGCCCATTCGAAATAATAAATGATTCTGGCATTCTTAATATACTTGAGTTTGTAAAGTATTTAGTATTTGAGAGGTACAAGGAGAAACGCAAGATTTCAAATCCCGGAGGTGCCCACGGTTCGACTTTCACCTTTTTAAATTTTGATTCGTTTAGTTGTAATGTAAAACTTGACTTGATTTCAAAAAAAAAAAACTAACAAAGAAATAAAAGAAATGTAGGATTTTATTTTGATTTCGTTTCCTTACAAATGAATAAAATTAATGAAAGGCACATTAGAATGAATTTCAAATATGAAAATAAGATGAAAATAGAGATGAAATAAACCTTGTTTCACATTACGTCGCGCGGCGGGCTGGGGGAGCAGCGGGCGCACACGCAGCGGGCTGCTCGTCCGTACCCTGAGTTTTTTATTTTGACCATTTTCCTCCCAACAAAAGCGTTATTTTTCTCTAATTTTAACCTATGTTTAGAATGTTCTCCCTAAGCTATTATTTTTCTTTTCTTTAATCAAATGAATCAACACCGCAAAACATAAAAAGAAAACAAGAATGCTTCCAAAAAAATAAAATTGCCAAAATCTTCTCCTTCCAATTAGTAACGACAAGGTTTTTACTCCAAACTCCTTTTCCCACTTCACTCCATGCGCGAATGTAATTAGACAATTGTGGGAGCAAATGCCCTCACCGGAAAATAATAATAATAATAATAATAAATACCCTCACTAACATTTATATTTTGTTCTCTCTCAAATTTTTTTTACCTCCACATAATGATTATTTTGTCCATTCATACATATGAATGTGTCCTCACCAACGAAAGTTTCTAGATTTGCCTGCTTCACTCTATAAATAGGAAACAAGATAAAGAGGAATGAATGGCGAAGAAGACAATATAAATTTGGAATAAAAACAATAATTAAAATTTTCGTCCATTTTTTTTCTTCGCTCGTTTTGGGTCTCCGATTTTTTTGGTGGGGTTAGGGTGTACAATGCATATACAAAAACGTTCATATAGATTTTTTCTTTTTCTTGACCAAACCAATTAGAAGTAAGGATTGATCTAACCTTTCTTCTCAAACAGACCCACTTTGCCCTTTTGCGAAGCAGAGCACAAGCAATTGCCTCTCAGCTCTGCTCAAGTAGTATGTGATCACGGCTGATGATCATGTCAGCTGTGGCGATCCATGGAATCGCAAGATTATATTACAGATGTTAAGGTTGGAAATTCTGAAAATTTATTCATTCTACCTCCCCGGTACAGCCTTGCGCCTTCTCCCGGAAGATCATCAACAATGATATAGATGTTATCAGAACAATTATAGAACTCAGCAAAAGTTAGGAAGGTTAAGAGCAGTAACTTTTAATTGGGATAATGGATTTTATTAGCTATAATTACCTTTACTTTTTTTTTTATAATTATTTATATGTAATATATGTTGATAAATTTGTTATTAAAAAGTATTAATCTGTTAATTTTTAATTAATAATTATGAAAGAAAAAATAAAAAATAATTATCTATTATAAACATCATGAAATAATTGGATTGGACTGTAATCTTTCTCTTACTCTCATTTCTTAGCTCCAAAGGATAAAAAGAGAAAAATGTTATCTTGTACGTTACTTTGGTGAGAAGCCACAGCCAGAAACAGAGAAATTTCGAGTCAGATACCTTGTACCTGCGCCACTTCTTAGCAGATAGCAAGCGACCTCTCCAAACTCTTCATTTTTCATGACATCCCAAAGAACTTCACTTGCCAAATCAAACACTCGTCATCGTCGGTCCTTGTCCAGAAGGTAAGTGGAATTACCGGTGGCTGACGGTATCGGTCTGACAAGGTATGGGCTTAATGTGTGATCTAAAAAAGACAAAGGGTTAGAAACATTTTACGTTCGGTAAAAAACAAAAAGAACATTTTACGTGCTATTTTGAAGAGTGAAAAAAGAGGGCTATAAAGTCTTCCAATGGGGTCACTATGACACTCAAAATCCGAATGATGTTTTGAAACTATGAAGCAATTAAGTCTACGAGAGAGACGTCAAATATGGTAATTTTGTGCCTTCTAGAATCAGAGACACTGAACCTTTCTGATTGTCTTTGGGAAGTTCAGACCTCAATTCCTTGAAACTTTGGTTATTGACACATGAGAAGCAAGTATCCCAGGCCTTAGGCCTAGATCCCACAGTTATTCTTCTTTATTTATTTATTTATTTATTTATTAAAAATCTTAGACTCAAATAAAGAGAAAAATAATTAGTCAGTTGGAATTTTCTATTTTCCTTAATTATTTAACTAGATAGTTACCTGCATAAATTAAGATGACTCCAAACTTTCTATTTATAAGTCTCACATATACTTTTTTGATAAGTTTAAAAAATCTTTATTCGATATTATTTTCTTTGTAGACATAAAGTAGTAAGATGTTAGAAAATTCTTACCGATTAAAGTAATGAACGGTCAAAAAAGAACCAAAGTAATGAAAAGATTTTACTACCAATAATCAATTTTACATATTAAATATATTAATGAAAAAATTAATACAACCTTTCATGGCCAGTTGGCGCCGCAATTTCAAGTGGGTATTAAAGAATTAGAGAATGACGGATGCATGTAGCTAGATTGTAATTGTCAACTCTCGCCAAATGAAGCTTTCATTGATTTATTTTCGATAATGACAAACTTCGAATCTGTGAGACTAAGAATGCACCTTTATGTGGATTGATTAAATTGTGGGTTAAACAGTTAAACCCTAAACGAGTATATATAACAGTATTTTTGTAAAAGTTTGTCTATAATACATTACTTCTTAAATAAAAATTTCCATAAAAACACATGAATTATTCATAAATAACTCACTGTTTTTGACCATCATTTATCAGCAGCTCACACTTATCTTTCCCATATATAAAGAAGGATTAATTGACAATTATAAAAAACAAAAAGAAGAAGAAGAAATATGTACTTTGACCAATTAATGGAAACTTAAAATATAAATTAAGTAGTTAAAAATATGAGATGCAATGCAAACATATTATAATCGATTGATTGTTTTATGTCATCAGACAATTAATATTTATAATAAAAATAAACATATTTTTTATTAATTTTTTATTATAAATATTAATTATCAAATTGTACTAAACAATTAATTGATTATAATATATCAGTTTATGTGTCTCATTTTTTCCACGTCCATGTACAATTTTTTCTATAAATAATAAGAGCCATGGACCATTGTTGCAATATCTATTTACTCTCAGTACTGCCCTTGTAGCCAAACGGTGTCATGAAAATGGCCACCCACTCTCCCTTATCCAACCCTCTTTCCAGCCATGTAATCGATGCAAGTTTTAACCTCGACGAAGCTCTGACCTTTCCGGTGAATCTTGGACATCAGATCGCAAAATCAGATTCTCTGGTAGCTTATATGCCAACCGCTGCCGGTGATGTTTGTGCCGTTTGCATGGAGAGTTTTGCACCCGGACGCGAAGTGGGTAAACGAGTCCCATGTGGCCATGTTTACCACGCAGCTTGCATCTCCTGCTGGCTCTCACACCATAACTCTTGCCCTCTGTGTCGTTGCCTCGTCTCTGGCGACCGTCGATGAACCAAAATTTCAGTAACCATTTGTGTGGTTACACTTCTGCCAGTGATATCCGATTCAGTGTCAGCACCAATGACGCCTAGCATTTCCGGAGATGTATATGCGTTTGGCTTAGATGGAGGAGACTTGATTACTTATGGTTTAGTCTCAGGCGTGACCTTTTTTTTTTTTCTCTATTGAAACTGATAGCTCAGTGGTTACAAAGGAATACAATGAGAATGGGAGAGGGCTACGTGTTGGAGACAAACTCTCCAACCATTCCAACTATAACTGGATCCTCTTCAGTCGTGCTTTAATGGGTATGGGATTTGCTTTCAATCGATTACTAAGTGGCTTTTTGGTTGTTTATTTCATCTTAGAATAAAATAGGATTCTGTTCTGGTGCTGTAATTCAATTTCCGATGGTCTTTAATTAACACCTTAACAGCGCTAAATTTCACTCTGAAGCTGTCTATATGATTTTTCCATGTCGGCTGGCAGATAAGATATTTAATATGTTCTTAGCTGCGACTTGTGGCGTTTATATTGTTAGAAAATGGAAAAAAAAAAAAAAAAAAAAAAAAGAAAAAGACCAACTTGGCAATCTGTTGGTCAAACAAGCGGCGCCATTAAAGTTGAAGTACATAGAGAAGAGTTAACCTCAATCCGGGGATCATCATACCATGATGATCGAAGATTTTTTGTCAAACAAAAAAATTTATTTTTTTTTACCTATTAACAAATTCGTGAAAGACATAAATTATATAATGTGAGTAATTTTTTTATCTCATAAATTTTTTTCCTCCTATTTTAAAACTTGAATTCAAAATCTTTAAAATAAAAATTTTAAACTCTAACTATTACAATTTTTTTTTTTAAGATTTCACCAAAATTTTTTTTGTCAACTTAAGCCCTGTTGCAAGATCGGTTGGCTGCTCCTTCAGCCAGCAATTCGTGCCACCTGCCGTTTTAGCCAGCGATTTCCTCCAATCCTCGGCCAGATTAGTCTGATGGGCTGCCTCCGCCAGTCCACGACCTTTTAAAGTGCAGCGGGGGAAGCCGGGGTCCGAACTGGGCAAATAGTCCGATAATATTCAAATCAATTTCCAACTTAGGTGACTGAAAAACCCAGTCGAAAGCCGTCTCTGAAGCCCTTGGAACAGAGCCCACTTTCTCAGCAACAAAAGCCTTGCAGGATCTAGAATTGGGCGCCAACTCCCGTCATGGTTTTCCTGACGCAGGATTGTCTCGTCAGACATATCTCCAAAATAAAAACATTTTACTTTATGTGCCATATGAAGGCCCACGCCCAGATATGTCGCGTAACATCAAACATAAATATACATCATTTCCCATTTGCTGTGCTGTTTATTTTCAAGAATGGGCCGGATCCAAAAATTATGAATATACTAGAGGGACATTATTCCGTGATATTAATGGTAGAAAAGTCTTGACCAAAATATATATATATATACAGTAGAAAAGTTAAGCCAAAAAAAAAAGAATTAATGTGTACTGGTCTAAGTGACTGAAAGTTAATTCTCTTTAAATAAAATTTTGAGTTCAAGTTTTGCGTATAAAAAAAATAAGTACTGAGAGAGGTTTATTCTCAGTAAGTCATTTTCAAGTCGAATCATATTAGTTGAGATTTAATATAATTTTTGGATACTAAAGTCTAACAAAAAAAAAAGTAAAAACTGACCCCAAAAAAAAGTAGAAAGCAACAAACAACCAAAATTTTTTTTTCTCCATTTGTTTCTTAATTGCTATGGATTTAAAAAAAAATTGTATAACTCAGATAGATAAAATAAAAATTTTCTGGGACTCATGTAGAAAAAACAAAAAAAAAGAACAATAGTGATGTTTTAGAAACATAGAATGTTATTAACTTTTTATTAACGATATTCAAGTCAAATTCCATCAGTCTGCTGTCGCAAAAATTGTGATACATCTAAAGTATCAAAGTTACCATATGAGCTGGTAACTTGATACTAGCATTTTTAAAATTCCAATCTAAAATTTTTGATTAATCAACGACAGACTTTTATCATCCTACTGACACCTACCGGCGGCTCGTAATGGCTTTTAGGGTGCGCTTCCAGTCCATGACCCCCAAATCTTGCGGTTAATATGCCTCTGGGCTCTGTCCCGTAGTGAGCCTCTTTCCAATTTTGGCTGGTACAACCACTTTGTTGTCGGCTTCTAATAAACGTCATCGGACCCCATTCTAGACCAGTCTGAGCTCTCGTCTCTTTAAGAGCATCCATTTAAAATTATAATTTGGTAATAATTTAACATATTTTTTATTAATAATTTAAAATTTAATTTTAATAATAATGTTTAAAAATTTTAATTTTAAAATTTATTTAATTTGATCGTTGATTACATACTATTAATTTTAGATTTAATAATTATCATAATTGACTTGAGGAAAGTTCTCTCAAATTTAACAGTATTTAAATAATGACTGTCTTCTTATAAATTAACTAGAATAAAACATATAAATAAAAATCACTCTATTTTAACTTATAAATTTAATAACAGATACATTCATGATAAATTTGTATTTTAGTTGGTACCTATCCTTTAATTACAGCGGGGTATATTTAGCAAAAGTTGAAAAGGTCTTTACAAGAAGTCATTTTCTTTGAAAGCATAAAATAACGAGACATTAACTAGCTGGAGTGGTAGTTTAATAGTTACTAAGTATGTCCCTTTTTTTAATTTACTCGGATTCAAGTTTCAGCGTTGATTTCGTTCGCTCCTGAATTTAAGGGTTACGCAAAGGCGTAATTATTAATTTTAAATTCATTAATATTTTAACTGAGCACGAAGAAAGTCTATTAGACCAAACAGTATTTAGATGATAAATCTACCCTTTTAGGATAATTGAATGAAATATTAATAAATAAAAGTTATTTTGATCTCAATCTTCAAATTTGATGATTGTCGTTATACCTGTAATAGATTTTTTTTAATAAAAAAAATAACGAGACATTAGAAAATTCTTACCGATTATGGCAATGAACCGTCCAAAAAAAATGGAAAGTAATGAAGACATTTTACAATTAATAATTAATTTTTACATATTAAACATATTTAATGGAAAAATTAAAAAAACCTTTAATGGTCAGTCGGGTTTGCAAGTGGGTGTTAAAGAATCAGAGAATGACAGATGCATGTGGCTAAATTGTAATAATATTTTCAAATTTTAATGTTTCGATTAATATTTTAATTAAAGTTAAAATTAATAATTTTAAAATAAAATTAATAATTTTTTAAATATAAAAATAATAAATAATAATTTTTATTTTAAAAATTATTAATTATATTTTAAAATCATCAATCTTAATTTTAATTAAAATATTAATTAAAATATTAAAATTTAATACACCAACAGTTTTTTCAATTGAAATCGTCAACTCTTGCCAACTGAAGCTTTCGTTCATTTATTTTCGATAATGACAAACTTTAAATCCGTGAGAACGTACTTATTTGTCGATTGATTAAATTGTGGGTTAAAAATTTAAATCCTAAACATGTGTACATAACAGTATTTTTGTAAAAGTTGTCTGTAATTTATATGCTTTATTTGTATAATTTACTTCTTAAACAAAATTTTCCGTAAAAACACATGAGTTATTTATAAATAACTCGCTTTTTTTGACTATCATTTATCAGCAGCTCACTTCTACCTTTCCCATTTATAAAGAAAGATTTTTTTGACAATTATCAAAAATAAAAACAGAAGAAAACAAAACAAAAGGAAGAAGAAGAAACATAAACTTTGACAAATGGAAATTTCAGGTGGAAATTGAGTGCTTATGAAGAAGAGTCTTATAACGTAAGAAAAATGAGATACAGAATTGACTATTATAATTGATTGATAATTTTATATAATTAGTTAATTAAGTTTTACAATAAAATTAAACATATTTTTTAACAATTTTTATGTTAAATATTAATTATTTAATTATATAAAATAATTAATTAATTACAATACGTCAATTTCATATCTTAATTTTTCTTATGGACAGGTACATTTTTCCTATAAATAATAAAAGCTGTAGACCATTGTTGCAATAACCTCTATTTTCTCTCACTACCTTCGATAGCCGTCCTCAAACGGTGTCATGAAAATGGCCACCCTCTCTTCCTTATCCAACCCTTTAATCGATGCATGTTTTAACCTCGACGAGGCTCTGACCTTTCCGGTGAATATTGGACATCAAATCTCCGAATCAGATTCTCTGGTAGCTTATATGCCACCCGCAGCGGGTGATGTTTGTGCCGTTTGCATGGAGAGTTTTGCACCCGGACGCGAAGTGGGTAAACGAGTCCCATGTGGCCATGTTTACCACGCAGCTTGCATCTCCTGCTGGCTCTCCCACCATGACTCTTGCCCTCTGTGTCGTCGTCTCGTCTCCGGCGACCGTCAATGAATCAAAATTTCGGTAACCCTTTGTTCGGTTTCACTTCTGCCAGTGATACCGATTCAGTGTCAGCACCAATGATGCCTAGCATCTCCGTAGATGGATATGCCTTTGGCTTAAATAAGCGGAGACTTAATTACTTTGTGACTCTTTTTTTTTTTTTTTTTCATTGTAAGTTATATCCTAGCGGTTACAACGGAATAAGGTGAGGATGGGACAAGGGACTACGCATTGGAGGCAAAGTCTCCAACCATTCCAACTAGAGCCGGATCCTGCTCAGGAGTGGCTTTAATGGGTATGGTATGCTTTCAATCGATTACTAAGTATTGAGTAGCTTTTTGTTGTTTATTTCATCTCAGGATCAAGTATGATTCTGGTGTTGTAATTCAATTTCTGGTCAAGGGTTTATGGATACAGTCTTTAATTAACACCTAAACAGCGTTCAATTTCACTCCGAAGCTATGAATTTTCCATGTCTGCTGGAAGATAAGATACTAAATATGTTCTTAGCTGCGAGTTGTGGCCTTAAATTGCTAGAAAATGCATAAGAACATGACCAACTTGGCCATCTGTTGGTCAAACAAGTGGCCCCATTAAAGTTGAAGTACTTAAAGAAGAGTTGGCATTCTGGGAACCGCAGTTTTCCACGGTCAAACCTCCCAGAATGTTCAGTGATCGAAGATCTTTTCAGTTAAAAAAAAAAAAATTCTTTTTTGCCAAAAAAGGGGTTTTTTGTCAACTTAAGCCCTGTTGCAAGATCCGTTGGGCTGCTCCTCCATCCAGCAGTTTGTACCACCTGCCGGTTTAGCCGGCAACTTCCTGATGGGCTGCCTCCACCCCTTTTTTAAGTGCAGGAGCGGAGATTCGAAGTAGGCAGATGGTCCGATAATATTCAAATCAATTTCCAAGCTTAGCCATTTGCTCTGCAACAAAAGCCTTACAGGATCTAGAATTGGGCCGCCAGCGCCCGTCATGGTTTTCCTGATCGCAGGATTGTCGCGTTAGACATGTCTTCAAAATAAAAACTATTCACTTTATGTGCCATCCGAAGACCCATGCCCAGACATGTCGCATAACATTAAACATACATTTATACGTCATTTCCCGTTTGCTGACCTTGTTTATTTTCAAAAATGGGCTGGATCCAAAAATGATGAATATGCTAGAGGGATCTTACTCCGTTATATTAATAGTAGAACCAGAAACCAACAATTATTAAGTCTAGCGCTCGCGGGTTCGGCTATGATTCCTCCAATGACAACTACAAAATAGTCACAGCAACACGAGTAGCCGATTCCGTGGAATTCGAGGTTTTTTTTCCCTTAACGCTGGTTCTTGGAGGTATCTACCTGCGATTAAAACCAAAATATCTGAGAAATTTCGGATTTGGTCTCCGGCTTTTGCTAGTAGGAAGGTCTGTTGGTTAGTACATGATGGTGCTTATGATTATGATGATGGCACTGGCAGGATTTTCGGTTTCAATTTTGATGATCAGTCCTTTTTCGGGATTCCATCACCCGGCGATGACATGCTTGTGCCTATCCATTGGAAATTTCTATCATCTTTTCTGATGGCTTATGGAGATTGCTCGTCAATTGCTTTGGTAATTCACATGGATTTTTCCATAGGGGTGACGAGAGATTGTGCTTTGGCCGGTGGTTCATGGACCTTGGTCAGATTAGAAGATCATGTCATCGAGTACGATTAGTAAATACAGGAAAAGTGAAATACAGAATCCATATATTGTAATTAATTTTTTTTATTTTAACCACCCTCTGATTTTTTATAATAAAAAAAATAAATTTTTTTTGTAAAAATAAACATCTAATTAAAAATAATAATTAATTGAAATGTGTCCACTCCAACGTTTTATTTTTTTGTTGGGTCTCTCTAATTTATCTCTCCATTTTTGCCTTATCAACAATAACGAAGTAATTGTAGTGCAGTATTGGGACCGATGATTTCAGTGGACTTGGACAGCCTGCAAATGGAGGCTGTCGATTTTTTTTTTTTTTTTTTTTGGAAGTAAACGTTGTCCAGGACATTTTCATGGTACATGCTGGAAAAGCCTCGTACTACTGAACAAGGAAAACAAAATAAGTGAGATCGATCAATGCAGGTGATTGAACAAGTGGTGCAAGCAGAAATCAACCTAGAAATGAAGGTGCACGCAGCTACTGCATGTAAGATTAATGGATTGCCAAAAACTACTCTAACATAGAGCATAACAGTACAGTACAACACGAGCAATTTTATTTTTTCTCTTCCTCTACCAAGTATTCATTATACCGCATTGCTCTTAAATTTAGGGTAATTTCAATGCATCTACTCTAACTTCATTATATTTTTTGACCAAATCAACTTCATTATATTTGTGTAGGTATTTGATTTCATATTTTTTACAACTTAAAAGCCAAATGACTTGCCATATTTAGGCCCATTTGATTTACTTGTTCCTGCTTGTTACCGTTTCTTATTTTTTATTACTGTTGTTGATTTTAATGATTAAAATAAAATAATAATACTTAGTTATCATGATATTTTTTATTGTTGTCAACTATTAAAACTAACTAGAACCTTTTCTTTTTCCATTAAAATGTCTACAAAATAAGAGTACCTCTTCATTTCTCATAAATTTATTTTTTCTTTTCATAATTAGAACTTAAAATTTGTCTTCATAAAAATTTAAGTTCTAATAAAGAAAATATTTCAAAAAAACAAAACCTTCATTCCTTAGGAAGAAGAGAAGATTTTTAAATACACAGAATATTATTAGTAACAATTTATAAGTCAAATACCATCAGCTGCTCTTGCTGCTGTTACACCTAAAAGTATCAGAGTTTTACAAAAAAAAGTATCAAATTTACATTTCCATGATCCAAACCCGTTGCCGTTGGTATGCAATGATTAATGAAAAATATATTTTATCACTAATATTTTTTAGCGATAATATCTAAAAACAAATAATTTATTATATTCGAACCCATTTATTTTAAAATTAAGATTTGGTGACAAACTAATGGGACAAAAAAAGTAATAATTTAATAAAAAAAAAGTTTAAATTAGAAAAAAAGAAAGCATACAAGCCAATTGACTGTGCCTTCTGAGATTAGGTTGTCAGCCTGTCAAGATCTTTTATTTTTTTTTTGCATACTAAATTTAATGCGGGCCCCACCCACGCCGCGATAAATATGGGAATGAGAAGTAGAATGTAGGGGGTGGGAACTTTCTTTGCTGTGTAGTTTGTCCCGTTGCGCATAAAATAATAAAGAACGTATACAAATCAAATTTTCATCAATCATTGATGTTCAAAAGATGGAAAAAGATAGATGAAAGCGCGTCAGTAAAAAGACAGTGAATGCGTAAAAATTTTAAATTATTAAATTTTTAAATATATATTAATTTTTAAAAAATAAATAAATTATTAATTAATTATGTATAATTTATACGTCTACCGCTACCTGTGTGTTATCATGTGGCGGTCATCTGAAAAGATTAGTTAATCTTTCAAGTTCACGAAATGCAAACTATGGAGAAGAAGCAGCAACAGCAGCAGCATGAGCAAGAGCGCGGCGGCGGCGGAGAAGAGGCAATTCCGGCGCCAATCCGAGTCTCTGCCCTCAATTGCATCGATCTATCCTCTCCCGATATCCACCAATCCGTTTCTTTACTCAAGCAGGTATCTCTGAGCTTCTGATTAACAATGAATGGTTTGTTTTTATTGAAATTATTGGAATCCAATCGCTTTTAGGTTGGATTACGCTGCCAATTTCCTGTTACATTTGATTTTGAATCTTTCTTTTTTTTGGTTAATTTTGAAATGAATGAATGATTTTTCTTTTTTTTTAAAAAGGCATGCTTGGATTGCGGATTCTTTTACGTGGTGAATCACGGAATAAGTCAAGAATTCATGGAAGAGGTTTTCGCGGAAAGCAAGAAGTTCTTCGAGTTGCCGTTAATTGAGAAAATGAAGTTTTTAAGGAACCACAAGCATCGCGGCTACACTCCTGTCCTCGACGAGCATCTCGATCCTGTCAATCAAGTCCACGGTTATTTGCTATTTGCTATTTGCTTTTTCTTTTTTTTTTTTGTTCTTCTGTTCCTTTTATTTTATTTTTTTTAAAAAATATGTTTTGGTATTGAAATAATCCATATTTATGTCGTCCTATTTTTGCTTTGAATTTGTTAAATGGTTCGTAGGAGATTACAAGGAGGGGTATTACATTGGAGTTGAAGTCCCTGAAGGCGATGCTGAAGCTGACAAGCCTTTCTATGGGCCTAATGTATGGCCGACTTCAGGTATATTATGATTTCTGTCCTGTTATTCTTTATTTCTTTTTTTTTTTTTTCCTGGCTTTATTTTGTAAAATAAAAAAACTTGATGTCTCAGATATTTTGCCTGGTTGGAGGGAAACTATGGAGAAGTATCATCAAAAAGCATTGTAAGATCTTTTAGCTCTTGCTTCTCTACGGTAATTGTGGGGATTCTGTTTTATTCTTGTTGTGTTAATCTTCCTCGATGAGGTATTTAGTTGCGGTCTTATTAAACTTCACTTCGTGTAGAGAAGTGGCACGAGCAGTTGTGAGGATCATTGCACTTGCACTTGATCTAGAGATCGACTTCTTTGATAAACCAGAAATGCTTGGTCAACCAATTGCAGTTATGCGATTGCTGCACTACGGAGGTCAAAATCTTAATTAGAGGTTACAAAGTGTCGTAATTAACTTCTCATATGGTAGTCTCGTTGATTAAAGTGGTATGTTGTTTGTTTGCTTTTGTTTTTCTTTTTCTCTCTTTGGATACGCTGGGTTTGGTGGTTCAGGTCAGCTTTCTGATCCCTCGAAAGGAATATATGGAGCTGGAGCACATTCTGACTTTGGTTTGATTACCCTACTAGCCACGGATGATGTCTTTGGCCTCCAAGTAAGGACATAGACTTAAAATTTTAGCTATATAACGTGTTTCTATTCTCTTTTACTCTATTTTTCTCCTCACAATCTGATCATTTATTACAGTGTTTCTAATGTTCTTGCAGATATGCAAGGATAAAGATGCTCAGCCTCAAGTATGGGAATATGTCGCACCTCTGAAAGGGTGAGCCTGGATGGGACTAATGTAGATAACATTCTTTCACACCAGGTTTAGAAATTGACTAATTCTGCTAGCTGGTAGGCGTACATATGCCATCGATATATAGCATTTTGTTATTTAAGGTATGCAATTCAGTCATTGAATATATATGTCGAGTACAATGAAGTCGGTACATCTCCTTAATGGATAGAAATCTTATATATTTAGTTTCCTTCAACCATTAAGTCAACATAAGCACCTGGTGGATTACTTGATAATCATATCTAGATGCTATCTTTTCCAACTTGTAATGAACCAGATAGAGTTGGGCTTTGAAGTATTTAAGGACTAGCTGCTTGAAATAAATTCGAGTGTTACTAAACCTGGGAGTATTTGAGCCTTCAAACTCTGAAATTAGTATTTTATGAAAACCCATCAATATGAAACTGTGATGTTGGGACTTAAAAACAACACAAGAAAAGAATGTAATGAATTGTTGAACACTCAAATCAGGGGTATCACTCATTTGCAGCATAATGATTTGGACTAGTGGGTAAATTGACGTAATAACAGAGGAATAATTGTACTCTATGTTTGCCTTTTTTGCTGTTTTGTTTCCTTTTGGCTATTTTTGCAAGACACAACTCCTAAACTTTTATTGTTCAGTTCTTCTATTTCTTGCTATATATTGAGGGCAGAATGCCAGTTGAAAAGTGATATAATTTGAGTACTTAATATTTTAAATGCTGGGATGCTGATATCTATCTTTTTGGTTCGTCTTAATAGAGCGTTCATAGTGAATCTTGGTGATATGCTGGAGCGCTGGAGTAACTGTATATTCAAGTAACTTCTTATCCTAGTTATGCACATTTTTCAAATTAATTGCATTTTTATTCCATGTGAGAATGAGAGATGAACGCTGGATTAGAGGTGACCCTTCAACATCATTGGTGTAATATAGTTATCTTTCTCTAATTAGTAGTGAATTTTGTTTGATAACACAGCAGGACCATACCATTTACCATCCATCCTTAATTTTCATGAGCACTGAGAATGATCTTTTTGATCATTTTATTTTGCACAACCCATATCTTCAATTTGTGGTTGTAAACAGGTCCACATTGCATAGGGTTTTGGGGAATGGTGAGGAAAGATATTCTGTAAGTGCCATTTTCTGTTTCCCTTCCTGCTTCACAGGCTTTTTGATTCCAGTTTCTGCAGTGTCGTATTTTCTTTTATGATTTTACTTGCATAACCACGGTCCATGTCATTACTTTATCATGCAGGACACCTCAAATTTTAAGTTGGTTTCTATACAAATATTTTACTCTTTTCTTGCACATATATGATTTTTTTTTTTTTTTTTACAATGCACATATATGATTTTTGCTCTGTGCATTTCTCCAAGCGTTGGAAGCACGTCAGTTCCAATGAATTAAGAATTGGACCGGACCGGCTGGTTCAACCGGAAAAATCGGGAACCGGTCTTAAGTCCAGTCCGGTTCAAATCTAAAAATAGAATTCGGACCGAATCGGAAAAAATCGGTCAAAAATTGGAAAAACCGGTCAAAAATCGGGAAAACCGACAAAAAATCAGATCGGTTGAACCGGTTCAATTTAAACTAAAAAATTTTAAATTATAATTTGATTCAAAACTTTATCTAAATTATAATTAAAGCTCTAATTTTAACTAAAAATTTTAATTTAATTCTCAATTCATTAAAATTTTCAATTTAATCTTTAAAATTTAAAATTAATATTTAATCACTATTTATAAATATTATTTTTTTAATTAATTTTTATAAATTATATTTTGTTAAATATACTAATTGTAATATCCTTAATATATGTAAATATTAATATAATTCTTAAAATAAACTTTATTTTAAATATTTATTATCATTCTTATATAATATAACATTTTATATAATTATATAAGTTATATAAAAATTTAATTTTTATATATTTAATATTAAATACTGATTTTATCGATTTAATTACAGTTTTATCAGTCGAGCCAGTTGAATTTTAAATTTCTCAGCTTTCTGATTTAATAGTCGGTTCAGTTTTGAGAACCTTGGTCAGTTCTCAATTAGCGTGCCAGTAATAATAGCTAGTGATGTTGGTTTTGGACACCTGACAGATGCTTTTTGGCTTTGTGCCAACCAATTCTTTGACCTTGTGCTCGTGATGTGTCAAATCTCAGCTTACAATTGCTACACGGATCAACTTGTTGGTTTCTTTCTGTCCTGGAAATATTATAGAAAATGGCACGTTAGATATTTGAACAGAAAATCATGACCACATTTTCAACTTCTGTCTATGATGACCATCTTATAAGTCTTAACCTCTGTGCTTGACGGTGAAGCCCAATTAAAATTAATTTCTTGGTTACATAATACAATGTCAAGTTTATGTTTCTGTCATAGCTTCTTTAGTTTTTCCTTTGTAGATAATTTTGTTAGTTAATATTATATGAGTGTTATTTTTGAATTTTAGACTTAACATCTCGGTCTATAGCACTTGTAATGAGTATAGCCCCTCAATATTTAATATGGCTCTGAGAAGGTTTAAGGAAATAAAGTTGTATCTCAACCAAAAGCGCAACCTTTTAGTGTGATGATAAGCGTTTGTTCTTAAAAAATTTTGCCTGATTAATTCAGCATGCTTTGTGTTTATAACAAAAAATGATCGAGGGCCAAAAGTCATCTGCCTTTGTTTTTTCTTCTTGAGACAGATTGCTTTTTTTGTGGAACCTAGCCACGACTGTCTTGTTGAATGCTTGCCAACTTGCCGGTCAGAGAAAAATCCTCCCAGGTAAATCTGGTACCACCGAAATCTTAGCTTGTTGACATTTTATGGTCAGTGCATATTCAGTTGGATTAAATCATGGCACATTCAGTTTGGATTAAATCATTAGTTAGTAAATAGACACTCATAATCAGTGGCCAAGCTAAACTTGATGTTCAAGAGGGTCCAAAATTTTAGAATAGATAGGGACATATATGGATTTTTGTACGTACGCTTGTAATAAAATTCTAATATAACATTTAAGAACTTAACATATATGGCATGGAAGCACAAGTGTCAAAATTTACGTCCTTGACCTGAATAGACAATTGGGCCAAGATTGTAAGGTGTTTTTTTTTTTTTTTTTTTTTTTCTGAGCTGAATTTCTCCGCGGAAATGCTTCTCATATGTGATTTATTAGGTTTCCTCCTATTAAATGTGAGACTTATCTGAGCCAACGGTACAAGGATACGCACGCGGATTTGAATGTATACGAAAAACATCTGACTTGAGCTTCTCAAAAGGTACTATGTCAAGCCACAAAACGGATTGCCGTCAGATGTTTTCAGCAAATCATGTGATTCAAAGCTTAGTTTTTTTTTTTTAATACCTGTGATACCTGATTTGTAAAGGAAAATAATTTCGAGTAGCAGGGAAATTCCTGCTGCCATTCGGTGACAATTAACTTTTTCAATGTAAAATCAAAATAAAATAATGCACCTTAATTTTATTTTCCGTATACTTAAGTCTCATGGGTCCTGAGTTTCATCTCTTCATACGTCCTTTTTACCACCTTGTTCAGCTGATAAGAATGGAATAACAAGATTTTTATTTTTCTGATATTTTTCCTTTTCAATTAGACGTGGCCCTTGAAATTGCGATAAATATTTTTGTGACAAATGCGAGGAATTGATTAAAACCCGTTTGGATATTGGAAGCATTGGCAAGCTACCAAGGGCTTTCGTATCCATAGGCAAGCAGTAAATTTCTTTCGACATTAAGCAAGCAATGTCTAGGCTTTAAGGACTATTTGTACCTTTATTTCTTCTCAGACATTACAAGTGCATAGGATAAGGGGAAATAGCTCTTAAGAATTACAACAACATTGCGAGACATTCCAGATTCAATAACATAACACAAATTTTATTTTTCTCAGAGCTACCAACTTCAAACGCGTGCTTTAAGCTAGGAAGCGACATCCAGCTTCAGACACAAGAAAACAGACTTACAGCAGCGAAGTAGCTCATTTAACGATACATTCTGTAGACAGGACTATACATGCAGCTTTCTGCATACTTCACCAGGTTCTCCGGACGTGGTAGACGTGTGGCCAGGCCTGCAAAAGCATTATATGAAGATGAGTACCAGGACTATGACGCTGCAAGGATATGTTAAAAACTTCCATAAAAGGCCAAACTCACCAAGTTCATACACCTTAGCAGCTACATTAGCAGCAATATGGGCTGAAATTTTTCTGATGTTAGAGAATGGCGGGTAGATAAGCCCCTTCTCGAAGTTCTCCTCTGTAACTTGAGCAGCCAATGCTTCCGCTAAAGTAAGAGATACATAAAATATACATGTAATTGTGGGGATCATCCTAGTCCATGTTCCATATGCTTAATTTCAAATCACAGTAAGAAAACTATTCACAAATAAGATAAACACGAGCTTATCCTTTTGCTTAGCTTGTCTCTTTACAAAAGTTCAAATACTAACACAAAAATTCAGCCAGACCACATCCTTGTCAATATGTTGTATTCTTAGACTCATTAAAACAAAAGGAAAAAATAAAAAGATGTACACTTACAGGCTGCCAGAAGCAAATCATCGTGCACACGTATTGCACCAGAGATGACCAAACCCAAGCCAAACCCAGGGAAAATATAAGCATTGTTGGCCTGAATTGACAATGAAATGCAAATTGAGTCCATCACTTTCATCTCATGAACTAACTCCTAATTAGGTGCATTATATAACCTGGCCAGGAGTAAGAACTTTGCCCTCGAATTCAAAAGGATCAAAAGGACTTCCACTGGCAAAAATTGCTCGGCCCTACAATTGAAAGAAAGCAAGAAGATAAGTTTAGTGTCAGTTCTAGCTGAATTAGAAGAGTTATTTCCCAGGTACATAAAAAATTATAGCCACCAGATTTACCTTAGTCCAAGTGTAAGCCTCTTCAGCTGTACACTCAGATTGTGAGGTTGGGTTGGAGAGAGCCATGATTATGGGTTTCTGCCCACCATTTCAATAATAACGGTAAGCAATTTTATGGTTGTTGACGTATCTACAGATAAAAAAGTGCATGTCAAAAAACCATCAAAAACAACGGAGAAAGAACAAACCTCATTGAAGGAAGCCATGGCCTCAATCACTTCTCTTGTAAATGTCTTCCCCACTCCAGATGTCCCAATCAAAAATGTTGGTTTGATTGCCTGAGGAAGTGAGTAAATACAATGAAAAAATCAAGGTAAACTTGAAAAGGAGTTATTGAAATTTAAACAATACTTCCCACCTTCACAGCATTTAAGAGATCCTTGACAGGTTCATGTTCATGAGCCCAGGGCTTCTTGAAGTGTTGAAGTGAGTCCTTACGAGAGCTAACAATCAAACCCTGTCAGAAAATTCATGCGCCTTTCAACATAGGAAATAAGGAATCTCAATACTAGTAATTTGGAAAGAAATTCTGCATAAGTTTTCTATTTCAATACTACCTTTGAATCCACCAACCAGATCTTCTTGCGAGTCTCTTCTAAGGGAGCTTTCGTCTAAAAGAGAAAAATGAATTGCACTGAGATTCGATAAGACATTACGTGTGGCAAAATATTAGATGGGCATTGTGGTAGCATTCAAGAATAAGATTGCATGGCAATACCTGTTTCGACGTCTCAAGAGCTATAAGCTCAGCTATACCAGTGCCAGCCTGCAAAATCACCAAGTTCAACAACTGGTATAAAAAGCTCACAATGGAAATATGAACAATGGCAATTTAATGCTTGGACAGAATTGGAAAAAATCTTTCAAACAAACACCACCTAAGAAAATGGAAGCAAAAGCGAAAAATAATAAAATCCAACTAGTGATGTGCACATTTGCCAGTACCAAGAAATGTCTTTCCTGGCAGACTCTTCCAGATCAATCTCCAAGAAAGAGCATATGTGAGAAGGAAAAAGAAAATAAAATCTTACTTCCCCAGCACCAAGGAACAAGAAAGTCTGTTCACTTATAGATCCTCCAAGCAGCTTCAATAAAGCGATAACTCCAGCAAGGACAACAGATGCTGTTCCCTGCAATAAACAATATGCAGCAATTAGAGAAGCATATAACATTGACTAAAGGTAAAAGCTCACAATTAGGGGAGCTTATACCTGTATGTCATCATTGAAGACAAGATGAGTCGTACGATACTTGGCTAGAAGCTCAAAGGCATTGTGGTTAGCAAAATCCTCGAACTGCAGAATCCAATAGAGCCTGTATGAGATCTTTGAGCTCTGAAATCGAAAATCTCAAGATCTGCACTTTTATGTTTTAACTTCTATCTAACCTGTATCAGAACCTTTTCCCCATAATTCTGCTTCACGGCAGTCATGAACTCATGTAGAAGTTCTGAGTATTCCTGAAATATTAGATATAACAAAAATAGTAATAACTGTAATCAGTAAATCAACACTTACACAACAACTTGATCAAAGGTACTACAGTAGTTACGAAACCTGGCCAGTTGCCCTCCTTTGTCTGAGCCCAATGTAGAACTCATCCTTGAGTAATTGCTCATTGTTCGTACCCACATCAATAGTTATAGGCAAACACTAAAACATCAAGTGAGAAATAATATCAACCAGAAAGTGTGAGGGCATCACAGCAGGCAAGAAAAGATAATTTATCAAGGAGAGTATTATTAAGATTCTGCAATTGCTTACTGCCGAAGGACGAACTCCTCCAAGTGCCGTGTAGAGAGATAATTTTCCAACAGGAATACCCATCCCCTGTAGCATTTACAATGAAATGACATAAATGCTAGCTTGAATTATAATTTATCAATAGTAATTCTAATCACATTGTTCAATGCAAGTACAAAGGAAAGGATAAAACCCTTATTTCTCCATTTCTTCTTTTTAATCTACATAGACACAGTTCTTACCTGACAGCCAAGATCGCCAAGTCCCAGAATACGCTCGCCATCAGTCACAACAATGACCTGAATATTCCTTTCAGGCCAGTTTTTCAAAACATCAAGAATTTTCCCCCTATAAAACCAGCCCATTTAAACTGTGAATTATAGCTGAAAAAAGTAAATCCATCAAAGTCTCAAGTACAAATGAATAAATGTCCCCAGAAAAGAGCACATATTTGTCCATACTTCTCCTTCAGGCTTATGTATAGACCCTGAGGACGCTTAAAGATACTTCCATATTTCTGGCAAGCTTCTCCGACTGTTGGAGTGTAAACAACCGGAAGCAATTCTTCAACATTGTCAATGAGAAGCTTGTAAAAGAGTCTTTCATTCCTCTCCTGTTGACCCCAAGAAAACAAAGAAGACAAATTACAACATTTCCAGATGCCCTGCTGCTAAGAGGCTCAATTAGTCTAAATTAATGATGAAATGGTGTTACATTACTATACCTGAAGTTCCATCATCTCAGTGTACTTCTGAAGCGGGGCTTGATACTGTCTAATACTATTCATCAGTTTCTTCTCCTGAAGCTGTTGACTGATACATATTGGAGGCAAAAGACCACGCAGATAGTGGGCATCCCTCTCTTTCTCAGCGAAAGCAAGGCCTTTGTTGTGGCGTGGGTCCCTCAACAAAGTGTATCCACTGCATATTCCAGCGACAATTCAAGCGAATCAAATAGAGCTTTGTTTATTTAATCTTGAACTCTGGGATTATTTCACCAGTAAAGAACGGCCGCAAACTAGCCAGGAAGGAAGATCTTTGTTATTTTCATTAGAGAATCATAACTGAATCCAATTCATTTACGTCCAAAAGAGTGAGTGACAGCAGCCTAGGACGTCGTCAGAAATTCATAAACTGTGAACCGACATGCCGTTACGATCACCTCCTTTTTTCATTGTTTTAAAATAGATTATTTGCGGTGTCGCGACAAGGATAATTAAATAATTTGACGACATGTACGCGCAACACGTCTCAGCAAAAAATCCTACGAGAGACCAGACGACCAGTCGTTTCGTATAGAATACGCTACGTTAGTAAGAAGACCAATAGCCACAAGGAGAAGGTCAAAACGCTTGGACAGCGGGAGTGAGAAGTGAGAACACGGAACAGAATTACACGGAAAAAATTTAGGAAAATGATCATCCACAGCGGAGCACACGGAAAGTTCGTGCAGCAAAGGTCCACAGGATCGATATCGTATCAATCAAAAGTATATCAAACCGGAAAAACAAAAGAAAAAAATAGCGATCTGATCAGTTTACGTCCACGAACAATTCAATGTAAACGAACACGCAATTGATCGAGCATCTAACAGGAAACTTTCAAATCTATAAAGCAAAATTAGAAACAAACAACATAAAATTGAGTTCCTGATCGCCGATCAAGAGAGCAAAATCCGCTAAGTTTATTGTTAGAGCGAGAGGGAGAGACCTGGCAACGGAGGTGGTCCAAGGAGTGACGAGCTGGTCCACGGTGGCGCTGTCCTCGCCGTAGACGTCCTCGACGCCTCCGCCGACGGTGGATTTGGAGTCCTTGTCCAGCACCGACGCTTTGTCCCCAAGCTCCTTCATCGTGCTCTCCATTCTTGATTCTGGTCACTGAGTTCTTTAGCCTTAGCTAATAATACTCCTCCTCAGTCCGCAACGGCTGCCGTTGACCACTGATCCAGCTCAGTGCCGCCTAAAGTTCTTTTGTAGCAAATATTCTCTGTATCAAAGCGAGTGCGCAAAATAGCCTGTATAAAGGAACTTTATACAACCGCGTGATCTGCTTTTTTTTTTTAGCACAATTATTAAAGGAAAGAGGAAATTAATAGTAGTAGACCCAGACCAGCGGATAAGAAGAGGATAAATATATATATATATATATATATATCTTGTCTCTCCTTTAATTTGGGAAAAGTCAAAAGTGGAACCATTGAATGACGCCACCAACTTTGCCAATTATAAGAAAAAGGTAAAAAAAATCCAGAATTAGTTAAAAATTTTTAACTGTGTTTAACCTCTTGATTTTTCTTGTAATCAAAACAGTAGATAAAGATAAAAACTGAGCTGTATCAGTGTGATCATCTCTATTCTTTAACAAATTCCTTTTTTTAATTTTTTTTTAAATACTTTAGATGCTCGATTAACGGTGAGATGTGCGATTGTCACGATTAAGATCTTTGAAAGCGCTGGTATCATTAATATCGTGTTTAACAGATCATTATGACCATATAACCTAAATTAATATACCATTACTTACAATATTTTAGAGGAAATTTAGTTTGAGTTGGAGCATTTGTTCAATTAGTCGAGATGATTATCTTTCAATCAATAAATGAAAATTTTAAATTTCACTCAAATTTATTTTTTTCTTCTCAAATGTTCAATATAATTTTTTATAGATAATAAAAAAAAAAGAAAAAGAGAGAAATTAGTTTAGCAGAACATTGTTAAACCGTAGATTCGAAAAGGTAATGGAGAGATATTTTTGTCGTCGTTCGGTGTCAGTCACATGAGAGTTAGTGGAGGAGAGAGATAGACAATCATGTGGGACACGCGGGCCTGTTGGTAATTTTACAGGCTAACACGCTCCAATGGATCGAAGACAGAAATTCGCTGTATCGAAGGCGACAAATGTCAATTTACACCTTTTTTTATTGGTTAAAAGTCAATTTACACGTCATTATTATTACCAATCACAAGGAATCTCGCCGGAACTTAAAGACTAGTCTGGCCCCCCTTGATTGGGGGGGACTCCATTCTGGTTGAGGAATGATGCAAAGGATATACTGCTTTCATTCTCGACTCTCAAACCTTTTGTTCATCTCATAGTAAACCACATAAAACTATTTTAGATTAAGGACTTAATTACTCTCAAAAAAAATTTTGAAGGACTTAGTCGGACCTGGAACAAGAGGTTAGGATGGTGTTTGGATATTTTTGGTCTATTCAAAATGTCGAGCCTAATTCATAAGGAAAAAAAAAAATGAATAGCTTATTAGAAAAATGTTACTTTTTTAATAACATTTGAACTGGGCTCAAATCATAGCCAGTCCATGTTTGGATACAAATGAATGGGGCGAAAAAGGTGCACATTTTCCTTTTTTCCATGTTGAAAGGACATGGAATATTTAGCTCAAAAGAAGAATTTTTCCACCAGTCTACTACCATTTTCCTCTCTACGACACTCATCGGCTAATATTTTGTTTGTTTTCTTCCGATGATTTCGCGAGTTGCGAGTTGCTAGTCTTGCTCAAAGACATGGAAGAAAATGTGTACTAGTATTTTGTGATATTAAACGGAGAATCTTTCACAAACAAAATTAGATCCACCCCACGACGATGATTAGGAAATATTATTCGCTTTTTCCCGTTTTGTTTTTTTAATCAAAAAACACAATGCTACGAGTCCATGACACCTACTAAATTACTAATCACACCAGCTGACCACTGGCTGTTGCCCCAATGAATACGTTCACATCACATGGGACTCGAAAGCAATATAAGAAAGTCCACGTCATCACTCCGACAAATTGATAAAACGATATTACTATTACCATTAACTTTTTTCTTACTATTAATTCGAAGCCTGGTTCACCTTACCTGGTTGAGCATGGTCAGCACTCCGACAACTAGACAGTTGATATAATGGTATTGAAGTCGCACCATAACCTACAAGTTCACCAGACACAATTACGCATCTGGTTCTACATTCATACATACATACATACATATATAACACGTAACAACTATGCAATACGTGAAAACAAACACGCAACAATCTCTAACGATAAATGTCCCGCATAGCAGACACTGAAGTAAACAAGGTCCGAGGCTGCTCATTCTGTTTCTTCAAGTAGAGCTTGCAAAGGGCTGAACCTGCAGCCCTCCAAGCAAAGCCACATTTTGCGGCCTCATTGTTCAAACTAGCATAATTATAACTGACATGATAAATGGCGAGAGCATCGTTAAAGATGTCATCCTCTGCCCTTTTGCTCTCGTCAAATTCAGCAGCCTCATATAGTATCTGTACCAAAGGTGACAAAGTCAGCAGAAGAAGGAAAAGACAGGGATGCTCAATAAACATTTTTAAATTCAACTCAACATAGAAGGACGTCAACAGGAAAAGTCAGCAGCCTCACATGGCTAGATTGAACAATCACCTGCTTATATTTTTTTATCACTTCTTCGGCAGTATCATCCCTGCCATCATTAAATTTCTTTATGTTGCAAGCTGCAGACATTTCTTGCCTGTACTCACAATATAGTTTGCCCCATTTCAGCCAGCAGGATTCTGGGATTTCAGAGTCAAAGCACAGTAGCTTCTCAACTTCTGAGCATATTGAAAACAAGCATTATTTAAGTCCAGCAAAGACATTTTTCAAAAAACTGAACCAAAATCAATGTATATCAAATGTAAATCATAGCCCCTTACGAATAGTGGAGGTATCATCTTCTTCGTAGGACTTCACTGTGTCATAAATTTTTCCCAAAATAGAGGTAGAATTGTAAGTAGAGTCTTTCTTTTCCATATAATGCGGGAACAGTTCTGCTTTCAAGTCATCTGGAATTTCTATCTGTTTTAAAGCGAAGAAACATTTCATTAGCTTCATATAGGAGCAATAGGATAAAAAAAACTAATCAAAATTAAAAGTTCAAAAATCAAGTTACTTATGCAGATGAGTGGAGAAGTGTTCATTCCTGGTGGTTTAAGTTGATAATAAAATCCTATTCCAGAGAGAGACAAGAGAACAGAACAAAAGACAGGCACAGGACCAAATGCCCTCATCCTTGAAGTGACAGGACAGCAACATTTAGTCTCATCAACCAGCGGAGCCTCCAGGATGATCACGGAAGCCAAACAATGTACAAGCAAGAGGTTGAAGCAGACCACTTAAGTTCCCGACTAGTTGCGACTCTAGAAGTCCAAGTGCAGGAAAGAAAGGAAGTGACTCATGAAGCAGTTGAAAATTGAGCTGTTCCCGAGTGCATAAATATGAAGCGTTATGTGAAATGCAGTAACTAAAGTTCCCAGAAATGGATCAGATTAACACTTGCAAATTTAGAACAATTGGAAACCAAAAAGAATTCTGCCCAACTATCTACAGTTCAAGACAATGGTCTAAATTTTCATCGTACATTTAATTAAGGCTCTCCAAGAATTGTATGTAGGCGTTCATGATAAGATCTAAACACTTTTTTTTTTTGGGTTAATTATAAGATCTAAACACTTCATATATAGATAAGACAGCTGGGTCCAAAATGTTCAAGGCTCACTTGTCAAAAAGCCCATTGATTGATCCAATCTTACAGCCTTATTCTGTGTCTTCCAGGTCCAAGACTGTTTTGCTGAAATGTGAATGGATAGCTAAATTGCTAAATAATTTTAATCTGTGATTAAAAATTGATAAAGCAAACACTCATCAAATAGCTATAGCAGCGGAAATTTTAAACGCCAACAAAAAAAAAAAAAAATGCGGACAGCACAAGACTCAAGGACAACCAAGCAGATTACTTCAGGCAAAAACTTGGTAGAAGAGATCTTCCCAAACTAAGGCCAAATCCAAAATCAGGTTGACTTCAAGGAAACCAAAACTAAAACAGAAGAATTTGAACATATATAAATGAAAGAAAGAAAAAGATGCTCAAATAACCTTTTTTCCACTTCTTTTTGGTGCATCAAGAGCTTCATAGTATATCTCAATCAACTTGCACATATTCTCCTTCAAAAAATCCTTCTCGACAGTACAATCATCTCCTAATGTCAGCAACCGATCCATCATCGCTTGCCAGCTGTCAGCTGCCACACCCACGGTGTAACTGACAGCATCCAAAAGGTTGTGACATTATAATCATGAATGGCCAAATGAGACAGCCAAAGTCAAAATGAGTCAGTCTTTTTCAGCTACGACACTCGCAATGGCAGACACATTCAAAATTGGAGAAACAATTATCTAAAAATTGCAAGTAATAAAATTGTGATAAACTTAACATAATTCAAGACTCAGAAGCATCTTGTTATGGTATTGAAAATAATGATTTGTTGTGCTAAAAACAATAGGCAGAATAAATTACCAGATTTCCCTTTACTGGAGAACACATGATAGATACATAACGGCCTCAGCTTGAAGGATTAAAGTAGTGAGATGGTATCACATTAGGCAAACAAGAGCATACCTTGGCTTGAATCTTGCGGCCAAAAATAGTCTGAAAAGCTCATCCTCCAACTCATCATCAGAAAATTCACAAGGTTTTCTGTTTGGACTATCATTGGTGGATGGCGATGAAGCAGATGTCCAAGGTTCAGTCTGTCTGAATGTTTCCAGTAGCTGACGAGAGAACAAAGACACTCGCTAAATTAATGAATTGTAAGGCTATCTTGGATAAGGAGGATTGTCCCATTAAAAAAAAAAAAAAAGAAAAGAAGCCGAGGATTGAAGGGGACATGGCAATAGCTAAAGGAAGGGAATGACAATCACTACATGAGATCATTTAGAAAGGAAAGGAACCTAGACTTTAACAGAAGCCTGTATTTACAGAGGGTTGCAGACAATCATTCTCCATAAGCATTGAAATCAAACCATCAAATAACAGCTATGAGACTATAGCTTAAAAGAGAAGTTCAATGACGCAAAAATCCAGTAAGGTGTAAATGAGGTTCTCAAATGAAGAAAATCAATGTTTCATTCCATTAAGAAATACTTTCAGCCAAATATTAACCTGAACATTATGTCAGTAACGTTGTAGCAGCAATGGCTGGTGAATTGATCAGCACATTGATGAAAGTGCTAAAGAATAAGAGGAATGAAGAAATGATGGTGTGACTAATATGGTGAGAAGAAAATATGACACGAGAAAATTATTCTCTTTGCTAAAGCAAAATTGGCAGTGAGTAACAGTAAAAAGCCTAAGTAGTAAAGAATCTACAAACCTGCATGACAACCTCGCAGTTGAGGTTTATCGCCAAAAGATTAAGGAAAAAAGTTCCAAGCAAGTCTGTTTGTCTATAGCAAACATTCCCCAAAAATGTAGTAGTTTTCCAATTACTACCATGAGACAACCCGTAACTGGTATGATTAAAGAGACATTTGATAGCCATGTAAAGAGATAAAGAGTGACCTGGGAATTTTGCGAAACAAAGTACATGTCCCCGTCATAGTCACCTCCAGCCATTTCATCTGCAACAGACCTACGGCCCCTGGAAGAAAAGAATATACCATACTTGGCATTTCCAACATAATCTTCCATCTCCTCCACATATGTAGCCTTTAGCACATGTATATCTCCAAAATGTAACCCTGGATTCCGGTACACTAGTACTTTCCCTGACAACTGGCCGTTGCCCCTACAAATACCATCAGGAAAAATAATTTAGGCACAATGACACTCTAAAAAACTCATTGATAGCCACTTAACAGTTATTTATCGTTAACAGGATAAATAACTATAATCTTGGCCCTTTACCAATCACAAAGATGAAAATTTTGGGAGCCAAGGCAAAATTTTCAACAAAGGACCTCTTTTTGGTGTGAAACAGAAATCTCAGCACCAGTGCACCCGGCATAACAAGGAAAAAGACGGACTGCGGCAGATGTAATTCATGTCAGAGGCATAGCTTTCACCAAGAATTGATCAAAATCCAGTGGCTATGGTAGACAAGAAACATCAAAACAAAAAAAAAAACTTTGTGCGGGTGCCAACAGGCCGAACATCACCCCGGAATCATTGGATATCCTAATGATCAGATAAGGAACAAGCTTTCAAGAACTATGATCTCCATTTTTTTGTTCTACAAATCCAATCGACAACCAAGTATGATATTAATATCAAAGAGCAACAGCAATGCTTAAACACTAGGACTAGTTTGGTAACTGTGTATATACTTCTTTAGACGGATAAAATGAGAACTGGAACTAGGAGCAAGTTGAAAAAGTCCACTAACTTTGCTACCATTTATCAAATAGCTGGCCAACAATGTCACATGGTACACATAAAAAGAGATTGTCAGCAAAAGACAGATATTCCGTCACACTTACAGTATTACACAAACTTCATCACGCTTTAGGACACGTGTGGGCGTGGGATCGGTTGTCCCCATTAAGTAATATGATTGAGGCACAAAAATCTTTCCTGCTTTGAGACTATTCCTTTCATTATTTATTAACTGAAGTAGACGATGCCTCAAGTATGATTCGTGAAGAGGAATACCAGCACAAATCATTTGCGTCACATCAAAATCACCTTTTTCACCATAGTTAAGAGCAACTGCGTATAAAGAAAACCTGTTTGTTAAAATAGAAAAATTTCTCAATGAACAAAAAAGGCATTAGAAAATGCCATAAATTTAAAAGTCCAACATGAAAATATAAATCATTAGTGAAGTCAACAATGCAAGATACAAACTGACAAATACTCCACTTTCTCAGGAAATGCAGTGAAGCAAGATTGACAGTACAAGCAAACCCATTTTTATAAGAGTTGAATGACATATTTTGGTGATCATCTGGGAAACAACCTCGCAGTGCCGCATGCCTTTTTGAGAGAAAACCCCGAGCATCTTCTAAGGCCTTACTCAATAACTCCAGAAAAACTCCCTGTGGAACCCCACCGTAGCTAAGAAGGGCAATCAAATTCCTAGAGAGATATGCTCTTTTGGGCTGATTGCTGGAAAATGAAACATTTGAAATGATGCCACTCTTCTTTTGTGACATAAATGACCAAGCTTAAGATGACATATGCAGCATTATGAACCACTCTAAGTATGTTCAATTAAAAAAACCAATATTATGGCCTCATGGAAAATTAACAAACACAATATGCATCAAGTCAAAGAATCACAATAAGAGGGCAGCTTCCTCTCTAACACACTTCTAAGAGCTCATATCCAACAGATGATATTGGATACCAATAATAATAATGTCATCAAAGGCACCTTTCATATTGAGTTATAACCAAGAAAACATTAGATGATTGCTTTAACGGAAGATGCCACTTAAAACGGAATCTGGAGGTGGGGAGGAAGGGTGGACACAGAGAATAAGAGAGTCACAACCAATGGGCTACATGGATGAAACATATATGTTGCGTCAATTTTAGGAAGCATAAAAGTAGGGAAGAGTGTGGAAATAAATCCAAGAGCAATAGCTACCTTGTTCCAACTATTTCAAATGAGCTTTTCGTTGCTGCACCCAACAATTTTGGATCTGTCTTAACTTTAATCATTGAGGGCCGAACTTGGATTGTTTTTCTAGGAAGCTACAAAGGTATTTGGCATCAGTAGAAAATGTGAGGACAACACACATGACGCAGAAATTAAAAAACTAGTGAAACAAGAACCTTGATGCCCATAGCTGCGATCAAGATCTTGTACAACTAAACATTGTACCAACTACCAAAACTACATTAATTAACGCATTTATTTACTGGCCCTACATTAAAGACTCACAATAGCTTTGCCGTATTTAGCATAAGAGATGAGACTGTTATACAAGTCAGCCCACTTAATTTAACAGTCATATCAGCCTAAATCGCAGACTCCATATGGAACAAGAGGTTGGAGGTTGGAAAGAATAAAATCAAGTCCAAGCAACATAGGCTGGACAATTCAAACAGGTGGAGTTTTAGGCCAAAGATGCCATATTTGTGTGAACATTCAGGCCAACACTCCAAATTCAACCAAAATATTGGCAAAATTGCTAAGTAGAGGCAGGGTTTGGAAACAATAGCTGCTAGTCTTATATGATTTGCCCTCAAATTCATTTCAAAACGTCCACTATTCACACAGGCTCAGCTTCAATCCACCTTAAGAAACTATATTCAATATGTAATTGTTCCCAACCGAAACTGAAACTCCAGCATTTGAAAACCTAAGTCAATAAAACTACTGACTGGCTCTGAACTAAGAGACCACACTTTCAGGGACAATAGGTCGTACGTTCAATTTAATTAGCTGAAAGCTCATTCAGTGCTGTCTTTATTTTTGCAACGCTAATAAGCCTGTCTTCCAAACGTTCTCAGGAAAATTTTAAAAGTATTCATGCCTTCTAGAGTACACTTCAGAATACAACAGTTAAGCCAAGATCTTATAGAACAAGTGAATACCATCACAAAATAGACGTAATTTCACCTTTCACAAGATTTTCTAAATAAAAAATGAATTTTAATCCTCTGACTATCATTTATTGTTTTGCGAGCATTTGACTTTGCAATTGAAACAGCAGTAATGGTTTCTTAGTTGGACAACTTGACTGTTTACGTAAGATTATAAAACATCATTAAAGTAGAGCTGAAACCACACAATGGATTGTCCACTCTCTAGAGAAAATAAAAGAAGCCCACAAGGTTTTCACAAAAGTCTTTTATTTAAGGCCACAAATATTAAAGATTTGTTCGATGAAGTCTAAACATATGACAAAAGCGTATAAAAAAAAAAAAAAAGAACTAGCTTGTCTAGAGAGGACATACCGGGGGAAAGGAAGAAGAGCTATGCTTTCTGTGCATTGTTTGGTTGGAAGAGATAAAACAAAAGAAAAATGTCTTCCATTTTGATCAAAAGGGGAATCTTGGGAAGAAAAAAAATTTCAAATCATATGAAATCACCACAATAAGCTTAAAAACTCATATATCCCCAAATTTTGTGGCTAGTGTCAATTTGAAATAAAGGCAAAATTTTGACAAAACATATAAAATACAATGGTCTCTACAATCAATCCATCCTTGTGGGGGTAGGGGTGGGGACTATCAAAGCGAGGATGTATAACCATCCTTCCATTCCTTGCTACCATCCCCGGCAAAAAAACAAGGTATTGACACCAAACTTCCTATCAATTCCTTCCCTAAACATCCATCCTTCCTCAGGACCATCTAAACATAGTCTGAAAGTCAAAACTCTAGATATGACGCAAAGGTGGCGACCCAAGAGTGAGAAACTGTGCAAACATAAATTTCAAATAAATATGTAGTATCTTTATTGATATTGGCAACGTTAACATTATGAAAAAAAAGAAGAGAAGCCAAATACTTGTTCCTCTACGCAAAGGAAGCCCGAATCCATACCTTTCTATTCACAAGAAGAGTTCCTTTCACAGCACTACCATTGTTGAAGAGACGAAACTGGATCAGCAAAGGCTTGAAAAACGGAAAGAAGACAACTTCATACAAACCCTTGAATAAAAAAAATAAGAACAGAAAACAAATAGGCAATAGAAGGTAATCCACATACCGGTGACCCGCCATGGGCTTCTGAGGACCTCATTTCCGTCCTTTTCTCCTCAGATTCCTTCAGACAAAGTGCTGTCTACCAATATTAAAAAATACATTGGAAGAGGAAAAATGAATCATCAATAGGGTAGAATGCAACAGAATGCAGAATTGGCACGTCTATGAGAATCAAAACTCCATACGCACACATAATGCTAATACATTAAGAACACAAGTTCCTAACCAAATTTTCTTTCAATATTTTATCTCCGGTTTGAGACAACACGTTGTAAAAGAGCTTTTATCTCCAGTAAGCAAGTACAAGCGTCGTATTGGGATGGAGAAAATTATCCGAAAGCCATTAGACTAGCATCTTGCCTAAAAAAGCTTTGAGAAACTGGTAAGCTCCTCTTCAAAGCCACAAACCTCAACAACATCAGCATTGGTGCCCTGTCCCTTGTATAAGTTCCTGGGACATTTGAAAGCCAAATCTTCTGATATAAAACCGGTTCCATCTGTATGGATACAGGTTTCCCCATCTTTATCATACACATCATTCCCATCTTCATCCTGCAATTTAAGAACAGAGGAAAAAAAAAGGACAAGCGTTAAAAAACCAAAAAAAAAAAAAAAAGAGTTTGCTTGTTAAATCTCTCAAAGAAGGAATTTTGAAAACTATACCAGAGAGCAGGCTTGCACTTAAAATTAACCATAAGTCATACCTTGCATGGCACATCAGGTATTGGCTCAATTCTTACTTCAGATAAATTAACGTCCATGTTTATAGTTTTTGACAAGATCAGTGACAACCTGTAGTTTTAACAAAGAAGAGACTTTCATGTTCTTAAAAAAATGCCACAGAAAATCCCTTTCAGGGTTGGTGAAGATCTTAATACATACCTGATCATATATTTGGACAAATTTGCTAAACTCTCCGCATGCATAAAAACAGATCTTGCTTCACGCACTGTTCTATGGGAGAAAATATATTCCTCGCGATCAATATATGCTTCTGACTCCATCCGGACAAAATAGCATTTCACAGGTGAAGAAGTCGGATCCTTCTTCTTTTCTTCCCTGCCCCCATCTTTATACACTGGTCAGTGGTGAATGACAACAGAGTGCTAAAAATAGTTATTATCTAATAATTCCCATAAATCTTCAAAGGAAAATTGAAACCACAGTAGTCATTAAAAAACCAGAAATATATTAGCTCACCAAAAAATCGGTAGCGGCGTAGCCCAACAAAAATTCCATCTCTGGCAATTCTACTGTATGTAGCATAATAATCAGGAGAAGTGCCAGCTAGATTTCTCTCGCCCATCCCTTCCTCTTCAAACTTTACCATCAATATGTTATCATCCCCTAGTGCCCGTTGTAGAAAATTTCTCTTTGGAGTCAGATAAGGCCCCTGAAATAAACTCAATGAATATATCCACACCAACTGATTCTAAGTTTCTTCACCCAATAAATCAATGACATTTGTTTTTTCAATAAGCAGTAGCAAAATGTAGTTATTGGTAAAGGTAAGAGCACACATAATAGGATCAACTAAAGGTGGGCATATACAACAATTCTTTTCATTTACTAATGTGGGCTTCAAAAAGAAAAGGCACATATCAAGGTAAAAAATAATTGCTTACAGCTACAGAAGTTGGATATCAACCAACATCAATACAATACGAATTGACTATATTGGAACAGTTGAACTTGAAACCTCTAACTAAGGGCAACTTCTTATAATGAATCACCATCACCTTTACTGGTTGTTTTAAACGCTAACTTTTCATGTTGAACTCTGATTTCAAGAAGAATGGGATTGAATTAGCGTATTAACAATGCACAAACTTTGGACCTATAAGTTCCACACTTCCACATGGCTAACGACACATTGACAAAAGTAAATATTTAGGATCATAATTAAGCAACTATAGAACACAAGAGAAAGCAAAGGTTGAAAAGAAAGCAAACCTTAAGCCTATAACTTCCATTTGAAGCAACAGGGCAGTGATACATGTGAGTTTTTCCAGAGTCCCAGTGAATAGACTGCAAGGCTCAAAAAAATAGCAAAAAATAATAATAAGTTGAAATAAGACGTCAATCCACTTTACCACAGATTATCCACCCAAATAATAAAATAAAAAGACTCGTTTTTTCATCTAAGTACATAGAAGGGCACGGAAATCAACCAGATTTGGTCAACACGGTTTTTGACCTGATGGGACTGATCAAACTTCAAGAGACAGGCAAGAAAATCATGGGAAAAAAAACCACAATAGCAAAATCAAACATCATAACCATCTAGCTCCCACATGAACTTGGATCTACACAGAAGCACACATAATTTTTGCAACCAAGAAAATCTCACTTGAATTTATAAATTTCTAAACTGAAAACAATGATGCCAAGAACATTTTAACTCCAGTAAAATAAAACAAAGAAAGCGAACTCCACAGCACGAAAGATTCCAAGAAAAAGCTAAATTTACCTTTGCCCGCTCATTTGCCTTAATATAACCACACCGAGAACCCAGGCTTGCCCACACTTCTTCCTCAAATTTGTACATCGGCAAATGCTGTAGCCTTCGAATTTCATCATCGCAAATGACCTCCTCGAGACGTTTTCTGTTGCTTTTAGTTATCAATGTTAATGAGCGGTTCAAATCTTGCACGCAGAAAGAGAAACGGCAAAAAAAGAAAAAAAAAAAAAAAGGAAGCAAAACTACTGGAACCTTACCCTCCAATGTAACTCAGTATAAGAAACGCCTTTCTGAACTCCAATTCTCCCAAGGCCTCCAACTGAGGACTGATATCTGGTTTTCCGGCTGTCGGTCGGATCGGAGTCAAAGATCGACTATCACGATCAACTATTCTCCACCAACAAAACAAAAGAAAAAGGAAACAGAGACATTAGCAAAAAAAAAAAAAAAAGATTTAAAAGAAAACAGAAAATAGAGAGATTTAAAAGTAGAAAATCTTGAGAACTAAACAAAATCGGCGTCAGAGTCCGGGCGGGACTGCGATTTTCAAGAAAAGACGAGCAGTGGCTCTTACTGGGAGAAGCAGAGGAAAGAGTAGGAGAACGAGAAGGAGAGGAACAGTAGTTGCCCTGTTTTGATATCAAGTATCGAACGTATCCGTCAAAGGAACGAGTAATCGTCGACCGTTGGATCTTCTGGAGAACGCCAATCGCGGCTTCTTCACCCGCCGCAGCCAGCCGCTGCCGGGCGTCGACGCCCAGCAGCGGTTGGGTCTGCTCGACGCAGATTCTCCTGATCAACTGCTCCACAGCAGGAGGCAAAGGCGGCGCCACTTGCTGCTGTTGCTGTGAACATGGATTCGCCATTCCTTCGGTCGGAGGGAAAAGAAAAGAGAGGGAATTGGATGGATGGAGAGGATGGTTTTCTTTCTTTTTTAACTTTTGAGAAAGGTTTGGATTCCTAACTACAGCAAATCATCGGACCGAAACCGTGAAGAATATTATGGAATCAATCTTGTTTACTTATTATATTTCTATTATTTTTAAAAAAGTTCGACATCATTGGCCGCTACTTTTTGACGTCGAATCACTGCTTTTGGAAGTCAAATCACGCGCCCAAAAGATTCGTTTCCATTGTGCACTCCACTTTCAAAAGTTCAACGGCTATATTTTTCATGTTGGTATTTTTTGAGATATTCTTCTTCAATAACACTTTACATTTGTGTTTGGATTTGGAATGTAGGTGGGAAAAAAATAATAAGGAAAAACGTCATGACAAAGAAAATTATAGGAAAATTTTTTTTTTAGATTGTTGGATGTGTGAAAAATAAATAAAAAAGAAAATGATAAAAAAATTATTTATTTAGATATGATAAAAAAGTAGAGAAAAATAACATTTTTACAGAAAAAACTTGTCAATTATATATGCTCATTCTTTATTTTCACAAACAATGACGAGGGCACTTTGAAAAATTGTCTGTAGCCCTTTAGTTTTTCTATAACTTTTTTGTCAATTTGGCGAGAAAGTTGGCCAAAAGTTCGTACCGTACAAATTTCCCTATTTTATATCAATTTTTGCCACTTTTTCTTTCTTCAGCCTCTCCAAAGTCCAAACAAAGGAATGTTCTCCTCTTATTGACTTTTCTTTACTCTATATTTCTTTTCTTAATTTTCTTCACATTCTAAACAATAAGATTGTTCATAAATCACCTAACTCGTCAAAAACCACTCAATTTACACTAAATTTATTCGTATTTGTAAAAATTATAAGAAAAAAAATTATCCACAATTTTAAAATTTTCAAAACCTCCAAAAACGAATTGATAACGATTTCATAATTTTAAAAATCACAGTTAACCAACCCTAGCCATCATATATATATATATGTGTGTGTGTGTGTGTGTGTGTGAAGACGAATTGATGAAGATTTCATAATTTAAAAAATTACAGTTAACCAACCCAAGCCATCATATATATATATATATATATTGATGACGATTTCATAATTTAAAAAATTATAGTTAACCAACCCAAGCCATTATATATATATATATATGTGTGTGTGTGTGTAACATATATTATTTTTGTTTTTTTATTTTTTAAAAATAACTGAAAAGGATCCAATCATTATTAAGAATAATTAACTTTCAACTATTGATTTCTTTTGTTTAGAATAATAATATATAAGTTTTAACAACATTTTTAAATTTGTGTGCATTTAGGTGTTTAAAAATGTTACTTTTTTGATCCCACAATTTTTTATGGATGTTATAATTTAAAATTGTATTTAAAAATATAAGCTTTCGATTGCTGTTGGTTGTTTGTGAAATTAGTTAAAATTGTGTAACATATATTATTTTTGTTTTTTAATTTTTCAAAGATAACTGAAAAGAATCCAATCATTGTTAAGGATGAGTAACTTTCAACCATTGATTTTTTTTGTTTAGGATAATAAGGTATAAGTCTTAACAACATTTTTAAGTTTGTGTGCATTTAAGTGTTTAAAAATGTTACTTTTTTGATCCCATAATCTTGATGCATGTTATAATTCAAAATTGTATTTAAAAATATAAGCTTTCGATTGCTGTTGGTTGCTTGTGAAATTAGTTAAAATTGTACTTATAAGGTCTTTCGTGTATCTCGGTTATACTTAAAATTAGACTACAAGGTCTTTTATACAATTAGAATTCAATCTTTTTATTACTCGATTGCATGTGAAATTAGTATTAGAAAAACCGAAAATTTACATTTGGAATTCAATCTTTTATACTAAATTTTTAAATTTTTTGATTTAATATTTAACTAAAACATTTAGATTTCATTTCATATGAATGTTCAAAAAAAAAAAATTTAAAAGACAAGTCTTAAAATTAGGAAAACCGCCCAAACCAACCTGCTATTTTGTAGATTGGTTTGGACGGTTTGTACAGTTGACGGATTGGTTATAGTTTAAAATTTTCAAACCAACACTATAGTGGATTGGTTGTAATTTTTCTCTTTAAACCGCTCAAACGGACCCGTGAACACTCCTATCAAACAGAGTTAATTCTAACACTATTTATGTTAATAAACATAAACACTCCATTAGTGTTAATTTTCTTCCTTATTAAATACTTCATTAGTTCTTTCAACAAACAACAGACAACAGTTATCAACAATTAGTAATAATAATATTAAATAGTTAAACTAAACAGCCCTAAGTCGACCAAAACAATCGATGAACAAAATTCTGACGTGCAATAGGAAGGAACTCTCTGTATCTCAAACAGAATTAATGGCAAATTCCGTTCGAGTGTTGAAAAAAGAAGAACAGACAAAAAAAAAATTAAAAGAGGGCAATATAATGCAAGTGTTTGTTAATTTTAACCATTTTTTTATGAATATAATTAACTCAAAATTTATTTTTTATTTAAAATAGATTCTATTTATTATATGATATAAAATTATCAATAAATTATATAGACTATATTTATTATATAATATAAAATTATTAATTAGTTATATTTTTTAAAAATATTGAATAAAATTAAACATCTCTTATAACCTTTGAGAAATGACGGGAACATGGGTGACTTCAGTAAACTTATTGCTATTTTAGTTTTCTGTTTTTCTTTCCTTATTCCAATTTTCTAGCATTGAGTAACAACATAAAACTAATTACAAGAGCCTGTACCGATAATCTTACTGTGTCGCTTAAAAAAAAAAGATAATCTAACCAATTGAGAATCTGAGACTGATCAGATCTAATCATAAACAATTAAAATAGTGTTTTTTTTAACCCTTGATTAATTTGTTCTTCTGCATTATATTAAAAATTTAAAGCCGCCTTCTCAGCGTCAAACCTAAAGTATGGATGCCAATTTATACAAAATGATTATATTTCCCAATTACAAAATAAAGCAAAACCCAGAAATTGTAATATATTTTTTACTCGAAAGAAAATCTAATGAAGTTTACGCTTAAAAGGATCATGAGATTGAAGCCTCAATGCAAATTGAACTTTCAATTATTGGTGTGTTTGCCATCCAAACTGTACAATCGAACGCTTCTCCCTCAGAATTGGAATTGGACGTCTAGGTGCTGATAGCAGTATTAAGTACAGTTAGTACAGGCATAACCAACATTTTGGTTGAGAACTCAATGGCTATCAGAAGAAAATTAAAAGTAAGTGATTGTTAAGAGAAAAAAAAAATGTGAATTGGATGGCAAACAATGTGATGAAAAGAAAGTGATTTTTCGATGCTGAGAATTGGAATTCGTGGCAACCGCCTCCAATTGAGGCACATCTCCAGGCCGAATTGATTAATGGCTGCCGAGCTTTGCTAAATCAGGCCCAAGAATTTCGTCTTCGGCATGTGTACTGTTAGGGAATCATGAAGCTCCAACATTCTGTCGTTTTCTTTCTCAAAAAAACGCAAAAAAAAAAACCATTCTGTCGTTTTCTTCCCGATTTGGAATCCGCGGACAAGAGAGGCCCAAACCCACTAGCGGTTTTTTTTTTTTCCGAAGGCTATGAAAATTTTATGAATTGGAATATCCCCACGACCATCACCAGTGACACTATCGGCTATAAAATTTTATTCGTAAGTGCATCCATCAACAAAACCTTTTTTTTTTTTTTTGTTTATTAATCATTTTGCATGAAACTACATTCGCAAACTTCGCTCGCTAAATTTTGGAATGTCTCAATATTTGGGTGATACAATCCATATAAATTTCCTTGCTTTTCAATCACTAGTAACTAATAGCGATTTTCAAAACAAAATTAAAAAACCAAGGATCAACAGAATGGCAAGTCACTAATATAGAGGCTCACCCCGCACACAAGCCACTTGGGCTGCCAAAATGGCCGCCTACTCGATTGTTTAGGGGCTTTAATTTGATTCCTTGATGGTTCATTTATTATCTACATAGAGTGTGTTTATTTATATGAAAATATTTTATAGGAAAAATTTTTTCTCATTTTTTAACGTTTGTTTAATATAAAATATTTTACAGCGAAAAATTTGGAGAAAATTTTGTAAAAATTTTGAGGTTTTTAGAGAAAATAACTTCTTTTTTTTCTGATCTGATGTTAATTTCTGAAAAAAAATATAAAGTATGCTTTAAATATGTGATAAAAAAATTATTATTTTCATTGTAAATATTTTATAAAAATAAATTATTTTACAGTAAATAAACGGATTCTTAATAAAAAGGAATGATAAAATTTTCCTCTTCGGATAGTCCACTCACCACTGCAAAGAGAGAAGGAAAAAATTAAAAGAGGGAAAAACTCGGGTCTCAAACTTTCAACTGTCGAAGATAAGTAAAAGATGCAATTGGGGCCCCACAGGTCAGATTAGAGACTAAATTAAGCAGTGGGCATGCAAGTAATGTGTGCCAAAAAAATGCAAGAAATGTCTCGTTACCACACATCACGGCCTTTTGTTTTTTTTGAATAAGGTAGGTCAAGCTCAAGCCTCAAAATTAAATCACACATACGTTATAGCAAGTGTCGTTGATCAGTTTGGTGTTCAGCGCTATTTCAATGGGTGCAATCATAAGTGTGAGGTACTTTTCCTTTTCCATCTCCCCATTTTTTTTAGGCGATTCTTAATTTTGAACGATTGGCAATCACAACATTTTATCTTTCCTTTTATTTTCCCATTTTCACCAAAAAAAAAAAAAAAGGGAAGCAAACTCATTGATTTTTTTTTTAATTAATCTGCAAAGAGGGGGTAGATATGAACACAAACGAGGATCTTCTTTTGGGATCATCTTCGTGTCAATTAGGCATCAAGTCAAAATCAAATATTCAAATCTCTCAATGTGTTTAAAAAAAAAAAAAAATCTCTCTAGAGGACTGCACAGCTATGTAAGTTCTGTACATTAGTAAAAAAAAAAAAAACCTTTGTATTCCTAAACATCAAGTCATGTTGCTACGCAACTTAATTTAGAAGCTAAGCTAAGCTAAGCAACAAGACTGCGTCATTTCAACAAATTCACATCGGATACATGAAGCAGGACAATTTTCTTAAACTAATTAAGACAATACTTTATCTTTTTTGTTACTATATAATAATCATTGAAGCTTCTACAAGAACCGGACCTGTTGTTGTTTTTAAGACAATGTAAATGCTTTTAATCCAATTTCTGCGGAGAAGTTAATGTTCTACTAGCTAGTTATACAAGAACTTTTATTATATTATATTCTATATTAGGACGTTTATTCTTTCATGCATATATAAGGCCCTACAAAATATTTACTTTGTCCATATACGATGATATTACTTCTGGTCTTCCTCCAATTTACATAGAAATATGAAAGAGGCCTATTCTCTGTAATCGACCTACAAGCCACTTTTTTGAGCGCACCCATCTTTCTCTCTCTGTTTTTTTTTTTTTTATAAAAAAAACAAGATAATTACTTTAATGTCTACATTCTTATTTTCTGCACATATTTTCTGCTTTACAAGTATGAGTAAAATTAGTATTTATTTTTATTTTTCTTACCTTTTATTCATTTTTAATTAAATATTTTATAATTTTTATTCTTCACATTACCTTATATTAAACAGGGGATGAAAAATTTTAGTCACATTTAATTTATCTCTCTCCTTACCATTTTTTTTTTCAAAGAAAAGTGTGAGACAAATGACACGGGTCTTAGATAAGTGATGAAGTTTATAAAAGTTGATTCCCATCTTTAAAAAATGTTTACTAATAAACAAGTAATATTTTTCAACTAATAATTTTAATTAATAAGCAAGTAATAATTAAAAATTTTGAATGTAATAATTGATCTCATGAATATACTCAATGTGTTAAGATTTAATTGATACACATATATTTTTAAAGAAAATATTTGTTGGAATTCATTTACACAAGATCAAAGTGATATAAATTTTTAGGTGAATAAATTTAATTCAATAAAAAAATGTTAAATTCTATCAAATAGGTTACACAATTATTTTAATAAAGCTTAAAGTACGGTCAAGTGAAGAAATTCTATATTTTATTTGCGGAATAATTGACATATATAACTTAGATTTTAAACACTTCGAATGTTCGAAAAATAGCTTATTAAAAGTTCTTACAGACACATGTTACAGTTCTTTTTTTTATATTAATAAAGTAATCATATAATTTATTTAATAATATTTAAAAAATTATTTATTTTTTAAAATTATAATTATCCAATAATTTATCTCATTTTATTAGTGCTTAAATATTGTTACGTACTATTCTCCTACTCAAAAAGACATATTAGATGAGATCCAAGAATAGAAGTGTGCTAGCTGGCTTGTGTTTGGAATACTCGCCGCTTGATGTTTGACAAACTGACGACCTCTTGTTAATGCAAGTTACTGGAGAAAATGCATGATCAGCAAGCAAAAGATTCCCTCCATTGGTTTTAGGATAATATTTTGTACACAATAGTCAATGGAAAGCCCCCATCCAGAGTGGAATTTTTTTTCTTGGTTGAAGCTTGAGAACGAATATTACTAAATATGTGAAAAAAAACCCATAAAAATGCAAGAAGTATGAAAGCATCTGTATGTTGTATATTAGTGTATAAATGATGCAAACTGTAGAACACCGTCACTTTACTAACAAATTAACAATGGCCATTCCATTTTTTTTTTTAGTTTCTCGGAAAAGATGGCCCTCATACCAACCGTCCCCGCTTTCGTTCAGATAAGTAATATTAAGCAGTTGTTAGATTTTACTGTTATTAATTATTTATTGTTGATCATTATACTTATTTTTGTTACTGATAAATTAAATAAAATTATAATATTTTATTAAATTATCACAAACTGTTATTGATTAAATGATAAAATGATTGTTTTAAATATTATATTTTCTGTTTTAATCCAAAAATAAAAAGAGCTAGAGAGAGATTTAATGTGTAACAAAATTTATTATTTTTACCATTATTAGTTTTAAAATTAATCTTTAAGCCATACATTTAATAAAATTTATTTATAAATATATAAGATATATTTTTATAAAATTAGTTTAGATGACTGCACATGTTGTCAGAATCAGATCGGTCATCGAACTGAAATGGGTTAAGATTCAACTAGTTGAACCGGTCGAACCGAAATTTAATAATATATATATATATATATATATATATATATATATATATATATATATATGTATAAAAGTAATTAAAAAATAATAATTATATATAGTGATTAAATATTAATTTTTCTAATTTTAAGGATGAAATTGAAATTTTTAAGCAGATTTAAGACTAAATTGACCTTTTTAATTAAATCTTGTGCTTAAATTATAATTTAAATAACATTTGGAGTTAAATTATAATTTATGAATTTTTCAATTTAATTAGACCGGTCCGACCGGTCTGATTTTTACCGATTTTTACCGATTTTTGACTTATTTTGACCGATTTTAATCGGTCTGATTCATTATTCAAAATTTGCCTAAACCGGTTTAGACCTCTGACCGGTCACTAGTTAAATCGGTTCAGTTTTAAAAACACTGCTGCATAGAAATCAACAAAATACATGAGTAAGTTTAGGCTTAGGCACTTTAAAGAAATCGCTCAACAAATTATCTCTCTCTAAAGTTTTGTTTTTATTAAAAAACTATAAAGAGAAGTTGACCTTACCCTCAACACGAAAAATTTCGTCAATTAGAAGTGTTTGTATGTTAAATTAGGTAATTTAGAAAAAAAAAAAAATCTACATCCAAACTGTCATAAACAGTTTGTAAATCGCAATGCACAACCAAATCATAAGTAATTCCATATCGCTTCAACTGATACATTGGTTGTAGGCAGTTTGAAGCGGTAAGGACTGGTACCATTTTTTTTTTTTCTCTAAATTTATTGTTTTCTGTAACTGCAATTACATCTTATCAAATATGCCCCCATGAATTAAAACTCTGTTTTATACATGTCTTAGTTAGAACGAAGCATCTCATAGATCTATATTAGTTCTTAGAAAACAAAAAGAGCCTGCATATCAGATATTCAGAACCGTGCACACAAGAATAATGAAAGGGTATGCTTAAACCAAAAAGTATAAGAAAACCAAAAAAATACTATAATCATTTGACAAGAAAATTAGTATATGTGGGAAATTCGATGTTGCTTCCACAAGAATGGGACCCATACTGTTTTTCGGATATCCGATTTCTGCGGATGAGTTAATGTATGCTTCAAGTTAATACAACCACTCTTCTTTTGTTGTTGGAAAAAATAACTTAATCTTGAAGATCGACAGAAAGCCATAAATATAAAACAGAAATTTTCCATTTTTTTTATTTTTTAAGTAACTAATTAAAAATATTAAAAAATTCTTATTCTCATATATATATATATATATATATATATATATATATATAATTTACACCAATATTAGTGCTCTTTATTATTTCGTATGACATCCATACTTTCATGGGAAAAGGCTCCACATAATGTCAGGTCTGTCTCTATGGGATGATACTCCTTTTGTTATTTTGAAAAAGCCCTATTTTGTTTCTCAAAAGAAAAAAAAGAAAAAGCCATATCTGTTGTGTAGACCTGCAGGTTACTTTTTTTTTTTTCTTAATTTCCCTTAACATACCGACCTGTAGTGTTTTTGCGAGTTGTGAGTAGTACATCGGCAAAGCTAGCCGCTTTAGTTGCCTTGGGTTTTTTTTTTTTTTTTGACCGAAATGTAATCGTTGCATTTTATAAATAGGACCGACACATATGCGTCGGAAATGCTTGCATAGAACAGGAAAGAAAATCAGCACCAATGGCCTATAAGTCATGTGGTCAAACTGACTATCAATAAAATAGGCACGAGACCCGAGACATCTAACCGGATTGCAACTAGACCTACTTAATGCGAAAATGTTAACTAGACCTAGTACAACCGGACATAACTGCATACAACAGCACGTACCGCATATAAATAGACTAAAAACAAAAATCGTACGGGTATTACAACTGCCTTGGTTTTTTTTTTTTTGACCAACAAGAAAGATAGATTTCATTAAACTAAAAGTATATTAAGTACGAGCAATGATCAGCCCAACTTAAGTTCACACCAAATAACAAATTACAAGCCCAAAAAGGCCACCCTATCTTACAACATCAAGCTTGCCCCACTAAGGATTCAAACCTTGTAGCAACTATATGGGCCGAAACTAAAGCCCGACCTAAGCCCAAAGCCCAAGTGAAGAGATGTCCACATAACAAAAGACACCAAGCCCACTGGCCAGCGAAGGAAAAGTCCAGACGTTAGAGACGACTACAACCACCATCGTACGCACGGCGAGTGCCTTGACGAACCGAGGAAGTGGCAATACCCAGATGGTCGGCAACGACAAACCCGACCAAAGCTGGAGAGATGCCGAAACTGCCAACGCGCAAGAGAAGAAGCGCTAGAAGAAAACTAGCTACAAAGCATAGGGAAACCAAGCAGGAACAAGCGAATCGAACCATCGGTGAATGGAAACCACCTAAGAAGAAGGCGTGGGACTCAGCCATGGAAGACACCAAACTGTACATAGGTGGAAGTACAAAGCACACGCGGGCACTAGAGAAAACGCTGCCGAGAGCCGAAAATGAGCCAGGCACATGATAGCGACCTCTGTTCGCCCAGCACACGATAAGCCTCCCTCCTCGAAGAGAGAGAGACTTGCTGCCTTGGGATACATGTTCAGAAAAATCGCTGCATTATATTTGTCTATACTTTTCCACAAAAAACTACAACATCAACCATCAACCATCAACCAATGTGTTGACCGTTGGATTAAAAAAATGAATATAATGACCATTTGATTAAATACCGACACAGCATCAGAATGAGTACACTACTTCACAGCAGATTAGGACCCAACTGCTGTAAACCTACTCAACTTTACCATTATTGGGTGCTAACAGTGTTATTTTATTGTGTTAATGATGGTTAATCATGTTCATTTTGAGTTGAGTATTGCAGTCATTTTTCAAAATATTCAAAGAACCTAATACTGAAAATGTTCAATTTCATTGTTAATTAGCTCCATTCTACTGCATTCTCTTTCTCTTCATCTTTTTCTACCCTCTTCTTTCTGATTTTTGGTTTTTTTTAGACTATTTCAATGCTTAGAGTTTTTAAGCTGTCCACTGTCCCCTTCTCCCACACCCTCTCCCAATTTCTTCCCTCTTCTTTTTTAGTTTTCTGAGTTTTCCTATGTTCTAGATTACTTCCATTGTTTTATTAGGCTTTAGTTTTCAGATTTTTTTCTAGATTAGTGTGGACTTTTTCTCCTGCCTCACAATGGCTTCCAAGGCTCCCAAGATCAAAGGACGTTCACAGAAGCCGCAACCACCGCCACGTCCAACTGTACTTCTCATCTCCCTAATTTCTTTTAATTTTCTCATTTTTTTGGGGGGTTTTTCTTCAAATGTGATTTTCTTGTAATCTATTATTCTTCACATTGTTTTGTTTTTTTCACTTTTTTCTTATAGCTTTTCGTCTTCTGTTTTTTGTATCAGGTTCCTTTTCTTTTCACATTCTTCCATTTTTCTTCCTTGTCTTCTTCTTTTACTTTTCGGTCTTTATTGTTAGGATCTCACTGATGATAATCAACCAATATCAGTGGATTGGACTAAAGAATGAATCATGATCAGTGAAGTTAAACACCAAAGAAAACATTCCTGTAAATTTTCTATTATGCTACTAATTAATATTAGTTTTTCAACAATAGCCTAATATAACTAATAACCTTTGCCCTTTGTAGCCTTCTGTTGGGCTCGCGCAGTTGCAGGGGTAACCGAAGGAGCTCATAACAAGAAATTGATGGATGAGGGCTTGATGACACTTCTAAAAGCTGGCACTGTGCAACACTTGGCCAATTGTGTCAAACCCGAAATTAAAAAGGTCAAACATGGATTTCTGTTGAAATTGAATTAGGCGTATAAGTTTATAAAGAACAATGGATTAGCCAGAGAGGACTATTTGAAGATCAATACGAGTATGGAATATTCTAGAATAAAGTTTACCCTAGAAAATTCTAGAAACTATTGGAACCTATGAATGTGCTTCCACCAACTATGCTACTTTTAGAATGGTCTCCACCATGCATTGTTCATCAAGCTTCTTGAAGCTTCTCTACTTTTTCCACTGATTTGTATTACTGACCTTAAGCCTAATATAAATAAGTGTTAAATGTGTTGTGTTATAATCAATGAGAGTGAGTGAAGTCAAGTAAGAAGAGCAAAGTGAGAAACTGTGATGGTATATATTTACATTTGAGAAAAAATGTGGGCGGCGTAAATTATAAAGATAATAGTGTCTGTACCGTGAGGAAGGGAAGTGAGTGAAAAATTAAATCTTTGAGTGTGTGTGTGAGAGAAAGGAAATAAGTGAGTGTTGTTAAGAGAAAATAATAAAAGTGAGATTGTTGTATATTACTTATATTATTTATGTGTATAAGTAAAACAAATTTTAGTTATTTTATTTAGTCTCACAACGAGTTTTATACCTCTCAATTCAACACGATTTACCCTTCTGAGAAACAAAAAAGTTTGATTATGATCCGCATCATGTAAATGTGAGCAAATTAATTTTAATGCTGACAATTTTGATTGGGTTCCTAATTTCTTCTTTAAATTGAGTTTGGTAATATATTTTTTTTTATTGAATGCACATATATATAAGTTACTTCTGTAATATGTGTTTATACTTAAAGATAAGATCCCTTTAAATAAAAACATATGGTGGTATACTCTTTTGTTGTGTAGCGACATCAAGCCATTCAAGTTGTTGATTTTGAAGAGACCACTAAATACATTAATGAAATTAATGAAAATTTTATCTTGGAATTATTGGCTAAGCATCTGATTGCTGTCTCTCTAGCATTTTATCCTGAACTTACAACTTGTGGAAAAAAAAAAAAAACAAGCAATCATTGTATCTGTAACTTTACTTACATAGATTGTTTGATAAAATGCACCAGCCACTAAAAAAGTATCCATTTGTTCAGATTTATACAAGCGCCCAACTATCATAAGTGAAAGTTCTATGGACCACGCCTTGCTTTTGATGGGTTATCAAACCACTGCAGAGGGAATCAATATATTTTTGGCAACGAATTCATAGGGTAAGAGATGGGGAAATTTTGGAGTTGGAAAAATCATCCGCCAATCCAATTCTAGTCGTGACAAGTATTTGTTTAAAACGTTTTTATATCCCAAGGTAAAGTGGCCTTTTATTAGGGTTGTCGGTTCAAATGATCACTAATAATATGTTTTAATATTTAATATTTCAACGTGCAGGCTAGCCTCAGCAACTAACTAGATGTGCACTTACAATTATTTTGTGTAATATGAAGTTTTACTACGTACTTTGCTCTCTCAAGCCTAAAATTTGAACATAAATCCTTGTCTTCTCAACAGCAAAGTCTTGTCTTTGATTGTTAAATAATGAATTGGGTACATCTTTACTCTTGTAACTATCTTATCACTATCATGCACTCACCTAGAATATATATTACTTATAACTAGTAAATTTTTTGGCTTTGGAGTCTTGGATCTTATCTTTTCAGGTGGAATTGAGAGCCTTTAGATTTAGGCCTATTGTTTTAGAATTTGGTAATAAATGGGCTATCTCATCTACTTCCAAACTCTATACTATGGTGTTTGTTTTTGGTAAACTGATGATTGTGTAGATGTTGGTTGTTATTGAAGTTGGTAACATATTAAATTTCAAACCATCTATCACTATTAGCCTTCTTTCTAACCTCTTTTTAGCCAATTTCTCTCTCTGTAAACACCCAAAAGCAGCCGCCCAAAAGCTGGCTGACCACCCCCGCCAACCGGCTACCCCACCTCTATGCCTTTCCTTTCTCCTTTGTCGCTTTCCTCTCTTAGTGTCAAAAGCTTTACTCCCACCACTCCACATCTCTGTCTCTTTTGTATGTGTTTTTAGTTAATTTGTTTTTCAGATCTAGCCTTAATAAGTACACCGATGACCACCCAGGTACTGTATTCATGATTTCCTCACCACTGCCGTCCATTTCAAGCTTTCGGTTGTTATCTCCGCCGCTATGACGACCGACGCCGGCGACAGAGCTGCCCCGCCGAACCTCCAGCTTTCAGACGTACGTGACTCAACCGGTGTTGCCAGAACAACTTCCACTACTGGAGTGGCTATTTTTCTTATTGCTGGGGCTGGAATTGCTGATGAAGTCACTGTTCTAGCTGCCGTCACCCTCACCACGGCCAAAAGCGCATCTTCCACTATAGATGCTGCTGCTGCTGGCTCAACCGATGAGGGCGCTGTCAACACCCTCACTGCTCTGCAGTGTATCAAAGTCGCCGCTCTTACCGTTGCTAGCACCACCTCCCTCGTGGTCACCTGCTCCACCGGTTGTCATAGGCTCTGGTTCTATGGGAATATGCCTTTGTGGACTTTTTTTGGGATGGGTGTTAGGCTTTGTATAGTCTGTGTAATTTGAAAAGCTTATTGGATTGTGTTTGTACTTTGGTTTAAGATTGAGGAAAATCATTACTGGGCATACTTGGCCGATTCTCGTCGTAAGTCCGTCAAAGTACGATTTGAGCTGCAATTTGTAATTCTATCCGAATAAGTTAAATCTGTCTAAGACCTTACCTTTATGTAAGTTTAACTTAGTTTCGGTTTATTTTTCTGTTAGAGAATTTTGTTAAAATAGACTGTGTTTTTCATTAGTAAATAGTCATTGCGACCGAATCAGGCATAAGCTACTTTGACCGTCTTGTGTTCCTGCTTTGTACAGGTCCTTTCAATATTTTTATGTCAGATCTATATACATAATCAAATTATAGTAATGCAACGTTTCTTTTTAATGAAAAACAAAAAAACAAAAGAAATTGGTAACCTAGTAGAAGGATGAGGGAAGAAACCTTAGTCGCACCAGTTAATATTGCTCCTTCTCGTCTCTAAGTAAGTGATGATAAAGGCATGGCTCTCATAAATTAATCTTTGACCAAGTAACCGATAATGATTTTATGAATTTTCAATTATACCGTCATTCAAATTTGCAATAAATATCTGCGGATTGGTTCTTTAATACTTCAAAGATTGTAATCAGCTCATAAAGAATTTTCTAGCAGACAGTCTTTGTTTAATGGAACAATAGCCCTTAAGTTTTGTTTTTCTTACGTTTTTGGACCCATGCCATATCAGGTCATCTCCCTGTTCATTGGAGACTTGCAATCCATAAGACATCATTTATCCCTATAAAAATTTGACCAAAAAAAAAAAAAAGCCTTATAAAAGACGATGAATTGTGTGATTAACAATTTCATTAGCTTTTGGTTGCTTTTTATTAACAATATATGGTACCATAAAATCATGCTTTCAAAGTTGTCTTATTATGACGTCAAAAAAAAGTTGTCTTATTTTTTTTGGGATTATCTCATATCTGCTATCTATTACTAACTGTTCATATAAATAATCTAAATTAGATACTTAAGTCATTCCGAGGGAGATCAGCTTATTGCAACGCCAATAGGAATTATTTTCATTTCCTTTTTTTTTTTTTCCCTCTCCCTTTTGCTACATGACGCGGTCCGACGTTCGGCTAATGCCCCGCCACCAAACACATACACAAGACCAGACCAAACACATAACATTCTCAGGTGCATATTTCGTCCACACCACTAATTTCTTGTCATATTGGCGTATTGATTGTTACCTATAAAGTGTGGTTATGGATACGAAGAATATAGATATACGGCAAGCCAGCGGTGACATATAACCGCATATGCATATAAATGAATATACACAAATATAGAATATTTCACGAAAACAGAGAGTAATTTACCTTTTATTAGATTACTATCTTTCAAATATACATAAAGCGGAAAGATGCCAAATAACTTGCACTAATGGTGTTGTTCAAACAAAAAAAAAAAAAGCACTAGTGGTGCGACAATCGCGTTCATCGCTTCATCCATTCTGTTTTTTTTTTTAACCATAAAAAATGAACATTACAAATATATTAATCTTATATACGAGTCAAAGTTAAAGTCACTTATTAACGTTTTTATTCAACTTATCATAAAAAAGATTTACTACCTAAATATTAATTCAAGTACGACTCCATTTATTCTATATTAAATTAGTTCATCATTTATTTGCATTATGACTCCAAGCATTTAGCTAAAGGGTTGACCAATACCCTAATATAAGACCTAATCTCCAAAAGATTAAGGACTTATTTGGATTACTTATTTAATATTATTGTTGTTGAGTATTGTTACTAATTATTATTATTAATTGTTATTTTCTATTACTAACTGCTAAAAAAATTAATAAAATATTTAGTTAATTTTTACTTACTGTTATTGTTAAATAATGAAATGACTAATTTAAATATTTAATTTATATTAGTGTATCATATTAATAAACTTATTTTTACATTTTTAATTTTTATTTTAAAATAAATATTCTATAAATAATATTAATAATTGTCTCACTTATTTTTTAACTTTTTTAAAAAATTATTAATGTTTAGTAAAGACTAAAAAATATAATGTTTGAGATATTTTTAAATGTCAATATTAATAAAATTTTGAAGTGAAAAAAATATTTTAAATTTTTTAAAAAAGAAAATATTTTATGCATATAAATATTCATGAAAATAATAACAATCAACAAATATAATTCATGTGATAAGTAAAAGTAATAATAAAATTATATAGTCATCTTCAAGGATAATTTAATCTAATAAATTAATATTAATATTATAAAGTGAAAAATAGCCTAAAAAACAACAAAATGTAATCTTGAAGTACTTTTCAATCAGTTACTTTCAAGAAATCATATAAGAAAATAAGCAGAATTAAAAAATAGCCCAAAAAATTTCACCAAACACGATTATCACTGTTTTTTTAAAATGAAATTCAAATGTACACACCTAAAAATTAAGCCAAACACCCCCTAAAAGAAAACCATGTCTAATAAATATTTTTATGTTAACAAATTTTAAAAAAGAAAAAAAAATACAAAAACTCAAAATTTAAATACAAAATAATAACAAAAACTCAATATTTAAATTTTAATCATTAATTGAATAGTAAATTTAATGCACCGGTAAATTTATGTCATCATCTTACATCTAATTTTTATATTTATGTAATAAGACTTTTAAAAATAATACTTTCCTTTTTTTAGTATAGTGTAAGAGCAAAATCTTTTTGAATCATCAAATTAACAAAATGACTTATTCTTCAATTGAATCAAAATTTCAAAAGAGAATCAAAATTTGAATAGTTACGAGATTTTTCAAACCAGAAAAGGTTTGCCTTTTCTATCAATTAATACAAGGAAAAAATCTGTATTTGAACAGACTTCATGAGTTTTTAACAATTTCCATGACATCATTATTTTTTCCTTTTAGATAATATCGCAAAAATGACCGACTTCAGGTTCGAATCCGTAACAATGCAGGCAAAGTACAATGCCATGCCGAATCTATTTCCGAGCACAAAATAAATGACAATGCTAACATCAGTTTCCTAATCAGGATTTTTCTAATCAGTAAGACGATAAAAAGTGGCCGCGCGGCCCGCGGAACCCACTCAACCAAGTAATGACAAACACTGCAAAATCGCATGGAATCAATTACGAATTTAAATCCTAAATCCAAGATACAGTAAGCTTGTGGTCTCGAATGCCCACCAGTCCGCCCACTGATGCGGCGTTAAATCTTAAAATTACCTGCCAAATGTAGCACCTAGCATGTTTAAAAATTTTCCCCATCCTAAATTTGCTTCCTCGGTTCCACTCATTCAAAACTGCAATCAAAGAATGGGGAAAATGAGGTTATAACTATCTTACTTATGTAACTATCTTAGCACTATCATGCACTCACCCAGAATACATATTACTTATAACTAGTAAATCTTTTCGGCTTTAGAGTCCTACATCTTATCCTTTCAGATGGAATTGAGAGTCTTAAGATTTAGGCCCCGTTGTTTTAGAATTTGGTAATAGATGGGCTATCCCATCTGCTTCCAAACTCTATGTTATGGTGTTTGTCTTTGGTAAACTGATGACTATGTACACGTTGGCTCTCATTGACGTTGGTAACCCAGTAGAAGGACGAGGGGAGAAACCTTAGTCACGCCAACTAATATGCACCTCATCGTCTCCAAAATAAGTGATGATAAAGGCCTGGCATGGCTCTTATAAATTCTTCTTTGACCAAGTAACCGATAATGATTTTATGAATTTTCAATTATACCATCATTCAAATTTGCAATAAATATCTACGAATTGGTTCTTTAAATACTTCAAAGATTGTATTCAGCTCACAACGAATTTGCTAGCAGTTAGTCTTTGTTTAATGCAACAATAGCCCATAAGTTTTGTTTTTCTTACGTTTTTGGACACATGCCATATCGGGTCATCTCCCTGTTCATTGGAGATTGGCAATCCATTAGACATCATTTATCCTCATAAAAGACGATGAATCGTGTGATTAACATTTTCGTTAGCTTTTGGTTGCTTGTTATCAACAATACATGATACCACAAAATCATGCTTTCAAAGTTGTCTTATTATTTTTGGGATTATCTGCTATCTATTACTAACTGTTCGTATAAATAATCTAAATTAGATCCTCAAGTCATTCCAAGGGAGATCTGCTTATTGCAACCCCAATATGAACCATTTTCCTTTCCTTTTTTTTTTTTTTATTCCTTTTCCTCTCCGGCTGTCCCTTTGCTACATGACGCGGTCCGAGGTTTGGCTAATGCCCCGCCACCAACCATATACATTCTCAGATGCATATTTCGTCCACAAAGCTAATTTCTTGTCATGTTGGCGTATTGCTTGTTAACTGTAAAAAGTGGTTATGGATATGAAGAATATCGATATACGGCAGGCAGCCGTGATATATAACCGTATATGCATATAAATGAATATACAGAAATATAGAATATTTCACGAAAACAGATAGTAATTTACCTTTTATTAGATTACTATCTTTCAAATATACATAAAGCGGAAAGATGCCAAATTAACTTGCACCAGTGGTGTTGTTCCAAAAAAAAAAAAACTTGCACTAGTGGTGCAATAATCTTGTTCATCCATTCCCTTTTTTTTTTTCTCTCTCTATCTTTCACTGTCAAAAAATGTGTATCACAGATATATTGATCATATATATGAGTCAAGATTAAAGTTATCTGTTAACGTTTTCATTCAACTTTTCATATAAAAGATTTACTATCTGAATATTGACCCAACTAAGACTCCAATTATTCTATATTAAATTAGTTCATCACTTAGTCGAGTTATCATTCCAGACATTTAGCTAAAGGGTTGAACAAAACCTCTAATATAAGACCTAATCATGTCCAATAAATATTTTCCTGTTAACAAATTTTCAAAAAGAAAAAAAAAAGACAATTTAAACACAAAATAATAAAAAAAACTCAATATTTAAAATTTAATTATTAATTAAATAATAAATCTAATATAACAGTAAATTTATATCATTATTTTTTATTTATTTTTTATATTTATATAATAATACTTTTAAAATGATACTTTCCTTTTTTTTTAGTATAGTGTAAGAGGAAAATCTTTTTGAATCATCAAATAAAACATGACTTATTCTTCAATTGAATCAAAATTCCAAGACGGAATCAAGATTTGGATAGTTACGAGATTTTTCAAACCAGAAAATGTTTGCCTTTTGTATTAATTAATACAAAGAAAAAATCTTCATTTAAATAGACTTCATGTGTTTTTAACAATTTCCATGACATAATTATTTTTTTCTTTTAGACAATATCACAAAAATGACCCATTTTCAGGAATGTTTTCAAATCCATAACAATGAAGGCAAGGTACAATGCCATGCCGAATCTATTTCCGAGCACAAAATAAATAACACTGCTAACAACAGTTTTCTAATCAGAATATTTCTAATCAATTTTCTAATCAGTAAGACGATAAAAAGTGGCCGCGCGGCCCATGGAACCAACTCAACCAATAATGACAAACACTGCAACTCAATTACGGATTTTGATCCTAAATCCAAGATACAGTAAACTTGTGGTCTCGAGTGCCACCAGATCGCCCACTGATGCGGAGTCAAATATTAAAATTACCTGCCAAATCTAGCACCTAGCAAGTTTAAAAATTTTCCCCATCCTAAATTCGCTTCCTCACTTCCACTCATTCAAAACTGCAATCAAAGAATGGAGAAAAGGTACCCACCCCCACTGCCAAAGCCAGCAAAGAACTGGCTCCAAGAGAGATCATCCAAGCCTTTCCAGCTAATGCATTACCATACACCGTCTCAAGACTTCAACCCATGATGCACAAATCACTCAACTTTGCTAGGCTAGTTGGTTATAGACAACCGGTACACTCCACCTCTGCTATCCTACCATTTTCGTCTTAGTTTCGATTAACTCAAACTAAAAATCGACAAGGCTGGGCTCTCAACCATTAGCTCTAAAGTTCACTGGCTAACTTTTTCCCCAATCAAATATAAACCATTACAAACAAGAGTTGTACTGATAACTTATTCATAACAGTCATATTCAGACACCATCCTCATGTTTCAGTCATTAAAAAAACACATAGTAGTCATCACTAAATTTCTATCTTTCAAAGCGATCCCTTCGAATAGAAAAGTAGTATAACAGTCATATATAGACATCATCCTCATGTTTAATTGATAAAAAAAAACCATAGTAGTCATCACTGACAAATAGCCATCTTTCAAAGTGATCCCTTCAAACAGCACATATATAAAGGGAGCATACTATCTGAAAACCCTCCCAAAACTCCATGTTGTAAGTTAATCAACTTGCCTCTCATGCGCAATACTTTTGAAATACCCCACATTGATCAACACCTGCAACCGCAAATGGCAAAGGCTGAATAGCCACATGACACGATGCTAATGCCAAATGATCAAACTACTTTAGACATGCAACAAGAATAGCAGATTTGCAAATAAAATTGTAAACTACAGATGCAATAACAGACCATATTTGATAGACATTATATAAGCATAATCCTATTAAAACATGGCAAATGGAATAAGGCTGTATAACCACACGAAGATGTAAATATCCAAGCATAGAAAGAATTTAGACATGCAAAAAGCATAAAAAAATTTCCAAAACATATATGAGTGCCCGAATGTAATATAAAATTGAAAGAACAAACCAAATCTGATAGCACGACAACATACATAATTTTATGACTGCACAGCGAATGGCAAAACTGAATAACTGCACAAGAAGATGCGAATCCCAAAGCCTACAAAGGCCTTGGACACGCAAAAAACAGAACCAATTGCAAATATTATGACTGAACCAATGTAAAAAACAATTGGGATGAACAGACCATATCAGGAGGCTTTAATACATGCATGATCCTGTAACCATAAAGCATTTGAAAACAATGGGTAACAAGGGTAACAATGGGGCATAATGGAATCTCCATAATGCATTGATGGTATGAGCTCACTTCAGCAGTGGCACAGATAACAAAGAGAAAAGTTTAAAAAAGTTGATTAGCAACTACCTGACTTTGTATTCAGGTTTTGGCCTGAGAAAATTAACGTGAATGCCAAATTCTTCGTCCTCTGGTCCACGGACTCCATATATGGCTTCACATTGATAAGTTCTCGCGAGCTTTTCGGGGTCCCTTGAGTCTGTGGCTTCAAGGGTGATGTAATACACAAGTGCACAGCCAGGTCCCACATTCGCCTTCTTAACTTCCACCAGTTCTAGATTTGTTTTCTGGAATACCCTAAATTAACAAATTGGTAGCAGATGAAATAACTGATAATTATTAACACAATATAATACTAGTAGAAGAAATAATCATAATACGAAATACATAAGATTGAAAAACACATTCCAAATATGTATTTGTCAACATCTACAAAGATTAAAAAATCACCCATCAAAGGAGAGAAGAGTGTAAGACGAAAATTAACCTCTTTTTCATTGTGTTCACTAATGGCTAAAGTCACAGCTTCCCTCACCCATATGTTGTGCAAATCATCTTGGTTCTTCAGATTAACGGTACGGACCCCACCAAAATGAGGCACGTCTGGAATTATCTCGGGATCAACATCGAAACCCTAAATCACAATATATAACAATTAAAATTAGATGAAGGGAAATCGTTAATTAAATATCAACCATTATCATTGGGATTATAAAACATATATTACATATACATACCCCACTCTTGTTGATTTGCTTGTTATAGATGTAAAATTTCCTCTTCATTTCTTCAGTCTCGTAGTCGCTATCGTTTTCGTAGATCTCATACTCGCATCCGCTCACATCAGAAGAATCGTCACTATCAACTCCGTCGCCTTTGCTGTCCTTGATGCCCTCGTCGCTCTCATCAACAACATTCTTTTCGTCAACCTTCTGCTTCTTCGACGCTGATTTTAATCCCTCAAGCTCGACAGGGTGAAAATCTTCGGCTCCTTCCGCGACCGCCGCCATAGCTGCAAGCCTAAAACACAACCCACAGACAAAACAACCCAAGAAACCCTAGGCTAACCAAATTCTGGTTCTCGCACCACCACGAATTTTATGCTCTTGAAGTGAAATTACGTTTCAATCCTTGAAATTAATTTTTACTTTTGGGGACATTGTAAAATTACTTTCCTCTCCTACGAACTTTTCATAAAAAAAATTTTGGTCAAAAATACCCTTTGATCTTGTATTGCTACTGTGTTTATTTACTTACACTTTTTTTTTTTTCATACCTGTGCCCCGTGTTTTTTTTTTTTGTAGTGCTACCGTGTTTATACCCTTTGTTCTTTCGTAACAAACGAGCAGCCAGCCACCACAATGTTTAATTAGGTCTCAATAACTTTCTATACAGGATGGATATAAAGTTTACAAATGAAATCTAAATTATTGAATTATAAAAATTATTAAATTTAAAAAATAAAAAATAAATAAATTATTAAATTAATAATATATTTTTTGTATATTATAGATTACGTATTTACGTAATAACTCGATATAAAGATGATTATGTCCAAACGAAATGTCAAATTCCAAATAACAAAACCTCCATTTATGTTTTTATTTATATATATATATATATATATATATCAGCCGCTAACTTTGATAGATGGAACAAAACAAAATCAACCTTTTTTTTATGAGTAAAAGTCAATTTTACTTAAAATTTAATGTAGGTTATTGATTTTTATTCATAATGTTCTTTTTTATGAAAATCGGTATAAAATTTTTTTTCGTGACATAATTATATCTAACCGTTAATTTATCCATCAATTATGCTGACGTAACAATTGATGAGCGCCGTGTCAATAAAATTGTGTCTAATTAGCTATCACGTCATCTCAAGTTAATGACATGATATTTTTTATTTTTTAAAAATTTTAAAAAAGAATTTCAAAATATATTGATATTTAATTAAAAATGAACTCAATTTAATTTTTTAATAAAAAAATTATTCAGTTTAATGAAAAATTAAAATAAAAATGATTGTGGCTTGGAGGGATTTAGATTTGAGAGGTTTTGATTTTATTAGGTAAAATTAATTTTAGAAGAGTTTTCGATTTAAAATGTTTCGATTTTATTAGGTAAATTAATTTTAAATTAGATTCCTTTTTTAACTTTTTATTAAACTAAATTTTTTCGTTAGAAAATTATATTGAATTCATTTATAATTAAATATTAATATATTTTAATTTTTTTTTTAGATTTTAAAAAAAAGTCACGTCATCAACTTGATGTGACGGGACAGCTGTCACGTCATCAACTTGAGATGACCTGACAACTAATTGGACACAATTTTACTGATATGGCGTTCCGTCAGCTATCACGTCAGATTAATTGACGAAAAAATTGATGGTTAGATATAATTGTACGACGAAGAAAACTTTTTATACCAATTTAAAAAAAATGTTATGAGTAAAAATTAACAAATTATTGTAAGTTTTGAGCTTTTATGTCACCTTTTTTAACATAAAATTCACAATTGTAATGTTTTTTTTTAATCTAAATAATTTAGTTCTGTTATGAGCTACATTGTAAATAAATTCTTAAACACTTATGTATTATCGAGATAATTAAGGGTCCGTTTGGAAACGCTGTCAGTTTTTTGTTTCTGTTTTTCATTTTCTATTTTTTGTTTTTGCTGTTTGTTGAATTTTTGTATTTATTACTGTCAATTTTTGTTTTTTTTATAAGAATAAAAAATAGATAGAAAAAGGATAGTGAGAGAAATGGTAAAAAAAAGTATAAATATGAAGAGAAAAATTGGAGCGAGAGAAAGAGAGAGAGAAAGAAAGAGGGTAGAGAGAGAATGAGTAGAGAGAATGGTAGAGAGAGAAAAAGGAGAGAGAATGAGAGAAGAAAGAGAATAAGTAGAGAGAATGACAGAAAGAGAAAGGGTAGAGAAAGAATGGGTAAATAGAATAGTAGAGAGAGAAAAATGAGAGAGAGAGGGTAGAGAGAGAATGAACAGAGAAAATGACAGAGAGAGAAAAGAGAGAGAGAGTATAGAAAGAACGAATACAGAGAAAGATAAAGAGAGAAAAATGAGAGAGAGAGAGTAGAGAGAGAATGAGTAGAGAGAATGGTAAAACAAGAAAAAAGAGAGAGAGTCTATATAGAGAGAGAATGAGTAGAGAGAGAAAAAGAAGAAAGAGAGAGTAGAGAGATAATAGTAGAGTAAGAAAAAGGAGAGAGAATATGGGTAAACAGAGAATGGTAGAGAGAAAAAAGAGAGAGAGAGAGGGCAGAGAGAGAACGAGTAGAGAGAATGATAGAGTAAGAAAAAGAAGAAAGAATGGTAGAGAGAGAAAAATGAGAGAGAGAGAGAGAGGGAGCACAGAGAGAATGAGTAGAGAGAATGGTTGAGGGAGAAAAATGAGAGAGAGAGAGTGGGCATAGGGAGAATTGGTAGAGATAATGGTAGAAAGAGAAAAAAGAGAAAGAGGGTAGAGAAAGAACGAGTAGAGAGAGAAAAGAGAGAGAGAGAGAGGGTAGAGAGAGAATGATAGAGATAGAAAAAGGGGAGAGAGGGTAGAGAGAGAATGATAGAGATAGAAAAAGGGGAGAGAGGGTAGAGAGAGAATGATAGAGATAGAAAAAGGGGAGATATGGTAGAGAGAGAATGATAGAGATAGAAAAAGGGGAGATATGGTAGAGAGAGAATGATAGAGATAGAAAAAGGGGAGAGAGGGTAGAGAGAGAATGGATAGAGAGAGAAAGAATAGTGAGAGAAAAAATATAGAGGGATAGAGAGAGAATGAGTAAAGAGAGATATGATAAAGAGGGTGGATAGAGAGAGAAAAAATTGTGAGAGAAAGTATAGAAAAAAAAGTGAAAAACAAAATTGGAAAGCTATTATTATTATTTTCCCAATATGTTTTTTTCTTTGAAAAACACTTTTAACTTTTCAATAAAAAATAGAAAACAGAATTAATAACAAATATGTTTCCTGTTTTTTTTGTGAAAAATAAATAAAAAACTTAAACCACTCCAAACGGTCCCTAAATTATTCATTTATATGATTTTCTACTGATTGCACATGACAAGATTAACAGCTCATAGAAACAATTAAAAAAAAAACTAATATGGTTGAATTTTTTAAAAAATTTTTAGTTGCCGTCGAAATCTTTTGGTCTGTTGCCTTCTTAAGTGACAACTTTGACAAAAACCGACGAACATTAATTTTTCCGTCAATTTGAGGCAAGCTCGTTTCTGAAATTGGTTAAAAGAAAACTATTCACTTGCAGCGGCGGAGTCAGAGATTCCGTTCAGTAGGGGTAAATTTATATGTAATTAAAAAAATTATTAAAATAATATAAAATTAAAATAAGAGTAAAAATTATGAAGGATAGTTTTTATAATTTTTTTATGGTATAAAAAATAAGGAGAAAATTATACATATATGTAAAATTGAAAAAATTACATATACATTAGTCATTTTTAATATAAGAAATCTTTTAAAAATATATGTGAAATTAAAAGATAATTATTTATACATATATTTAGAATTATAACTAATGAAAAAATACAATTATATTCAGAAAAGTATGTACATCAATTAAAAATACACGTTTGATTTGTACGCCTTAAATTTTATTATATCGTCAAATAAAAATAACTGGATTCTAAATATGACACACATCAACTATTATTATACGATATTCATTTCAAATTAAAAGAGAAGAATCAATTCATCCAAATTATGTATAACTTTTCAACAATTATTTAAAGTCTTTTATGCCAATCCAATAATTTTTAATTTTGAGTGGAAGCAAACAAATTTTTTTAGTGGGGACAATATTTTAAATTTCATTTATATTATATGAAATTTTTTTTCTTAGAGGGGGCAATTGCCCCCACAATGATCAACGTGGCTCCGTCACTGTTTACTTGTACCAATTACATATCGTTTTTAAAATAAGATGTTAGGAAGGATTCTGAGAGTTATGATCGTCAGGTCAATCAAGCTATTAATACTAAGCAAATAAAGGAGTATACCTTGGAGATCAGCAAATGTTACAATATTATTAGTCACCGAGTAAGACTCGTATACGTTTAATTTTATAATTTAATCTTAATAAAACTTAAACCTATAATTTCTTATACGGATGGGATGCCCTTAACCAACAAGTGGTGACTAATCAACAAATATAACTAGGCATGTCATAAAATGTCCCACTCTTTTTTTTTTTTTCGGCCCTTTTATAAAATAAGAGCAATTTAGTCTCTTTTAGACATTTATAATAACTTTTTTTTGCAATACGATTTATAAATTTTTTTAAGGACACTTGAATTATGAGGCTAATTGCTATTGAAAATAAATATTTTTGTGTTATTTTTTACAATATAGGTCGTGCATGCATCATTACGTAACCTAAATTAAAATTAACATGGTAAAATTCAATTTTTCTTATGCAAGTTTTGATTTTGAAATTTACATTCTTAGTTCATACTCGTAAAAAATATCATTCACGTTGGCCGAAGCCTCAATGTTTTGGTATTCAAATTGTTGACCAATATTTACATAAAAGCTTTTTTTTTTTTGAAGATAATATTTACATAAAAGCTTGGCATTGAACAAAGCCAAAACCATGAATTAGTGTGAGAAGAGGGCAATAAGCGAGAGGGAGAAAAAAAAAAAAAAAGCTTCTTTTTCTTTGGTTAAAAAAAGGAAAGGTTTAATGGCTTTTTTTTATTTTTTTGGGTCAAGAACCTAAAGGTTTGATGGTTAGTTTAATTAATTTTTTTTAAAAATTAGGTTAGCTTTAATGAAATGGTTTTAGGCCTCAAACTATTCAAGAGGTCCACTTGACTCAAAATACTTGCAAGCTGACGTGGCATAAAGGGTAAAATCAATCCTTTTATTTTTATAAAAAATTATAAAAACATAAGAAATAATTATAAAACAATTACAAACAGTAAAAAATTATTTTAATTTAAAAAAAATTAATTTTTTTAAATTAACGTTTAAAGGAGATACTAAATATATTTAAAATAATACTAAATATGTTTAAAAATTAATTTTAAAAAAATAATTTTTTATTATTTAAAAATTAAATTAATTTTTATGACCACTCTATAACTATTTTAGTGAGATTCTTTATTTTTTGTCCACGTCATTAATCAAAACTAACGAATTCTTTAAGTAAACTTAACGAAATTTGTGGAGTAAACTTGATATTGTGTTATTTTTATTTAAAGAAATTCTTCTAAACGTTTTTTTTCCAAAAATAATGCTAGAACTATTACAAATTATAAAAAAAGGGGAATTACTTCTGTATATTAAATATTTAACATTCATCCATGCCTAAAGACCCCCGCACTTTTCAAGTCAGCAAGAAGATGAAAAAAAACAAAAAAAAGGGTAGCCCCGTCGTGCCCATGGGGCCAATCAATGACAAACACAGCAGAATGAAATCCAAGGGATAGTAAATTTATCAATAAATTAGTAATTATTCTGTTTTTCAAATTTAAGTTAGTAATTATTAAAATGTTTAATGTGTGTTATTTTTTTTTTCTAAAAAGTGTATAAATAGATCAAAAACGTTACTCTTTCAAAAATTTTCATCAATTAATGACATATACTCATATGTGACATTTTCAGTCATTAACTTAGATAAATATGTATCTCAAAAAAAAAAAACTTAGATAAATATGGCACGCCAATTCACCAACTTATGAGAGAGATGAGGTTTATGTTATAAGTCTCACAAAGTCAAGAGGCAGATGAGAGAAAAACAGAGTTATTCTATGTAGGCATTGGTTAGTGAATCGACGTGTCACGTATACATAAATTAATGATTAAAAGTAATATGTATGAGTTCACATCATTAATTAATAGAAAATTTCAAAAGAGTAACATTTTTTATTTATCTATGAACTTTTTTTTAAAAAAATTGACTAATATTAGACATTTTGAATGTTACTAACCTAAATTTAAAAAATCAAATAATTATTAACCAACTGATAAACTTATCCTTGAAATCCAATACCCATATTAGTCATATTCAAGGAAAATTCACATGACACACCCTAAATTCATGGTTTATTTACGTTTTTTTGGTACAAAAATAGAGATTAAATAGACAACTACTCTAAAATCTAGAATCTATTTAATTAATATCAAAAAAAGTTGAGAGAAAGTTTTTTTTTTTAATTCATGCTATCAGGTGATAATCAATGTGAATTTTCTTTTTAAAATTTTAATTTTCTTAATTTTTTACTATTTTTTAAATTCATCCTTCCTAATAATTTCTATAAATTAAAAAATTATCCTTTTTTTATCTTCAATAATTGCCAATAATTATCTTTTTCCGTTTCTGACTTTTGTGCACGATCACTCCTATTATTATTTTGCACGAGGTAATTACCTATTATCAATGCAATCACCTAATTAGCAAATCATTAATCACTAATTACATGCAGTATGGTAACCTTTTTTAAAGTAAGTCAAAAATCAAAAGAAAAAAATGATAACGTTTTCAAGAATTACTAATATTCTTAATTTGTCATTAATGACTAATATATTATAAAAGTACTGTACATACTAATTCCATTGCAAATTCAATAGAAGCTATGACTAGCATCCTCCCAACCTATCAATCAGTGTTCGACGCCACCCTACTGTCGTTGGAAGTTAGAACTAGCGTTCTCATAATCAAAGGACTTCATGAGACGGTCACGCCTATGTTAAAAGAATAAAAAGTGGGGAGGAATCCAATTCTACAAGCTCTGATGCCAAAACAGGGGACCTCAAAAATATCTACAATAATCAACGGCAGCAGCAAGAGCAAGAACAGAACAATGGGGAGACGGTTGTTGACAGTTGATGGCGGGAAAGAGTTTGAGCTAGAAACTCTGCTTAGGGATTTAATTGCTGGTCTTTTTGTTTGTCAATGATCTAAGTTCTCCAAGAAAATGTTTCTTCCATTTTGTACCGAAGTTTGTTTTTTGTAATATCCAAATATTCATGGGCCATGGTTTCACTAAGAAGTCCAGTCTTTTATGTTGACAACTCAAATCTTTTACTAGAAGATGTCGTTTACATAAAAATCCAATCCAGATCTTAAAGATAAAGCTGTTTCCTCATTTCCGTTTCCTGGCAAGGTTTTACTACAAAGCAGTTCTGAGGTGATTTTCCTCTGCGACCAATTTGGGACTTGTTCGACCAATCTGAAATGTGCTCTTTGAACTTCTTTTGTAAATAACTAAGTGGCATCACAACCAGATTTCCAGTCTTGACATGGTTGTAAGACTGAATGAACCGTGGATATGCATCCAATTAGTCTACATGGACCAAATTTGCGCTTGACAGTTTTGAAGTCATTTTTCCCTTAAAATTCGATGTGTAGGATCAGGCACACATCCAGAAAAAATTTTGAGGAAGGAAAAATATTATAGTACAAATACAATAATAAAATTAATATTTATAATAAAAAATGTTTATTAGTTATTATGAATAATAAATATTATAATAATACTCTATCGGTTGTAATGTTATAAAATTTTCAATTTCTATGCATCATTTCTTAAAAAAAAAAAAAGATTTTTACAATGGAGAAACAAACTGGTTGCTCTTCAAAAAAAAAAAAAAGAAAAAGAAAAAGAAAAAGGTAGAAAGAAACCAAAAAAAAAAAAGACAAGAATGGGGCTTTTCGGCTCGAACCTCCAACAAGTGAAGGAGACATGGCAGCACTTGTCGCTAGGCTAAGGACCTTAACTAATTCTCCCAACAAAATATATAAATTAAAAAAATCGGGGTCGGGGAGAGGTGGGGGGACTGCTCCCCTCATCCCATGCTAGATCCGTCCCTGTGTAGGATGACAACGGCGAACTCTGAAATGCCTTGGAACCATTGCCTGCAGCCTGCCTGAGCACTGTTCAGGTATGTAAATAAAAAGTTAGGTAATTTGGAAGCTTTCTGTCTTTGGTTTCCATTATTGAAAAAGACCAGCAAAACTTTCAATTTCAGGGACTAGCAAAACTTGTGGGCAAATTCAAGTACAACGAAATGCGAAAAAGAAAGTCCAGCTGATAAGATTAGTCTTTTTCATCGGAAAGCTGAGATGCAAGTTTAGTTGAATTTTAACATTTTCATTTACCATGGAAAAGGGCTGCCAATACATGAGCTGTGGTATGGGTGTGGTGTTATTCTTGTTGGTGACACTGTACCTTATGACAAGGCGATATTAATCTTTCAGTTTCACATTTAATTTCTTTCCCTATTGCTCTATTTTATTATAAGAGGTCAATTGAATTTTCTCTAAATAGATCATTAGCATCGAAGAAAATCAAGTGTGAATGTTTGAAATTTGATGCCAAAATACCGGGTAGCCAGCAATCGGAAATTTGCTGCAACTGAAAGAGAAGAAAAAAAAAATGGCAAAAAATTAGTCAAACAACGTTAAAAGCACTCCCACTCAGAGGCGTTAAATGGGTCAGTTTGGACGGGTGTGAGTTAGGTTAGATTTTGCCTTCACATGTTAGAGATTTGTAATTTTTGTGGATTTCATGTACAAATACCATTGAGTCTTTTCTTATCTTTTTTTTTTTTTTTCAATTCTAATACAATTGGCTTTTGGAATTTTCGAGCGTAGACGAACGACAAAGGCAAGACACATCATGAATAGTGGAAAAGAAATGGAGGTGAGGGAGACCACAAGGTCAAAGGAAAAATAAAAAGCTGAAAACAATTAGAAATTTAGGAATTTTTGATGGTTCAAAAAAGAGTATAAAAAAAAGTTTATGTTCTTTCTTTTTCTGCTAAAAAACACGGTTATGTTCTTCTTAAAAAATACTAGATACAGCAACATCTAAAAATACTTAATTGTCAAGATATTATGTATAAATAATTACTAAAAATCAACAATTATAATATATATCATTTTAATTAAAATTATTAAAAAAAATACTTAAAACCTGTGCAATGCGCAAAGTTAAGTTCTAGTGTGCTGTAAATAGATCTCATGACTAACGGCTATCAGTCATGAGTGCACTTGAATGAACGAGCCATGTGCAATAAGACTTTTTTTTTTAGTGAATGTGTGATAGACATTACTAAATACGTAAGTTCAGTGACAGCACGGAACATGGCAAAAGCTGAATAACTACCACAAAGAATATGCTAATCACAAATTACAAAAAGCGTTTGATCATGCAAAAAGCAGGACAAATTCCAAATAATAGTTATGAGTGAACGAATGTAAAATACAATTCAATGAACAGACTACATCTGGTAGGCGTTAATGTACAGATTATTCTGTACCAATATGGGTGACAATAAGAATAAAAATAAGGCATAAAGGAATGTGCTCAAAAGATTAGTGGTATGAGCTCTCTTCAACAGAGATGACAGATATCTAGCTAAGAGAGAAGTAACAGTTACATTGAGGCAAATGGCATCGGTGTCACATAAATGAAGTTTATAAAAGTTGATTAGCAACTGCCTGACTTTCTCTTTGGTTTTGGCCTGAGATAATTGGTGTAAATGCCGCATTTTTGTCACCTTGCCATGTCCACGGACTCCATAAATTGCTTCGCATTGATAAGGTTTCACTAGCTTTGCGCGATCCCTTGAGTCTCTGGCATCGAAGGTGATGTAAATATGTAATACACTGGTCCATTGGCAGGTCCCACATTCGCCTTCGGAACGTTCACCAGTTTTAACTTTTCTTCCTGATCAGAACAGCCCAAAATTGATTTATGGGTAGCAGATCTAATTGCTTATTGTATTAATAATAACAATAATAATTTATGATAATAAATATTATCAGAACACATAAGATTGAACATATTGCAAAAACGAATTTTTCATCATCTGCTAACATTAATTTATATAAATTCATTTCTTAAAGGAAAAAACTATTTTGACGACAGTTATTATCAAAACATACATAAAAAATACGATACAATATATTTTAAAATACTTGTTAATTTTACTCTTTTTTTTTGAATAAAACTAAGTCATGATCTATTCAAATATTATTTTTTATTTTTTTATTTAAATAGATCATACTTATTACGTGGTGTAAGATGACAAGTAATGTACACTCATTTAAAAAAAAAGACAAAATAAAAATCCCCATATTTTTAAATATCCTTTAAATATTTATAATAGACATAGTATTTAATTAGTGTAGTTATGAGTGGCCTTTGTACCAACTTTGAGGTCACATGTTCAATGCTTATCTAATCTATCTTGGGCGTTAAATTTACTCTATTTTCAAGGATGACGGCCAAACCAGCATGTTTTTCGGTTAGTTTGCTCCCAAGGCCTACCCAAGATTACAATTCGCAATCATCTAAATCAACACCGGAAATGATTGGGATAAAGAGGTTGTATACTGAGATATTCTTTGTAAGATTTTTTTAGCAAATTTAATATGAAATTTATACTTTACATTTTAAGATAACATCCATCCAATTATGAATTTTAATTTTGTCCAAAAAAAAAAATTTCTCCATGCGCTCGGTGCACTTAGTTACTTCAATCAAGACCAAGAGCAAAAAAGTTGGGCTTCGAACTTCGAACCATTGTCCAAGATGAAGCGAAAGATGCAATTGGGCCCGCAGGTCAGATTGGATGGCGACTAAAGTAATGGGCACACAAGGAATGTCCCATTGCGACACTTGTTTTTTTTTTTTTTTCTAGCACATTAATAGTCGGCTGTTAGCAGGTTAGATGTTAACAGAAAGAAAATGTGAGTTCAAAGATACTACAGAAATAGTAGGTTGTTAGTAACACAATTTTTTTTAACACATTAATAGTCCGTTGTTAGTGGATTAGATGTTAACGAAAAGGAAATGTGGGTTCAAAGATACTACAAAGTCCATGCTGTAAGTTACTCATCCTCATGCCTCTCGTGTGCAAGACTCGAGAAATACCCCACATTGATCAACGCCTGCATCAGCAAATGGCAAAGGCAGAATAGCCACATGACACTATGCTAATGCCAAATGGTTGAAATACTTTATACATGCACAAAGAATGGAAGATTTGCAAATAAAATTGTAAACTACAATTGAAAGAACAGACAATATTTGACAGACATTATTACAAGCATAATCCTGTTAAAATATGGCAAATGGAGAAAGGCTGCATAACCACACGAGGATGTAAATATCCAAGCATAGAAAGAACTTAGACATGCAAAAAGCATAAAAAATTCCAAAACATCTATAAGTGCTCAAATGTAATATACAATTGAAAGAACAAGCCATATCTGATAGACACGACTACATACATAATTTTATGACCGCATGGCAAATGACAAAAGCTGAATAACTGCACGAGAAGACGCTAATCCCAAAGCCTACAAAGGCTTTGGACATGCAAAAAGCAGAACCAATTGCAAATAATATGATTGAATCGATGTAAAAAACAATTGGGATGAACGGACCATATCTGGTAGGCATTAACACATGCATGATCTTGTAACCATAGAGCATTTAAAAATAATGGGTAACATGGGTAACAATGGGGCATAATGGAATCTGCCTAATGCATTCATAGTATGAGCTAACTTCAGCAGTGGTACAGATAACAAAGAGAAAAGTACCAGTTATATTAACATTGTGGATATTTAATTTGATTCATATTTTTTAGTGAGTAAAATTTATTCATAATTTTATACCACATAATAAATAGAATTTACTTAAATTAAAAAATAAAAATTTGACTTGTATAATATTAGATAATGAGTGAATTTTACTAAAAAAAAAAAAAAAAGTGAAATTAGTAAGCGCCGTTAACACTTATGTTAACACTTATGACATAGGAGATATGTAAGTTTAAAAAAGTTGATTAGCAACTACCTGACTTTCTCTTCAGGTTTTGGCCTAAGAAAATTAACGTGAATGCCAAATTCTTCGTCCTCTGGTCGACGGACTCCATATATGGCTTCGCATTGATAAGTTCTCACCAGCTTGTCGGGGTCCCATAAGTCCGTGGCTTCAAGGGTGATGTAATACACAAATGTAGAGGCAGGTCCCACGTTCGCCTTCTTAACTTCCACCAGTTCTAGATTTGTTTTCTAAAATATACCCAAAATTAACAAATTGGTAGCAGATGAAATAACTGATAATTATTAATTTAATATAATAATAGTAGTCGAACACATTCCAAATATGTATTTATCAACGTCTACAAAGATTAAAAAACCACCGACAAAAGGAGAGAAGAGTGCAAGACGAAAATTAACCTTAGTTTCATTGTGTTCTTTAATAGCTAAAGTCACAGCTTCTCTCACCGATATGTTGTGCAAATCATCTTTGTTCTTCAGATTAACGGTACGGACCTCACCAAAATGAGCCACGTCTGGAATGATCTCGGGATCAACATCGGAACCCTAAATCACAATATATAACAATTAAAATTAGATTAAGGGAAATCGTTAATTAATTATCGACCATTATCAATGGGATTATAAAACATATATTACATATATACATACCCCACTCTTGGTGATTTGCTTGTTATAGATGTAAAATTTCATCTTGATTTCTTCAGTCTCGTAGTCGCTAACGTTTTCGTAAATCTCATACTCGCATTCGCTCACTTCGGAGGAATCGTCACTATCAATTCTGTCGCCTTTGCCGTCCTCGATGCTCCCGTCGCCCTCATCAACAACGTTCTTTTCTTCAACCTTCTGCTTCTTCGATGCTGATTTTGATCCCTCGGGGTCATCCGAGTCAAATTCTTTCGCTACTTCCGGGACCGCCTCCATAGCCACAAGCCTAAAACACGACACAGAGACAAAACAAACTAATAAACCCTAGGCTAATCGAAATCGGTATCTGGAAATCAAAATGGAAATCAGGACCTGTATGTACCGCTGCTCCGCACCGCCATAAATTTTATGCCCTTTAAGTGAAATTACTTTTCAATCCTTGGATTTACGTTTTAGTTCTAGGGACATTGTAAATTTTTTTTTTACTTTTTTTGGTTTGAAGGACATTGTAAAATTACTTTCCTCTCCCACCTATTTTCCCTTCCTAAAAAACAACCAAAATTTTTCGGTCAAAATATTTATGATGTATAGAATTAATTGACTAGTCAAAACTACCCTTTGACCTACAGTTCATTGTAATGCTACTGTGTATAGACATGGTACAAAAGAACAGCCACGCCAACTGTTTAATTAAAGTCTCAGTTGCTTTCAATATAATTAGGCCTCAAACTAATGTCAAATTCCCTACAATTGTCTCAATATCGAGAATAAAATTGATACACATTAATTTTCTATTGGTATATAGTATAATTATTTAGTATAATTACAAAATTCTTTCTACATCTATAAGCTGCTACTTCTGCTAAATATAACAAAACAAAATCAACCCATTTTAACATTGAAATTCTCAATTGTAATGTCTTTTTTGCATCTAAGTAATTTAGTTCTGTTATGAGCTACATTATAATAAATTCTTAACCACCTATGTATTATTGCGATAGCTAAATTATTAATTCACATGATTTTCTACTGATTCTCGTGGCAAGATTAGCAGCTCATAGAAACAATTAAAACCACTAATCGTTGTGGTCTAAAAGTAAATATCGAATGTTATTAAAGTAAAAATCTTAAATTCGAAGGTTGTCAGAGCGTTTGGTGGAGTTAAACATATTTTTTTACTGTAACCATTCAGACAGTTTAGAAGTTACATTGACAGTAGGGACAATACTCCCTAACGGAATTGTGAGGCACTATCCCTATCTTCTTATTTTGTAAACTAAAAAAAAAAAATAATTGAAAAAAAAAACTAATATGGTAGAATTTTTAAAATTTTTAGTTTCTTTCAAAATCTTTTCCTGTCTTACTCTCTCAAGTGACACAACATTGACAAAAACCGACGACCAAGAAAATTTGAGGCAAATTCGTTTCTAAAATTGGTTAAAAGAAAATTATTCACTCATACCAATTAGATTTTTTTAAAAAATTTTTGGTTTTAAAATGAAAAAGTAGAAGTTATACTCTAAAAACATATCAAAGAAAATTGTGTGAATTCAGTATCTCTAAGTTAGCCGAACTATCGACACTAAGCCCATAAGGAACTGCACCTCAGTACTCAATAAATGTCACTAATATTGTACATGACCTAGTCTGAATCATGTACTTTTAACCTCACCACTAAACTCTCACAAGACTCGAACTTACGATTTCTTACACGAATCTAAACTGCTTAACTAGTTGAACCACTAATATAATAGGCATACTAGAAAATGTCCATCATTTTTTGTTTCGCCTATTTGTAAGATAAGAGGAATTTAGTTTCTTTTGAACATTTACGATAACATTGTCTTGCAAGAAGATTTATAAATTTTGTAAAGGACAATTAAATTATGAGGCTAATTGCTATTGAAAATAAATATTTTTTGTTTTATTTTTACAATATAGGTAGTACGTGCATCACTACGTAACCTAAATTAAAATATGGTAAATATAAAATTTTCTTATGCAAGTTTTGACTTTGAAATTAACATTCTTGGTTCATACTCTAATTAGTACGAGCATGAGCAACATTTGGTTGAGAACTCAATGCCTATCATAAGAAAATTAAAAGAAAGTGACCGTTAAGAGAAGGAAAAAAAAAAAGAGTGAATTGGATGGCAAAGCAAATAATGTGATGAAAAGAAAGTGAGCGCGATGCTAAGAATTGGAACTGGCGGCAAGCGCAACACGTCCCCAGGCCAATTTGATTATTGGCTGCTGAGCATTGCTAAGGCCCTTTTTGGTTTCTAGTTCGATATTATTGTTACTGGTTGTTGCTGCTGATTACTGATTGCTAATTATTATTATTTATTGTTGATTTTTAAAAAAATTAATGAAATATTTGATTAACTTTATACTTACTGTTACTGTTAAATAATTAAATGACTTATTTAGACATTTAATTTAAATTAATATATTATATTAACAAAATTGTTTTCATATTAAATAATTGTTATTTTTAAAATAAATATTTTATAAATAATATTAAAAATTTTTGTATGTAATTTTTATTTTTTGGAAAAAATGATAATATTTACTAGATAATAAAAAATATAATATTTAAAATATTTTTTAAAACATCAATATTAACAAAAATTTGAATTAAAAAGATATTTAAAAATTATTTAAAAAATTAAAGTGTTGCGTTTACATAAATATTGATGAAATTGAGTAACAACTAACAAATCATATTTAAGTGGTAAGTAAAAAAATAATGAATTTGTATAAATATTTTTTGATGATATTTTAGTTTATATAAATTATTATTAATATTGAAAACTGAAAAGTAAGCCAAAAAACAGCAAAAAGTAATATTAAATTACTTTTTAATAAGTTACTTTTATAATGTCATATAAAAAAATAAATAAAATTAAATATCAAATTAAAAAAATTAACAAAATATTCGTCTCTCTACTTAGGCACGACAATTTCATCTTCCTTAGGTGTATTGTTAGGGGAATCGTGGAGCTCCAACATTCTGTCGTTTTCTTCCCGATTTGGAAACTGCGGACGAGAGAGGCCCAAACACAATAGCGGCTGCAAAAATTTTATGAATTGGAAAATGTCCCCACAACCATCACCAGTGGCATTATCGGCTATAAAAATTTTATTCGCAAGTGCATCGATCAAAAAAACCTTGTTTTTTTGTTTATTAATCATTTTGCATGAAACTATATTCGCAAAATGCGCTCGCTGAATTTTTGAATGTATCAATATCTGGGTGATACAATCCATATGAATTTCCCTGCTTTTCTGTCACTAATAACAAATAGCGATTCATTAAAAAAAAAAAAAACCAAGGATTAACAGATTAGCAAGTCACTAATATAGAGGGCCGCTCACCCCCCGCACAAACCACTTGAGGCTGCCAAAATGGCCACCCATTCGATTGTTTAGGCGCTTTAATTTGATTCCTTGATGGTTCATTTATCATCTACATATGATGGAAAGGGATGATATAATTTTGCTCTTCCGATAGTTCACTCGCCACTGCAAAAAGATCGAAAAGAAGAAAACCTTGGGTTTCGAACTTTCAACATAGTCAAAGAAAAAGTCATACATGCCAATGGGACCCACAGGTCGGATTAGAGATTAAATTAAGTAAAATAAGATTACTTGAACATGTTTGATGATGTACGTAAAAATTAATTTTAGATATTTAATAATTTATTTATATTTTTTTTATTAAATTTAATATATTTTTTTATAATTCAATAATTTAAATTATTAAGTATCTACCGTAATCTTACACTTGTGTGTCCAAAACATTTTTCCTAATTAAGTAGTGTGCACCAAAAAAAAAAGATGTAACGAATTTTCGGTTGCGACACGGATCAGCAAATGTTTTTTTTAAAATTTTTTTCTCTAAATAAGGAAAGTCAAGATTTTAGTATTTTTTAATTTTAATTTTTTTTTAGTAAAATTAATTTATAATTTAATATTATTTAAATATTATTTTTAAATTTTTTTATTTAAATAAACTCTATTTATTATATAATATATAATTATAAATAAATTATACTCATATAAAAAATAGAATCAAAATGAAAATCACCTCACTGGTTCAAAGTTAAATCACAAATATGGGATAGCAAGTGTCAAGCCCAGAATTAAATCACACTTATGATTCCCAATTTCCAAAACTCCTTACAGGTTTGAGATTAATTCGTGAAGTAAAAATATTTGGAAATGTCCAACTAGTGCCTCGTTCCAAGCTGCTTCGTCATGGAAAACCTTCTGGTCTTGATGGAAACATTTTAAATATGGTTTTCAAGTTCAGAATTCTAAAGAATCTATTTTTGAACCGCCTCCTCCAACACTTTTTTTTTTATAAACCAATATTAATTTTATTAGAAAATGAGTGTAAAGATAAACAGTACAAAATTCCTATTTTTCGATTTGAAAAATAGGAAAGCACCCAAATGTATTACATAACAGTAGGGAAAAAAACAAAATTTTTGCCTACACATCCATATGAGTTATCATTCTTTCTTCTCGTAAAGCATCAACCGAGAGAAGTAATAGTTGAGCCTGAAAAGGGATTTCAACATTTGAAACCTTTAACCGTGAATAAGTTCGAGCAAGTACAATGTCTTTTAGGCCATGCTATTTTATTTCTTCTTCCTTGAAAATATTCTTATTCTGCTCGAACCATATTGTCCAAGATATGACATGAAATAATGTAGTCTATACCCTTCTAGCAATTTTCCCCCTCACAAGGTACTTCCATTGCTCAAAATGTTTATCGTAGAAAGAAGGAATACACCATTTTAGTCCCCACCAATCTGCACCATAGGAGCCAAGTGACTGGACATTGGAGAAACATATGTGAAACCGTTTCAACTTTGATCCTCACAAAAATAACACAAACTTTGGTGCTCTACAACGATTCCTCTTGTAAGTAATGCACTTCTAGTGCATAACTTATCCAAACAAGCCATCCACACAAGGATTTCAACTTTCGGTGGTGCCATTCCAAGCCAAACATATGGAGGAGTGCATTCATTGACAGAAGTAGGCAGCCCTTTTTTGGTGTGTAATTCCATTTCTTAAAGGAAAAATATTTTGATAACATAAATATAACCTAAAAATAAGTACAAAATACAATACAATATATTATAAATATCCTTCAAATATTTATAATAGATATATTATATATAATGCACGGGTAATATAACGCATAAAGTTTACTTAGAGTTGTTATGAGTGGACTTCGTGCCAAGTGCCAATATTGAACCATGTGTTCAATCATTATCTAATTTTCTTTGGAGTTAAATTTTATTTATTTTCTAGGATGACGGTCAAACCGGCCGGTTTTTTTGGTTTAGTCACTAGTTATTGTTCTCCGAACTTTGCTCCCAAGACCAAAACAAGGTCACAAATTGTGATCGTGTACATCAACACTAAGAGCAGAAAACTTGGGTTTCGAACTCTGAACTATTGTCAAAGATGTAGTCAAAGATGCAATTGGGCCCGCGGGTCAGATTGGATAAAGTAGCGGCCACACAAGAGGAATGTCCGATTGCGACACAATTTTTTTTAACACATTAATAGTCCGTTGTTAGCATATTAGATGTTAACGAGAAGAAGACGTGCATCCGAAGATATTACAGGAATACTGCAGACTTGTCCACATTACGTATAAAATCTTATCAATTGGCAGGTAGGTGGAGGTGAGTGTTTGAACCACTGTCACTTCTTTTAGGGGTTGGAACACATCATAGATATGATTATATAATTATATTTAATTAGTAATAAGTAATATTTTATTTTTATTAAATATTATTTGATAGTTTATTTATTTTTAAGAAAAAATCTTTGACTTTATAAAAGTATATAGTTTTAAAATAACTAAAAAGTGATAAATTATTAAATAATCTTATATACATATTACTAGAAATTATTAAATGAAATTATTATTCTACTTATTATTACTTAAATTATAGCGACATAATCATGCTTTTGTTTTTTAATAAGCGTCGTCGGTCACTTTGGTGTATAGCGATTTTCGAATGGGTGCAATCATAAGTTTAACTTTTCCTTTCCCATTTCCTCTCGGCCATTTATTTGGGCGAGTTTTAATTTTTAAACGCTTGATCAGATTCATAGTCCCAGCATTTTTTTTTGATCTTTTTATTTCCCTTTTTTAGGTTTTCACAAAAAGTAAGAGTGTAAATTCATTGATTTATTTATTTATTTTTTATAAATCTGCTAATGGAGAGTAGATAAGGACACCAAAAGGATAATCTTTCGGAATCATCGTCGTTTCAAGTTGTCAAGCAAGCCAAGATCAGCTAAACAACAAAACTCTCTCTAGGGTTTAGACGACCGCACAGCAATAAAGGACGAAATAGATAAACAGTTTAGGCTTAGGCACCTTGTAAGTTTTGTGATATCAATAAAAATAAATTCAGAGCTAAGCTATAATTTCAACAAATTCACATCAGATCCATGGAGCACGATAATTTTTTATTTGTGGGCATGCCTTTTTCCCTTTTTTTTTTGTCAGCCCCTTTTTCCGTTTCCATAAACTAGGAGAATACGTTATCTTTATTTAATTAACCATATTATAATAATCGAAGCTTCTACTAGAATGGGGCCAATATTGTTGTTCTTAATCCAATTTCTGCGGATAAGTTAATGTTTGCTACTAGTTATACAAGCACTTTTATTATATCCTCTAAATTAGGATGTTTATTCTTACATGCATAAAGGCCCTACAAAATATTAACTTTGTCCGTACACAATGATATGATATCCCGTGTAGTACACCTGCACGCTACCTTTTTTAGCGTACCCAATTTGCTCTCTTTGCCAACCGTCTGCACCCTGCTGTACTATTCAGCCAGCAGCTTCAGTCCTCAGCAAGTGTATTGTGAAGCGAATCATGTAGCCTATTTTCTTGCCTCCACTACGCCTAGTCAGCAGCTTCAGTCACAATTCTTGCCAAACCTCTCAAGGGTTGCGCTTCAATTGCTCCGAGATGATCCGTGCGGGATCTCACAAAAAAGAATGGAACGAACTGAAATGAATTGATATTTTAAAAAGAATGGAGGTAAAAATGGTAGGAGGGAGGAGAATTGTACATTAACCCTTTTTACTATATTTTGAATGTAGCTAAGTTGGTTCATAAAAAAATTGTATATTGGTAATAGGGTCTACAAATCAAAGGAATATAACGATCTTGGTGTTCAATCAAATACCTGACTACGAAATTGTGTTTATATTTTATTAAACAACTCAAAACTAAATGGAATTACAATTATCATTCGAACCTTCTAAATACATTGTTTTTCGTGAAATTTGTTGGAAAAAATGAAGGGCGATAGAGATGAAAATCTTTTTTTTTTTTTTTTCTCTTACAGAGTAAGTTCCCAAAGAAGATAGTGAAATGGGGAGTAAATAAGAGGCTTTTAGTTGAATTATATGATTCTGCAAATAAGCAAACCGAAGTTCCAATTTTCTGTCGTATTCTTCTCGATTTGGGAACATCGCCGACAAGAGAGGCCCAAACCCAATAGCGGCTATAAAAATGTTTTTAGTGGCAAAATGTCCCCACAACCATCAACATAGATCCGCCAGTGACACTACCAGCAATAAAAATTTATACGTGAGTGCATCCCTCAAGAAAACGGTGTTTTTTTTTTTTTTTTTTTGTGTTTTTTGCATATATTGATTCCTTGGTGGTTCATTTATTATCTACATATGATGGGAGGGATAATATTTTCCTCTTCGGATAGTCCACTGCAAAGGGAGAAGGAAAATACTAAAAAGACGAAAAACTTGGGTTTCGAACTTTCAACTCTTGTCAAAGATGCAATTGGGGCCCACAGGTCAGATTGGAGAGTAAACTAACTAGTGACATGCAAGGAATGTGCACCAGAAAAATGTAAGGAATGTCCGGTTGACGGACATCACTCTTTTTTTTTTTTTGTGAATAACTAGGGTGAAGCTCAAAATTAAATCACACAAATGTAATAGCAAGTGTCATTGATCAGCTTGGTGTCTAGCAATTTTTGAAGGGGGGCAATTATAGGTTTGAGGTATTTTTCCTTTTCCATCTCCCTATTTTTTTAGGTCATCGTCAATTTTTAACGCTTAATCGTATTTGTCTTTATTTCTTTTAGAAGGCATATAACTTGACCCAATAATATTGATTCTACCCTTTATTTTATATTGAAATTATCAGTAAGCATGATTTAATGTCTTTTTCTACTAAAATTCCAGTAAGCATGATTAGTCTTTTTCTACTAAAATTCTAAACGTGGTCATACTTAATTAATCTATTTTGATAAAACTTTTCAGCGTAAACAGATTATATATATATATATATATATATGTGTGTGTGTGTGTGTATCTCTCTCTCTCTGTCTCTAGAGGACTGCAGATCATGAAGGACGAAATTAGATAAACGGTTTAGGCTTAGGCACCTTGTAAGTTCTGTGACATCAATAAAAATAAAAATAAAAATAAAACGAAATACTAATATTCCTAAACATCAAGTCATATAGCTACACAACTTTAGAAGCTAAGCTAAACTAAGCACGCAACAAGACTGCGTCATTTCAACATATTCACATCATATGCACCAAGCAGGACGATTTTATTAAACTTAAAAAAGACAATATGTTTATGTAACCATATAATAATCATCGAAGCTTCTGGAAGAATGGGACCAATATTGTTGTTTTTAATCCAATTACTTCGGAAAAGTTAATGTTCGCTACTAGTTATATAAGCACTTTTATTATATTCTATATTAGGACGTTTATTCTTTCATGCATAAAGGCCCTGCAAAATATTAACTTTGTCCGTATATGATATTCCTTCTGGTTGTCATCCAAATTATATATAAGTGTAAAAAAAATATGAAAAACTATCTATATATACTTAAATGAGTTATGTGGATATATTTAATGAGTCACACAGACAAACACAAAAAAATACTAAGTAAACACACGCTTATATGTTAATACGAGCAAGACTAAGTGATATTCCTTCTGCGTGGTCATATCCAAATATGAAATAACCCTATCCGTTGTAGACTGTAGTAGACCTGCATGCAGGCTACTTTATTTCTAGTGAACCCTCTTGCTCTCTTCTTGCCAACCGTCTGCGCGCAGTACGACTAACCCAGGCTTAGCCTGCTGTCGTTGGATCAAAATGAAAAACATTGAGTCCATTTGATAAAACAACAACGTACACAAGATCAAAATGTGTATACTTGTTCACAACAAATAGGGTCCCGACTGCTGAAAATTAACTGTGCCATTTGTGGTTATCTTGTCTTTTATATGGTGAAATGAAATGGGAGTAGTGTAGCTGCCTCCTTGACCCCTTCTCTCTATTTTCCCCTTCTCTTCCTTCCCTCTTTGCGCTTACTGGGTTTTTGGAGATCGGACAGCCATGTTTCAATGGAGCCATGTTTCATTGCTTTTAGCAAGCTAGGTTGTCACCTTCCTGTCTCTCTCTCTCCTTCCTCCCCCATTTTCTTCCTCCCCACTTTCAGTTTTCTGATTTTCTCCAGATTATGCAAGCATTATAGACCTTATACCGCGAAGGTGCAATCCCATTGTTTTAAGCCACCCCCTTCTCCCGCTCGCTCGCTCCCATCTCTTCCTCTTCTCTTGTGGTTTTCTGAGTTTTTCTGGATAAGTGTGGATTTTTCTTCTCCTCCTCTCTCTCCATGGCTCCCAAAGGCAAGAAACAATCAAAGCAGCCACCACCACCGCCTCCGCGTCCAAAGGTACTTCTTGTCTCCTAAATTTTTTTTTCAAATTTCTTTTTCTTGTTGAGTTTTTCTTCAAATGTTAATGCTCTTCTCTTTGTAATGTATATGCTTTTCTTTGTTTTTTTTTTTTTAAAAAAAAAGTCGTTTCCTTTTTCTTTCTCCTTCTTCTTCTTTGTATATTCTTCTTATTTTTCTTTTTAAAATCTGTAACTAATATGTGAAAATATATCTTAGGACCTCATTGATGATGAACAACCAGTGGCAGTCGATTGGACGAAAGAAGGTATCATACTCAGTGATATTAGGGACCAAGGTGTTGATTCATGTAAGTTTCTTCTTTCTTGCTTCAAGTTTTCTTTATTATTATTATTTTTTGTTTTGTTTTGGTAAAATGCTTCTAGTTTTCTTTTAGGTAGTGTTAGTAAATCGGTTGGTCAGAACAGACTACACCATTGGAGTGCGTTGGGTTACTTGGAAACTCGCATGGGCATTTGAACCGAATGAATCATTCGGGCTGGGTGCTTTTGTGTATGGGCATTAAGACCCGAATGAATCCCTCGGGGCTGGGTATTTTTGGGTATGGGCATTTGATCCCCAATGAATCATTCCGGCTGGGTATTTTTTTTTATGGGCATTTGAACCCGAATGAAACATTTAGGCTGGGAATTTTGGTTATGGGCATTTGAACCCAAATGAAACAAACGGGCAGGGTATTCTTTGGATCCCGTTGACCGTCAACCCAAAATGAATGAATAGATATGGACTCCTCGAATGAAACAATCGGGCTGGCTATTTTTTGGATCCAAATGACCATCAACTCAGAATGAGACTCTTACCCAAAAGTGCCGCCCAATAGCAGGGCGTTATGCGATAAGTTTTTTAGTAGGTTAGGAACTATTAGATTTGATGAATTTAGGTTAGTAATTTTTAAAATTACTAATGTAGGTTGTTATTATTATAAAATGTTTACAATTAAGTTTAAAACGTTAATTTAATAGAATATTCCGTTAATTGATACTGTGAACCCATATATGACAATCTTAGTCATTAGCTTTCGCTTAATGGCATGCGACTACGTTAACTAATGCATAAGTGACATTAGTTAAACCAAAAAAATGGAAAAAAATTATTGACAACAAAAGGGGAAAAATTAGGGAAAAATGAAAACTTTTTGTAACAAAAAAAAAAAGAAAAAGAAAAATTATCTCTCTCCTCTCTTCCCCACTAACGCTCTTTACCTCTCACCTCTCCCCCTCCTCTTTGCCTCCCACGACCTTAGTTATCAGTTTTTGAGGTTTTCGGTGATCGGTCAATTCTATCCAGCACTCCTTCCAACACAAAATCAAAGCCCCATCGCTCCTCTAACAAAGCCAATTTGAAAGTCATCGTTTTTTTCCCCTAAAACAGAGAACTCAATCTTTTTTTTTGGCCCGGGGGGGGGGGGGGGGGTTGATGATAAATTTTTGGTTTTTTGTTATTTTTGGTTTTTAAATTTGAGAGAGTTAAAAAAAATAAAAGAAAATGATGAGTCAGGAAGGGAGAGAAAAAAAATTACAGATAGGACTAAAAGTTGATCAACATTCATTAATTTAACCACATCATCATCTATTTGGGTGCTATGTCAGCACTTAATGGTCAATTTGAAAAAATAAACGTTTTTGACTTAACTGTAAATATTTTTTAATGAAACTGATCCACATTGAAAATTTCAAAAGTTACTAACTTAAATTCGTCGAATTGAATAGTTACTAACATACTGAAAAACTTATCTCCAGGGCATTATATTGCTTACATAGTTACATCTGTTTACTTTAATTTGAATCTGTTTTACTTTTTCCTATGTTTATTTTCTTTATAAAAAAAATCTATGCCAAAATCATAGTGTTTGGGGTCAAAATCTAGAACTTTGCTCAAGTTTGTTAAACTACTCTTGGTAATTTGCTCCCACAAGTAATTCTTCAGTTTTTGTTTGTGTTTGCTATGGTCTTCCTTTTCTATTTATTGATTGAGCAGCGAAAACCGAATGAGGAAAGAGAAATAGTAAACAAGCGGAGACCCAATTGTTATATTTTTATTATGCTTATGTGCATTGAATTTTCTGTTTGTTTTCTCAACGCCTATTTTTCTTTTTGTATTGTTTTTTTTAATGAATATGTAAGCTTTTGGGACTAGTAGTTTTTAATGATTTTTAAATGGCCAGAGTAAATTACAAAAATATATGATAATTGCTCTTTTTGGTAGGCTTTGAATTTGATCGTTTTATGAATTTAAATCAGTTAACTAAAATTTTGTTCATCAGCTTTCTGTTGGGCTCATGCTGTTGCGGGAGTCACAGAAGCTATTTACAACAAGCAAGCCAAAGAAGGGGGTTGGAAGAAACCGCCAAAACAGGCCTCAGTGCAACATTTAATCAATTGTGTCAAACCTGACGATAAGAAGAAGGAAAACAGTGGTGTTCTCACACTAAAGAAGGTTTACAAATTTATGGAGAGAAACAAACTTGGGAGAGAGGTAGACATGCCATACCAAGGAGGAAAGAAATTTAGGTGTAATCCCCGCCAAATCAATGTAAGTCAATTAATTTTAGTGACCATATATTTTTTAATTTACAAGCAAGGTCATAAAGAACGTAAGGTTATCTTACTCCAATGTTATCAACACATTTATAGACATTATCAATTAGTGCTACTAGTTACTACATTGAAGCTCCATTCTTTTCAAATTGCTTTTGTCAACCATTGTTGTCTTCAAGAATTCTATTACAATTATTAAAAAATAGTGACCAAATTTTGTGGGTTATACTTCTTTCTTGTAGTCGCGGCAAGCAATTCAGGTGGTTGGTTATAAGGAGACTACCTGCGAGACAGAGATCATCGATGAAAAAAAGATTTTGAAACTCCTAACTCAGCATCCTATAGCAGTTACAATAGAGAGCTCGGATGAACTTATTAGTTGTGGGTTTGCAAAACAGGTAAGTGTTATATATGCAATTTTAGAGATTGCGTGTTTAAGTAGCCGCAAAAAATTATATATCTATATATATTTTTGTTGTTCAGATTTACAGAGAACCAAAAAAGATGAGTGTAGAACCACTTGAAGATCATGCAATTATTCTTGTGGGATATAAGACCACTCAGTCGGGCATCAATGTGTTTTTGGCCAGAAATTCTTGGGGGAAGAAATGGGGACTTTCAGGCATCGGAATGATTATCCGTCAGTCGAGTTCTGGGAGTGCCAAGTCTCTCTTTAAATCCTTTTCCTATCCTGAGGTAAATTGTTCTCCCATCATAATTCCTAGTTTAAACGGCCATTTATAATACCTTTTAATACTTAACCTTCTAACTTGCAGGTCTTCTTAGGGTGAGTCAGCTTTTGCTTTTGGAGATTTTTGGAGTGATCAAATCCTTGGTCGCTTTTGTGCAACTGGTTTTGCAATTCTAGTCTATTTTGACTTTTGCTTCATTGTAATGAAGCTCTGCATCAAAATTAAAACATTTTTATTAGTAATGTAAAAACTTAAATTTATCTTAATATTTTAGTCACACATTCTTATTATGAAATTACAATTGCAAGGGTTGTTACCGTGGTTCATAATTGCGTTTTGCATTCTTATTTTCAAAAAGTTCAATTTACTCTACAACATATATCCCTTTCTAGTAAAGAACTGGTGATAAAGTGTTTATCCCTCATATCCCATAAACATATTTTTCATTTTAAGAGTCTGGACTTAAGAGTCTCAAGATTTAGGCTTGTTTTTTAAGAATTTGAGCGTAGATGGACTCCCCATTTGCTCCCAAACTCTAATGGTAAACTTATGATCATGTAAACGTTGGTTTTTATTGTTCTTATAATAATAGTTGATTAAACTCTGAATATTAATTTAAATAATCAGGAGCCTGGTTAACTAAGAGTATAGTTGAGAGTTCTTTCTCTAGTCCTTTGTATAGATTTAATTCTCCTCCGAAATTAAAAACAAGAAAAAGTTGATTGAGGCGTGCGTCATTGGCATTTTAATTTCTTGTAAACAAGTTACTAATGTTGATTATGAAATTTAATTATATCGTCTTTCAAATCCTTTTGCAATAAATTTTACGTTCTATTTTTTAGAAGACTTTAGAAATTTGTAATTGATTCACAAAATAATTTTCTAACAGCATAAATCTGATTAATGAAACAAAAACCTCTAGTTTTTTTTTTCTTGCTTTGATTTTGGACTCATGCTATTGAAGCCTAAAGGTCATATCCATGTTCATTGCAAGTGGTCCAATCAACATTTCTAAATTTCCAAGCTATAAGATAAGTCATCATTTATCCTCTTCAAAAACTATCAATAGTGTGATTAACGATCTTCAATGGTTGCTATCTATCGACATTTCGTGTGATTAACTGGAATTGTTGAGTTCCATCACCCGCCTATGCAGCTGTCAAAATTAGTTGCATGAGTTGGAGTGCTATGCAAGACATACCCCTGTCTGATGGTTTACATTTTGCGTGCATCCATAAGAGAGCTAAAAAAAAAACAATTAAATAGTCTTCTCCCAAGCATGTTTAGAGTTATGGGGAAATATTGAAAAAAACAAAAATTATTGCTATTTATCTCTCCAGAAATTTCTAATCTCAAGAACGGGAAAAACATATTTTGAAAGAGTAAAAAGAGTATGTCTTTTGTTTTTTTTTTTTTAGGAAATAAACAGAGTATGTCCTTCATGAAAAAAATCTGACAAATCGTCGCTTTATTCAAGAACCATTATAGAAAAAAAAACAAACTGAAAGTTCTAAGTTAACTTGACAATTAGAAATCACTAGAAAATTTTATTGGGTCGTGAGCTGAGTTCTCAAACTGACAAAGGAGTCAAAAGACAAACTAAACTTTAAGGATACGGATTTCCTTCCTCCTTTCTTCCACTTTCCAACTTTAGCAACCATTTTCCCTTCTATAATTTTTGTTTTTTATTTTCCATTTTTATTTTCCCTTTCTTTTCCCTTCTCGTTTAGGAAGGGTTAAGATCAGCCCACCAGCCACAAACATTCTCAGATTCATAATTCGTCAACATAACTAATGTGTAATGGCATTTGCATATTGCTAATTAACTAGGAAGGGTGATTGCGCATATGGAGAAAAAGATACATGGCATGCAGAGCCAATTGTGAGACGTATCTTCATGTGTTAATGTATACGAATATGCATAACATGTGGAGAATATTTCATAAGAATAGAACAAAACGGATATTAATTCAACTTTTATTAGATTTATTATCAATCGAATGTACGTAAAGCTACAAATCAGCACTATCGATAATCGTGTGCGCATCCATTCTGTATTGAAGTAGTTAATCATTGATCTAAGTGCGTGAAGCCCAGCAATTTTCCCATCCATTCTGTATACAGCTTCAATTTTCAAATCGGTAAGACTATAAAAAAGCGGCCACGACATGTCCATGAAGCCAAGCAACGACAAACACAGCAGAATGGAATGCAATATTCATAATAGCCATGTTTTAAACATCATCCTCATGTTTCAATCAGTAACAAACCATTTAAAAAAAACAAAAAAAAACTAGTCATCATTGATTAAAAGCCATCATTCAAACCGATCCCTTAGGACACAAAATAAAAAAAGGACCATACTTTCCCAAAATACTCCCAGCAACTCCATGGTGCATGACTTTCAGAATATCCCTCGTTGATCAACGCCTGCATCTGCAAATGGCAAAGGGTGAATAACCACACAAGATGATACTAATCACAGAGGATAGAATACTTTAGACATACAAAAGCATAACAGAGTTCCAAATAACAAGGTAAAATACGATTGAACAAACAGACCATATCCAATAGACAATATTGCAAGCATGATCCTGTAAACAATATGGCAAATGGCATAAGGCTGCTGCACAATTGCACTAGAATGTAAATTCCAAACCATAGAAAGACTGAAGACTTCAAAAGGCGTAACAAATTCCAAGATATTTATGGGTGTACTTGAATGAACAAGCCATATGTGGCAGACATTAATAAACGCATAGCTCTGTGACTGCATGGAAAATGGCAAAATCTGAGAAACTACAACAAAGAAGATGCCAATGCCAAAGCATAAAAAGCCTTTGAACATGCAAAAAGCACGAGAAATTCCCGACAACAGTTATGAGCGAACAGATGTACAACACAATTGAATGAGTAGACTATCTCTGCTAGACGTTAATACATAGCTTATTCTGAAACAATATGACTACGGGTAACAAAGATAACAATAAGCCATAAAGGAATATGCTTTAATGGATTAATGGTATCAACAGAGATGAAAAATATCTAAATATCTAAGTGAAAAGTAACATTTACGATTAAGGAAAATGACATAGGTCTTACATAAATGTAGTTCATAAAAGTTTATTTGCAACTACCTGACTTTCTTTTTAGGTTTTGGCCTGAGAAAAATAACATGAACACCGAATTCGTCATCCGCTCCACAGACTCCATAAACTGCTGCGCATTGATAAGTCCTCACCAGCTTTGAGCGGTCCCTTATGTCTCTGGCATCAAAGGTGATGTAATACTTCCGTCCACTAGCAGGTCCCTGATTCGCCTTCAGAATGTCCACCAGTCTTAACTTTTCTTCCTGCAACACCCCAAAATTAATTTGGCAACAGATCTAATTACTTGTAGTATTATTAATAATAACCACTATTATCAGAACACATAAGATTGAACAACACATCGCAACATCGTCTGCTAACATTAAACAACTACAAAAGGAGACAGAGCGTGAGATGAAAATCAACCTCTTTTCTATTGTGCTCTTTAATGGCTACAGCCACACATTTTCTAACCCATTTGCTTGCCAACGAATTTTTGTCCTCCAAATTAACAGGACGAATGAAGCCGCCGAAATAAGGCACGTTTGGAATGCTCTCAGGATCAACATCAAAACCCTAAATAAGAATAATAATAATTATTATTATTATTAAATAGAAGAAATCGTTGACTGACAATCAACTAATATATTATCAGAGGATGCATAAACATATACATACCTCGCTCTTGATGAGTTGCTTGTTATAGAGGCGAAATTTCCTCCTGAGTTCTTCTTCCTCTTTCCTCTTAGTTTCTTCATCCTCGAAGTAGGAATCGCTGTCGTAGTCGTACATCTCATACATCCATTCGCTCTCGCTGATATCAGAGGAATCGCAACCATCGTCTCCGTCTCCTTCGCCGTCCCCATCTACGTCCTTGATGCTCTTGTCGCTCTCATCAACAACATTCTCTTCCTCAAACTTCTGCCCCTTCCATGCTGATTTTGTACTCCCAAACACGTCAGAGTCAAATCCTTCGACTCCTCCGAAAGGCAACTCCACCGCGAGCGCCGCCATCGCTGAAACAAACCACCGCAAACGAAGCAACTCAAGGAAACCCTAGGCTAATAGACTTGAGAATCAGGGTGTTCCACTGGCTGGCACGCGCCCCACATATTTATTTACCTCTTGGAATGAAATTACGTTTCAATCCTTAAAGAATTAAAAAAGCTTGAAAACAAAAAAGACAGAATAAAGGTCAATTTTGCCTATTCATCTTTTTTAAATCTTGTTCATAACTATAAGTCCTAATTCTAATAGGTATACAGTAATAAAACAACTCGTAATTAACCTTTTTGACATAAAATTCTCAACATTTTGTCCATTTTGGCTCCTCAAAAAGCTAATTGTCTATTAGCTATATAATAAACAAGTTATTAGCCAATTATGTCCGTTTGGGACAATTAATTAAATTAATAATTTGTGTGATTTTCCACTAATTCCCCGCGACAAGATTAACAGCCCTTAAAACCAGTTAAAAAAATAAAATAATATGGTACATTTTTTAGCTTCCTTCTAAATCTTTTCTTCTCTTAGTTTCTTAATTGACATCACATTCACGAAAACAACGGAACATTTATATATATATGTATTGTAATTTTAAGGCAGTTTCATTTGTAAAACACAAAAGATTGTGCATCCAAAGGAAGTATCTAATCCTATAAAATGCAACTTATTTCATTTTAAGTGGAACTGGGTTGATTTTTTTAAGAAAAAATTTTTTTGAAAAAAAAAAATTTACTTTAACATATACTATGTAGATTTATATTTTAAATTTTAAGGTAATAATCATTTAAATTTTAAGTTTTAAGTTTATTTTTTTTCAAATTTTTTAATGAAATTGCATCAAAAGACTAATTGACTGCACTTTTTTAGGCAGAATCCTTGCTCTTTGAAGAATGTGTTGATAGAAAATTATTCGTTTGTACCAGTTAGTCACTTAGCCTCTTTTATATAAAATAAAAATTTGTTCTCACTAATAGGCAATGAGACAATTATCAAGGACTTGTCTGCACATAAATGGGAATATAGGCCTGGATTGCACGGAATGAACAGGCAACTCTATAAGTCGAATTCCCCTAATGCCACTCATAGATGGCAAGAACAACAATTTGCCAGCAGACACGATGATGACTTGGTATAAGGTAACCAAATAACCAAATAATGATCTTTCTTAGAACAACCATAGCAGATGATCATGTTATTTTTATTGACTATGCAACTAATTATGAAACTTGTTTACTTTTGGACTCGTACATAGACCACTTTCAAAGCTCCCCTGGAAAAAGATCTGCTGTGCTGGATTTACAAGGAATGGGTAAAGGATTTGCTTGGGTTAATGGTAACAACATTGGTAGATGTTGGCCCAGCTTCCTCGCCCAAATAGACGGCTGCAGCACTGAGGCATGTGATTACCGTGGAAGCTATGACAGTAAATGTGTAACCAACTGTGGAAAACCAACTCAAATATGGTATGGAAAAAAAAGAAAACCTTTTTTTGTCCCACTGTCAATTTTCCGAGTCTTCCTAACAGAAATTTTTGTTACCATACTTGTGTGGTGTGTTTTTTTTTTTCCCTAGGTGCCATGTTCCACGCTCTTTCCTTAAAGATGACATTGGTCTTGTTTGAAGAGTTTGGAGGCAAACCATCAGCAGTTAATTTCCATACTGTTGCAATGGAAGCAGCCTGCCTAAAAGCTGATGAGAACAATACAGTGGAATTGTCATGCCAAGGGCGACCAATTTCTGAGATCCGTTTTGCTAGTTTCGGTGACCCACAAGGTTCATGCATATCCTATCTGCAAGGCATCAGTCCTTCTAATTTGTTTGAAAAAGGCACATGTGAAGGAGCAAACGATGCATTAGCTATTCTTCAAAAAGTAAGCCTTTCTTCCTCTTTAACTTGTCCTTTCATTTATCTTAATAATTCAATTTTTATATTGTTGTGATACAGATAATTAATGGTTTTGTTTTCTGTTAATCTTAATCTTCCAGGCATGTGTTGGCAAGGAGAAGTGCAGTATCAATGTTTCTTTTTTTTTTTTTTTTTGACACAGCAGTATCAATGTTTCTGAGGACACATTTGGCGCTGCTTCAAGTTGTGGCAATATTGTTATAAGGCTGGCCGTGGTGGCTGCTTGCTAGGTTGCAATTAGCATGGACTTTGCTTTCTGTGTTTTAACTTTGGGTCCTGCCCCATGGCCGCCGAAAAAAGTTATAGAAAACATTTTTAAAATACAATTTATTAGATTTATTATATAACTGTTATGATTATAAGTATGATTAAAAAAATTATTATATTTTTATTATACAATAAATTTAACTGATTACAAATAATTTTTAAGAAGTTAACAATTCTGAAAATTCCTTCAAAAACTTTTCCTCGGCATACAACTTTTCCCTTTAGGTTTTTAGCATTAGGTTCCAGGGTCTTCTTCGGACGTAGGTAGGTTCAAGTGTCTTCCAATCATTACTGTTTGTTTTATTAATTATTAGATTAGTTTTAAGAGTTGGTTTTTTTTGTGCGCGAATTATTGCTTTAAGGTTATGCATCAGGAGTTCTAATAAATTTACAATTACTATTGCCTCTCTTTTGGCATTATTTGTTATCAACCTTCTACTGGCAAAAAAAAATATTGATGAGAATATGAGGACTAAAAAAAATTCCAAAAAAAAAAAATTTGTAACTAAGTCATTATTAACACAATTGATAAACTGACGTGGAATATAAATGCATTTTATGTGATTGAATTTATTTATTGAGTTTTTCTTTTTCTAATTTAAGGCTTGCTTAGGAAAATGAAATAAGTCTAAAGTTAGTTATAAATATAACATGCCAAAAAAAATCCATCAAACCAATAAAGTCTCAAAATCGTTTTTCTTTATATAAAGGTATAAATGTGATTTTTACCCAAAATTTTTAACAGTTTACATTTTATAAAATTTTTTTGTCATAATAATTATAGTTTATTGTCACATTTTTTGTTAAATAAACTGATATAACAATTAACAGAGTACCATATTAGATAATTTATTAATTAAATAGTGATGAAGTAATATTTTAAATTTTAATTAAAAAAATTTTAATTAATCTAAAAACATTAGACAAAAATTTTTAAAAAATATTTTTCCCTTTCTGTCTCCTCCCTCCTCCTTCCTCTCTTTCCCTCTCCTCGCCCCTCTCCCCTTCCGTCGCATTCGACAAGTCGATGGCCATTAAATTCTTGCAATTCAAAGCCAAGCTCGTCAAACTATTGTGCGAGAGATCTATGGACCGCAGGGAATTCCTGCGGGTATTAGATATCAAAGCCAAAGAACAGTTGTCCACTCGAGGACAGAGAGTGGGATCGATGTGGGTCAAAGCATCAACAAGGGAGGAAGGAGGAAAGAGAGAGGAGGGAGGAGAGAGAAAGGAAGGGGAGAGAAAAAGAAGAGAGGGGGAGGAAGAAGGAGAAAGGAAAAAAATAATTTTTGAATATTGTATAAATTTTTAAAAATTAATTAAAATTAAAAATACCACTTCATCACTACTTAACGGTGCAGCCTATTTTCAAATAAAAATAATTAAACTGAAATTTTAAGTAAAATTAACTTTTATATCTTTTATAAAATAAGATAAATTTACTTTCTGATGGACACTTACAATAATATTTTTATAATTAGATTTATGAACTTATTAACAAAACATAACAAATGAAGCTGATTTATATTAGAAATAAATGTCAATACATTTTAATTGTTACATTTTAGATTGCAAATTTTGAATCATCACAAGTTTAAATTAGATTAAGATGGGGGACGGAAATTTCTTTGGAGAAAAGTTTCTGTTTTGTCATGGTGGAATCGGACTCATTGGAGGCTATTAGTTAGCTAGAGAAGAATTTGGGGTCACCTCATCCGTTACATGTCCTATTAGAGCATGTTCGGGTTATCAAGGAACCCCAATGGGAGGTCATATTTCAGCATGTGTTTAAGGAGGGCAATGCCTCTGGTGATTACGTTGTGAAGCTTGGTGTTTCAGCCACAGACGGAGAGATCTTCCCGGAGAGATCATCGACCAGAATGCAGCCATTGCTTGAGTCTGGGTACTGTTCTTTGCCTTTTTTCTGTTTGTTTTACTTTCTTGCATCTATAGCACAAAAAAAAAAAAAGTTTAAATTAGATTGTGTGAAATATAAATTTTTCTTGCGCAAGTTTTGACCTTGAAACTTACATTCCTATGTCACGCCGTCGAAACATTATTCATATTGTCCGAAACCTTAAGGTTTTGGTATTCAAATTATTGACCAATATGTACGAAATTTTGGCCTCGTGCACACAAGAATCACCAGTCTTACGTCAGGACATTTTGTAAGTTTTGAAGTTGCATTTACCGACTACACTCCATGATACGTTTCGATTTTATCAGTCAAATGCTCATTCTGATTACTAACCTTATAACGTTATGCCGAGGTTGATGGCCTCGCTTTGGGTTAAATGTTAATGCAGTGGCTTTTGTTTTGATTACCGTCTTTATAATAAAAAATGTTTAATAAGGAACAAGCAAAACTTTTCAAGTAATAAATTTTGTTAATATGCCAGTAATAATTAAAAATTTTGAATGTAATGATAAATCTTATGAATATGCTTTCACTTTGTCATGCATAATTTAATTGATAACGCACTCCCTCTATTTGGATTGACCTGAGAAAATCAGATGAAAGAAAATTCGAGATCCGAGGCAAAATTTGCTGTTTGGGAAATGTAAGAAATGATCTAGAAAAGGAAAAAAAAAAAAAAAAAAGAAGGAAAAATACAAAGAAATAATACCCATTTTTTTTAAAAAAAATATAAATTTATAATACTTAAAATAACCTCAACCTTATCTCTTTAATTTTAACTCACCATTTAATTATTTATAAAAATATTTTTGTAATTTTATCAATACTCTTTTTTTTCTCACAATTTTCTTACACAATCCAAATATAAATTTTTTTTCTCATTAATTTTTGACAAATATTTTCTCATAACTTTTTTTCTCACGAAAATCTCAAAATCCAAACAATGCATAAAAGATGATTTGGTTGAATTATGGATGCCGAGTTTATGAGACCTACCGTTGCATCAACCGACGAGTATAAGTTAGGGCCACCAATAATACAGTTTAGGGGTGAGATAAACTCTTCCCAATTCAACTGGACCAGAAACTAAATCATTGCATCTAAAATTCTGTTTGTGACTTGACGATGTTCTGCAACGGTCCTCACCTTTACTTCATTATCTAGTAAGGGTAAGACTATATAAATTTTATCATAAAAAAGGAGAGATTATACAACCACATTTATTAAAGCATGTTGTGTGCACATAAATTATCTAAAATTTGACGATTTATTTATATTTTTAAATTTAATATATTTTTTATAATTTAATAATTTAAATTACTTTATGTACACTTTATTTCCGGTTACTTATGCATCCCCAAGTTTTTCTCAGCTAGTAATATTAACTTGTTAACTGAACCTTTTTATCACTGCGAGGTATCGGTACACTTGGTCCTCGTTTGAATCTCCACAAAGTCACACCAATTCGTAGCAGTAGTCCCGCATTTATTGTTTCTCTTAATGTTCCATTCGTCTGCCTTCACCCAGAACAAACACAATGAGTTTTTTAAATTTTATTATGTGAACAAGAGTAGAATGTAAACGGAAACGGATCGTAATTGTACGATAAAATCTTCGCGAATCATAGCGTCAATCAAGTTAAAATCTTTTCTTTAGAGGATAACAGATGGCACTGTAACCATATGGCATCAGAAAGGACGATTAATAAGGATAACAAAGGGGCATGAAGTTATGTGCCTCAAAGGCTTAATGGTGAGAGATCCCTTACAACAGACATGACAGATCTCTAAGCGAAAAGTAACAATTAAATTAAGGCCAATGACATAGGTTTGACTAATACTTTAGACATGCAAAAGCGTAACAGACTTACAAAAAACATGGAAAAATACAAAATTTTTTTGGACCGAAAGAAAAATGTTGAATTTAATTAAGTGAATCGTATATAAATCTAGCACAAAGGCGTTAAAAGACCATGCACATCGTAGGAATAGAAGATGGCAACGATGACCTACAACAATATGATCCCCATAACCATTAATTAACGAGACATGACACTCTTTTTAACAAAATTATCGTAAGATAGTACCTAACAGGCTGAAACTAAATTTGAATAAAACTGAAATTTTAACTCAGTCGAGAGTCACTCGACGAAGCTGTACAAGACAGCAAACACCGCACTTCAGCATACCTATACCAAAAATCGCCCAAATACGCATAGCAACAATTTTCAAATAAACTAAGCTATTAATACAGATATTTTCGTAACTAGCACAGATCACCCACAAAATAAACCAACAAAGACTATTTCCTTCCGATTCAGCACTAGCGGCGGCGACGATGGCAGAGGACGGCGCCGGCGCCGGCGATGTCATGGCCGGAGCTGGCAGACAAGTGAACGGCGGGGGCAGATCAGTGAATGGTGGCGGCAGAAACACTGCCAGAGAGGGCGGCAGAGATGGTAGAGGTAGCAGCTGGGGAGGCGGCGCCGGTGACTCTGGTTTCTTCAGCAGCAGCTTCGTCGCCGATGATCTTGCCGACAACCGGCACAGCGGCGTTGGCATTAGAGACTGTGTCGAGCAAGGAGGCACCGGGGGCCAGTACTGCGGCTCCGGTGCCCTTAACAGCGGCGGCGTCGCCGTTGGCGGCGGACAGACTGATTGAGTAGGCGAAAATGAAGGCTGGCCACTGGAGATCCTAGATCGGGAGTTGGGAAAGACTTGGGTGACGTTATTGAGGCTAAATCTAGCCATAACCAAGCCAAAACACCCCATTAAAGTGGTAGTGGGGGAAGAGCACAGAGGAATAGAAGTGGGCTGGAGGGAGGAGAAAGAGAATGTCAGAAGAGGGAGTAGGAGGGAAGAGAAGGCTATGGAGGCTTCAAGGGCTGGCCGGCAGTGGTGGGTGGCCACTGCCACCGGCCAGGAGGTGGGGCAACTCTGAGAGAGGGCAGAGAGTGTTGTAGAGAGAGAAGGTGCTAGAGAGTCTTGAATCGCATAGGAACTGAATAGATAACATGGCAAAATACAATTGAACAAACGGACTGTATCTGATAGATATCATTACAAGAAGCATGATACTGTAAACAATATGAAAAATGGCAAAAGGCTGCTGCACAATCGAACTAGGATGTAAATTCCAAAGCATAGAAAAACTGAAGACATGCAAAAGGCAAGACAAATTCCAAATATTTATGACTGCACTTGAATGAACAAACCATATATGATAGACATTACAAAATACATAGTCCAGTGACTGCATGGAACATGGCAAAAGCTGAATAACTACCACAAAGAAGAAGATGCTAATCCCAAAGCATAAAAAGCCTTTGAACATGCAAAAACCAGGAGAAATTCCAAATAATAGTTATGAGTGAACAAATGTCCAACACAATTGAATGAACAGACTATATCTGGTAGGTGTTAATACACAGTAATATTCTGTAACCATGACTACCGGGAATAAGGATAACAATGAGGCATACAGGTATATACTAAAAGGATTAATGGTATCAACAGAGATGGCCACATATCTAAATATCTAAGAGAAAAGTAACATTTACATAAAGCAAATGACACAGGTCTTTACATAAACGAAGTTCATAATAGTTGATTAGCAACTACCTGACTTTCTTTTCAGGTTTTGGCCTGAGAAAATTAACGTAAAAGCCGCATTTGTCATCCGGTCCACGGACTCCATAAATTGCTTCGCATTGATAAGTTCTCACCTGCTTTGAGCGGTCCTTTATGTCTCTGGCATCAAAGGTGATGAAATAGATACGTCCACTGGCAGGTCCCGCATTCGCCTTCAGAATGCCCACCAGTTTTAACTTTTCTTCCTGAAACATCCCCAAAATTAATTTATGTGTAGCAGATCTAATTGCTTATTGTATTAATAATAATAACAACAATCATTTATAATAATAAATATTATCAGAACACATAAGATTGAACAACACACCACAAAAAAGGTATTTCATCTCCTGCTAACATTAAACAACGACAAAAGGAGAGAAAGTGTGAGATGAAAATCAACCTCTTTTTTATTGTGCTCTTTAATGGCTACGGCCACACATTTTCTAACCCATTTGCTGTCCAACGAATTTTTGTTCTCCAAATTAACAGGACGAATGAAGCCGCCGAAATAAGGCACGTTTGGAATGATCTCAGGATCAACATCAAAACCCTAAATAAGAATAAGAATAACAATAATTAAAAAATAGAGGATAATCGTTAACGAACTATCAACTAATACATCAGAGGATACATAAACATAAACGTACCCCGCTCTTGATGAGTTGCTTGTTATAGAGGCGAAATTTCCTCCTGAGTTCTTCCTCTCTCCTCTTAGTTTCTTCATCCTCGATGTATGAATCGCTGTCGTTATCGTACATCTCATACAACCATTCGCTCTCGCTGATATCAGAGGAATCGTCACCGTCGTCTCCGTCAACATTCTCTTCTTCAATCTTCTGCTCCTTACCTGCTGATTTTGATCCCCCAACCACGTCAGAGTCAAATCCGTCGGCTCCTCCGACAGGCAACTCCACCCCAAGCGCCGCCATCGCTAAAATCAACCACCGCAGACAAAACAACTCAAGGAAACCCTAGGCCAATAGAATTGAGAATCCGTGCGTTCCAGTGACTAGCACGCACCCGGCACCGCCATATATATTTATCACATGGGCTGAAATTACGTTTCAATCCTTAAAAAATAAAAATTCTTGGAAACAAAAAAGGGCATAAAAGTCAATTTAATCAATAGGTGTGTGTTTTTTTTTTTTTTTTTTAGTCCAAAGCCAACTAGGTGTTTATGTCCACAACCTTTTTTCTTTTTTTTTTTTTAATTAATCAGTCATAAACGTCAGTTCATCTGTAATCTGACGGGACATGTCACGTAATTAATTTTTAAATAAATTATTTTTTTACGTTTTTTAAAATTTTGAGTAATTTTTAAAAAAATTAAGAAATGATGTTGGTGTGACAAACTAATTTGTTTAAAAATTAATGATATGACAATTATCATTATACCACGTTACCATATTTAATGGTATTATTGATAAATAAATTAAATTTTACAAATAAATTGAATTAATTTAATAAAACTGATGTTTGAGAATGATTTAAAAAAAAATATTTTGAACAAAGTTTATGAAAAATTTATGTCAAAAAAATATGCAAAGGTTAACATAATATAAAATTACTTTTCACTCCCGAGTCCCATCCATCTTTCCCTCTTTTTTTTCGCACAATCCAACCATCTTTACTCAGTAAGGAAAGAAGTAAAACACATAATATAATATTAAACAATTATATTAAATATGTAGTTTTTTTTTTTTGAACGGATATTAAATAAGTAGTTAAAATTTTCCTTTCACCTACCTTTCGTTCCAACGCTGCTGTGCAGACAATTTTAAGCATGGTACTCTGAAAAAAAATAATAATAAATAAATATATATATATATATATGGTACAAAAGAGTTGCAACGCCGAATGTTGGATTAGTCTCAATGTCTTTTAATACAATGAGGCTTCGTCGACCAGTGCTTTTAGTGCGATTACTTGGAACTCTATTAAGATTTTTTTTAATTCAAATTTTAATGATTTTATTTTCTCTTCTAAACTTTTGACTTACATTGTAAGAAAAAAAATCTCCAAGCAACAATAAATTTCCAAAAAAAACGTATAATTATGTTTCAATATCTTCAAAAATATTCTTTCAATACGTTTAGCCTTTGTATTCGTCCAGTGCTTTTAGCGCGATTACTGGGAGCTCTATTAGGAATATTTTTTAATTTTGTATTTAAATTTTAATGATTTTACTTTCTATTCATAACTTTTTGGCTTACATTCTAAAAAAAAACTCAAAGCAATAACAAATTCCCAACAGACCATAATTGTGTCTCAATATCTTTGAAAATACCGTTTGGATTGAATTTTCATATATCGATGATCAAAAGTAAAATTAGTTTCATATTACACTAGTACATTAAACAACTATAAAAGAGTTGACATGTTTAGTGAAATATGCAGAAAGTACGCAGTCTATTCAATGACTTTCAATAATTTGTTTATTTATTTATTTTAAATTCAATGCATCTTTAACGATCTAAAAATTTATATTATAGAGTGTGTTCTTATGCGTTGTCAAAAAAAAATTTTTGCCTATCAAAATTATACAATATAAGTCCTGATTTTAATAAGCATCCATTGATAAAACAACTCATAATTAACCTTGATGACATAAAATTCTCAACATTTTGTCAACTTTGGCTCCTCAAAAAGCTAATTGTGCTATCAGTTGTATAATAAATAAGTTATTAGCCAATTATGTCCCGTTGGGACAATTAATTAAATTAATAATTTCTGTGATTTTCCACTAGTTCCCCGTGACAAGATTAACAGCCTTTAAAACCAATTAAAAAAAAATAATTTGGTACATTTTGTAGCTTCCTTCTAAATCTTTTCTTCTCTTACTTTCTTAATTGACACCAACATTCAGGAAAACAACGGAACATTATTATTCTTATTATTTGTTTTTGTAATTTTAAGGCAATTCCTTTTGTAAAATGTGTTGATAGAAAATTATTGGCTTGTACTAGTTAGCCTTTCTTGTATAAAATAAATAAACATGTAACTGATTAACCTAATTGATTCCAACTAAAGTTAGGGTCTGTTTGGATTACCTGTTGAATGTTACTTGTTACTTATTATTGTCACTGATTACTGATTCTTATTTCCTGTTATTGATTGTCGATAAAATTAATAAAATATTTGGTTAATTTTATACTTGCTGTTACTGTTGAATAATGAGATGTCTAATTTAGACATTTAATTTATGTAGATATATCATATTAAAAGTTTTATTTTTATATTTTATATTTTTAAAATAATATTGAGAATTTTTTTACTTAATTTTTAACTTTTTTAAAAAAATATTAATTTTTACTAGATGATAAAAATTATAATATTTGAGATTTTTTTTATAAGTATCAATATTCAAGAAAATTAAATTGAACCAAAAAAAATATTTAAGAATAGTTGAAAAAAGAAAATATTGAATTTATATAAATATTAATGAAATAGATTAACATATTTCATGTAACAAGTAAAAAATAATAATAAAATTAAATAAATATTTTTAAGGGTAATTTAGTCCATATAAATTATTATTAATATTAAAAAATAAAAAATAATTCAAAAAGTAGCAAAAAAATAGTCTAAAACTGTTTTTGAATCAGTTGCTATTAGGAAGTGGTATAAAAAAATAAGTAGAATTAAACAGTATCACCAAAAAATTTATCAAACACTTATCTTCTTACTTTTGAAAAATGAAACACAAATACACCCCTCCAAAAATTAATCTAAACACTCCCTTAGTCGGTAAATATAACATGCCAAAAAATGTCCATCAAACTCATAAAGTCTCAAATTTTTTTTCTTTTATAAAATAAGAGAAATTAACTTTCTCTTAGACATTTACAATTAGATTTTTAGATTTATAAACTTATTAGCTTAACAAATGAGGGTAATTTATATGTCAATACGTTTGCTGATTTTGATACGTTTTAATTGTCACATTTAAAGGATTTTGAATCATCACAAGTTTAAATTAGATTAAGACGGGGGATGGAAATTGCTTGGGAGAAAGGTTTCCGCTCTGTCATGGTGGAATCAGACTCCTTGGAGGCTATTCGTTTGCTGGAGAAGGATTTGGGGTCACCTCATCCGTTGCATGTCCTATTTGGGGGATGTTCGGGTTATGAAGGAACGCCAATGGGAGGTCATATTTCAGCATGCGTTTAGGGAGGGCAATGCAGCTGTTGCTTACCTTGCGAAGCTTGGTGTTTCAGCCACGGATGGGGAGATCTTCCTGGAGAGACCGCTGACCAGAATGCAGCCTTTACTTGATGCTGGTCTGTTTGGTGTGGTTCACTCAAGACTCTGATTGAGTCTGAGTTCTTTTTTTTTTTTTTTTGCCCTTCTTCTATTTGTTTTACTTTCTTGAATCTGTAGCACCCAAAAAAAAAAGTTTAAATTAGATTATGTGAAATATAAATTTTTCTTATGCAAGTTTTGACTTTGAAACTAACATTCTTGTGTCATGCCCTCGAAATATTATTTATATTGTCCGAAACCTGAAGGTTTTGGTGTTCAAATTATTGACCAATATGTACGAAAATTTGGCCACGTGCATACAAGAATAATCAGTCTTACGTTAGGACCCTTTGTAAGTTTTGAAGTTGTATTTAGCAACTGCAATCGATGGTACGTTTTATCAGTCAAATGCTTGCTCTGATTACTAACCTTATACCATTATGCCGAGGTTGAAGGCCCCGCTTTGGGCTAAATGTTAATGCAGTGGCTTTTGTTTTGATTACCGTCCTTATAATAAAAAATGTTTAATAATAAACGAGTAAACCTTTTCAAGTAATAAAACTTGTTGATATAGGGGTTGACAATTGAAGTTATCGTGCGCATGTCTCAGTTAATGTGCGCCAAGAGTTTTTGGTCCTCTTCTGTCGCTCGGTGTTTTGCCGAAACGTCGCTGCTCCTAATGCGCTTTATTCCCCTTGTAGGATTTGTTTCTTTTTTCTTTTGTCTAATTAGGTTTCGGCTAGTGGTTGTGTTTGCTGTGAATTGTGTGGATAGGGGATCTTTGTTTGGAAGCTCTCTGTGTTTGGTGCCTGAGGAGTTCATTGGTCTCCCGGAAGGCTCCCCTGCCCCCCCCTCCCCATCTTTGATGGGTGTGGTGTTGGGGGAGTGGTGCGTTTTTGTTCCGAAAGTGGCTTTGCATAGATCGTTGGAGTTCCGTAGAGGTCAGTTGTGCTATGACAGGTTACCGTCTTTTATCTGCTCCTCCTCAGTCGAGTCCCTCTCTCTTCTACCCGGAATAGTTGTTTCAGTGCTCTCTCTTTTGTGCTTCAGTGTGGTTGGTGTTTTCCTGGCTTATTGTTAAAGCTGCTATCGCCGACAACCTTATGGGGCTTGCCAATTTCCTCAGTCAACAGTGTTGAGCACACGGTAGAGGTTGGAGACTTGTTGGTCTCTGGTGCTATGGTCTGTGGGCGTTGAGCCTACTGGTGCCTTTGTACGAGTCTTTTTCTTCCTAGGACTATAGGCCCTAGCTTGGGCTTTATTGGAGACCACACGTTTGTTGTTAAGAGTAGAGTTGAGTTTGTGTTTTGGTGGGCTTTGTACAGTATCTTAGGACAACTTAGTTTATACTGTAATGTTATTGTAGATTTTTTTTGGGAGCTCTTTTTGCATAAGTTTGGACTTTATACCTTGAAATGCAGTTTATCTATTTAGATAAAAAAAAATTGTTAATATGCCAATAATAATTAAAAATTTTGAATGTAATTAGAAATCTCATGAATATACTCACTTTGTTATGATTTAATTAAAACCACACTCTAAAGGATGATTTAGTTGAATTATGGATGTAGAGTCTATGAGACCTATCATTGCATCAACCACTAAGTATAGCTTAGGGCATTTAAATTTAAAATTTAGTGGAGAGATAAATTCTTCCTAATTCAACTGGACCAAAAACAAAAATCATCGCAACAAACGTCTCCGTCTCCTTCGCCGTCCCTGCCTCTGCCCTTGATGCTCTTGTCGCTCTCATCAACGACATTCTCTTCTTCAAATTTCTGCCCCTTCCATGCTGATTTTGATCTCCCAAACACGTCAGACTCAAATCCTTCGATTCCTCCGAAAGGCAACTCCATAGCGAGTGCCGCCACCGCTGAAACAAACCACCGCAGACGAAACAACTCAAGAAAACCTTATGCTAATGGAATTGAGAATCAGTGTGTTTCACCGGCACGCACGCGCCACCGCATATATATACCTCTTGGACTGAAATTACGTTTCAATCCTTAAAGAATAAAAGATTCCTGAAAACAGGAAAAAAAAAAAAACAAAGGCATAAAGGCTAATTTTGTCAATTAAGTGTAAACTTATTTTAAATCATGTCCATAACCTTTTTATTTAATCGGTCATAAGCGTCAACTCCATTAAATTAATTCAGTTCATCTGTTAATGAAACCGTCAGATGTGTTGACGAGACGTAACCACGCATGCTATGCCATTAATTTTTAGACAAATCAGCTTGCCAAATCATTTTTTTGAGTAATTTTCAAAAAAATAAAAATATATTAATGTAATAAACTCACTTATCTAAAAATTGATGATGTGTCATGTGTTATTATATCACGTCAATACATTCAACAATTTTATTGACAAAATTATCAAATTAATTTAACAAAATTAAACATTTGAAATCGATTTTATAAAAAAAAAAGTTATGAACAGAGTTTACATGATGAGAAAATTTAGCTAGTGAAATTGATATTTATGTAAAAAAAAAAAAAATACAAAGGATAACGTAATATAAAATTACTTTTTACTCCAGAGTCCCATCCGTCCTTCTCTAGGAAGGAAAGAAGTAAAACGCGTAATATAAAATTAAATAAGTACTCAAAATTACCCTTTCACCGACTTTTCATTGCAACGCTGCTGTGTAGACAATTTTAAAGATGGTACAAAAGAGTAGCCACGCTGAATGTTTGATTAGGTCTCAATAGTCTTTCGATCCAATGTACCCAAAAAAAAAAAAAATAGTCTTTCGATACAATTAGGCTCAAGGTTGTCAGAATCAGACCGATTATCGAACCGAAAACATTAGCGGGTTAAGATTCAACCGATTCAACCGGTCGAATCGATATTTGAATCGGTATTTATTAATATATATATTTATAAAAATAATTTAAAAAAATAATACTTTTACATTATTATTAAATATTACTTTTTTAATTTTTAAGGATTAAATTAAAAATTTTGATAAATTTAAAACTAAATTGAAAGTTTTGATAAATTTAAGACTAAATTAAAAATTTTAATTAAATTTAAAACTCAAATTATAATTTAAATAAATATTGGGATCAAATTATAATTTATAAAACTTTTATACCCAGTTTGAACCGGTTGAACCGGGTCCAATTTTGACCGGTTTTTGACCGGTTCAAACCGATTTTGACCGATCCGAATTAAGGGGTAACTGTAGCTATAAACCGGCCCTGACCTTTGGCTGGTCACCGGTTGAACAGGTCGGACCGACCGGTCCGAGTCAATTTTAACATCATTGATTAGGCTTCGTCATCCAACAATAACAAATTCCCGAAAAAACCCATAATTATGTCTCAATAATATCTTTGAAAATACCCTTTTGGACTGAATTTTCATACATCCATGACCGAAAGTAAAATTAGTTTTATATCACACTAAACATTAAACACTTATCAAATAGTTTGATTACGTAAGTACATTTAATGAGACATATAATAAATATTTAGTCTATTTAAGAATATAAAATAATTTTTTTATTTTTTAAAATTTAATATATCTTTAACAATCTAAAATTTTATATTATCCCACACATTCTTATGCATTGTCTTATCAAAATTATACAATATAACTCCTACTTTGAATAGGCATACAGTGATAAAACAACTCATAATTAACCTTGTTGACATAAAATTCTCACCATTTTGTCAATTTTTGCTCCTCAAAAGGTTAATTGCGCTATCAGCCTTTTTTTTTTTTTATTGGTGCAATTGAAGTAAAGGGAAAGGAAAGAAAATTAAAACAAATTATCTTCTAAGAAAAAAAAGCACCATGGCTATCATTATCCAGCAGAACCCTCAACTTCCGCGGCAGACAATCGAGCAATATTTTACCAAGGTAACAAGAAGTCCTACTTTTTGTTAAGAAATCAGTAAGGTAGGCTAACAATATTTCACTAATGTGACAAAAAGCTCTATTTTTTTTGCTAAAAATTTAACACAGAAATTATTTTCACGTAAAATATAATTTATATTCACCAACTAATCTCTACCTTATAAAGAACAGATATCTATAAGTAATTCAAACAAAAGATATAATAATTTTTTTTAATTAAAGAGTAAATATAATATCTTAAAAGAATCTATCTCAATAATTATATTATAATGTCCCCTTTCCCAACAAATTTTTAGACCGCATCTAACGTCCATTGGTTCAACAACCATATTGATAGTACATTCTGCTGAATCTATAAAACCCCTATGCCAAATGTCATTAGAATCTCTCAAAAAGGCCGCCAAAGCCAACCTTCTCTAGGTTATCTCCGTCCATATAAAACTTAATACAGTCTGTGGGAGTGGTTCCCAGGGCACAAGCCTGGCAGGTGGGATAAAATCAGAACCAAGCGGATTGAAACTGGCAGATACATCTAGGCAAAGATACAAAGTCTGTCAGCGGTGGTAATAAGGACTTCTCCCTAGCCCTTGAAAATTTTCTTCATTACGTGTCAGTCATAATATCCAACAGCCACAAACAAATAAAACTCCCTGATTTTGCAATCAGCTATAAAATAAATAAGTTATTAGCCAATTATGTCCCGTTGGTACAATTGATTAAATTAATAATTTATCTGATTTTCCACTAATTCCCCGTGACTAGATTAACAGCCCTTAAAATCAATAAAAAAATAAAATAATATGGTACATTTTTTATCTTCCTTCTAAATCTTTTATTATTTTACTTTCTTAATTGACAACTCATTCACGAAAACAACAGAACATTAATTTTTTTTTTGTAATTTTAAGGCAATTTCATTTGTAAAATGTGTTGATAGAAAAAACTATTCGCTTTTACCAGTTAGCCTTCTCTTATACAAAATAAACGAGTACTCATTAACCTCAATTGATTCCGACTAAAGTTAGTCAGTAGATATAACTAAGCTTGCTAAAAAACCCATCAAACTCATGAAGTCTCAAAACTTCTTTTCTTTTTATAAAATAAGAGAAATTTACTTTCTCTTAGACATTTACATAAACATTTTTTTAATTAGATTGATAAACTTATTAACAAAACTTAATATATGAAGCTAATTTATATAAGAAATAAATGTCAATATGTTTCCATTGTTACATTTTAAATTGAAAATTTTGAATAATCACAAATTTAAATTAGATTAAGACAGGGGATGGAATTGCATTGGAGAAAGGTTTCCATTCTGTCATAGTAGAATCAGACTCTTTGAAGGCCATTCGTTTGTTGGAGAAGAATTTGGGGTCAACTCATCCGTTGCAATTCCTATGGGGATATTCGAGTTATGAAGAAATGCCAATAAGAGGTCATATTTTAGCATGTGTTTAGGGAGGGCAATGCAGCTGCTGATTACCTTGCGAAGCTTGGTGTTTTAGCCATGGACGGAGAGATCTTCCTGGAGAGACTGCTAACCAGAACGACCAGAACGCAGCCATTGCTTGATGCTGATTGCTTTGGTGTGGTTCACCCCAGCCTCTGATTGAGTCTGGGTGTGTTCTGTTCTTTGTCCTTTTTTATTTTTTCTAAAACTTACATTCTTGTGTCATGCTGTCGAAATATTATTCATACTGTTCGAAACCTCAAGGTTTTGGTATTCAAATTATTTACCAATATGTACGAAAATTTGGCCTCGTGCATACAAGAATCATCAGTCTTACGTTAGCACCTTTTTGTAAGTTTTGAAGTTGCATTTACCAACCACAATCCATGTTACGTTTCGATTATATAGGTCAAATGCTTGTTCTGATTACCAACCTTATACCGTTATCCCGAGGTTGAAGGGCCCGCTTTGGGTTAAACGTTAAAGCAGGGGCTTTTGTTTTGATTACCGTATTTATAATAAAAAATATTTAATAATAAACAAGTAAAAATTTTCAAGTAATAAATATGCTAGTAATTATTAAAAAATTTTAATGTAACGATAAATCTCATGAATGTGCTCTAACTTTGTCATGATTTAATTGATAACACACTATAAAGAATGATTTAGTTGAATTATGGATGTCGAGTGTATGAGGCCTACCGTTGCATCAACCACTAAGAAAAAATTAGGGCCACCAAAATTAAAATTTAGGGGTGAGATAAATTCTTCCCAATTCAACTAGACCAAAAACAAACATTTATTGCATCTAAAATTTTGTCGTGACTCGCCGATGTTTTGCAACGGTCCTTACCTTTCATTCACCATCTAGTAGGAGTAAGACTACCACGTGAACCTTATCCCACCAAAAAAAAAAAAAAAAAAAGAGATCACATAAATACATTTGTTGGAGCATGTAGTACGCACAAAACTTATCAAACAATATCTAACAATTTGATCTTTTTTTTTTTAATTCAATACATCTTTCATCATTAAATGATTCAAATCACTGCGTAAATACTTTATTCTCACTAACTTATGCATTCCCTCATTAAATGATTCAAATCACTGCATAAACACTTTATTCTCACTAACTTATACATTCCCTAATATTTAACGATTTTATCTATTTTTTTTTTAATTCAATACATCTTTCATTATTAAACAATTCAAATTACTGCGTAAACACTTTATTCTCACTAACATATGCATTCCCTAACTTTTCCCATCTGGTAAATATTAACTTGTTAACTAGTCCTTTGGCGCTGTGGGGCATCGGTACATTGTTCCTTATTTAAATCTTCAAAACAGTCACACCACTTCGCGGAGGTAATCCCGGCATTTATTTTTTCTCTTTATTTTCGTTTCTTCAGCTTTCACGCAGAACAAACACAATTTGAGTTTTTTAAATTTTATTATGTGAACAGGAGTAGAATGTGTACGCAACACGATAAAATCTTGGCGAATCATGGTGTCAATAAAGTCAAAATCAATTCTCTAGACGACGGTTAATAAGGAGAACAAAACGGCATAAAGTAACAATTACATTAAGGCAAATGACATGACGGATATCTAAGAGAAAAGTAACAATTACATTAAGGCAAATGATATAGATCTTACATAAATGAAGTTCATAAAAGTTGATTAATATTTTAGACACGCAAAAGTAAAACAGATTTCCAAATAACATGGAAAAAATACAATTAACAAACGGACCGTGTCTGATAGACATCATTACGAGCAACATAGAAAGATAGACATCATTACAACAAGATCCTGTAAACAACATGAAAAATGGCAAAAGGCTGCTGCACAATCGCACCAGGATGTCAATTCCAAAGCATAGAAAGATTGAAGACGTCCAAAAGGCATGACAAATTCCAAAATATTGATGAGTGCACTAGAATTAACAAACCATATATGATAGACATTACAAAATACACAGTCCAGTGACTGCATGGAACGTGGCAAAAGCTGAATAACTACCATAAAGAAAATGCTAATCCCAAAGCATAAAAAGCCTTTGAACATGCTAAACGCAGGAAAAATTCCAAACAATAGTTATGAGTGAACAAATGTCCAACACAATTGAATGAACAGACTATATCTGGTAGGTGTTAATACATAGTAACATTCTGTAACCACGGATACTAAGGATAACAATGGGCATAAAGGAATGTGCTCAATGGATTAATAGTATCAACAGAGATGACAAATATCTAAATATCTAAGAGAAAAGTAACTGTTACGTTAAGGCAAATGACATAGGTCTTTACCTAAATGAAGTTCATAAAAGTTGATTAGAAACTACGTGACTTAATTTCTTTTCAGGTTTTGGCCTGAGTAAAACAACGTGAACGCCGAATTCGTCGTCCGGTCCACAGACTCCATACACTGCTGCGCATTGATAAGTCCTCACCAACTTTGAGCGGTCCCTTATGTCTCTCGCATCAAAGGTGATGTAATACTTACATCCACTCGCAGGTCCAACATTCGCCTTCAGAATGTCCACCAGTTTCAACTTTTCTTCCTGAAACATCCCAAAATTAATTTATGGGTAGAAGATCCAAATGCTTATTTTATTAATAATGATGATCATGTATAATGATAAATATTATCAGAACATATGAGATTGAACAACGCATGGCAAAAAACTAATGCCATAATCTGCTAAAATTAAACAACAACAAAAGGAGAGAGAGCGTGAGATGAAAATCGACCTTTTTTTTATTGTGCTCTTTGATGGCTACGGCCACACATTTTCTAACCCATTTGCTGTCCAACGAATTTTTGTTCTCCAAATTAACAGGACGAATGAAGCCGCCGAAATAAGGCACGTTTGGAATGCTCTCAGGATCAACATCAAAACCCTAAATAAGAATAATAATTGAAAAAATAAAAGATATCGTTAACTAATTATCAACTAATATATTATCAGAGGACACATAAACATTATAACATATATTTACCTCGCTCTTGATGAGTTGCTTGTTATAGACGGCGAAATTTCCTCCTGAGTTCTTCTTCCTCTTTCCTCTTAGTTTCTTCATCCTCGAAGTATGAATCGCTGTCGTAGTCGTACATCTCATACATCCATTCGCTTTCGCTGATATCAGAGGAATCGCAGCCGTCGTCTCCGTCTCCGTCCTTGATGCTCTTCTCGCTCTCATCAACGACATTCTCTTCTTCAATCTTCTGCTCTTTCCATGCTGATTTTGATCCCCCAACCGCGTCAGAGTCAAATCCTCCGAAAGGCAAATCGACCGCGAACGTCGCCATCGCTGAAACAGACCACCGCCGTCACGAAACAACTCAAGGAAACCCTAGGCTGATGGAATTGAGAATCCGCGCGTTCCACTGGCTCGCACTCACCACCGCATATATTTACCTCTTCGACTGAAATTACGTTTCAATCCTTAAAGAATAAAGAATGCTTGAAAAAAAAAATGCTTAAAGTTCAGTTTTACTTACTAGGTTTTAGTCTTTTCATAATTTATCCACAACTTTTCTTTTTGAATCAGTTCTTAAGTTAACTTGGTTTATTTGCCAATGACATTGTTAAATTTGCTGACGATACCTAACCGTGCATGCCACGTCATCAATTTTTAGACAATTCAGCTTGCCACTTCAGTATTTTTTGAAAAAATTAGGAGATTTTACTATTTTGTTTAGTTTTTTTTTTATCTATTAATTTTTTTTATTAAACTGACTTTAAAGAATAAAATTTTTAATTTTATTTAAAAAATTACTCAAAATTTTAAAAAATAGACTAACTTGCAGAGTTGATTTGTCTAAACATTGATGACATGATATGAACTCTTACGTCATGTCAGGTGTTAGCACTTTTAACAGCGTCATTGACAAATATATTAAATTAAGAGTTAATGTGTGAGACTGATTTAAAATAAAAAAAAATTTATGGATAAAGTTTGAAAAATAAGGAAATTTAATTAGTGTTAGTATTTTTTGAAAATTTTTTGAGATTTTACTTTTTTGTTTAGTTTCTTTTGTCTGTTAATTTTTTTTATTAACCTAACTTTAAAGAATAAAATTTTTAATTTTGTTTAGAAATTACTCAAAATTTTTAAAAATAGACTGACTTGGCGAGTTAATTTCTCTAAAAATTGATGACATGGCATGAACTTTTACGTCACGTTAGGCATCAGCACGTTTAACAGCGTCATTAACAAATCGATTGAATTAATCTAACAGAGTTAATGTTTGAGACTGATTTAAAATAAAAAAAACTTTATGGATAAAGTTTGAAAAATACAAAAATTTAATTAGTGTCAGTATTTTTTAAAATTTTTTTGAGATTTTACTGTTTTGTTTATTTTTTTATCTATTAATTTTTTTATTAAACTGAGTTTAAAGAATAAAATTTTAATTTTGTTTAAAAAATTACTCAAAATTTTAAAAAATGGACTAACTTGATAAGTTGATTTGTCTAAAAATTAATAACGTGACATAAACTTTTACATCACGTCAGGCGTCAGTACATTTTACAGTGTCATTGGCAAATGGATTGAATTAATTTAACAGAGTCCATGTTTGAGATTAATTTAAAATAAAAAAACTTTATGGATAAAGTTTGAGAAATATGAAAATTTAATTGGTGAAATTATTATTTATGCCGAAAAAAAAAGTACAAAGGATAAAATAATATAAAATTACTTTTCACTCCCGAGTCCGAACGATGTTTCCTCAGGAAGGAAAAAAGTAAAACATAGTATAGAATTACATTAGTCAAAATAACCCTTTCACTACTTTTCATTGAAACTCTACTGTGTAGACAACTTTAAAGATGGTACAAAAGAGCAGCCACGCCGAATGTTTGATTAGGTTTCAATGTCTTTCAATACAATTAGGCTTCGCAGTCCAGTGATTTTACCGCGATTACTTGGAACTCTATTAAGTTTTTTTGTTTTGTTTTAATGATCTTGTATTTAAATTTTAATGATTTTGCTTTCTCTTAGTAACCTTTCGACTTACATCGTAAAAGAAATAATAGCAGTAAATAAAAGGTCTCAGAGCAATAACAAATTCCCAAAGAAACCTATGATTATGTCTCAATATCTTCCAAAAAACCATTTTCGACCGAATTTTCATATATAGATGATCAAAAATAAAATTAGTTTTATATTAAACACTTGTCTAAGAGTTTGATTATATAAGCACGTTTAATGAGACCTACGAGAGATAGCAATCTATTTAATAATATTCAACAATTTTTCTCTTTGTTTTTTTGTAAATTCAATATATTTTTTACAAATTAAAAATTTAGATCATTGTGTGTTTTTTTTATGCATTCTCAAAAAGTTTTACTGCTCGTCAAAATTACAGAGATATAAGTTGCAATTTTAATAGGTAAATAGTGATAAAACAACTCATAATTAACCTTGTCGACATAAAATTCTCAACATTTTGCCAATTTTGGCTCCTCAAAAGGTTAACTGTGCTATCAGCTGCCAATTAAGTCCCGTTGGGACAATTAAATTAATAATTTATGTGATTTTCCACTAATTCCCGTGACAACATTAACAGCCCTTAAAACCAATTTTAAAAAATAAAATAATACGGTACATTTATTAGCTTCCTTCTAAATCTCTTCTCTTACTTTCTTAATTGACACGGCATTGACGAAAACAATCGAACATTAATTTTTTCGTAATTTTAATGCAATTTCATTCGTAAAATGTGTTGATAGAAAATTATTCCCTTGTACCAGTTAGCCACTCTTATATAACAAAAAAAAGAAAAAATATGTACTCATTAACCTCAATTGATTCCGATTAAAGTTAGTCAGTCAACATAACTAAGCATGCCAAAAAATGTCCATCAAACTCGTACCAAAGTCTCAAAAATTTTTTTTCTTTTTATAAGATTAGAGAAATTTACTCTCTCTTAGACATTTATAAAAATAACTTTGTAATTAGATTTATAAACATACATTAACAACACTTAACAGATGAAGCTAATTTATATTAGAAATAAATATTAACATGTTTTAATTGTTACAATTTGGCCTTGTGCATGCAAAATCATCTGCCACTTACGTAAGGAACTTTCGTAAGTTTTGAAGTTGCATTTGCCAACTACACTCCATGATACGTTTCGATTATATCAGTCAAGTGCTTGCTCTGATTACAAACCTTATACCGTTTTGCTGAGGTTGAAGGCCCCGCGGTTTTTTGTTTTGATTACCATCTTTAGAATAGAAAAAAGTTAAATAATAAACAAGTAGAACTTTTCAAGTAATAAATTCTGTTAATATGCCAGTAATGATTAAAAATTTTAATGCAATGATAGATCACTCACGATTTAACTGATAACACACTTTAGTCGTATTGGGCGACTAAAGGGCGATTTAGTTGAATGACGCCTATGATACCTATCATTCCATCAACCACTAAGTATAACTTTGGACCGCCAAAATTAAAATTTAGGGATGAGATCACTTCTTCCCAGTTAAATTAGACCAAAGAACAAAAATCATTGCTAAAATTTTGCCGTGACTTGCCAATGTTTTACAACCGTCCTCACTTTAATTCATCATTAGGTAAAACTAAGACTATGTATGTAAATACATTTATTAAAATACGTAATATGTATATAAATAATTTATCTATTTTTTTTTATCGAATTCAATACATCTTTTATACTCTAATGGTTCAGATCTTATATAACTACCACGTTCCCCTTTATATTTTCAAACTAGATTTTTAACATCTGGTATAATTAACTTGTTAACTAGTCCTTCACATCTTCTAACCAGGCACGCCAGAAGTGGTGGTTGTCCCAGCATTTAGTTTTTCTCGTTATTTTCCTTTCGTCAGCTTTCACCCAGAACAAACACAGTGAATTTTATTAATTTTAATATGTGAACAGAGGGTAAAGATTGTGAACGCAAACGGATCGTAGTCGTAAGATTAAATCTTAGCAAATCGTGTTGTCAATCAAGTCAAAATCAATTCCTTAGATGATAGCAGATGGCGCTGTAGCCATATGGCATCAGAAACTAATAAGGATAACAATGGGGCATAAAGGAATGTGCTTTAAAGGATTAATGGCATGAGCTCCCTTCAACAGAGTTGACAGACATCTAAGAGAAAAGTAACAGTTACATTAAGGCAAATGATATAGGTCTTACATAAATGAAGTTCATAAAAGTTGATTAGTACTTCAGACATTCAAATGCATGCCAGCCTCCCAAATAACATGGAAAAAATACCATGTAACAAACGGACCGTGTTTGATACACATCATTACAAGCAAAATCCTGTAAACAACATGAAAAATGGCAAAAGGCTGCTGCACAATGGCACTAGGATGTAAATTCCAAAGCATAGAAAGACTGAAGACATGCAAAAGGCATGACAAATTCCGAAATATTTATGAGTGCACTTGAATGAACAAGCCATATGTGATAGACATTACAAAATACATAGTCCAGTGAATACATGGAATATGGCAAAAGCTGAATAACTACCACAAAGAAGATGCTAATCCCAAAGCATAACAAGCCTTTGAACATGCAAAAAGCAGGAGAAATTCTAAATGAGAGTTACAAGTGAACAAATGAACAACACAATTGAATGAACAGACTATATCCTGTAGGCGTGAATACATTGAATATTCTCTAACCATATGACTACCGGTAATAAGGACAAAAATGAGGCATAAAGGAATATGCTCAATGGATTAATGGTATCAACAGAGATGACGGTTACATCAAGGCAAATGACATAGGTCTTTACATAAACGAAGTTCATAGAAGTTGATTAGCAACTACCTGACTTTCTTTTCAGGTTTTGGCCTGAGAAAATTAACGTAATAGCCGCATTTGTCATCCGGTCCACGGACTCCATAAATTGCTTCGCATTGATAAGTTCTCACCTGCTTTGAGCGGTCCTTTATGTCTCTGGCATCAAAGGTGATGAAATAGATACGCCCACTGGCAGGTCCCGCATTCGCCTTCAGAATGCCCACCAGTTTCAACTTTTCTTCCTGAAACATCCCCAAAATTAATTTATGTGTATCAGATCTAATTGCTTATTGTATTAATCATAATAACAATAATCATTTATAATAATAAATATTATCAGAACACATAAGATTGAACAACACATCACAAAAAAGGTATTTCATCTTCTGCTAACATTAAACAACCACAAAAGGAGAGAAAGTGTGAGATGAAAATCAACCTCTTTTTATTGTGCTCTTTAATGGCTACGGCCACACATTTTCTAACCCATTTGCTGTCCAACGAATTTTTGTTCTCCAAATTAACAGGACGAATGAAGCCGCCGAAGTAAGGCACGTTTGGAATGATCTCAGGATCAACATCAAAACCCTAAATAAGAATAAGAATAACAATAATTAAAAAATAGAGGATAATCGTTAACGAACTATCAACTAATACATCAGAGGATACATAAACATAAACCTACCCCGCTCTTGATGATTTGCTTGTTATAGAGGCGAAATTTCCTCCTGAGTTCTTCCTCTCTCCTCTTTGTTTCTTCATCCTCGATGTATGAATCGCTGTCGTTATCGTACATCTCATACAACCACTCGCTCTCGCTGATATCAGATGAATCGCCATCGTCGTCTCCGTCAACATTCTCTTCTTCAATCTTCTGCTCCTTCCATGCTGATTTTGATTCCCCAAATACGTCAGAGTCGAATCCTTCGACTCCTCCGAAAGGCAACTCCACCGCGTGCGCCGCCATCGCTGAAACAAACCACCGCAGACGAAACAACTCAAGGAAACCCTAGGCCAATAGAACTGAGAGCCCGTGTGTTCCACTGACTGGCACGGGCCACTACATATATTTGCCGCTTGGACTGAAATTACGTTTCCATCCTTATACAATGCTCGGTAAAAAGGAGTACAAAGGATAACATAATAGAAAATTACTTTACTCACACCCGAGTCCCGACCATCTTTCCCAAGGAGGAAAAAAGTAAAACATAATATAAAATTAAATAAGTAGTCAAATCTACCCTTTCACTTACTTTTCATTGTAGCGCTGCCGTGTAAACAATTAAAAGATGGTACAGAAGAGTTTGGGTGAGAATTGTGCTTCCCATAATTTGTTACCATAATTTGTTAGTAGTTGTGATTGTTAATTATAAGATTGACGATTTAAATTTTTAATCTCGTTCTTATCCACTTGTTTCGTTAGTTGTTACCCTTGTTTTGTAATTCTTTTGGGATAAAAAAAACAGCAACTATTAGGTATAGTTATTAAAATCAACTCGGATACTGATTTGGTCAGGCGACTGGGTCAGTGAGTCATTGGTTCAACCAGTAGGTCATTAGTTCAATCAATAGGTAGTTAATTTTAAAGAAAATGAATATATCAAATAATATATATAAATTTTTTGTACAATTTAACACAATAATTACATTTTTATAAATTAAAAAATAATTTATATTAATCAAAATTTTGATAAAAATTCTTTAAAAATTATTTTTTAAGGTCAATTATAACATATTATTTGATATATGAATAATATTAAATTATTACATACAGAAAAATAGATTATAAAGAATAAAAAATTATTAAATTGTACAAAAAAAAATATTGTGTAATATTTTTAATATTATGAAAATATTATTTTTATCATTCACACAGTAAAAAGTTAAAAAAAATAAATTTTAGTGTGTAAATATTATATAAATATTATTGTTCAAGTAGTAAAAAATAAAAAAAAATTTATAATTTTTACTTTTTGAACACTGTTTATCATTAAAAAAATATTATTTTTACTGTTTACACAATAAAAAATGCAAAAAAATATAATTTTTTACTATTTGACCACTGTTCATCATTAAAAAAATATTACTTTTAATGTTTGTACAGTAAAAAATAAAAAAATATATATAATTTTTTTATTCAAATGACCCGATTACTGTTTACGTAAATTGGTCTGCTCTAGTGCCTGGGCTATCAATCCGATTGGCCGAGCTAGATCGAGTTTAATAACTATACTATTAAGTCTAAAATGCCTTTCAATACAATTAGACCGCCTCCATTGCTTTTAGTTGAGTTTCGTTCCATCTTGTTCGGGTTTTAATAATTTTATTTTTTTTATTGCCCTTTCACTTTGGAAGAAGATTTTTAGCAATGCTATGGTAAGGACGCAATGAACACATGGTAAGTACGCAATGAACAGATGTTAACTTGAATTGTTAAATTATAAAAATATATTAAATTAAAAAAATAAATTTTTATATATATTTTTTTTGACCGAAATAAAATTGTTATATCAATATACAGTAAATTAATACATAAGATCGACGTATGAGTATTGAAAATACTTACTTAAAATAAAAAAGTAAATTGACACCAGTTACTTAAATAAATTGTTATATATTATTAAATTAACTATATATTTCTTACTTATTTTACTAAATATATCTACATAAATTTATTTTTTCAGTTTTATTGTAACAAAAAATAGCAATTAATGTCTCATTACAATATCAAATTCCTCCCTCTCCCAAAAAAAACCCATAATTATGTCTCAATAAACTTCGAAAAAACCCTTTCGTTTTTTTTTTTTTGGTTTACAATGAACCGTATTAACAGATAAGAAAATGGGAAAATGAGGTTGGTAAGAGTTAAACCCTCAACTTCGTAGTTGAAGGGTACTCTTCTCAACCACTAAAACAAATGCTCAACCTCTCAAAAAAAAAAAATTATACATGTAATGAATCTTTTTTTTTTCGCTCAAAAAAAATGTTTCTCTAATATGATTGTATAAAATACTTATCAAAATTATACACATATAAGTCGTTATTTTTTATAGGTATATAGGAACAAAATAACTCAAAATTAATCATTTTGTCATAAAATTCCGAACATTTTGTCTATTTTGGGTCCTTAAAAAGTTAATTACGCTATCAGTTACATAACAAATAAGTTATTGGCCAATAATGTCTCGCGAGACAATTAAATTGATAATTTAGCTGATTTTCCACTAATTCCCTGTGACAATATTAACAACCCTTAAAATCAATTAAAAACTAAAATAATATGGTACATTTCTTAGCTTCCTTCTAAATCTTTTCTTCTCTTGCTTTCTTAATTGACACCGCATCGACAAAAACAACGGAATATTGATTTTTTTCCGTAATTTTAAGGCAATTTCATTTGTTAAATGTGTTGATAGAAAATTATTCACTTGCACAAATTAGCCTCTGTTATATAAAATTAACATTTACTCATTAACCTCAATTGATTCCGACTAAAGTTATTTAGTAAATATAACTAAGCAGGCCAAAAAATGTTCATCAAACTCATACTGAAGTATCAAAACCTTTTTTCTTTTCATAAAATAAGAGGAATTTAGTTTCTCTTAGACATTTGCAATAACATTTTTGTAATTAGCTTTATAAACTTATTACTAACAGTTAAAAGATGAAGCTAATTGATATCAGAAATAAACGTTAATGTGTTTTTTTATTACTCTTTAAATTGCGGATTTTAATCATCAACAAAGTTTAAATTAGATTATGTTAAAAATAATTTTTTTCTTATGCAAGTTTTGACTTTGAACATTCTTGTGCCATATACCCTCGAAATACTATTCATATTGTCCGAAACCTCAAGGTTTTGGTATTCAAATTATTCACCAATATTGACGTAAATTTGGCCTCATGCATACAAGAATCGTCAGTCACTTACGTTAGGACCTTTTGTGTGTTTTAAGGTTGCACTTACTGACTACACTCCATAATACGTTTTGATTATATCAGTCGGTATTTTTGTCATAAACTTAAACTAAATTTCCCTATACACCAGTCAAATGCATTTTGGCCGAAATTTGAATGGTAACACAACCTAGGACGTGAATGCTTGTTTTGATTATTTAATTTATACCGTTATGCCAAGGATGAAAGCCCCGCTAGGGGTTCGATGTTAATGCAATGATTTTTGTTTTTGAGATTCCCGTCTTTATAAAAAAATAATGTTTACTAATAAATAAGTAAAACTTTTCAATTTATAAATTTTGTTAATATGCCAGTAGTAATTAAAAATTTTGAATGCAATGATAGATCCCATGAATATAATCAATGTTTCAAGATTTAATTGTTACACACTTCGGTCGGGTTGAGTGACTTGGTGATTTTGCAACATTGAATTCATGAGATCTATCATTGCATTCAAATTTTTGCAACGGCAAAATGGGGCCCATTTGACTTGCCGATGTTTTGCAACGGCCCTCACTTTAGTTCATTATCTGGCAAAATATTAAGTTGTTAACTAGTTACGTAGCACTATGATGCATCAGCACATTTGGTACCTATGCTTCTAAAGGACTGCTTTCTTGAAGTGTATAGGCCTCTATTACCATATTCCATGATTTTTACTTGAAAACCATTAGTTAGCCAATGCTTGTAAAAGCACAAACCTCCTACGACCTTTTACAGACAAAACGCTACCAGCAAACACTACTATATATATAATATATATATTTCATAATGGGTAACAGAGGGGAACAATGGGGAATATGCTTAAAGGATTAATGGTATGTGCTCGCTTGATATCCAAGAGAAAAAGTAACAGTTAGATTAACGTGTACGACATTGGTCAAGATTAAAGAAGTTTATGAAAGTTGACTAGCAACTACCGGACTTTCTCTTCAGGTTTTGGCCTGAGAAAATTAATGTGAATGCCAAATTCGTCATCCGGGCCACGAACTCCATATATGGCTTCGCATTGACAAGTTCTCACCAGCTTCTCGGGGTCCATTGAGTCTCTGGCTTCAAGGGTGATGTAATACTTACATCCAGAGGCAGGTCCCACATTCGCCTTCTTAACTTCCACCAGTTCTAGATTTGCTTCCTAAAACAGAAAATAAATAAATAATAATAATAAATAATAACCATAAGAACATGATTAAATAATTTCGTTTAACGGCCGCAAAGTAATATAAATAATAACCATAAGAACATTATTAAATAATTTCGTTTAACGGCCGCAAAGTAATAATACCATTCAATTTAATTATTTTTCTGAATTTGATCATTCAATCACTGCTCATCTCACTTTTGATTTCTTTGAAACTCTCAAATTACATGAGATTGGACCTTGTTATCATCTACTAAGATTATTAAATCACCCGCAAAAGGAAAAGAGTTCAAAGAGTATAAGATGAAAATTAACCTTAGTTTCATTGTGTTCTTTAATTTCTGAAGCCACACATTCCCTCGCCCATATGTTGTTCAAATCATCTTTGTTCTTCAGATTAACAGGGCGGACCCCACCAAAATGAGCCACGCCTGGAATGATCTCGGGATCAACATCGAAACCCTAAATCACAATATATAACAATTAAAATTAGAAGAAAGGGAAATCGTTAATTAATTAAATATCAACCATTATCATTGGGATTATAAAACATATATTACATATACACATACCCCACTCTTGGTGATTTGCTTGTTATAGAGGTAAAATTTCCTGTTGATTTCTTCAGTCTCGTAGTCGCTATCGTTTTCGTAGATCTCATACTCGCATCCGCTCACATCCGAGGAATCGTCACTAATAATTCCGCCGCCTTTGCGGTCCCTGATGCTCTCGTTGCTCTTATCAACAACATTCTTTTCTTCAACCTTCTGCTTCTTGGATGCTGATTTTGATCCCTCAAGGTCGTCGGAATCAAATCACACGGCTCCCCTAAGAGATGCCTCCTCCGCTGGCGCCACCATTGCTAAAACACAACCTCGACAGCAGACAAACAAGCCAAGGAAACCCTAAGCTAACTGAATTGTAATTCTCGCACCACTAGATATTTTGTTAAGTCTCAAGAGATTCCGACAGAAATTTGGAAAAGTAAAGGAAGAAATAATGGGAGAAAGAAGAAGAAAAGAGGGAGAGAGAACCAGAACGGGAAAACTGACAGAATAGGGGAAGATTGCACTTAATAGTTTGTCGGCAAGGACAGCAGCATACAAAGGCAGTTTAGGTTTACTCACTTCGTAACTTTTGTAACCTTAATAACAATTCTAATCCACTTTCTCAAAAAAAATAAAATAAAATAAAAATTATAATCCTCTAATATATTCAATTGAAGCCAAACATTAACGATATTTTAATATGCCTGAACCTCAGTCATATGTGATTCATGATGCATTTGTTCAAAAAACAAAAAAAAGCGATTCATGATGTATCATTTACCGCATCTGCTTAATAACTGCTTCGTTTCCATAAAACTTCCTGTCAAATGTTTCTGGCATCTATATTTTGTGTTACATGTTAAGAGATATTCCAATAATTAAAGTTTAGATTTCGATTTTAAAGTCTTGTATATTAATTCTTGATAAAGAGAATGTAAAATTTATGATGAAAAAAAATATCATGTATATAATTCACAATTTTATAAGTCTTGATAGAAAAATAAAAATTGTGGCTTACTTTTGAGCCCTGAACTGAAAAGTTACTTCCAATCACCAGTTTTACCGAATCTGTCTTTGGTTCGCATGGAAGTAACCATAAGAATTTTCTTTACATGATCTTTCTTTTCTGCTTCTTTTCTCAGTTACAAAATAAGGACGCGCGTTAAGCTGTTTTGCCCACTTGGCTGGGGCTTTCGCTGGAATAAAAACAAGGGATTCTGTTTTGTCTACTCGTGATCCAGTGCCATGGTTTGTAAGTCAACCATACACTTAGCTACTTGAAAACCCATCATCACTACACTCAAGCAAAGTAAAACCTGCATGTATTGATTGTAATTAAAATATCTAACCGTCCAATTTACAAATTTGCTCAGGCTCACGAGTACAACCCACTTCACTTGAACTCATAAACAAATCCATAATGAAATCTGATTAGCCGTAATCCATCACAAATAAAAGAATGTTTCCCATGTTATCACAGCCGTGCCTCCGCTATAAATGTTAATCACCATTCTAGCATTTGGGGTGGGAGAAAAACATGACGTTAGAACATACAGATGACGCCTGATTGTAACAATATGGCATGGAAAAAATTTGCCACGCAACTGCGACACTTCAAGATGACAATTTCCTCAAATCGAACATGTAGTTATGTACACCAGCCAGATTCAGAGGACAAACATGGTGCTCATTTCCCGTGTACTTGTGAATTACCAGTTCTTTGCTTGTAGAATATATGACGTGAAAATCAGGCATAAGACAACTCCATGGCATCTTGTCATGGTAAATTATGGGTGGCCAACCCCATAGATTGCGCAACTTCTCTGGCAGAAAGATCATCTGCTTGTTCCTACATATTGCCAAAATAAGCTTTTAATGAAACAACGAATGATACAAGCACATAATATTGCCAGTCCAAAGTTTAAATCAAAATACCATCTATGGGGAAGCATGTAGCGCTAGGAACCTAAATTAGGTGGACATAAATAAGTGAATAAGTACCTGAAGGCGATGCAACAAGTACATCAAGAAAAGATGTACAAAAACCTGCAAATGATCTCTCATGGTCATCAAACTGATTTATACTACCATGTTATTCATACAATGTAAGAAACTAAAATATAGCATACACATTGTTACCAGATAGAAGAGCAGAATAAGTCGAGCTTTTGGATACTGCCAAAGAAACCTTGTGGCCCTGGCAGCCCCTGAATCCAGTAGTTTTGCTGCCTTTTGCAACTGGACAAAGTCAGAACACCAAAGTCAAAACAAATAAATTACCAATTGAGATAAATTCATGAAAATAAATACCTGTATGCTTGCTGCCGCCATATGACGATGATGTAAGGGGAGAGGCCTGCAATTTTACTTCATAAGAAAAAGTTGTCCAGACTGAAAGAACAATTTTCAGAAGAATTCACCTCTACTGAAAGACTTCTATACCAAGATTTTTTAGATTAACAAGTTACGAAAACGCATGCGGAGATTTCGGAGGCATGGCCTTCCTAGGTCCTATGCGATTTACCACAAAAAAAAAGGGGAAATTGACTTGGGGTTTCTCCTATCCATCTAATTTGCCAAATGCCAATATACAACTCAAAAGAAGAACTGAACTGGCTTTGAGAATATTGATCATTACCCACTTTCATAAAGACTTGAACAGATATCGTCCTTTTAAAGTCAAAACTCTACCATTGCCATATTAAAATCACATGATTATATTCATAAATCCCTTAAAACTAATCAAAATGAAAATTTACATAGTCTAACTCCTAAATCTTACTCTGTTTATGAAACAGAACAAATTTCAATATGGTCAATAACTGCCAAAACATTAGAAGAAGCAAGGGAAAATGTCCCGTTAACTAAAAATGAAATAACATACTCCAGTGCCCTCATTTCAGTGTCTTCTACCCAAGTTGATGATGGTCGACGGGAAACTCTACTCCGTTCTGCATCAACCTGATTAAAAGCAATAGCATATTAGTCAAGGCATAGATATCAACTACATTCAACATTTATTGCTTTCTATCATTCAAGGACCATTTTATGGCATAGTGTAAGACCTGTGCTTCTTGAAGACGCTTAAGTTCCTTTTCTAACTGGAACTCTGCTGCAGCTTTTTCACTAGCCATGGCCTCTAACTGTGTTTGCTTATAGTACTACATAGCCATAGATAATAATCAAAGATGCAGGAAGCTAGGAGGATACTCTAAAAATCGAATTAGATATATCTTATATTTTTACATTACCAATAGATCAGTCAGTTCGCGATAGCGTTTCTCTAGCTCCATGTGTTCCTGTGAAAGACCACTATTACCAATAAGACAAAGCTTGAGAGTCCTAAATAACTAATCAGGCTTTGTATATCTTTATAGAAAACGCAGATAAATTCATTTGATTTTTTGGACTAATCAAAGATTGCATAATTCCCATGGATAACAGCAGCATCAAGCGGCAGTAAGATCAATGCTACATTTTTAAAATAAAATTAAAAAAAAAAAAAATTCCTATTTTGGGAGTTAAAAGAAAAATGGCATTTCCACTTTGTAAGACATCCTTAACATTTTGTTTTCGTGCTAATAATTATACAACTTCTATAATAATTTCGTAGTGGATAGACATAGTATGCACTAGGCAGCATCCTGAAACAGCTAATATTAGCCATTGGCATTCAAAGGTCTGCAGGACAACTTAGAAGAATGGAATCAGGTACATTTAAGAATGACAGAAGGATAGTAGATTGGCGAGAATATGATTTCAAAAAACAATTACATGGATAACCTTCTGTCATGTTCACAGTTCACACACAAAGACTTTGTACAAAGTGAAAAATAAATGAGAAGGGTTAGTTAAGACCAGGAATTGGTTGAAAAGAATTATGAATTGATTGTTGAAGAAGTCACAGTAGCAAAGAATCGCATACAAAGACATGTATAAACACACTCTTCATCACAAGACTTCGAACATTTCCTCTTTACAGCATTTAAACTATGACAGAACACACAATTCAATATTTGGACACACTTAGATGGTCTCACAGCTTTTAGTCCACAGTTAATTCAAGATCACATTACCTGGCGTGAATAGTGCTCCGCATCCCTCTTCATAGCAGCCATCTCAACTCTCATTTTTTGTACTTCAGCCTGCATCAAACAAATATGTTGCTCATCCTAACAAAGAAACAAACCGGTCCAAAAAATTCTTAAAGGTGGGTTCTATCTCCAAAGTAAGGAAAGGTGCTCACCATTTAATATCTCCACAACATTAACACAGTTTTCACATAATTTCAGATTGCTTAGGAAAAGATTACTCAAAACTACTGGATAAAAGCAAGAGAAACTTGCCTCCACAGAAGAAAGCTTGCTCTCAGCATCTCTCTGACCCTGGCGTGCACGCTCAACTTCTTCCTGCCATGCCTGCATCTAAACATTAAATTACAGCCACAGTTATTCTTCTTTTGCATGTATACGGACATAAACTGTTTAACTTGGACAATTCTGAAACAACCATTAAATATCAACTGGCACAAGGAAGTTATCAAACCTAAGGTTGCTGATATTACTACAGTCTGGTTATACCAGTTTTTAAGGGAAAGATGTCTCTGTATTATGCTAATGAGCTAATGTACCCTCATAATGATACCTGAATAACTTGATTTGCCTCTTCTGAGGACTTCTTTTGTCCACGACGAGCGCGGGCTTCCATGTCCTGAAGCTCTTGATTTAGTGATGCACATTCAACCTAACACATGCCATTAAGATAAAATACTTTCAATCGATGCCTTTGACCTAATATCGGACAGCATTTACTTCAGAGAGGAAGACACAAAAAATCTATGTCTATGTCTATGTCTTGCACCTCAAGCAGCGCCAACTTCTGCTCAAGTTCTGTTGCCTTGGCTGTCCTCTCGTCAGCAATTCTCTGAAGAGGTAGGCAAACAAAATTCAATCAACATCTAGACCATGAACCTTACATTGAAAATTCTGCATGCTTTACGTTTTTCAGTATATCATTAATACTGTAGACTCAAGATAACACCCATATTTATGTTGTTTTCCACATAAGTGACACCAACCAGAATAATAGTATTAGAGAGTTAAGTTGACTAAATGATAAATTAGGGTTTTCATTCGAGTATAGCAAATTCAATTGCAAAGCAGTTAGCAACAGACATTTTATTCCTTTCATTATGTATATCTCTAGAGTCTACACAAGGAATTTTAAGCTTAAGCAGTTAACATATATGGAATGCCCTTATGTACCTGAACCCTAGCAAGGGCCGTGGATGCCTCAACAGCTCTACGTTCCAGTTCCGCCTGTCTTTCCATTGCTGCCTACATTTGGAATGAAGATTAGCACAGCACAATTAACAACTAGAAATAAATAGATGTTTAAATGCTTGAATAACTCTAGGCACAAACCATTTTGGTAGCATTGTGTGCGGCATGTTCTTCTTCTGCTCTACGTTCGACAGAGGCCAGCTCTTCTCGTAGAGCCTGGTAAAGAGGTACAATTAATGACCTCAGATTCCCATGATAAGACCATATTCCAAGGATATGACGAGAAAAAAAAAGGTTAAAAGCAGGAAAGGACTAACTAAGGTACCTGAATCATCCTTGTCTCTGTTAGCTCCCTATTTCTCATCATAGATTCCATGTTTGCCTGGAAAATGATCAAGTAAAACAATCTCAAGCAATGATCAATTTTTTAAGCACCACGAACTGATTTCCACAGTAAGGAGGATTTAAAAGGTCCCCAGGAGTAAACCAGAAAAAGCTAAGCGAAAATGAAGAAAAGCAGTTTTGATTTTCTCTAACAAAAAAGGCTGATGATTTTAGAGGAGACAGAGATGGAAAGTTACAGTTCAGAAATAAGGATGTAGCAAGGAAATGATATTGGCAGCAGATAATACAAGTTTGTCAAAGAGTGTTACATGTCTAATTTAAGGAAAAAGTCAGATGCCCATAGCTTTTTATAGTCCAACAATTTATTACGCAGTCATTTGTGATTAATATGTATTATCATCCAGAACCTTTATAAACAAGGAGCCACTCAAGACTAAGAGTTCATATGTTTATTCTAATTAATCCATAATTTCTACAATCATTCTTTATATATTGCTATGTAATTCAAGAATGGAAATATATGTAACCTGCAAAGAAGCCAGATTCCCTTCGGATAAAGCAGCCTGTTTCTTAAGGGCCTCCAAAGAGCTGACAAGTGCCTCAATCTCTGAATTTTTTGCTGACAGAGCCCCGGCCATACTTGACTCTACTCGTGTCACCTCACTTTTGGATACAGATAAATCTTGCTGCAGCTGCTTTATGCGAGCCTCATATGATTTAGTTAGCTCCCTCTGTTAAGGCAGCATCCAAAATGGTCAATACAACTGCAACAATAGCACTACATCATATGAAGTAAAGGTGAATTCTAGACAATATTTGCATAGAAAGTAAAATTATTCACCTCTGCACTGAGAAGTTCCTCCAGCTGTGCATTTTCATATTTGTACTCTTGAATACGGGTATGGAGACCAGTGCAAATCTGAACAGTGACATTGCAAAGATCAATGACACATCTGGAAAAACCAATTAACAGAGAGGAATTATTCGAAACTACGTAAAGGTGATTTCCAAAATTTTTTACCTATTACTCCAATCAAGTGAAGGACTGCTATAGATTTTATCTTGCACACATCCAATCTAAGCTAACGCAACCTAACAGCTAGCAAACCAGCCCTGTGAGGATTTATTTTTTTGTATTATTATAACTTTTGGGGTGCATGAGGAATGGAGGAGGGGTTGGAGCCATTCTCAGATAACACTCCTGCTGGCGTGCAGGATACAAGATGACTGCATAAATCAACATAATTCAACCAGCAGTATTCTTCTGGTACACATTAAAGACAGACAAACCACTTCATGCAACATATACCATGTTGGAACCCCGTTCACAACATCTCTAAGCACTTGTTTGGGTCGGACAAAAGATATATATTTAACTAAACTAAGTTTATTTTATGCGCCAAAAAAAGATAAGTAAATGAAATAGTTCGAGAAGAAGGCTTCAAACCAGTCTACAAGTATGAAGGGCATGTTAACTCAAACTTACCCGTGCTAGTCTTGCCTCTTTAGACTGACCAGTGGTAATAGCAGTCTTAAGCAGCCCTTGAGCCTGCAGACCAACTAAATGGACCAATCAATAAAATGGACATAAGGGGAGCTCAAGAAGAAACAGACTGCAGCATTAGCTAGAATCAACATTTTAAGTCCCACAAAGATTAATTTACCTCATCAAGCTGGTCCTGTAATTTTATGGGAGAACTATCACCTTTATGCTCCTGTGTCTTCTTTTGATCAACAAGAGATTCAGCTCTATGGTCACCATCTTGCAAAAGAGTCTCTGCACTAGTGGGCAATCCATTTCTTTCTAATTGGGATCCCTCTTTGTCAACTTCTGAAGGAGAATAGGCACCTTCTAATTCGTTACTTTGACCAGTATCGTCTTCATTGATGATCTCCACCTCTCTAGCAGGTAGCAAAAAAGGATGATCTACAGGAGCATCTGAAGCCTTCTCATTCAGAAACTCACCATTTGTAGTCAATTTTTCCGAATCAGTACTAGAGACAATTACAGGAACTTCTACATGTTCAGCATCATGTTTAACTGTTTCACTTGCTGGTGTCTCTGATGATGCAGTAATAGAAGGACTTTTGTCAGCATCCTGTTGCTGCTGATCACTTATTTGGTCAAAGGATTTACTAGAATTGGCCCCATCATTTTCAGCCAAGGCAATAGCCCCCTCTGTATCAGATGAAGCCTCCAACTTTACTGTTTTTGTAGAAGTTAGCGCCTGCATGGCATCAACCATTAAGAGACTTTAATTTTCTGGGAAATTCTCATGATAAAAGGACCAGTCTATACATGAGCCAGATTGTTAAACCACAAGGCTATAAATTGGCACATCTTATTAAAATGGACATATTTAAGCACTACCCTGAGGCCAAAGGTATGTCAGCATTTACCTTTTTCCTTGGCTTTGTTCTCTTAGGTTGAGATCCTTGTCCATTAGAAGCTAAAATTTACAGAGATGAAAAGATAGATACAAGAATTAGGAAATTATACAGTTAATGAAAAAACAAGATAATATGCCTTGCAAGGAATTATTTTACGCCAACAGCTTAATTACAATTAAAGCCAATTTGTGCTTCATTGCAAACAACAACTGAAGCTAACTGGTATAATTCAATCATTTTCAAAAAGAAAAAAATCAGCTTGATTGGCTAATGAAACTTAAAGAGACAAAAAAGAAGTTAGTTAAATGCAGTAAGTCTCTTTATGTTGGTAGAAATTCTGTTGAAAGTAAAGATCAGCCAAGATGTTTGAATTGCATGCCATCAGTGTTTCAAGATATTTCAGCTCTTGAAAAATTTTGGACCAAAGAAATCATAAGGAAGCTAGTCACTCTAATCGTTGCTAAGCTACAGGAAGACACCAGGCCAATGATACCATATTTTAATTTTAAACAGATGAACAAACAGTTGATAAGGTCACAAACGTAAACTAAAATGACACCGAGACATAACAAACAACTTAACATAAGAAAAATATAAAAGATACCAGGTGATTGAGAATCAGAATATTCATCCGGCTTCTCGCCAGCAACCTGCTTTGCCTTCCGATCTACAACTTCAAGCAAGCCTAATCCAGAAGAGAAGCAAAGGATAAAAGCAAAAGTCAGGACCCATATTTTATAAATTTTTACATCGCTTGATAAATAAATAGCACAAGGCTTATCCTCAAGGACACCATAAAGAATGTTGGGGCAGAAAAAAAGAAAAAAGAATGATGAGGAGCCTAAGTCACTTCCTGAAGATGATTGGGCCAAAAATCTGGACAACTATTTGTTGAAGATAAAAAGAAACAAAGAAATCAGTCACATTCCATTAGACTCCAGTTGTTGCCAAAAATTAGCCTAGCCGCAGGATAATCACTGAAGCAATAAGGCAGATACAATGTGAAAGCAACCAACCGATCCCTACCAAAATTTCACTAAAATACCTAGTAATTTGAAATAACTTAAGGAATCTTATTAACAGATCCGAAATCCCCAATTCCTAACAGGCGAGTCACAGCCCAACTAATCCCTACATCTAAACCAAAATAGAGAATGAATCAAACAAACCAGAATTCGAAACTCAAACCACGAGCTGCTCGCTCTACCTACCGAGTTCGTAACCAGCCAGTGCATAACAAGAAATTTCAAAAATTTTCACTTACCAAATGAAAATAAAAAAAAAAAATCAAGAATCGTCAAAGAATCGCATCCCACATTGAATATTTAAAAAAAATAAATAAATAAAAAATAAATAAGCTGAACAAAGAAAGATTAAAGATGCGGAGGGCGGTGTATTGAGATTCATTAATTACCTTCTGCGGCCTTGAGCCACGAATCCATTAATTATAAAGAGCCGAAAATCCCTAATAAATTTAAATCCCTAAAAACGGATCGATGGAGCTTCCATACAGAGACCACCGTGTTCTACTTTCTTGAATGAAATCTCTGAGACTCCGATATAATTATTGGGCTTAGATCGATCTCAGCGGTCTTTCGGGAAATGCAAATGGTTTCTTCTGTTTCTTTAGAATGTGCCTCGCGAAAGGTAGTGGTTAAAATGTGTATCGTCGTTCTTGAATCTTGATGGTTGATCTGCGTTCACCCGAGCAGTGAAATTCAAGAAATTGGGCTCTGTTCAGCTGTCGGTGGGGCCAACGAGAGCATTGCGGTTTGGCCAATCAAGCTGCTGCATTTTGATGACGTGGCGGTCCCGACTCCTGTCCGTGTCGGTTTATACATCTACGCGAGCGGGCATAGCTTTTGTCAACCCAATCAGAGTTTTTTGGGTCCAAGGCCCATCTACAAATTCTTGTTTGAGAAAATTATAGATTCTTTTTGGGCCTCAAGCCCATCTAAAAGTTCTTCGGCACAACCATAGAGTCAGTTAAGCTTGTCCAATCGACTCTTCGGGCTTAATACCAAGCCTGCAAGTTCGAATTGATAAGCCCTGTAAATTTTTCTCTTTTTTTGGGCTAAACAAGCCCCCAATTTTATGTTAAGGATTTGTTTGATTTGATAAAATCCCTTTATTTGGTCCGCGAAACATTTTAGTACATCCTTTTTGTTTGCTGTTACAAGCGGCAAAGAATCTTAGAAAGTGTTTGAGTAAACTTTTAAAAAGGTATATTTATATTTTATTTTTGAAAAGTAAAAAAATAGGTATTTAGTAAATTTTTTGATATTACTATTTAATTTTATTTATTTCTTTATTTGACTCTTTAACAACAACTGATTGAAAAGTAACTCTATAGTACTTTTTGTTACTTTTTGGATTGTTTTTTATTTTTTAATATTAATAATAATTTATATGGACTAAATTACTTTTAAATAATATTTATATAATTTCACTATTTTTTTTTTACTTACCACATGAATTAGATATGTTAATCTATTTTATTAGTATTTATATAACTTCAATAATTTTTTTCAACTATTCTTAAATAATATTTTTTTACTTCAATTTGTTTTAATACTAACACTTATAAAAAAAATCTCAAACATAATGATTTTTATTATTTAGTAAAAATTAATTTTTTTAAAAAAAAAAGTTAAAAATTAAGTAAAACAATTCTCAATATTATTTATAAAATATTATTCTAAAACTATAAAATTATAAAATATAAAAATAAAATTTTAATATGATATATCTACATAAATTAGATGTTTAAATTAGATATTTCATTATTCAACAGTAACGGAAAGTATAAATTAATCAAACATTTCATTAGTTTTATCAGTAATCAGTAACAATAAATAAGAATCAGTAATTATCAATTAAGAATTAGTAGTAGTAATCAATAATAACAATCAATAATAGTAATATTTAATAAGTAACACAAACAAGCTCTTATTGCAACTTGAATTGACAACGGTTCATTCATTAGTGTATGGTCTTCATTATCCGGCCCAAAAGAACTTAGGCTTGTTGTCATGTGCTTCGGAATCTTTTCTAAGATGAATATAATTGAACCACCTAAGTTTGTCTGGGGGGTACTAATCTAGTTGGACACGGAAGGCGTGGGTTCCAACATTACATAGTCACCTCCCTCATCCCCTCTCCTATGAGCATCAGCCCTCCAACAGATAAAAAAAAAAAACAGAGAGGGACACCACATCCTATTCGTGTAGTGTTTATTGTCTTCCTTAATTAAAAACACCTTCTTTTGGATCATCTGTCAACCATCTAAACTATTGGGGTGTACGACTCCGACTAAAAGCAGTGGAGATGAGTTCAAGTTTCATGTCCTACCTTCATCAAAAAGGGGTAAAGTTTAGGGTACCAGGTTGGCAGCTCGATACCTCAGATTGAGGAATAAAAAATAAGTTATTTGAGATTTAGGGATTTAAGGTATAGAATTTGGGATTTAAACTTTAGAGTACAAAATTACACACATTAAAATTTAAATTTTAGTTTTAAAAATAATAATATTAATAATAATAACAAAAAATTGATCGGATTGCGACTTTTGTCCATAAGAAAAAACAACAAAATATTAGAAATATATGGATTAAGCCCTACAGGCAGACTCGAAGCTATTAACCAGTGAAGAACAAGGAAGCTTCCTAAAGGAACGTTACTATAGGTTTCTTTAAATAAAGTTGAACTAAAGGACAAGGGAAGAGCAATCATTCTAATTATATCTTCGCTTTTCTCTTTCACTTAAGCCAAGAAATCTGAAATAACACCATTTTATTCTGAAAAGCAGAATGTTGATCTATGAGATCCGCGTCATAAATGCATTTGATCTTATAGACTTGAATATGTACAAAACTTATCCACCTCTTTGGACATATAGCGGTTTGCAAGTATGCATATCTTGGAGTTAAGCTCTAACAAATAAAATTTGAAGACGTCGACAACACAATAAATTGGTTTCGATATACAAATAGTATGACTAATATACTTGTAAATATTTTTTTATTGTTTCAAAAAACATATTTGAAAAGAGGAAAAAAAAAAAAAGACAACAGTAATCACAAAAATCATCATTATGATTAGTTTACAACCCTATATGCATGGTATCTGCCCAAGGGGGTGTTTGATTCTGCTATTTGGAGGGTATGTTTATATTTCAATTTAAAAAAGAGAAGTACGAGTGTTTGGTAAAATGTTTGGAGGGTCGCTGATTACTGATAAAAAATCCAATCAACCACTGTTTCAAAAAGTATTTTAGACATGCTTTTTAGAACTCTTAGTCATTGATACAAATCTTTTATACTAAAATATTTTTTTTTACTTTTATTTGTGAAATTGAATTTCTATATACTTTAAATTTTTTTAATAAATTAAGTTATTTTATTTTTTTGCAGGAAATAATGCTAATAGTTATTAATAGAAATAAGATAATATATTAGTTTTTATGTGAAATTTCATCAAACATATATTTTTTTTGCATGAAATTATTATTTTTTTGTCTAAAAAATTGTTGATTTTTTATTTATTGAAACTTATTGCAAATTATTTTTTTGAAAATTGTAGTATATATTATCTAGTCAAAACCTGCTAACGTATAAACAATTAAAACGAATAGATTTTTCCTTCACAAGAATGATACTGATGCAAAAATTATATAGTATATAAAATAATCATTTTATAATTTGAACAGCAAACATCAAATATCAAGTAAACTAAATACTATAATTTTATTTTAATAATCAGTAACGGTAATCTATAATCAATAATAACAATCAACAATTAGTAATAATAATAATAATAATTAACAGGTAATCCAAACAGAACCTAAGATAAATTGGCTCGATATTTGTTTGGACAAGTGACCGATTGCCCGATATTTCAACGTGATAAATGAAGAAAGTGACAATCATAATTTGCACAAATTTAGCATACGTAGTTGGCCTTTTTAACTGCCCGAGAGAGACTGTACCGATCCATCAAAATCCTTCATTAACCTATCTTTATCAATGTCGTTTTCTTCAATTGCCTTTTTGTCCTCGCTTTTAAAATGTTTTAAAACCTCCTTCTGGTTTTGTTGTAATATCTTTTGTCCACATCTAGATAATTAATTAAATCCCACAAATTTACCATTCTAAACCACTTTGCACTAATAAGTACAATACTGCGGCTATATGAATACAATTTTCGCTATCTGATTCACATCTCTAAACCAAAGAAGCCAATGATAAGGTTACTTGACAACTTATTTTGCATTTTAGCTGAAATGCGGACTTTTCAAGCTGATGAGAGAATAGAGGAACTCATTTAAGTCAACAACCAAAGGGGACTCTCTTTAGTCAGGACGAAGCTTTAATTGAAGACTTTCAGTGCCGTTTCGTTTGGTCCCCTGCGTACCTTCTCCGCAACTTTTCAAGCTGATGAGACTTGACGGCATCCACCCGAAAGATAGGATTCATAAAATGGACTCACGGAATTCTTTTACCAAACGACAAAATTATCGTCAATTCGTCATCTCTTGATTGCAAGGTTTAATTTCCCCTAGCCAGAGACCAAATTACCCTACAAAAGAAATGTTTATAAAACACGTAATAGCAATGTAACGAATCTTGCTAATAAAAAAAAGTACCCCAATCTTCCACCCATAACGTAAATGCTATAAGGATACCTTTTTTTTTGGGTGGGGGAGGGGGGGTGGTGGTGTGGTTGGTTCCATGTTCCAACAGGAACTCGATCACTTCAGTCAATATTTATTGTGTTATAGCTCATTGATTTATAAAAAAAAATAATTTAAGAGTGCATGTGATAGTGATGATTGCAATGCAATGGTATCATTTCCTTGCATGTATCAAACAAAATATGTATATGTCCAAGTATATGTTGTAATAAGAAGCCAAAGTATGCAAATATATAAGTTGCTTACATATTTTTTTGGTAGGAACTTCGAATAAAATTATAACAGAAATTAACATTGTCGAAGCGTGAAAACATAAGTAATTTTTTGAAAGTTAGTTCGAAATCATGTATTGATGATGGCTGATTGAAGCCGGCTGGTGATTGGTGACTGGTGAGGGCTTAATTTCCAAGTGACCACCTCTTTTTTTTTTTTTTTTTGCCTTTCTTTCTATTTTTTTCTTGCTTTTCCTTGTCTTTGGGTAGATACCGCCAATCGATCTATTCCGGCTTCCAAAATAACCGATATTCATCAGCACGAAATAGGAAAATGTACGTTTATTATGGCATTGCAAATTTCAAGGCAATAAATCGAAGAAAGCACGAAATTGCATATAATAACTCATCAAATAATAACTACTATATAATCAATGATGAAATCGATGTATATTTGATCGGTTACGTTCAACTTCAATTAATTCAGACGAGTGGCAGAAGTTTTCTACGACTTTCTTTTTGTTTTCTATGACTTTCTAATAACTAATTTGATAGAAACGTCAAAGACATATTCATTGCCTTCATAATTGTCATTCTCATTACCCCAGTAAATAGCCAATTATATATGCCATCAAAAGACAGTTTTTTTTTTGGGTCCGGACAATTGAAGAGGGGGCACCGCCGGCTTTAAGGCAATTGAGTTCAGGGTACAATCAACCTGTGTAATTATGAATTCTGATTTTTGACCATTTACCAATTAAATCGTTCGACATATTGTCCATAAACACAATTAATTAATAGAATTTCATTACATGGATAAATAAATTTTTTTTATTATGTTCACATAAATTTTTTTTTTGTAACTACGAATATTTTTTATGCAATCATAAAGGATAAATGTAAAACAAAAAAATAATAATATTTTGTATCACTTTTTATCGTTATAGTTACATAAAAAACGATCGTAATTACATAACTAAAAATGCACGTGGACACAGTAAGAAACTTTCATTTATCCACCAAGTTTTTTCCTAACTAATATATTATCCTAACAATGAGAAAATGTTGATAGGCAAACAAAATCTGTTAAAAGGAGAGTTAGAATGAGCTCGAGAGCATGATTTGTACAATAAATATTTAATACTTTTTAACAAAATGAGTATTTTTTTTGGGTGAAAAAATTCAAAATAAAATTAAAAAAAATAAACACGTGAGATCCACATGTCTAACTTATTTTTAGCTCTCCTCTGATTTATTTTATCTACCCACGAAACCGTGCTCCTCAACAATAAAGCGATAACCGTGCTCTCCTCCGCGTTCATATTATTTTTTCGGCACTTTCGTCTCTTGCCGAGTTTTAAAACAACTTTTGTTTTTTTATTAAAAAACAAAATTCTCTGAAGGTAGGCCAGCTAGCCTAGCTACCACTTTTTTTTGGTTTTTTTTTTTTTTTGAACGATAGCTAGCCACCACTTGAAACGAGTACGGAAACACAAATGAATGATTGTTTGTAGGCAGCAATGATAGGCGAATCGCGACGAAGATTCTGTGAAATCCGGAAAATAGTATAAGAGCGGGGCAGTTTCTTAATCCCTGTTCGATCTGACAGAACTTTTGTTTTTGTTCAAATGATAAATTATTGGCAAAGACTTTTGGTCGCCAATTCTCTGTCACTCGTGCTTCGTGCATGGCAGCTGACCCCTCAACCACTGAAATAATTGAACAGAACGGCAGAACCACAAAAATCCGTTTTGGCCTAACGTATAAATTACTGCATATAACATCATACGGACAAAAGGCCAGCCCCCAACAATGGGCTAATAAATCGAACGAAAGCAACCACCCACCAACCTCGAAAGGTATCGCACTGAAAATTCCGCTCTGCCCAACCCCAAAAGCAATACTTGTTTTTTTTTAGCGTCACTTTAATTTAACATGCAACTCTCGGAAGTAAAGCATCAGCCAGCCAGCAGACACAGCTACAAGTGCCAGCTTTTGCTCATGAAAAGATGAGAAATTAATTACAAGCTCACTTTGTTTTCTTTTATTTTCCAGACTGTAAACACTGAGATCACATATACGGAAGAACCCAAAAGAGTAGAAACCAAAAAGACACAGTGCTCAATAAAGATAGAGAGAGAAGAATAACAACAAAAAAGGGAAATTACGCACTAAGTAAGATCATTTAAAAAAAAAAAAAAGGGAAAAGAATGAAAGACACTATTTAAGAACCCAAACTAATAATCTATTATTCCCTGACGCGGTAAAAGGTTGCACGCTCTCTCACCATCATCTCTGTTAAGTGGTAACTAGGAGAAGCTATTTGTCATACCAAAAAGAAGGGCCACCTATTTTCAGAACTTAATTTGTGATTTTTAATTGACATGACAAATAATTAATGGACAATGATAGGTATTTTAAAAATTGTGTCACGAAATATCTCAAAATTGATAATTATAAAAAAGATTGTCAATTTTTTTTAATACTGTTAAATTAAAAAAGATTAATAATTATTTTAATAATTATAAATTTTAAAATATTTTATAACACAATTTTTAAAATATTTATCTTTACCCATAACTAATAGCCTGGATCCCGATGAGTATAGAGAGTGCACTTAACTTTGCTGTGGCCTTTTGATTAACCCCTTAATTTGATTAGAAGGATCCAAGAAACTTTTGATCGATCAGAACCGAATCATCTGCCCCAGAGACCATGATAGGGCGATTCAAGGGCAGCCGAACTGCTCTTTTGCAATTTCAAGTCTTTGTAGAACTTCTTGATAAACTCCTCGGCTGCTTTGTCCACAAGGCCATTATTGTCTTCATCCTCCTTCAACGGGAAGGGGGAGTCCGTTATTCTAAGCTGCCTCACCAACGGGCTCTTTCCGAACCCCGGCAGCGCCGTCAGTGGCGACGGCGCCACCGCTTCCATTACCACCTCCTTATTATTTAACATCTCGAGCATCCTTTGCACTGCGGCCACGGTGGTGGCGTCGTCGTACTTGTAAGCCTTGGCAAAGTGGTGGTACTTCCGCCGGGAATTGTGGTTGTGGTGGTGACCGTGGCGGTGGGGATAGAAAGAATAGAAACCGTTAGCAGGGCTGTTGCTGCAGCTGAACTCGTACTCACGAGGGGAAACGAAGGAGAGGGCGTCGTCTGAGCGGCAGCTGAGAGAGGCGGAGTGGTGGTGGTGGAAGGTGACGAGGTTGCCTATGGCCTTGCCGGCAAGCTTGTTGCCACGTTTGAGCATCAAATGGAGATCCACCATTATTCTGTTCTTTGATACGCCTTTTCTTATCATGTACACCACTGCCCGTACTATGTGCCATAGTTTCTTGGCCATTTCTTCTGCGCTTGACTCCGTTTCCATTTGTATAGGTGAAAGTTTTTTTCAGTTGTTTTTTTCTTTTTTTCTTCGTTTTTTGAATTTTAACTACAGAGAGAGAGAGAGAGAGAGAGAGAGAGAGAGAGATTAGAGAGAGGAAAGTTTTTGGTTTGGTGTGAAGAAGGGGGGAGGAGGCATTTAAAGGGCGAGAAAATTACTATTATAAAATAAATTAATATTGCTATAGATAGGCATGTATAGCTAAATTTTCGGAGGAAAAAAAAAAAAAGAAAGCAACTAAAATTGTCAACAAAAAGTCGGAGTGTGAGCTCAAGCTCTGCGAGTAGGCAGCGGAAAGGTTGGTCATTTCCACTTAATTTAAATTAGGAAAAAAAAAATTTTAAGTATACAAATATTTTTTTTTTAACAATTTGGAAAATTTGAGAGTATAGGATTTGTAATATAGAATTTGGTGTAAAATTTCTGTAAATTAGATTTAAATTTTTAAAAAATAATAATAATAATAAAATATATGTCAAACGCGATGCAGTGCTTCAGTGCGCTGCTCTTGCTATGCTTGTCGCGGCCGTTAAAATAGTGGTCGGAAACTCCGTTTGGTTGATATTTCCGGGTCACGCCTCTTGGCAATTCATTTTGCGTTTGTGAAAGATGACTAGAAGGTCCCTTGGAATTCGATCGAACCTCTGATTAAATAGTAAGAAATTAAATAGAAAATAAATAAAATAAATAAATAAAAAATAATATAGTAATGATAATATTATAATTAATAAAAAGTAATAATTAGAAGATTGTGAGAAATAAAATAAATAGTAATTTGTGAGAAAAAAAGTAAAAGATAAATATTTGAATTGATAAAAAATAAATAAAAAAATTGAATAAAAATTTTAAAATTTTCTTTTTTTTTTCTTAAAAAAAATGCCAAACATGACACTGGTTGCTCAAGTGTATCCCCGGCCTGGCACAATGATTAGCGACGCTAGGCCCACCCACACCAAGGAAAAGTCAAAAACAGCCTTTTGGGCGCTTTGCTAATCTTAGTTCTCTTCACTCCTATTGATCTGCCCATGAGTTCTTGCTCATAATAAGAGGGTTAGTTGGTCTGTAACAGCAATTTGTGCATAAATGGTTGGTGTATGATAAAAAGTGGAGCTCAAAATGTAAATATAAATTTAATTTTATGATATACACGAAAGTCAAGTATAACCTGATTATAGCATTAAAAAAAGAGAAAAGTACAATCGGATTAGAACGCTTATAAATATCTAATAATATGAACCGTTAAATAATTAGATTTACAGAAAAATAAATTAATTATTAAATTTTATTAGATAAATCGTGTATTCACTTATATCTTGTTAAGAATAAATTATGAAATGATGCTCCAAAGAAAATTGCATCTGCATCATTAACTTGTTAAGAAATTATATAAAAAAAATGGGCTAGGGACCCTAACTTATAATATTATGTGATGAGATCCTACGACATAACAATTTTGTGAGTGTTCCATAGAAAGAAAAGTTATGTACAGGAAAAATCAATATTTGGTGTCTTATTTATTAAATTATAAAATAGGGTTAGCTTTCACAACGTTTCACGGGCTGATTGGGTTGTCGGCTTGTTGTTGCTTTGATTTGACTTAATTTAGTTATGCCTTCCCTAGTCTGAGCTTCATTGACTTATGCGAATCATTATAAATTCACAAAAATTTACATAAAAGTAGTAAATTGCATGTATCTTAAACATAAGTCGACGTTTTATATTATTATAATTGTTGATTATATATTTTATTTTTTTAATAAATAATTGTTATTGTTATTGGGAATAACAAATATAATTCTATTATATATGATAATATGATATGAGATTTGTATCTAAGATGTGTAAAGTTGATTGCATCTATATAGTAAAATTTAAATAAATTAATCAACCAAGCTAGTTTAGTTCCTTATGAGAACAAAATTATTAAAGAAAGATTGAGAATTCAAAACTTCACATTCCTCGAACTTTCAAGTTTTAAATAATTCCAAGAAGTTCAGACTTTTGTATGTATTAATATACATTTAAAAATGGTGAAGGATGGATGAGTGCGTGCAATGCAACTTTATAGCCTCGTAAAGTAGTATTTTGTAAATAGATGCGAGCAAGTAATTGTTAGTTTCACAATTATTGAGGTTGCGATATTGGCCTTGTCCGAAAAAGATGTTGATGTTAATCTAAATTTATTAGTTATTTATTATTTGAGTAGAAATTAAGTTTTTTAGTGTATTTTCAATAGTTGTGTAGAATTAAGAGTTTAATTATTGTTTAGTATATAAGGAACTGAGGTCTATATTTAGAGTGTGTATACTTTTCATATTGTTATATGACATTATTCAGTTTAATAAAATAAATTTAAGCTAATTAAAATCTAACAAAAGAGAGATATATATGTTTCTCTCTATATATATATATATTATAAAATATACCAAGCTGGTTGTGAATAATTAAATACAGCTGAAAATATCTTCTTAAACTGTTATATGTTATTGTAAAGGGATGATTGTTTCAACTTAGCATAATTGAAATTCTGTTTCAAATGTTTTTAATGTTTTTAATTTTATTAAGTCAACCTCTTTTTTAGGCATTTACCATAACTTTTTTAAATTTTAAAGCTAAAACACAATATGTTAGGGATTAAAGGTTATCCTATAATTTCAAAAAATAATGCAAAACATACGTAATGTTGAGAAAAAAAGAAAAGTAAGGGTATTATATACAATCTTGTTAACATGATTACGTATTATTAGAAGAATAAATTCTATTAATATATATTTAATTTCGCTGAATTTTGCTGAATGCGTTAACACAGAATCTAACCTATAGCCTTTAGAATGACAACAAACAAACTACTTACGCTCTACGTTCGGCGGTATTCTGGTCCATAAACTCACCAGAGAGTTCCAGTCCCCTCGGAGACAAGAAGGAACGTCCGATCTACTGATGGATCTCGTGCAAGTTACGTGCACTCACGCGGCCAGAAGGCGCGTGTTTGGTTGAATGATCCAACTTTCATATAGAGACTTGCCAGCCTGGCATCACTGACGGGAATGAATAATGGCACCTACTTCGGACGTTTCACTCAATTTAACGTCCGACCAAATGAATCTGTAGCGTACACGATAGCATGGACCCTTTGTGGAGGGATATCACGGCCATCCATTTTAAAAAGTCAGATGAAACCCCGTGTTAGCGAAATAATAGGCAGTCACCTAACGATCTTAAAAGAGGTTGGCAAAGTACAACGATAGAACATGACAGAACAGGAATTTTATTCATTGATTCTAACAACTGAAAGCTCCGGCCGGCGATTAGTCTCCCCGGAATCTGTGAAATTGGAGAAAAATGTTAAACAAAATTTGTGAGGATTTAACTTAGTTGAACTGAATGATGGGGTGCACCTTTCATAAAAGGATCTAATGATCAAACTTCAATTTTTATTTTCAATTTCTACTTCTCTAACAATGAATTATTATCTCTATTAAAAATTAAAAAAAAAAAATGTAAATGCCTGACTTATTTGCAATGTTTACAAGTATAATATTTATATTCAAAGTGCAGCCAAATATGGTGCAGGTCTTAAGTTTTTAGCTAAGTCATAAATTGAATGATGTAAGATTACTTTATGTTTTAAATCTAGTGATTAAAGTTTAAAATTTGAAATTCAGAAGCTTATGGGTTTAAGTCTCACAATTCCCCAACAAAATCTTGCCCAACAAAATCTTGCTCGTATGTAAAAGTTAACACCACATAACTTAGGAGGGATCGATATTTCTGGCTTTTCCCATACCATCACTCCTTAAAATAAGGATTTCTCTTTACATGGGAAAAAGTATTTCTGTCACTAACAACCAAGATTAGTGATATTGTTACTTCTTTTATTGGTTTTAGGTTTAAAGTTTAAATCCTTATCCCTAGAAACCAAAGAAAAGAAAAAGGTGTTTCCCATGGGATAAAGCCAAAACAAAATATCAAAACAAAGCGTGTGAATTGTAATGACAAGGGACAAGAGACACAACATAAACAGTCTATCAGATGCTTCTCGATTTTACAGTTTAGGTAATGAATTCATCATAATCCATCAACTTTGCCATGTAAGGAAGTTAAAGAAATCATCTCTTTCCCTCTCTCTAACTGAAAAATAAAAGACAAAAAATTTGAGGGCCTCCGCAGTTTTCCTCAAATGACATGTTATTTTCGCCTTTTAATTGGAAGTGTCCCAAGAAGGGACGTATTATTCCTATACCGTCATCCTATTGTTCTTGTTTGTATTATTATGAAATGGCTATCATTGTTGCTATCAGAGAAGAACTTAGATTTTTCATTTTTTTGGCAATTTATAAAGAGTGGAAGTGTACTTGTGGCTCGAATAGAAAGTAGAAGTTTAATTAGGAGAGCGTGTGCAGCGTGCGAAACCGGCCTGTTGGAGCCAATAATGCATATATATGCAGCCAGCCTTTCCGTTCTTCAACCTTGGTCTCTTTCAGCTAATTATTTTGTGAAAAGGACTGCACAAAATGCCATCCTGTATGCCAATTGATTGACCCATGAAACACAGGGCAAGCACAAAATTATGCAAACACAAACTATTTATATAGCATAATGGTTTGTGGAGACTCAATTGCTTCTAGAAGCCTCATTCAACGGGCAATTTCGTCGAAATGCGCAATCCACCATTTGAGAGACTCGTGGGTTTACCAACCTTAGTTAGCTCAGTTGCTACTTGAGCAGGTAAACTTTGTCTGCAATATTAAGAATTTAAAATTTAATGGAGACGCATATTGGAGAGATTCTAATCTTTTGATATAGTCTTATAAGATATTATTGTCAAAATATTTTTGACTCTAAAACAATTATTCACTCGACTACTATTTTAACTAATAGAAGAGAGACTAACGAGTCTTCCTTTGTCTGTCTCCCTTTCTTAAAAGAAGTAGTCGTACACATGCAACGGGAATCCTAGGCCATGGGGCCGACGGTCTCCTGACTTCTGCCAAAAGGAATTTTGAGTTTTCTTCTTTCTTACTTTTCCGGTAAATCTCTGCAGTAACAGTAACATGAAACATATATTTAGCCTTTTCAAGGTACGCTAGTAGATGACATTGGACAGGAGTTCAATTGAGCATTCCTTCGATTTATTGCTTTGATAGATCAATATATATATCCAATTAAATTTATGTGAACTGACATAATTTGTAAATGAGATTATGAACAGTCGCGAACATTCATTTAATCTGGGTTCACAAAACAAATTAAATTACTTATGTATTAAACCTAAAAATACCCAATGAAGGATTAATTAACCTGATTAAAACTTTTGGGATGAAAAATAATACTAGCCAGATGATTTTTTTTTTTTGAACAAGAAAAAGGTGTATTATTGATATCTAAATTATCACACAAGATATATATATATATGAACAAAAGATAGAAATGAATATATATACTAGCCAGATGAATAAAAAGATAGAAACGAATATATATGTTAGCATGAAAAGATCTAATGCGACTACTAGCCAGCCAATCGTATTTTCCACGTGATAATGAGGAAAACAAAGTTTTGTTTAAAAAGTTCACAAGATAAATGTGTTCAAAAAAAAATTTTAAAAAAGTTCACATGATAAATAGAAAAGTCGCCGCATAAATAAGAAAATTATATACTTTCGACCTTCTGCCAGAAATTGCGGCTTGGAACTCCAAATTATTGCGAGCAATCATGAACTGATTATTTGTTTGAAACGATATATAGAGAGGGGAGATGACACATATAGGACCCTTAAAACCTTCACCAATAATCAAGAAAATATATATATGCTTTACGTTTCTATTTCAAGCGTTAATTAAGTCTGTTTTCTTGTAGATAATTTGTCTTTTTGGGCAGGAATAGAAAAGCTAGAAAATTGGGAAAATAAAATTATTTGATTTCCTTTTTGCCATAATCTATTATATTATGGCCATAACAAAAGCAATGTAAGAAAAAAGTAAGACCGTCCAATCAGTAGTGGAGCACTATATGGTTGCTTTTTTTTATAAATCAAAGTATATAGTATATATACATGAAGGACTCACTTTTATATTTTAGGTTTTACCTTACGCGCTATCAAAGTTTGTTTTCACTCATTGTGAGCAATGAAGCAACGTAATCTTTCGTGTTGAATTTATAAGGTACTGCCTATTTTTCTATTTTTTCAATTAAAAACTTTGTTTTCATTCATGGGGAAACTTTATTTTTTTGGTGGTGGAGCACAAATTACAGATGTACAGATGTAATAGATCTATGTGAAGGGAGAGTTTGTAATGGATTACAGATGTACAAATTTTTTTTTGGTGGTCAGTGATTTAGATGTACTGATATTCTCTTTTTTTTTTTTTTTTTTGGTATTAATTCATGTTTGTTGGGTCTGTACCTTTTTGGGAGAGGGGGAATATTTTTCAGGACAAGCATAGATTCCATCCCAGGACTTGTGGACAAATCCATAAGTTGCACATAATATAAATCTATGTGAAGAATTTGCTTGTCAAAATTAATGGATGAGATCTTGCTATGTCATGCGCAGGGGAGGAGGTCAGGACTTCAATTTTCACCTCTTTTAAAGCTCCCTCTTCTTAGTTGTAATATAGGTTTTGACTATATATATATATATATATATATAGACAACAAACTCCCTTTAAAGTAAAAGAATTTAGAAAAGTACTAGTCTGCTTAATTTCTTATTCCTGAAAATGGAATAACGACAATAACATTACCACAAACCACAAGGGTCGGATAATTGGACATACGTAAATGCTAGCTCTATTTAAAGCAAGCACATATACATACATACATACTGGAGCGATGTATAATTGTATATATGTTTTCAACTTTTTCTAGTCAATAAGGGTAGTTATCAAAATTAATAGCATATAGAGTTCATATTTCATTTAACTTGTCACGCCAAAAGATCATTAATGACAATTTATCATCCTTTTGGATGCAAACATTGGGAAACATATTAAGAGGCTGAAAACCAAACTAGAAAAGGACATCATACATATCAAACTGGATTTCAAATTTCCAATGCAAAGTGGCCACTACGGCCTCCATCAGAAAATGAAGGGGAAGCATGAAGATTGAAATTACACAAATTAATTGAGACAAGTTGCATACTTGATGTCATTGTTCGAAGCTAAATGATTCAATTGTTGCACATCTACTAGTGTTCGGCAATGGAAACCACTCCAGAAAGCAAGAGGAGCCAGCCACTCATTGTTCCAATCGCCCCACCTAACTTGCATGATTTTTCATTGGCCATTAAAGAGTATAACTTTAATAAAGATATTTGAGTCGTAAATTATTGGTGGTCCGACAAAAGAAACATGTACTTAAAGCCTGTGATAATCATGTCATTGTCTTTGTTTTACCAAGTCTGCCCTCTTTAGCAAACTTTGGCTTGCCCATACCTCTTTCTCTAGCTTAGCTTGTCAACTGGACATGCAATTTGATCATCCCATTTCAGACTTATCTTTCTCTCGGACTTCCGGCTTCCAGCTTGAATTTTCATTTTCATATCACCATATATGGTGGGCACTTAGTTTTTTTTTTTTTTTTAAATGAATGCGGGCACTATTTGTTTAGGGATATGCATTTTTTCTGTTCTAAACCTTTACACTTTTTTATATATGAGTCCTAAACTTTTTTAAAATTTCATTTGAGTTTTAAAATTTTCGATTTCTCTTTGAATCAGTTCATTTATTAACTGAAAATGATCAATCTATTTAAAAAATTATTTGAAGAAATGTTAAATACACTAATTGAAAAATTTTTTATCAAAAATACGCACTTTGTATATTTAATTCGTGTATTTGTTGCTTAAAAAAAATTTTAATGTGTATATTTGTTGATGAAAAAAATATTCAATTTGCATACTTAACCCTTTTTTAATAATTTACATCAAATTAAACTCATTTATTAATAGATTAACTATTTTTTGCAAACAAAAAGACTAATTTGATAGAAATCAAAAGTTTAAAACTCAAATGAAATATCAAAAAATTTTAAAACTTATATATGAAAAAGTATAAAAATTTAAGATTAAAAAATTACATATCCCTTTGTTTATATGGCCCTTTATTTTCCTTATGGCGTGCCTTGCACTCCATCTCTATTAATTATTCCATCCGTCGGGCCATGAAGACTGCATTATCACCAATTATATGGTCAATTATCTGATAAACTTGAAAGGGAGATTAATAGATCTGTAGCATGTCAATTACCTACTCATCTTACATATTAATTACCAAACAGTTCACTTGATGTTCTTGATGTACCGGAAAAGATTTGTAGTCCTTAAGATGGTATTTTATATAAATAGTCAAGTTTGCATGTGAAACGCATAATTAACCAATAATTAGAATAACGAAAGAATTAACAGCAAATGCATGACCGATCTTAATTTTCTTTTTTGGTTCTCTTGAAATCCTAGTCACCCGTTGGTCTTGCTTCATAATTGATCTCAGATTTTGATTTGTGTAATTTACCATCTATAATATATAAACCCATGTCTTCTATTTTCATTTTTCTTAAAAAAAAATACAATTTTGGAACAAGTTTTAAGGCATAAGAGATAAAAGTATGATGACTAGCGGTCGATCGCCATACCTGTTAATAAGAAGCAGAAAGAGTTACAAGAATCAAGTTACTGTTAAAGTCACAAATATATATATATATATATTTTACCAGATTAAAGTCACAAATAATAGTAAAGCGTGTTATGGCTTGGTGGTAACGCGTTGACATTGGCAGATCCACGTTTAAGGAAGGGTGAGCAATTGCCACCCTCAAATTTGGAGTTTGTACTATTGATAGGTATAATTTATATTAATTTTAGCTTATTGTCCCTTTTTAAATTTATATTTTGCCTCTCCTTAATTGTTTCTATTAAAAAAAGTGATATGAAAAAATTTAAATTTATACTATTATTTTTATTAAAAATTTATATTTTATTTTCACTAAATTTTATAATTTATATTTTTTTCTCATGCTCTTGTTTTTTTCAATTGAAGGTTAATTTACATAATAAAAATAATATTATTTTATTATTTAAGTTACTATTTGTTAATAAAATAATAATATTTTATTATTTATTTTGTAATTTATAACAAAAAAATTGTAAAAAATATTTTTTAATACCTATTTGCCCACCCTCACTTCAATTTCTAGATCCACCACTGCGCACTGAACGTGTCAACCTTCGAGTTCTAAGTTTGAGTGCGACCAAGGCGTGCGATAAGATTAAACGTATACCTCACATCTCCAATATAATGGTCTTGAGCTTGACTGGATCCTCTATAGTATGCTCCCTCATATACTCGGCGCATAAATAAGATCAATTTAATTAGGAGACGAAATGGGCGCAACCCTTCCTAAGAGATTTAGGTGACGCTACCCCTTCAACCCATTTTTGAAATCAAGAAAAAAAAGATAAAACCGGAAATAAGATAAAGTACGATTTTAGAAATTTTAGGCAAAGAAAATTCGTGTACCCAAGTAAGGGGCGGTCTCTGAATCTGTGTTTGATGGCAGACAAAGCCCAGTGTACCAGTGTATCACGGACCATATTGTCTATTTTAAATAAAAAGTTGTGTCATGGATCAAATCAGGCTTCCCAAAATTTTCGATACGCTTGTCTCCTCTAATTTCAGCAACTACCATCCCATAGGAGTAACCCTCATCCGAATGTATAAAGGGAGACTATTGAGTCTTCAGCTTTCTCTTCCCACATTTCACCAAGTTTTATTCTTTTGATGATCGGCAGAAATAGGTGGAGATCTTACCAACAATTATTGGTTTGAGTGATAAAAGAGTTTAATTTTTCCTAAATTAAAATATCGAATTGAAATCTTCGTATATGAAAAAATAAAGTTAAGAGAGTCGTCTCGAACAAATTTTAACAAATACTCAAATCAGATTAATTAAATCTAATATGACTTCTAAACACCGAAATCTCGAACAAAAAATGGGTCAAGATCATGCACCCCTACGAGCCAATAGAAATGTACATTTATGTTGGTCATGTTCTCAAAGGTTCCTTCATCCGAATCCTACCCATTAGTCTTAGATTCTTGTTTTGATGGCAAAAACAAATTCGTGATATCTTCGTATAATTATTAAGTTCTGTCCTGGGTTGACCAAAAAGGAAATTTAACTTCTTTTGTGGCAGATTTTGTTGACAGATATTCACAACCAGTCCTAGGGATACGAACCATCTTGGGTTTACTGGTACAGTAATTGAATTTTTGGGTATTTCCTGGTCGGAGTTGACTTCTGCAAGAAATTGAAAGGAAATTCTGTTTTTCCCCCTTCGATTAGTATAATGGGAATTTCGTATCAGCCTCTGTCCAGTGCCTCCCAGATTTTTGCATCGCTTTCTTTTCTGTTTCTTCGTGTCAACTTACACCATGTTTGGCAAAATTTCATGAGAAAGAAAAAAGAAAGGAAAATTTAAAAATTTTCTACTCATTTTTTTTATTCATTTTTTATCTATCCAAACAACTACCTTTTACTTTTTCTCTCATAAATTACTATTTATTTTCTTTCTCATAACTTTCTAATCATTACATTTTATCAATAATAATATCATCATTATTATACTATTTTCTATTCTTTTTCTTTTCTATTCACTTTCTATTCAAATTCTCACTATCCAATCACAACCTTAGTTAGCAAGTGAGTGCTTGTCATTGGTTTTAATTTCCCAATTTAATCGAGAAGTGCCGCTGTTATCGGTAATATGATAAGCTATTTATTTATGGGCTTTACAAATTCTTAAAATTAGGATAAATTCCGATTTTTAATAGTTAAAAAAAAATGGCAGTTAACAGTGTCAACTGACAGACAAATCAAATAAAGGGCATTATGAGTTTCGTCCGGCTGCTCCCAACAGCCGGCAGCAGCACCATGTTTTTTTTGGAATTGAAAGTTCCAGAAGCGTCGTGAACTCGTTAAGATGATAGTTCGGTCCGTTCGAGGGTATAAACAGTTCGTTCAAAAAGAGAGACGGAAAAAGGGGGTTGAGGGAATTTAACTTGGTGAGGGAATTTTACTGGTTCAACCGTTGACGTTGCTTTTCTTTTGAACTATAAGTCCAAGAGCACGGATTTAGAGGCAGAGATTTTTAGTTCAAGGAAGTGTCTCGATAATAATAAATTTGTAATTTTTAGTTATATTTTACATAACAGAAAAATAAAATGATAAAATTTTTATTACTTAAAATTAAAAACTTGTTACTTAAAAGTTTCCGTTTATTACATTACAAACACCTTTTTTTGAGTAAAAACACATCCGGCTCCTTTCCTAAGCTCAATCCATAAATATATCACAAATAAATTAGTCATAAAAATTTTTTCCAACTTATATTTTATCTTTAATTCCTGGCACTCCAATAATCCAATTCTGAGGTAGGGCGGCCAGGAAATCTGTGAATTCAAACCTCATGTTTGGACGAACTGGATGCATGTGCAACATGGATAATAGGAGTAAATGGGAAGGCAGCGCCAAGCTAACGTCCTAAAGAGCAGACCAGAAATTGGCCTCTACCAGCTGCCATCAATCGACCCTATCGAAGTCACAGGGTTTTGCCCTTTTGTGGCAACAGTGAGATTGTTGCCCTCAGAAAGTCTCAGAAGGAGATGGCTGCGAAATGACTTGGATTATTACTGTGAAGCCAATGGTAGGATGTCACCTTTATTTGATTTCCGTCCACAATTCTGATATATAAATCATGGGAAAGCGCATCGAAGCAGCTCTCCAGACTAGACATGGCAAATAATAAACTGCACCCAGAGCTGACCAAATTACTTGCGTCGTGGTTCAACTCGTGCTTGAAATCTCACAGATCAAAAGCGGCTTGGTTTTCAAGTTACCACCAATGAAAGAATATATTTGTGTCGTTGGTAATACTTGGATATAATTCACTTCGCAGTTCGTTTGAACCCTTTTGTTACAGACATTTCTTGGCATTCTTGGGGTGTTCTCTGTGCCCCATAAGCCACATATGCCCACAACTTAACAGGAAGGGTGCATATGTTCTTACGTGCACCCTTCCTCGTAAGTTTGAGTTACTTAAAACGTGTTTTTCCTACTGTAACTCAGATTTCATACGAGTAATTTCGAGTTAAGCTTCAGTGGATAGGCTAAGATTAAGAACGACCATAAACTACAAAAAATGATATTACCATTTCTTACATATGATTATATAACTATTGTTACAAGTGGGGCAGCTTCTAGGCCGTTTGCCATCTCAAGTACATTGTTAAGCATGTTAATGACCTAGGAAAGGTCAGCCAAAGTTGTTGACTTACCGATCAGAAGGGACAATCGCGCAGAAAAGCTTAATTAATCAAGCATGAAGCCCATGTAATTCCCCAGTGGTCGAAAGCACAAGCCCGCCAATCTCCTTGGGGCCAACATTTCTGAGCCACATAACTGAAGCGGATTCTGTGTCTCCAAAATTCACAAGGACGAGATCTACAAGTCGTCTTCTATTTCGTCTGGTACATGCAGCTTTTCAATGGCAGCCTATAAATATTTGGAGAGAAAAAGATGAGGAGAGGGAACATAACACCAAACTCTATGCTTGTTAGAATAACAAGAGATATACATTCCACGTACCATGTGTTTGTGGTGCATAAAAAGCACAGGTTGTTCAAATTGAATAAGTACATCAAATGCAAATGAGGCATTAATCTACACTTATAATTATGTGTTATGCACAAGATAGGCATGATGCAGTATTTAAAGTTCAATCTTTGATCAGCGCTAAAGCAAGAAATCATTTAAGGCACAAGCATTGTACCTTAATAGTAGCGACATCTGTTGCTGGTGGTTTCAAATCCAAGGCAATACCAAAATGAATCATTGCCTTCTCATGCATGTTACGCCGCTTGAATATCTTACCCATCAAAGCATACACGCTGCTTTCTCGAGGAGCATACTCTTTGAGCTCTTCAAGGACTTCAAGAGCTTCATCGAAACTTTCCAAGCTCACAAGAATGTTAGCCTTTTGGTACATGGGAAGAGGATTCTTTTTGTCCGCTAAAATTGCACTCTCCATCATCTCCAGAGCTTCCTCATTCCTCTGCTTAATATTTACAGAAACGGTCAGACAGGTGCAAGATCCAAAATATATCAGTTAACATAGAACGTGGCTTGACCTTTAAGGCATGCAAAGCTGTCCCAAGATATGACATTATCACAGAAGAACGTGGATTTATTTGGAAAGCCATTCGGAAATGATGCTCAGAGAACTCAAACTTCTCTTGCCGAAGGTAGACCATCCCAAGACCATACCAGGCGTTGTAATGTCTGGCATCAATCCTTAGGGCACTCTGGTAACTCTTGATTCCATTCTCAAAATCCTCCAAAGCTACATATCTGCAGGTAAAATTAAATTGCAACTTAAATTTGTTGAACACAAAATAAATGATCACTTCCTGCATTACTCTTCTTAAATTCAAATTAGTAATTCCAATTAATATCAAGTCGTGGGACACAGAGGAACCAAGCAACATACTCATGACCACAGAGTGTGTGCGCATATGCGAATCTCGGATCAAGTTGCACAGCTCTCTGGAAATTTTTCAAAGCAGTTTCATGGTCTTTCTGCAAACTATAGCAATTTCCCATGGCACACCTGCATGCCCAACAAAACATCAGACTGATAACAGCAATCTACATCTTCCATGATTATGACCAAAAAAAAAATCTATATTCTCCATGATGATCAAAGAAAAACATGCTTCATGATATTCCTAAATTTCTTCGCGGCACACATGGATTCACTACCAAAATGTAAGGCAGGATAACATAACACCAATCACATATAATCACAACCAGTTCTGAAGATTTCAGAGCTTTATCCTGGAATTTAAAAAAAAAAAAAAAGATGGGGCATAAAGCTATGGTGAGGATCCTTAACCTAAGAGTTTAAGCAGCATAGCATTAACAAGAAACAATGAAATCCACTTCTCACGGAAAGTTAACAGTGTGATTGAGATATAGTTGCCATCTAGTCCAAATTGTAGATAGCAATTAACCCAATTAATTATGAGATCAGCACATAAAATGTTTGTGACACAACTCTGATGAGAAACTGCTAAATCACGTCTAAGAAAAGCAAACAATGATATGCACCAATAATTACATAAAAGTTTGATAGCAATACCAAGATTGAGGAGCTAATCGATCTGTTGATATCATTTCCTGAGCAAGGTAACTAAGCTTCATGTCTTCTTTCAAATGCTGCAACAACGGTAAAAATAACTCCAGAGAAGCACCAAAAAAAGTTGCAGGCAATACTTGTGCTCTTGCGGTGATTATGTTCAACACTTATTTTGTAATGAAGTAGCAGATATCCATATCTACTGTAACAATACAGCATTAAAGAACAACTTGTGCAGAAAAAATATTGTACAGATATGTAGAACATATAAATGTACTTTTTCACCTGTTTGTAGAAATTGTATATATGAAGCACAATAATGACACAGAAATACAGAAATACAACTTCCAGCAGATTAAATGTACGCACATAAAGAACAGTAGAATATATATCTAATCCTTCCAAACTGTAAGGTGATACTTGACGGGCAAGACTGAAGGCCCGATCGGCTTCTATGTAGTCCACTAGTTCAAAGTACACTTTTCCAACCTGCATTGAAACATATGAAGGGAACGTTAACCAGTGGATTATATGCAGTATAATATTAACCCATAGTGTTGTAATTATAGAGGGAGGCATTAATACAGTTGAAAAAACATTAATTGATGATTTTGATTTGCATGTCTGCAAATACACATTTCCATCCTGCATAAATGACATGCAAAGTGAACTTTGTCTAGTGCATGATATGCTGTATAATATGAAGTTATAGCACTGTAATTCAGGCAGATGGAGAGAAGTTCATTGAAGATTTGATTGGTAAGCGGGTGTGGATGTGAAAGCGTATGTGCGTGCATGTGTGGGGTGCGCGTGCACGTGTGTGTGTGTGTGTGTGTGTGAGAGAGAGAGAGAGAGAGAGAGAGATAGAGAGGAGGAGGAGGAGGACGAGAGACATAGTTCACATGGTTCCATAAAAGAAACAATTGCGAAGGTCCTGCTATAAATCAATAATATGTCAAAATGGAGTGAAAGGGAGAAACAAAGTTCACATACAAATGAAAAGGTACCATCATTGCGCAACTGATGTTACCTGAGAAAGCACCCAGCCTGTATTATAGTGCTTCTGTGGTAGCCTGATGTAGGCATCCAATGCATCCTGTACTGCCAAGAAGCAGCTTTGTTAAACATGGTGAAATAAGAACAGCAACCGCTGCTTTTTTGGTAACCACTCCTTCATACCTGGCAATGATAAATGGATGAGAGTCTATAGCCTTCACTAAGAATTCTAAATAGGTATAACATTTCTGAAGCACCACTTAATATGCTTGAAGCACTCATGACAACCCCACCGACTTGCATTGTTGCTCCTTCTGGCTCATTAGATTTAGCATCCACAGAGGGTGATGAGCTAGGATTTGTTGATGTTACATTTGCTCGTGAATCATCAAAGGCCTCATTCCTCACACCTTAAAATCACCAAAATCAAATTTTTAGAGAAATTGACAGAATCCACTGAAAAGCTCAAAGCTGAGGACAAAAAGAAATCCATTGATAATTCGAAAGAAATTAACATGATATCTCGACTTAGATCCAAGCAACAAATACCATAAGATTAGGTGGTTAATATCAAAGTTCCTTTAGCCCATGAGTGTACGTGGAATTATAAGCACTTCACTCCCATTAATGTATCCACATGGAGACAGACTACTGATCAACGGATACCACCCATATGCAGACATGCACCATGTGTGTTGTGCCCATGCATTGCTGTAGGAGCTGCAGGAGCTCTAATATGTGCACAAATGAACAAGTGGTGCCTCTTTCCTCGTATGGGGTTGAAGTAGACAAGCTTGTGTCCTGTATATTTCCCTACTGTAACATAGCCTATTATTAGAAATTTTCTTCTCAGATGGAAGCAGCTCAAAGGGCATGAATTGTATTCCAGGAAAGGATTCTTTCACGTCAATTTTAGGATCAAAACATATGCTCTTCCTTGTACACCCATTTATACAAATCTTTAAGAGAGAAGATGAACTAACTTCTACCATTTAATGCCACTATTGTGCTCCAAATATCACAATGGTTACATGATTTTCTTGTCCGTTTGCAATTCTTTTTGCTTATCCAATATTGTACTTGCAATTGCATAACACATTCTCCATGCAAAATTAAAAAATTAATCAATGCTTTCTATCAGATATAACTAGTTGTGAGTAACTAAACCATGTCCAAAGGTATTAATGTAACATGCAGAATCAAAACAAGCTTTCCATAATATCACTCACTTCATTACTCAAAGAAGAGAGCAGAAGTGTGTGCGTGCATGCATGCATGTGTGTGCTAATTTTCTCCGAAGTCCTAACCAGAGATTATAAATGAGCATGACATGATGAAGGATATGTTTTCAGTCCCAAGAAATACCAGAAATTGAACCATTTGAAGAACTAACAAACAAGGAACCACACGGATTCAGATTGCCTCAGTAAGAAGAAAACTCGTCAGAAATTACAATCTCGGAGAAAAATATACGGGGAAACCCAGTTACTTAAAAGGTCATCTACAAGCGATCCTAAAACTTATGAGCATTGGTCACCCATGTATTGGTACCAAAGCTGCCATGTTTACACACTGGGAAAAGACCCATTCCAAATAATTCAACTCCACCTAGTCCAACAAACAGTTTTTACATAAAGAGACTCTCACCTTCATCATAGTTTTCATTTGCCCAAGACTGTCCTTTGCGAACTGTCACAGAACGTAACGTCATGGAGCCCAACTTAGAGCCTCCAAGATATTTAGAAGAGTTGCTGATTCCATTCGCTGCCACCAGTGTACCATTTGCATTTGAGTTGGCTGCTGCTTCTACAACAAGCCGCGTACTTCGCCGAGGTCCAGAATCAGAAAATAACCTCCCAGAAATCTGAAAGTGAATTAATTTCAAGGAAAATAAATGGAAGTTGATGTACAAAATGCAAGCCCCCTAACCATGTATAGACTTATAAATCCATCAAAAGAAAACAATAAAAACTGAAATATCAGATTTGATAAATATACAAATGACTGCTTGAACAAAACAAAATAGTAACATGCAATCAAAAAGAAAAATTAGTGATTTATTAACTAAAAACTTAACAAGCAGAAAAGTATAGAGAAATGAAGGAACATAACCAACTAATTCACCAGAAATTCCATGGCACATTTAAACTACTCAACTGAAAGTCACCAATACTGGACCATCAAGACCAAAAGAGACCTTTTTTTTTAAGCAGTGGCACAGTTTCCTTTATCATTTTTGACCAACAAAATATCCTGTTTAAATTACAAATGAACTAAGAGTTCACCTGCTCCAGCCTGGATGTTACTTTTTGCATCTCTAGTATTTAATCATTTCACTCAACAAGTACAACCAGAAAAAATTTTGAACAAGGTAACCAAATAAAACAAAAGGATCACAAATCACTATACAAGTTCTGACCTTCCGTAACTTCCCCTCATCAACAAATTTTCTTCTAGGGGCTTGAATGTTAGAGTTTACAGTCGATCTTGGAGAATTATCAGCAGCAAGCATGATGATATTAGGGGCATTTGGCTGTACATTTCTACACAATGGTGGTGGGGCGACAGCTGACATCTGCAAAACTAAAGGGCATCAGCTTAATGCTTAAGCTTTGCATTCTGACTTGGGGAAATCTGGGGTGTGGCATCAAAGTGGACAAAATCAATACCTACTTTAAAAAAGAAAAATTAAAATAAACAAATCGCCATATTCAAAGGGAAGAGTGATAGCATATCTTAGGCTTCATAAAAGTAGAAAATATGAATGAGATGGAGTTGCTGCTGTTACATGCAGAACGTGTTAAAATACAAGCTTTCAAGCAATAAAAGCAGCACTATTACCGGTATAACAATCAAAAAGCATGAATCAGAAAGGGATAAGATTGAAGCTAATGGGTGCTGGACTTCCTTTCGTAGGCAACAAATATCGACCATAAAGGTTCCCAATAAGTCCACAAATATAACACTAGCTGAAATGGCAAAGAATGTGCAATATGTACACAACAAGAGAATGGCACTTGAATAAACCCCAGGGCAGACCAAAACGAATTGAGATTTCAATAAATACTGTAATGTTAACCAAATAGCTAAACAGCCTCACTGCTTGTGCAGAAGACAGGTCACAAAGGAGAAGATTAAAAAGTGTGAGTGTTTCTCAAAGATTTTACAAACAAAACATGGGCAGATACATTAAAAAATCAACTGTATTGCCTTAGAACCGACCATAAAGGCAGCCCTCCAACTGAGAGATAGAAACATAACTTCATATAGATAAAAAGCTGGTATGCGAGTGATCATGAACAAATAAAGAAATTTATGAAACAATTTAAATCAACCATGTAATTAGATGGAGTATTATCTCGTAGGATGACAAACAGGACATTTAACCATCGGCTATCTTTCCCCAAAGAGGAAAGATCAACTAATTTGCTTTTGCTTCAGTGTTCCAAATGTGATGTTAGACATAACCCAGTTATCCACACTAACTAAAGCAATGCATTATCATACCTGAGTTGCCATTGGTGACGGGGTATTAAAGAACGATAAGTTTGCAGGCCCTCCATTGGAAGGCTGACTGGCAGCTCCTCCTAACACAGTGGCAGTATGATAATTTCCAGGGATATCTCTTAAGTTATTGCCTGAAACAGTTTTTAACTGCCTTGGACTACCATCTTCTGAACCAAATTTTCTCAAAGAATGGCGTTCTTCATTGGACATTTGCAAATTTTGGGAAGCCGATGCTTCATTTACGTACTGCTTTTGAATGCAAAGAGCAGCTGCCTCACCAAAAAATGCAGTCACCTCTTCAGCAGCACCTAAAAGTTTCAAAAAGAAAAGAATTTTACTTAATTTAAAAGGAAAATAAGAAAAGAAAAATCTACAGGCTAAGATAGATAAACTAATTGCCAAAACTCAAACTGAAAAGGAAAATTTGATGCGATGTTGGTAGCAGAATGCTGCAAATGACCGCAGCCATCTGGGCGTTCATTGAACAGACCTAATATGCAAAGCTCTTCAAATGCAGCCCAGAATAAGGGATCTATAGACAAAGCCTGTTTAAAGTGCTGGATGGCAATTTTCCTTCTGTCAGTATACCTACATCCAGGTAAAGTTTAACAGATAAGACAATAATATGGCCAAATATGATTCAGCTGAACATAAGTGTACTAGGAATTTAAATATGACATACAACGCATGCTTTAGGAAGGTCCTAAATAAAATACAAAGTTATGACACAAGCCATTAGTTCTGCAAGATATATTCCATCAGGGAACATATAGTTCAGCTCATATACACTGTTTCACTTCCTAACCCAACAGCATTACAAAGATTTTGCAGCAGTATATAATCCACTAGTTGGCAGATGCTCAGCTACCTGTAAATTAGCCCCAGTAGGTAATGCCCCGCTGCACCATTTGGGACCTACGTGGAAGAGCCAGACATTTATAAGCAAAGCTATTCTATGTCACCGAGCACACAACTCAGAAACAGCATCTAAATTTCAAGTCATCGAATGTATGAAAACTTAAATTCACATCAACTGGTCCAGTTTAGAAAGAACACTTGTGCCCCATTCACATCAACAATAAAAATACAAGTTGTTTGAATGGAATCTTATATGTACCTCTGCACTAGGCTCGTGAGCAGGGCTTAGTGCTGCTTCAGCCTGATCTAGAAGATCCATCTGAAAGCATGATATCGCAAACAAGTAGCGGGATTGAGCCATTTGTGTTCCTTCAAATAACAGCGAGCAGAGAAAAGAAGATAAATACATAATAAGCAACACTTTCAAAAATTTCGAACATTAACATGTCAATGTAGAACCAGGGAATATAATCAAATTGACTACATTTAGATCATCGCAACTGCCAACTGACTAAGATCTACCAAAAAAATAAGAATGCTACCTTTTAGAATATGATATGCTGAGTAAGCTTGATTGTTTTGTAAATAACACCCAGCTAGCAATTGCAAATTTGCCTGCATTTGAAAAAAGCAGTAATTGAGAAATCAAGGAAAGAAAGTAAGGTAAACAAGAAAATCATATAAATAACAGCTCAATACATAAGAAGGAAACAAAAACAGTTGCATCAATTACTAGGACACACTATCATAATGAGGATTGAAAAGAAAAAAAAAAACAGATGGGCTAGTAAGAAAGGAGCAATTCAGAGTCATAACAGTAACCGTAGTTAAAAAACATTGGCAACCCCCCATTGTCATACGCTATCACCCTCATGGCTTCATCGTAGAGACCGAACTTTCTTCAGATTTCAAAGAACAAAATGTGAGCACACAGGTAGAATTGTCTCCCAGAGCTCGAATATAACTTCAATTTTCCAGAAACAACAAGAAGATTGCCAGGTTCTCATAGCACCAAGCCTCCAAGTACTACTCCATTCGGTCAACTTTACTCCTTATTTCTCCACAAAAGCGTAACTTTCTACAGTCCAACGTGACTACTGTGCTACAAATAACCCACTAAACTAAGATCCACCTACTTAAATTAACGTTTGTAAATCGTAATCAAAGTTGATGCAACAACAGAGATAACAATTAATTTAGTAAAAAAGAAAAGGCAAAAGTAATTAGTAGCACAAAACTAAACCCTAGTGCACATCATAAAAATTAATATAGCAATTAATGTTAAAAATTTAAATAGAAAACGTTAGAACACACCTAAGAACAGTTTGAGCATGAACAGTGGAGATAAATTGAAAAAATAAACCTAATGATTCCAGTACAGATTCTTCCCCAATGATTTCCCGAAATTTCTCAGTCACCAAACAGAATGGCCGCAAAGTTATCGAAAGGTCATAGAGAGAGAGAGAGAGAGAGATTTAGTACCTCAGAAGGAAATTCGGCACAGAGTCGTTCGCACATGAAAATGGCGTTTCGGTACATGAAATGGCGAAGACTTTTGTTTACACAGTCTGTCAATATCGCTTCCATGGCTTCTGGCTCCTTCTTCTTCTTCTTCGATTCGGAGAGAGAGAGAGAGTGGGATTTTCTCGTTTTTGGGGTTTTCCCCTAGGTTCAAATCAACGAAGACAGCACGTGTTGCTTCGTTTCAAAATGACGCGTCACGTGACGGGTATCGTTAACCCTCCCGAAACTGGTAATTATAATAAAGATATGTTTGTTTGCTGTAAAATAATTTATATCTATAAAATATTTATAATAAAAATAATAATTTTTTTTATCATTTATTTATAATATAGTTTGTATTTTTTTTTAAAATAACTTCAGCTCTTTAAAAAGAGAAATTATTTTACTTGAAAATTTAAAAATTTTCTCTAAATTTTGTCTATATAAAATATTTTTTATGAAACAAATATCGAAAAATCTGCAAAATTTTTTTCTGTAAAATATTTTATAAAAAACAAACACACCATAACTCTGTCCTTCTTCAGTAATAATGTTCTTAATTACATTTTTTGGAAATTCTGGGAAATTTTTAAATTAATAATTTAAATTGTCCCCAAAATTTTCGCTTGTTGAAAGCAAAAACGAAAAAATCTCACCTTTTTTAATTAAAAAGACTAGTAGATTCATTGTTCCAAAGAAGTACATTTTTAGTCAAAAAATTTTACGAAAATATTCATTTTTTATAGCAAAAAATATGTTTGTTTATCCCGTCGAAAATCAGTAAAATACTATAACTTCAATTATGTAAGTGAAATGACCATTAAGTTCATAGTTCAAAAAATTGCGCCTTTGAAAACTTTTTTTTTTAAAGAAATTCAAAATAATTTACGCATTCCGTATCACGCTCATCAAATCCAAACTCTTTTTTTTTTTTTTTTTTAGAGAAAAGGTTTAGATCCTAACTTGAGAGTTGAAGGTAAAAGTTTCGAATGCATGTCTCAACATAAAACGTTTTACTAAAAAAATATAACTGCTCTAATATTTTAAGTAAAAATTATTATCTTTTAGAAAAAAATTATATTAGATATATATTTTAAATTATAATATAACACTCATCTAATTTTAAATTTTAAATTTTAATTTTAATTTTTTTTATTTTACTATTTATAAATTTGATTGTACTTTATTTATCAATTTGATTGTACTTTGTTAGATAGCTGGTTATAGTTGTTATTTGTCTCGGGTTACAAAATTCAGTTCCTGCCTTCGAGTCCGTACCGGCACCTTTTTTTTTATACATTCCAAAAATATTATCAATCAATTTTTTTTTTTTTAAATCTTTTGTCAACCGATTTTCCTCAACTTGGTTCATAATTTTTTTTTTTTTTGGGTTAAATCCTCGAGGTTCATATTGTAAAAAAAGAAATAAATGTTAATTTGACCCACCACGTTTTATTTTATTTTAAATTTCACCCATAACGTTTTTTTTAATTAAATTTGGTCCATAACATTACGTACGTTAGTTTAATTTAGTCCTTTCGTCCATAACGCCGTTAACTTTACTGACGTAACATGACGGAGTTTGACACATCAGCAATTTTTTCACGTCAGCATGTCACGTCAACATCTGTTGCTGACGTGATATAGGTATAAAGACTAATTTGACCCACAATATTTCAGCTTATTTTAAATTTCACCCATAACGTTTTTTTGTTATTAAAATTGGTCCATAACGTTATATCTTTTAGTCTAATTTGATCTTTTCGTACATAACGTCGTTAACTCAGCAAATATGATGCAACGGAGTATGACATATCAATAATTTTCGTTTATATCAACATGTCACGTTTGCAGTAAAATTTTAAAATCTAAACCAAACATTTATACTGAAAATCATACTCTGCAAATTCAAACAAAATAAAAAATTAAAATTCATAAATATATATCCAATTAAAACAAAATAAAAAATTAAAATTCATAAATATATATCAAATTGAATGCTTTTATTTTTTTAGCAAAAAAAATAAATTAATAAAATTCAACAAAAGTCATTGTTATGTTTATTTTTAAATTTTTTCTTAATAGTTGTTGTCACTATTTTCTCGTCAAACTATTGCCGTCGCCTCCAACTACCATTAGCATTGCTAGTACGAAGCCATCTCTTTGGAAAAAAATTAATGACGTGTCAAATTCTGTCACGCTACATTAGCGAAATTAACGACGTTAGGTACGAAAAAATCAAATTAGACTAAAAGATATAACGTTATGGGCCAATTTTAACAAAAAAAAAGGTTATCGGTGAAATTTAAAATAAGTTAAAAGCTTGTGGGTCAAATTAGCCTTTATGTCACGTCAGCGATAGATGTTGACGTGACATGCTAACGCGGAAAAATTACTGACATATCAAATTCCGTCATGCCACGTCAACAGAGTTAACGGCATTATGGACGAAATGACCAAATTAGACTAACGAACGTAACGTTATGGACCAAATTTAACCAAAAAAAATATTATGGGTAAAATTTAAAATAAGGTGAAACGTGGTAGGTCAAATTAACTTTTATTCCTTAAAAAAAATATCACAATTTTCAGTCTGAAAGTTGAGAGGCCTCTTAGGTGATGAGTGGCATCGTTTGGAGCTAAATTTTGTACCCATTCTAGTTTCCACTTTCCAGACTGATCAAATGAGGATTTTGCTATTGCAGGCCCCCGAACGAGAAAGAAGGATGGCCCAAACTTGCCAGGCCCACTCTGACGAAGGTCTGCTCTGATGGCGTTGCAGGAATCGTTCGTGCAGGGTTTTCCTCAAACTCAAACGCAAATACAAGCCAATGACGCCCGCTCGGGACATAAATATAAAGCATATATGTCTCAGGGTCTTGGGTTTTAATTTGGAAAGTAAGAGTTCAGAATTTATTGAATGAAAGATTCATTAGAACATAAGTTATACAATAATTCAATAGATTTTCAAATAATTTGATGCTTTGACAGGAGCTTATAATATAGTTCTCATGCTTATACTCTCTTTAGTTTAGAGTTTGGAAGAATATGGGCTTTCCTTTCTTCTGAGGTTAATGGACTTAATTTAAGATTCGACTTTAAGATGTTCAGTCAAAAAAAGGATTATAATACTAGTAAATTTTGGTAACTTCCATTTTATTCTCAAATCCTGTGTTTTGATATATGGTGATAAACTTAAGACCGCAAATAGACCAAGTGTTTAATATCTTTTTTAACACCGATTTATAACATCCCTAAAATCAAAGATGATAAAAGTTGATGACTCATTTTCTATTATTGTGACCAATTTATGAATGCTACTTTTACTAATTTCTAACCACGTCCTCACCCCCTTGTCAACCAAATCTCACTTGCAGCCGATCTTACTAATGAGAAGGCATGTAATTGGTATTAAAGAGTTTTCGATTAAATAATTTTAGAACTTGAATTCAGTATTTTGTAGTTGATTCCCAAAAACTTTTTTGCAACTAAACCATATAAACACTTTCCTTAATTCAAAATACTTTTTATTACAATAATAACTTATTTTGTTATATTTAAAAGTTCAACACGCATGTTATACAATAACAATAATTTTATTTTTTTAAAATAAATTTTACATATTTTCACATGATTAGAAGTTAGCACTTTTGACTTTTAAAATAAAAATTTTTAATTTTTAATTATTAAAATATCTCCTGAAAAAATAGTAAAATAATTATTTGTTGTCTGTTATGTTGTCCTGTAGAACAGGACCAGCGGGATAAAAGTCAAGCATGCGCGCGTGCGGATAATGTGAACGCAAAATTAATTCAATCGCGGCAAGTCCGAGCAGTTTGATCCGCGAATGTGCATGGCTTGGGCGGAAGCTGCATGTGGGTTTATGAGAGACTGGCGGCAAAGAGGTGCAGAAATTAAACTTAACCAAGACTGATATACAAATGAAAAGAAACGGTTAGGTGTTTGGTAGCCTCTAGGGAGAGAAGAACCAGTCGTCGTGCCGTTCGATTCTGTTAGCGACATGTTTGTCGGGATTCCAAGCTCAGGAGTCATAACCAAGCCTGACGGAGCCACTTATGATCGCTTCAGGTTAGTTTATAGCTCCAATCTTGTTACCTAGTTCAAATGCACATGGGATATTCCTAAATTAATTATAACGCTGAGTTATACCAATTGTACAAAGACATCAAATCAAGTATAACGCTGGAATATTCTTTTAATACAATTAATTCAAACATTCTGCTTAAATTTTTAATTTTATATTAAGTTTTGATAATTTTATTATGATTTATTGACTTTTGCTTATTAAAAAAAAAAAAGTGAACGTAGTTGTACAATTTTTGGGACAAAGTTCCAAAATAAGATTTTAATTGAGTTTTTGTTTTTTAGTCTTTTTTTTAATTTTAAATAAGAAAAAAAAATACTTGTAAATATAGTAATTATAGTATCTGTGGGTTGAAATCAATTTTTAAGTTATTGACTTCTTTATTTAACCTCCCTTATAGGAATAACTTATCACCCGAGTAATAGTAAGTTTGAACGTGACTCTGTTATAATAGATTAAAACGATTATTAAATCTAAAATCCGACAGTTGATCCCACCAGTCCTTGAAGTCTATTGGACAAAAAAATCTATATATTAAAATAAAAGAAGCAAATGTTAATACAAAAATTAAAATTTAGATCAATTATATAAAATACATGTCACATCATTATTTAAACTAGCACGTTAAGTAATTACTTTTTGGTCCTGTTTTAATTATAGTTTTCACTGATGGAGTGATTTTTTTTTATGCTATCATTCTTCGAACGCATGACCTTGGTAAGGCCATCGGTGCATTGCCATCAAGGCAATAAGAGGATGCTGAGTGATATTTCTTTAAAAAGCCCAATTTTAAAGAACAAAACCCACCTTTGAGATCCAAAGTCCATAAGTAAAAGGGTTAAAAGTTACATAACTCGTCCCAGAAAATTCCATCACAGCAACCCAGAAATCAAGAAAAGCGAAGAGCATCATACTAAATGGACGCCGAGGCAAAAGGACCCCGCGGATCGGACACCCATGACACCGACGATGATCAAACGGTCGAAATGGATCCAACGAATACAGTCCTCGACCTCACCAGCTTTCAGCTCCACAATCTGGACTCGGTCGAGTTATCTCCGAGTCTCACCGAGTTAGACCTGACTGCGAATAGGTTATCGACGCTGGACCCCAGAATCGCCCATCTCTCGAAACTCAAGAAGCTCTCTCTTCGTCAGAACCTCATCAACGATGCCGCCGTGGAGCCTTTCTGCCTCTGGGACGAATTATCCGGTCTCGAGGTTCAGTTCTTCAGTATCATAACTCTTTAATTACAGTTTTTTGTTGTTTTTTTACCCAGTATTGTCTTTTTGACCAAGGAAAATCATTGCATTAATGTCAATCGAAATCGTACACAAGTCCGACAAAAATTGTCGGAAAAATCTGCACAAAGCAGGAGTATGGATCAAGAGGGACATTAACTCACTAGTCACGAAGCCCACTTTGACAAATCCCTCGGAAGAGGGTACCTACTGAACTGGTTGTTACCCACTATTATCTTTGTCGTTAATTTTTTCTTTTTTGTAATAATTTGGCAGGAGCTGGTGCTGAGGGATAATAAGTTAATGAAAATACCGGATGTTGGAATATTCAAGAGCCTATTAGTTTTCGATGTTTCATTCAACGAAATCACTTCCTTACATGGACTGTCAAATGTTTCCAATACGGTCAAGGAACTCTATGTGTCCAAAAATGAGGTTCCTCGAATGGAGGAGATTGAACACTTCCATCACTTGCAAATTCTCGAATTTGGGTCGAACAGGTTAAGGGTCAGTACCCTTATGTCGTAAGTTTAAAGTATATTACTAGAAATTATGGATCCTAAAACACTAACTTTTGTGTTGCAGGTGATGGAGAATTTGCAAAATTTAACGAATTTGCAGGAGCTGTGGCTGGGACGGAATCGAATCAAAGTAGTAAATCTTTGTGGGCTGAAGTGCATAAAGAGGCTTAGCTTGCAAAGCAATCGTTTGACTGATATGAAAGGATTTGAGGTATTTAAATTATTGTATTCGTGCCATAGTGATACGGGACATGATTGTGGCATTTTGTTTCGTGTAAGTTTGCCATTCCAATTGTGGGTTTCCGTTGATGTATTCATTGATGACTGTTTTTGTAAATTGCAGGAATGTGCTGCTTTAGAAGAACTGTACTTGAGCCATAATGGTATTGAAAAAATGGAAGGCCTGTCAACCTTGGTTAACCTCCGTGTATTGGATGTATCATCTAACAAGCTAACCTCAGTTAACGATATTCAGACACTGACCCAGTATGTATAAGCCTCTTCCCAACTGTGGATATTATGTCATCTGATACGTGAGGATTACACTTGATTGACTCAAACTCTACTGCAGATTGAAAGATCTATGGCTCAACGACAACCAAATACAGTCACTTGAAGGCATTGCTGAGGCTGTTGCTGGTTCAAGGCAGACGTTAACCACAATCTACTTTGAACATAATCCATGTGTATGAAATTCTTCAACTTGGAGCCTTAATTGTCCTCGGCGTCAATGATTTATTATGCTAATAATCAAAGCCATAATTGATTGGTAACAGTTCTCTGTCATTTAAGGATTAGATATGACAGGTATTTTAATGGTGTCCGTGCTTAAACGCAAAATGGCTTAACAGTCTCTCAGAATTGTAATGCGAGGCTCTATGTCGGGTCACATGTTGGTGATTATTTTAATAGAAGACTACAAGACTGTGAGATCTTAGGGTCATCATGGTCTCTGCTTGTCACAAGATATGTTCTTGATGACAACATTCTGATCTATTTGCCTGAGGATTTGTTTCCCAGGTCTTTGATTATCAATAAAGTGAGATATTTGGAAGAGAAAATTAATCTGTGAAGATAGAGGATGTTGCAGATTAAAAATTTTTTATCGAGTAGATGCTTAAATCCGACCTCTTTGTGAAAAAACGAGCATAACGCTGTCAGTATCTGATCTTTCCTAGACCTCACAGCATAGGAGCCTCGTATGCTAGGATGTTTGCCTCCCGATTTTTTATCAGTGGCTATCCATTAGTTGCAGTAAAATGTCTTAATTTCTCAATCACAGGATTCCTCATTGTATGGGTCATCACTGGTAGCAAGTCCTATCTTTAGGTTGCCTTCGTACATGAACTCTGATCAACATTCTCAGTTCCAAAAGGGCACATTGCCTTTCAGGAGCATAGATGCCGATACCCATTTAGCAGTTAGATTGCTAGAAAATAGCAGCAAGCTCTGCATTTTTAGGCCCATTAGGCCCATAAATTACTAAAATATGCAAGCTTCAGTTGTAATTCTTTTGTGCCTCAATTTTTGTTTAACTCATTGTGGTTGCCTTTGTACTTATTCTCATAGTTGCTATGGTGTTACACGGTAATTAGCTTAAAGCCTTTCATCCATTTCCGCCCTGGGCGTTTAAGCTGCTTGTAGGCTCAAAAGGGCTTTGAAAGGCAGTTAGGTACTGTGATCATGTTTCTTTGGCAATTTTATCATTTAGTGAGGAGAGTTTGAGCCTATGTTAGCATTACTAATGGATGAAAGTGTTGCCAATAATGAAGCCTCCTTGTGGCCCTGTATTTTCAAGTTGGATTAGTAATGTGTAAAAAAGGCAGTTTAATGATAACCAATTAGCATACTAAGATAAAATTCATGGCTTAGGTTAGTGTTGTTTGAAGGGAGAGTGAAAGGGTGTGGCACGTGATGCATTGTTTTCCCCTGCTTTGTCTGCAATTATCACTCACAACAATTTATCTATAGACTAGAATAGAAAAGCCTATGTGCAAGTTGATGCTAATTATCCATTTCGACCGGTCATTAAAAAATGTGACAGTTCCTATGCTTCTTTTGACACTTTTCAGCATTTCTGCCTTGGTTCCGTGTTTTTTTACACATGATTATACTTCTTTCGTTGCAGGCAAAATCTCCCAGCTATCCTGCTACTCTGCGGCAGATTTTTCCCAACATTCAGCAGATTGATTCCAATGTGTTTGCCTAGAAGTTTTTCACCACTGATTGTGGCATGACAGTTTTGTCTAGGAATCAAGCATTTTTGCAGGTAATATTGTTTACTCGTGTGGCCCTGCCCTTTTTTTTTTTGATCCTGTGTGGCCCTGCTTTTTTTTTTTTTTTTTTTTGGTTTACAAGAAGCCCTAATGGGCATATAAGGGAAAGGGGGAATGAGGTTGGTGCGAGTTGAACCCTTCACCTGATAGTTAAGGGACACTCCCCTCAACCACTAAAGCAAATACTCAACCTCGTGGCCCTGCTATTTAAAGAACATTATTGTTGCAAAGAGTTCTGCATTTCTGTAGCATTTAATATTGCAACTATTCAGAATTTCCAAAGGGCCAGAAAGGACTTGGGTTCTGCTTCGCTGTTTTATTGCCCATTCTTCTAACAAACTTTTTTTTTTTTTTTCGGCTTTTGATTGTCCCAATTTCCACAGTAGGATAATTTCTGTGTTTTAAAAATATGTCGATGATGATGAAACTCAAGTTTCCATTGCTTCAATTTTTAGTCTCCTGATTTCAGGCGGCTCTGCAATCTAGCCTCCTTTTTGGGTTCTTTGTAACTTATAACTAAGTTTGAAAATAAACGGACAAGTTAATAAGGCAACAAATTCTGTTTTGGACCCCAAAAAAAAAATGTATTGGCGAACCGGTGAGAAAATTGGGACTTAGCCGGTGGTAATGAGTAAAAAAATGCATCCCAATAATTCAACTGAAGTAAATAGGTTTTATGACATGTTCATGTTCCGATTTATACAAGAAAAGCAAAAAAAAGAAGTAACATTAGAGGAAATTTCATTTTTTTTTCTTTTTTTTTTTTGAGGCAAGGTGAAATTTCAGTAATTGGTGAAATGGACTTTCAAAAGATGCTTGGTGTCGATAATGTAAAACTTTGCCGTTTCACAGAGACAGTACGAGAATTCCGCCAAATTATTTCTTAATATGACGGTTGAATTTTCTTTGATGATATTGCAAAATAGCTACTTATTATTATTTTTTTTATTATTTTTCAAATTTGCTAATTAATAACCGATACATTAGTCGTTGTTCAACTTCTTGATCTTTTGACCGTTTGTTTATATTTCATTGCACTGGCGCGTGCTCCCTGTGGTGTAAAATTTCGTAATAATATAGAATCTTCTTAGAAGATTATAAAATCCAGATACGAATCCTTCGTAGCAACGTAAATACGAACATACCGCGTTTTACAATCTCGCACATTAATGAGTGGGATTTTATGAACTCTTTTATTTAAAAAAAAAAAAATAAAGGTTGTGACTTAGCAGTCTTATGAAGAAGCATTACGCTCCTACTTAGGATGGTTGCGAAGAATTCAAATATTTATGGCATAGCATCCGATTGTGATCTTCGATATGAACTTTCCTGTTTTTTTTTTTTTTTCTTCGGTATGAACTTCCTTTGGTGGTCAGTTGAACTGCCCTTTTTATTTTTTGGTCCAAGTTGAACTTCCTTTTGATAAAGCGATTGTGATCTTCGATTTGACTTTGTAGTGCCGCATCAAAAAGCTGGTAGGCTTGGTTCTTTATGTTCTGGGGCTACCAAGCCCGCCGCTAGGTAGTCTAAATGCCTGATCCAAGGTATTTGGGAGTAGCCGAGACCTTGTATGATTACCTTATAGCTTGGCTTTTTTTTTTTTAAAAACAACAAAAAAATTGAAAGCACTTTGTAGACACAGTACTCATCATATAAATTAATCAAAAAAAAATTACTCATTATATAAATTATTAAATCAATTATTTTAAATTAATAAAAAATTACAGGTACCATATTATAATATAATATAACATATTATTTTTTATTTTTATATTTTTCATTAATTGAGTATAAGAAGTCTAAAGTTTATACAAGTAATAGTCCCTCTTGTTTTTTATGCCGAAAGAAAACAAAAGGCTAAAGGAAGAAAAAATATATCACAGGGGATCCTTCACCCGTTCAGCTTATAATTTGACCGCAATTAATATGAACGCCAAGTCCTGCAGCATGAAAGATGGCAAAGATCGGTAATTTTTCGAACGCAGCAAAAGATTGGTAATGTTAATTACAATTCGTAATTGTTACATTTTCACTAAAGATTTGCTTGGTTGTGTGCTCAGAGTTGAAATTGGATTTTTTTTTTTTGTTCCAATTTTATTCCATCACAAAAACCTGCTATTCAAATTAGAATTATAATTCCAGTGTTGGATGATAAATAAAAATCTATATAAAATTTTGTCATCCTTAATTATAATTTCCCCTCGGACTTGAGCATCATTGAAACAAATACCACTGATCTTCCTTGTTGCTGTTAAGCGTTTTAACATTTTTCAGTCATCAAATTGACACCAACAATATTCCACAACATCACTCTATAAAGCAAGCGAAAATAATTGACATTCATTTCTTGGTAATTGTATGTGGAATTGAGTTTCAATCCTTCCAAGAATCAAATAAGATTTCAAGCACCTACCTCGTAAATAAGATGCAGCTAAATGCTTGTGAAGAAACAGAGGAGCACAAATCCAAAAGGCTCAACCTATTTCAATATAGCAAATGAAGTAAATTAAAGCAGTGTTTTCACCAGAAGATTGACGACACATCAAAAGTTTTAGAGCATTACAAGTACAAGAACAAACTCCAGCCTCATAAATTAAAAACACAAATCAACATCAAACACAAACTGATAGCAAAGATATTTAACGCCCCCTCTCAAATCCAATGCGAGTTCGACCAGAGCCTCCCTCGTTCATTGTTGATCCAGCACTAGCTTTCATTGTCCCACCAGTGCCAATGTTGTCCATGGCTTTCTTACCCTTTTTGACTTCAGTTAAGAATCGGTCCAGACCAAAAGGATCAGCTTCTTCTGCAACCTTCTCAAACTCAACCGGCCTGTCTCTCGGGCCAGCCTTCTCAGAAGTGCCAGCAAAAGCCTTGTCAGGTTTGAATCGATCTGTCTTCATGATTTTCTCCAACTGTTCATCTGCACCTCCATACATATCAGCATCAGCATCTTTCTTGGGACGGTAAATTGTTGAAAGTGTGTTCTGAGCAGTGAACAGGCCCTTATCATATATGTTATATTGGTCATCAGTTGCAAAGCCCGAATCCATCCCTTTGTCCTGATTGAACAGCCTTTGGTCATACATAACCTCTCCTCTTGCAGCTCCAGTGGAAGCCATATTAAGAGCAATTTTCTCACTAATGTCACGATCTCTATCTCTAGTGATCTTGCTCTTCTTGCCCATCGCAGCATCCTTGGCTTCCAGCCTTCTTTCCCTCTCCCTCTCTCGACGTCGCTCCTCGCGGATTTTCTCCCGCTGCAGCCTCTCCTCCCTTTCCATTTTTGTCTCCCTAGGGGCATCCTTTTCCCTGTCTCTCACCCGCTCATAATCACCTCTCATATCAACATCATCTATTGCATTCTTTTCGGCTGGGATTGGCACAGAAGCTGGAGGTGCCACACCTGCTCTTTCAGAACGAGCTTTCTGAGCTAATGCGCGCAGTTCCTGCTCCCTTTTTTCTTTCTCCTTCATCATCACCTCTTTTTGAACCTTGGATCTCATGGCAACAGCTTCTCTAGCCTTCTGTTCAGCAATATAAAGTGCTTCTGACAGCTTGGCAAAATTATCATTAATCTGAACATCCTGCAGACCTCTTCCATCAGCTGCTAAACGCTTATCAAGAGGTATAGTGTAACCTTTAGGGTTTTTCCAGTTGGAGATACAAGGAGGTATTTTCCAATCCTGCTGATCTTTCACAGTCACAGGGCGAGGTGGGGAGTGCATCACAGGCACAGGTGGTGATCCAGAAGCTTTGGGAACCCTTTTGTGCTTGAATTTAGGTGGCTCAAGTGGGTCCACTGGCATCTCCACCATTCTAATAATCCTTTCTTTTGCACCTGAGTTGAATGCTTGTGATTGCTGTGATGGCTTATATTTGATATACTTTGAATCCGAAGATTGTTGAGGCACATTCTTTGGCTGTGCGGCACTCAATCTGACATTCACAATCTTTTCAAGAGCAGCTTTTGTTTCGAGTGTTGTCTCCTCAATCTCTTTCTGCAAATCCTCGTCCTCAACTGCCTCTTCCTCATTCTTCAAAATCTTCGGAATAAGATCCTTGTGCTGCGAATAAACAATCTTCTTAGCATTCTCATTTTGCTTGACAATCGCATCATAAGCTATGTTGCCATGGGCATCGACAGTCACAGGAAGAATCTTCGATCCTGGCTTTGCAGATTTATCCCTGCCCATATCAAGAGGGTACTGCGCAACATGAATCTCAGGAAAAGCACCCCCATCTCCAAAATCCTCTATTTTCCGAGGTACAAAACCAGCACGCTTCAAATATGGAGGCACAGGATTGTATTTAACCACAGCGGCTGCCTCCGCCTCAGATGTTGAGAATCTCTGCTTGAACCACGGATCATTTGAATGATCGTAATAGGACGTAGTAGTTGACTTCGCTGGAGGCAAGAGTTCCTTCAGGGCCGCCATCCCAAATAGTTATTCCACCAATCTAAGACCCCAACTTGCTTCTCAGTGAAAAAGCTATCGACCTAAGGGAAAAAAAAATAAACAAGAAAACGACCAACCTAATCAGCGCAAACCGCGTAAATTTGACAAATTAAAGCTTTTTAACAACTACAAAAACCCTTCTTCCTGTTATCATATCAATAAGGATATTGCTTGCTGGCAATTTGTGCTCCGATTCAGTGGGATGATGAAATTGAATACCGACCCAAAAATATAATTGACTTTGATCTGAAATTCAAATCTATGTCGGTGCAATAAACCCCCAAAAGTAAAGATTAAAGGATACCAAAAACACAGCGGAAGAAAGGCGCACCTGGAAGCAATTTAATCAGCGCTCAGATCAGAAATCTGAAACAACTTCAACCCACCTGGAGAAGCTAAAGGACGGCAGATACGTCGCCGGGAGGAGAGAAGACAAGGCTGGCCGATGTTTGTGAGAACGAGAGAGAAATGAGTACGCTTTTGTTTTTTTCCTCCTCGTCTTGTAGGCATAGAAAAAGGGTTTTCAGACTTGCGAAAGTGTAATTTATCGCACACTGGGCTGGATCCTGCATCCTGGGCTTGTCCGCTCCTACTCGTCAAGAGTTTGATATTCTTTTTTCTTTTTTTGTTTTTGTACGTAAGAGTTAACGTATGCAGGAGATTTTTTTTGATATTTTCTTAAATATAAATCAACTGTTTAGTTTTTAAAGTATTTAATGTGACTTTTATTAACATATTATTAATATCATTTAAATTATAAATTCAGGGTAATGTATGCAAGAGTGAGTTTGATATTAAAATGAGATTAGATTTATACAAATTTGAATTATTGGGTCATTTCAATGTCTAATTTTTTTTCTCAAAATTTACATTAAAAAAAAACATATGCAAGAGTTTAATTGATCGTCAAGGGTTTTATATTTTTCAAATTTTAATTAAGTAAAAATAAATTTAAATTGTTTATTTTTTTATTTACTTCTTAAAAAAATTTGAATCTAACTAAAAATCAAAGTTGATTCGTACCCGCACGTGTAAACTAATGATGTGTTTGGATTGTAAAAAATTGATGAGAAAAAAATTGTTAAAATAATTATTTGAATAAATAAAAAATAAATAAAAAAATGATGAAAAAAAAAATAATTAGTAATAATGAGTGTTTCTTTTTAGTACAATTCTTTCCTAACTTTTCTTAAGAAACCAAACACATCCTAAACGTTCAAAGCGAGAACAGTCTCCGGCGCCCCCTCAAATCTATACGGGAGAGGAGAGGAGAAGGTCGGTCACCTTCATCAACGAATATGTCGAGCCACGTGGCCATCTTGCTACGTACTAACCATTCAGTCGGTCAATATTTATACCAAGTGAAAATTTGTATAACCGAAGAAATGGTGTAATTGTCAACATACCGGGTGGCTTGAGACCCATATATGTAAGAGTATCGTTGCAGTATTAGATGATTTTATATTAAAAGATTGGCCTGATGCAACGGTTGTTTAAAATTTTTGTAACAAAATGTACATTTTTTACAATAAAAGACATGAATAAATGAAAATATTTTTAAGTAGTAAAGAATAAGAATATCATTACAACAACTTAAATGAGCATTGTACCAGCCGCAATCCTCAATTACAAAATTATTCGGTGTTAACAGTTTCCTATCCGTAATTTCCAGTGTGTTTAGAGTTAGTGGAAGGGTGGGGAAATGAGAAGAAAAAAAATAAAATGATGAGAAAATAAAATTATTAGGAGTGATAGAGAAAGTGAAGAGAACGAAAATATAGTGAAAGAAAAAATAAATAGTAATTTGTGAGAGAAAAAGTGAAGAGAAAATAAAATTATTTAGAGTGATACAAAATTGAAGAGAAAGAAAGTATAGTAAAAGAAAAAATAAATAGTAATTTATGAAAAAAAAATAAAAAATAAAATAAAATTATTTAAAATAATATAAAAAATAAGAAAAAAAATAAAAAAAATATATATATATAATTATAATTATAATTTTTTTTCTCTCTTCCCATTTTCATTACACAACAAACACACGTCAGAGCTTTTAAGTCCCCGACTGCCTCTCTCCGTAGGACAGCAAATGTGCCCTCCTTAAAAATCTCGGGAACCCAAAAAAGCAACCGTTGTGCTGCATAAACCCACGCTCTTCTTCTCTTGTTAGTCTGTCTCTCCGCCGGCTATTTCTCTTTGCGGTCATGTCAACGGTGGGTCCAGAGACAGCCAATGGCGCAGCAACCTTGCGAAACGCCTTCGGCGGCGTTCTGTCCTTCTTCATCCTCCTCCTGATCGGCGCTCTTGCTTTCTCGATCCGCTTCTTCTCTGTAATTCTCCACAACTTTTTAGATCCGATTGTCAAAGCCCTTCTGCGCTTCAGAATGTCCGTTTTGTTCTTGAAAAGAATCGGAACACTATAATTGATTCATTCTTTGGCTTAAATGGATGACAAGTGAACGAAATTACAATTTCGATTCCCTTCTCTTTGCCTCTTCTTTCTTTTCTTTTTTCTTTTCCGACTACAATTTCCATTCTCCTTCTTGTTGAGTTAAGAATTTTCTTGTATCAAAGTTTGACTTCGCTTGACTTGGCTTATTCTTGTGGTATATGTGTTTTTTAAACGTTATTTGTATAGTTCGTTTAGGCAATTTGAAGTATATTGAATGCCTATACTGTTGAAAAATTTATGTGTAGTATTAGTGGACCCATTCTTGTGACCTTGAAAATTTGATTTGCAGGTTATAAAGTATGAGAGCATTATTCACGAGTTCGACCATTATTCCAATTGCAGAGTCGCGCAGGTTCACTCATATTTCCACGATTAAATTGCTTTACGAAGATTAATTTTCCTTCTCTTCTCAACTGTAAAGTGCATCAATCCATAGTATATTGATGCGCAAAACGTGATGGGATTTGTTGTTTTCCTGTTTCAGTTCTTGACAAAACTAGGAATATACGACTTTTGGAACTGGTTTGACGATCGAACATGGTAGATGAAAATTCAAGAGTTCTTAGTTTCCTTTTGTGCATAAATGATATTCTAAGTTGAATGTTTCGTCGTACCTTACCAAGGAATCCCCTCGGCCGTGTGCTTGGTGGACCTGTTTATCCTGGTTTGACATTGACAGCAGGCACAATGCGGTGGTAAATATCTTGAAGTTAACAGTTAGAATATTAGACGTACTCCCCATAATATTCTTGCATAAAACTTGGTCCTTAGCTTTGTATACTTGGCCTTATTCATGTTTCCATTATTTAAAATCATTTAAAGTAGTATGTTTTAATAAGTCTGATGTTGGACTAATTTCTTGATTTTTAACTTTTTGATGTCATGATTTTAAATTCTTTAAACATCCCTCTCTCTGTTGAGACAGTTTGCGTCTTCACCACGCCAATCTTCTCTGCATTTGCTTCATGGGCAGCTTACCTTTTGACTGAGGTTTGTGCTGTGTCCTAGCGATGACCTTCCTACTGATATCAGTTTTGCTGATGAAATTGATTGCTTTTAGTAGGAAGCTAAGGGTGCTGGGGCCGGGCTGCAGCAGCAGCTCTTTTGGCCATGGTAAATTGTGTGATACATTGATGTAAACCGATGAATTGAGTTCTATAATTTTTTGTGATTGAATCATTTATGGCTGTATCACATAAACTGTAGTACCCTGAATTTACTGTAGGTTAGGTTTTCTTTTTCCCAGTTTTGTTTTTCCCTGTGTTTTTAATTCATGCTTTCAGCATTCCATTATAATCTAATATAGTTATGCATATCATAAAGGTAAGTCATCAAAACTTGTCAATAAGACTACAGTTTGGCCATATGTGATTCATCAAGATTTAGGCTTGTCAGCATTCATTGTAGATGCAGTACATGTGGAATCAGTATAGGCATTCCCTTGCAATCAAGTCGAGCAAGGCAAGCTAGATATTTCCTAGTGAATATATGAATTGGAAAGATATGCATGTTTTGTGCATTAACAGGGAAGTTAGTAAGTTTCCACCATGGATAACAGGACCGTGAAGCCTCTGTGAAGTATAGGAGGGTTGTTCTTGTACGTAGTAAATTGTAATACTGCCCTTATGAAGCTCCATTTAAATTGATACTTTCTATGTGCTAAAGTGTACAAGATCACCCTGTACCTATTTTAATTTATAATTTGAAATGTGTTGCAGAAATAATTGTGAGTATGATTTTTTGTTATATGTTATGCATCTCTAACTATGACATGTGCTGTTCTACAATGTGCAAAAATGAGAATCAGATTGTTTACTTATGTTCAATTCATTGCAGGTTCCCTCATATGTATCTCGATCTGTGGCTGGCAGCTACAACAATGAAGCTGCAGCTATATTTGCTTTAATCTTCACTTTTTATCTTTATAACAAGGTTAGATTTTGATAATATAAAGTTAATTTTTCCATTCAACTATCTTTTCAAAGATTAATCAAGTCCAATAAAGTTTATGATCTCAACCATATTTTTATGGGGTCGTGGTAATTTATGTTGTATTTGATTCCTTGCCATTTTTTATTCTGTTTTATTTTCACACTCTGAATACAGGATCTCTCCTTTATGCCGCATTAAATACTACAGCATATTTTCACATGGTAAGCTCTGCATAATTTTACTTGGCTTGTTGTTGTTCGCTGTACTTTTTATACTGATATATTTGTTTTGTCTTTCAAGTTGCTCATGGGGAGGATACACCTTTATAATTAATCTTATTCCAATGCATGTGCTTCTGTGCATTTTAACAGGTCGCTACTCATCTCGGCTGTCTATTGCCTATGCTCTCTTTGTGAGCATCTCTCATACCCATATTTGTTTGATCATAGTCAAGAAATGAAATTCTCAATGGTTAGTACTATGTGTTAATATCGCTTGCCGTTCATGATTCCTAAGGTGTGCCTAGGCTGAAGGATAAATGCCTTTACAAGCTTCTGCTTTTAGCTTATTCATGCCATGCCAATTAGGGGCAACCTATATCGTGTTTTCTTAGTATTTTCCTTTTCAGAGAATATAAATGACTGTGTGGCATTCAGAACATTCCTATCTGCATTTGCAGCATATTATTGTGGGCTTGACTGCACGTAGGAAAACTTGTTTACAAAATGAAAGCTGGAAGCTTCTTTTTGAAGCTCTATCTTTCTTTACTCTGCAGTCCAACTTAGACAAAGATTATTGGGTGATCAACGAGGATGAAAATCAGCAGTTCTCTCAGGCTTTTTGAAGGAATGCTAACTAAGGCTAAGGTTGAAAAGCTTCTAATATTGTACTTGAGTTTACTCGCTGGATGTTGTGTTGCTAACATACTTTATTCATTTATGTTTTTAAGGATGTTTAATATTTTCAGTATACATGCTTTGTATGCCTATATCTTGTGCCTTACACTTGGTGCAGAGACTCATTGTTTCTCAAAAATTTTCTTAGAGTTCGGAAAAATGAGGTTCATTGGAAAATGTTTTTTCTTCTGAGCATGAGAACTATGTGAATCTTTTTATTTAGGTATGTCTTGTTTTACATGTTCTGCACGTAGTGCGTGTGCCTTGAGGCAATGGAAGAAGTATAGATCCCAATAAGTTCCTATGCAGTAATAGCCTTCAGGATCAATTTGCAAGAATGTACATGGTAAATTGGTTGGCAATAAAATCTTGCTCAGGATATCTATGCGGGAAATAAAATTCCTTGGAATTTGTTGTAAATATGGCGTCTAAATGCAGGTGGTCTTGGGAAAATTGCTAGCTGCTTTGGTACCTGCTGCTGGCTTTAATGCAGTCATGACTTCAGAACATTTTGCTTCATTCTTGGTGAGCTTCTATAAAGCATAGCTAACTTTGACAGTTTTGCGCGTCTATAGTTAAAAATTTTGTAATCCCCTTTCTTGCCTTGGATAAAGAACTTGGAAAGAATTTAATTATTGATTGAGTCCTACCTCAGAGTTGGTGTCACTCTATATATTTTGTTCCACTTCTCAACATAGCTACTTGTTCCTGCTAGTGGAGGATACCATGGTCCTTTCTGCCATACCTTGGCACTGACTAAAGTCTCATCAGTCTCCTCCTCAGGGCAGAATGTTTCTTTAGGATTTGCCTTTTCAATCTATTAACTCACTTCAATATGTCATTATAGGTCCAGCTATTTTTACCTACATGAATCGCTGTACATAATGTTTGAAGTTTTCCTAGACTGGAGAAAGGATCAAAATACAGTTGAGTGTGACTAAGCTATACTCGTGACTTATGATTCAACTTTGATATACTCATGACTAAGCTGTATCAGTGACATATGAGATGAAACTTTGATAATCTGCAATTTAGCTCTGAATCCTTAGCATTTTCTTCGTTATTTCAAAACTTGTAGCTCTAGGCTCTCCCCTTTTGCATTTGGCCAGTATGATTTTATACTTATTTAAACCTGCCCTTGTCTTCTTGTTACTGATTTTACTTCACTGGTCTTCATTATCATCCATGTAGTGGCGCTTGTCATATCTGTTGGCCTGTAAGCTTCTTTAATCAGCTTTCTTTGAGTGTGGTGGCTGGTATGGTGAATATATTGAACCCATAACTGTTAGTGTTTCAGACGTCGTTATAACAGAACAAGAAACTGATGCCCACTCTTTGGTCTTATGCATTGTCCAGGGTTGTGTGCTGTGCTACGATAGCAGTTCTGATAGCATTGGTAGCTTCCAGCCCAACAAAGGGTTGGAGTGGGCGAAGCTTGAGCTTGCTTGATCTGTAAGTGCTTAGTTTCATCATTGCTGATTGAATTTCACATTCCAAACCTTTTAATTCAAATGACTATTACATATAAGTTGACTAGAAAACTTTATATATAACATACATGGTTATGCGATGGGACCATGAAGAATGTAGAACAATCATATTGAATTAAATTCAGTTCATAATAGAATTGATTTACAAGAAAAGATTCATATGGTTAACTCTAATTAAATTTGAAATCAAGGCTTTGCTGTTTTTGTTGTAGATGGAGTGTGATGGAAAGATGAAAACAATTATAATAATTTTTCACTGTGTTTTTTGGAATGAAATGGAAATCAACAAAATGATTGGACAAGTTAGACATTGTTCTTAGGTATAATTAAGCACTCTTTGGGACTCCCATAATTTATTATTAAACAGCTGTTTTCTATTCTGTTTGCTGCAGGTTTGTGGAGATGCACAGAAATTAGGAAGAAGTATTTTAAACTGACTCATTTTGGAGAGGGTAAATGATCTTAAGGACTGCTCAATAATAACTCTGCAATTTGCATTTAAAAATTTGAGAGTTCTTGTAGAGATGTGTGACCGAAGTTTTGCAGGACCCTTAAAATTTATATGAAGTATAAATTAGATAAAAAAAAAAAAGCATTTACGCCAATAATGTTGTATGATGATAAGTGTTGGGCTATCAAAAAAATATGTCCAAGAAATGAGTATAATGGAGATGAAAATTTTAGATAGATTTGTAGTCACTCTAAGAAGAAGCAAATAAAAAAAGAGAATATTTTATTGTATACTGAGGATTGTAGATAAGCTGAGACTAACATAAAGTTACAAGTTCTCTAATCAAGAGGGATGGCTAAATCTTCGCGGGTAAGGAGAGGAAAAGTGAGAATATGGCGTTAGTTAGCTTAGAAATTATTGGCTAGAATGAATTTAGAACAATTACATTTCATGGCAAGTGCAATCCATAGTAGAAAAAAATGACAAGAATTCATGTAGTTGATTGTATTAAATTTGAGACTAAAGTTTTATTACTGTGGAAGCATCAGAGCACTCAAGAATGCTGGAATCTGACAACTTAAAATTCCCGGGCGATGATGCATGACAACGGAAAAAACTTCACTTATTTCCTGATTAAGGATTCACCAATTAGACAATGATAAGCTTTCCTTTATCATTTTTTTTATCTGATTAAGAAATGTGTTGTTTTTAGGTATTCACAACTCATCACTGGATGGTTCACGCGTACAAACTCAAACCGCCAAAGAACAGGATAAGGGGAAGGGCCAAAAAGTCCAAATCGGTACTTTGTGGAGGTTTAGTGTTTGGTATGCAACTTGTGATTCAGCCCTTTTGCCTGCTCTAACCGCTTTTTCCTTTGCTGTGGCAGAAAGCAAACTCAACCAGCAGCTCAAAGCAAAGCGGAGCAGGAAAAGAGGAATTCATGGAGCTGGATGAAATTTTGGTAGGTAGGCAAACTCTTTAGGTGTCTGTATTTCACACGTAATTTACAAGAAGAGCCTTTGGAGGCATGGTTGATCAATAGATTGCTACACATAATTTACAAGAAGAGCCTTTGGAGGCATAGTTGATCATTAGATTGCTGCTGAATTGAAGTGAGGAAGGGAAAGATTTTGCGCTCTTTCCAGTGATGTTGTATCTTGTTCAGATGGTTTAATGGCTAACAAAAGGGAATCAAATTTTGAATTATTGTCTCTCGATAGTTGGAGCACAAAATGAATAATTGAACTGAAAGCTACAGGATGAGACATCCTTCCCGCTTTCCTTTTTTTTTTTCCCTACAAAAAAGAAAAAAAGACTATGTTTTTTTTTTCTCATTTCGTTTTGAGTCTATTGTTCTTTTAAATTATGAATTAACTTTTTTATTAATATATTCACTTTTCAGCTTGCATTATATTTTAAAGAAGTGGCAGAGATTCGATTTCTGTGACCTCCCACTTGTCCTTCCTCTTTGAATGAGCAATAATCTTCCATTAAGATCAAAAAATGAGGTCACAGAAATCGAATCTCTGCCACTTCTTTAGTCATAGAACTCAATGACCATTATAAATGAAAATTTGTTTTATAAAACAAGTAGTTTTTTAAGTAAATTCAGTAAGTAACAAAGATCACATCCAGCGAGAAAACAGTGGATCAGTCTGTTGGTGGGTGCTATAATTCGGTAAGTAGCAAGAATCACGGCTGCTCTCCTTTTATTTTTCATTTCTAACTAGATGCTTCTTGATTTTTTTTTTTTTGGGTGGCAGGTTTTGTTATATTTTGTTATTTTGCGCTAGTCGGAGCGTAAATGTTCGGTGTAAGTGTAAAGTTCAAAGGTTATAGAGTTCGGATACGAATCTTTTGTACGATCTTTCGCATTAATGAGTTTGATTTTGTGACCGTTGCGATTTTAATTTAATATAAACATAAACAATTGGATACGGAGGATTGAGTTAATAAGAAGCTTTCAAATTTGGGTTTCTTGTGTTGCCAAATAATAAAACCAAAATAATAATAATAAGGCAAGAAAGTTTTACGCGACTCTGTGGGACGAACTATACGATGCAAAATCACATCACCTAATCCAAGGTGGACAGCGTTTATTTCTATATATGCAGTTTTGAAGGTAGACGTTGTTTTATATTCGTCCGGCTCCCTGGATTTTCTGTGGACAAAAAAACAGTGCTAGATCACATCCTAAAAGATAATTTACTCAGGTGGGAGAGTTCAAATTCCATGTAAATCTCGGGTGAGAATCTCGTACTCTTAATGTGGGGATAATTCCCAAACCCACTAATTAGGGTCCTAACAATTTACTATGTTTTGCGATCTCTGAATGTCATTGTATTTTGTCTTGGTCAGCAATTTAGGTAATTAAGAAAATAGTGAATAACTCTAATATTAATTAAAATGAATTTTAAGAGAATCACACTCCTTAAACTAATCATTGAGGTGATTTCACATAAAAAATCTCATACTTCCATTTAAATCTTATACCTTGCAATTATGAGACTTGTCCTAATATTTTGGAACCAGTCCATTGGCTATCGTTATGGCATACTGGGTTCGGCCTTCCCCGGTTTAGATGGTGCCTGGAACTGAAGGGATCCCGTGGAAGGGTAAAAAAAAAAAAAAACAAAGAGGAGGGAGAGAACCCTGGCGGCGGCGGAATTGATGACTTATCCTCGTGCGAGATGGCCTGCTTGCCCCAAACACATAATTTTGCGTGCAAACTATGGGCCAAGAATCAGACCCACACAACTCAATGTGCCTCTTTTGGGCTCTTAACTCTCAAAACAGTGAGTTGTTTAGTGCTACAAAATCTCAGGTTGTTGTTCAGAGCTATAAAATCTCAGTTGCAGGCATCGGAAGAAATGGATACACTTTGTAGACCCAAAACAAAAGAAATGGATAAACTTTCTAGAAAAGTTTTTCTATGGAAAATAGAGAACAAAATGTTGCATTCAATTCACCTAATTTTTTATTTAAGAGAATAGAAGAATATACAAAAGCGATTTTTTCAACTTTATTTCCGGTTTGAGAAACCTCTAACTATGTCTTCCAAATTTGCCGATTCCAAGGTAACATATTTTATTTTTTGAAAATTTTTCTATAGAAAATGAAAGCTTAGGATTAGAGATAAAAAAAAAAAAATGGAAACAGAAAGTAGAATAACTATTTCAATTAATGAACATGCATGCCATCATTGTTTCTAGTTTTATGCTATTCATCTCTAGGTCATCTATTGCTCCGTCTGTACTGGAATACTTACTTCCCTTGTGAACGACATGTATATGTGGTGCTTCTATTTATTTCTCTGAACAAGTAAGGTACTCTTGTTGATTAACATTGGTGAAATAGATATAGCTGTAAACCATATGTAAGAAAATTTAATGCCCCACTCCCCAAAACCCCACCAAATAAATCAGCCTCCAATGTGAAGTATATGTTTCCACTTCTGTCGATTTCACCAAGAAGAAGTTATGTAGACCTAGACATGTTTTTTTTTTTTTTTTTTTATCTGTAGCCTAGTGGTTAGAAGCTTATATGCTAAGAGCTCATATCTAGGTATTGAAAGGAGAAAGGGAATTGTGGATTCAGCAGGGATTTAAACTCTCACCTAGTGTGGTGGAAGACACTTCCCCCCCCATCATTTGGGCAAATGCCCTGTTCACACTCGTATTTTAATTGTTGGTCCCTTATCATAGGCAAAAACTGTTCCATGCATTTGAATTTAGGCCCCTAATGGTACAGTTTCATTGATGCATTCTCAAATGATTTTCTTTGGGCCTATATTTTGTTATGATCTTTATGCTCTGTTATGATCTTTTGATTGTTTTGGAGTTTGGACATGTGCTGAGCGATGACTCGACAGAGGGGTGCCCATTTTAATCTGAAAATGTAATATGATTTGCAAGGCCGTGTCCTCCAAGAATGCACCAAATTTCCAGCTTGGTGAAAGAATGTACTGGACTAGCTGTCTCTCTTTGCTTGCGGAAGTTGCCTCTTTGCTCCCAATAGAAATTTCTTTGGGCCGCTGTTTGGACAAATCTTTTGGGATTGGGCTATTATCCTTACACTAACCCAAAATCTTTTCGGTATCCCTTTCTAAAGCTCGGCTCCACCTCGGAGAACTGGACAGGAAGATCACAATTTTTTTTTTTTTTTGTTTTCATTACATGCATGCAATGCATGTCGTACACATACATATGCATCACACTTTTCTTTTCTTTCGCACGATTAAATCCAGACCAGTTCAGTAAAACGGCCACTGGCAAAAAGGGCAAAAAAAAAAAAAAAAAAAGGCTCCCCCCCCCCTAAAAAGCTTCACACACGTGTGATTCTGGCATCATGCACGTGCGAATGCGGTCACAGTCTGCCGATCGAAAATCTGTCGGAGACCCTGTAGACGCCGCAAATATACTGAGGCCCCGCACCTCCCAGCAGCTGGGTCCTTAATTTGACACCGCCCCACTTTTGGCTGCCACACGTTTCTTAATTTCTTCTCGATTGTACAGTCAGAATGTTTGTCCATATGTATCGTGTACAATTACAATCGATATGATGGTCCGCGATGCCACGTTTTTATTGTTCTGTGATCCATTGATTTCATGATCGTCAGTATATATTGTATCGGGTTCTCAATCCCGAGATCTAATTTAACGTCGGCACATTGCTAGACCCTTTTTTTTTTTTTTTGGTCCCTGTCGACAGTCGACAGTCGACAGTCGACAGTGTGAGTCGACGCTCTACTTTATTTCCCTTTTATTTTTATCTCCATGCATTCCCATGCCTCCATGGTTGGTAGGTGGCGCCTCCATGGTTGGTTGGTGGCACCTTCCACTAGAAAATTTCCAAATTGTCAATCGTCAACGAGAGGGCCTCGTCTTCCAAATCTGAGCTTGGAATTTTGATACTGTGGCCAATTATTTTTAGAGAATAAAATAATAAACTTTAATAATGGAGACTTACAAACTCTGAGAAGACATTTTATTAGTTATTATACAAACTCAAATTTAGCTTAATATATCTCCAATTTGCATTTTAACTGTTGTTATAGAATATACAATTAAAAAGAGTCGATTACAATCAAAATAGGATTTTGTAAATCAATCAATACATATTTAATTGTAACCAAATAAGATTATATTAGTTAAATTGTATTTAATTACAATTAAATTTATATTGATTGAATTGTAGAATCTTATTTTGATTGTAATCAAATCTTTCTAAATGTAGATTCTTTAATAAGTCTTGGGTTCTGGTTCCTGAATGAACCTTGAGTAGGATAAATTCTTTCTTTTTTAATTGAAAATGAAATGTTAAACAGAGACACTAATGAATTTTTTGTCTTTTTCTTTTTTCTTTTTTTTCACTTTTTATCTTGTATAATCAAATTAGACTATGGAGATTAGGCCGTATAAAAACAGACAGGGAAAAAGATGGAAAAAAAAAAAAGGGAAAAGAACAGATCCGATATAAAGCCGAGAAACAATCGTATCCTGTTGGCACTCAATCTGCCCATGAGAGACAATTTTGATACGTCTTATATGTCAAAAGCCCCCTCATCAAAAGTCAAAAACTGCACATTTCTCCGGTTCCATTGGACATCAGAAGACGGGGCACAATATTCTGTTCATGGTGTCTCTGACAAAGCAAATCGACATGCATTGAAAAAATGATATCGAATATTAGCTGACTATGCTAAAAGTTTAGGCCTAGCTAACGAAGGTGCTCGCCTGCTCCTCTCCACATTTCCACCACCAGACAAACTTCGCTTTGTTTGCCAGACTGCCTTTTGCTGCACTGGCCCTACCAAATTACCAAATTATAGGTAGTCCAAGCGCTCAAAGCAAAAATTGGTATCACAGAATGTTGTGGATTAGTGGTAAAGAGATTATTTATTGTCATAATAAAAAATATAGGTTTGATTCTTTGTTATGATATTCAATAGAACTAAATGTACATCCATAAAATTTATTTTTCTAGTAATTTTTTTGAGGTGAATTATCTACGTTTTTCTATTTCTTCAAAAAAAAAAAAGAGCAAATTTTTTTTTCCCATTTTCGTGTCTTAAAAAGTACCCAGTTTAAGCTACAAATAATGATAATCAATTTCAGTGTTGATTCTTGAGGCATGATTTCTTTATAATTTGATAATGGAGTAACCTAGACCCCAAGGTCTCACTAATCATCCAATATTTTTCACATTTTCATGTACTAGGACTAGATGATTAGTTGCAAATTTAGATGTTCAACAGACGACCGATGAAATAATCACGACGTGAAAAATATGTGTAGAACCGGGAAGTACCAAGTACCAATGAGAAGTAACACGTGATGATGCATTTGGCTCAGCAAGAGCCTAGTTGGGAGAAGCACGTCACTTTTTGTGAATGACTATCTTAATGATCCACAAATTTATGTGCGTCTTCTTAATTGGATATATTTTGCTAAAATGAAAATCTCATTAAATGAACACAAGTGCATATTTTAGCCCTTAGACCAAATGATTGTAATGTATACTTGTTATGCTTTTTAGTCTCAATGTTCGAAGGGAGATGCCGAGGTCCTTAATTGTTATGCATCTCTACGGAAACTTGCCTAACTAGTATGTAAATGTTTAGATTGCACATGAATAGCTTACCCACACATTCTCAATTTAATCTACTATGGAATATTGATGATTTATTTGATATAGCAGTTGCAATTGATTAAAATCGTGTGCATCATATTTTATGTGACATGGAATTATGTAACAAATCACCATTGAACCAAAAAAAAAAAAAAGAATTATGTAACAAATAGTAGATGTATGGTACCAAGCCTAAATTCACGAAAAAAATGAGAGCAAAATAGTACATTGGTAATGAACCCAAAATTACATGAGTTTTTATTTTTTTTTTTTTAGTAAAAATGATAACACATCAATAAGATGGGAACAAATAAAGAAAAGAATTGAAGTTTAAACTTTAGTTTTCAATAACAAGACATCACTTTTGCCACTCCGATTTAAGTATATGATTTATTTTAATCTTAAATAAGTGATGGGCCCTTGCACTCATAACCTGGCTTGGAAAATCCAATCAAAGAAGCATAGAGAAGTGGGCCCATGAGCAGTTCCCGGGCCCATTTCAACTTTTGTCGATGCTGCCGCATGGGGGCCCAGTGCCAGGCTCGCTCACTCACTCTCTGGCTGTAAAAAACGCGAAGGAGCAGCGGAACGGGAGCGTTGACGCGGGTTCTACAAAATTGGCACACGCCGCGACCTGGGACTGGGAGTACCGACTGTCGCTATTCAGCGGTCAGCTTTTACTGGACTCCTCCTCAGTCCCGACATTAAGTAAAAGTCGGTCGTTCACACGCAGGGCGGTTCCTCTTCCTCCGCGTCCGCCGCTGCTTCGCCCCTGCTGTTCCGCGTCTTAAGAGATCACGTGCCTCCTCACGTGCAGGCCTCATTTTCCCTTATAATTTACCTTTACACCAATTGGTAAACCAATAGTTAAAAAAAGAAAGGTCACATAAATCAATAGAAAGGTCACTGAATTCATTAGGATCCCGGCGTTTTTATATTCCCCAATTAATATCGTGTGTGACTATATCAAAGCAAAAGGACATGGATTGATTATGGTGGCAGTTTTATTTCGGTCACAACTTGTCACAATAAATTTATAATGATACTTTTACCAGATGGGGCCATTTTAATTCAGGCCCTTCCTTCATATCGTGCAACACGTTGGGGTACAAAATGGTCTCACTTGATGATGGACAAACAAAGAATCATGCAGGTGCTGGAATTGAGCAAATCAGAGGGGGACCAATTTAAAATGGCCAAAGTGGCGATGTGTCAACAATATAATCAAGGAAAATGAAATCTTTGTTATTCCCTTCAAGTCATCAATGATGTCATCAACCAAATAAATCATTTTAATCTCGAGACTCTGCCCCTTATAGAGCTTTTTTGCTGATAAACTTCTAAATTACCTTTACAAATGTGCCAATAGGGCAAAAAGGGCAGACTCAATTTTTTTCTACTTTCAAAGTTCAATGATTTTGGCATCCAAAGTTTTTGAACATATTCTCACTCTCTCTCTCTCTCTTTCTCTCTCCCTCTCTCTCTCTTGCGTTGTGACAACCTAACGTGACGTTGTGGAACTTTGAGGAATCATATAAGAAAAAAATTATTCAATTATTATTTTAAGTAATTGTAAGTAATTGTCATTATATGATGTGATAAAAAAATTATATAACATGATAGAAGAATTATAAAAAAATTATATAATATATTAAAAAAATTATACAACTCATATAATTAATGATTAGAAAAAAATTTTAATTTTTATTAATTAATTATATATGATATAATTTTTTTATAATATTATATAATTTATTTTATTATATCTTAAATAACAACCATTCCGTAACTCCCAAAAAAGATAGTTGTCTACTCGTGTCTTTTCAGAAAAAACAGCCATCATGTAAATTGCTTGCTGTACGTGTTGCAATAACGCTACACTCGTCTCTATGCATGAACATGATGACTCTAGTTGACTCAGTATATAGAAAGTGAAAATTTCATTGGTAGAGAAGAGACAGCAAGGGGCTCATATATTGTATGACCCTGGTTAAATTTCCTCTAGAATTCACTTCGATTATTGAGACTCTTTTTTTATTTTAATTTTTGTTAACCAAAGTAAACTTATTAATAATCCTGAAGAGTGAGACTGACAATTGCCCTAAATAGAAAAAGCTTTCAAAACCTCTGGATTATTGTACGGATCACCTAATGATAGTGCTTTTGTGGATCTAAATTTTTTTTCTCATAATTTTTTAATTATTATTTTTTATCAATTATAATATTATTATTAACTATATATATTTTTATTTATTTATTTTTTATTTAATTTCTTCTTATCCAAACATGGTGTCATGTTTGGCGTTTCCCTTGTTATTGGACAACTAGATAAGGTAATAGACATAATCAGTGGAAGTCTAATCATGGTAGGAAAAGTTGGAATAAGTGAAACTGAAAATCACATTCGACCGTCACTAATAGCTCGCTAATCTAACAGCTGGTAATAGAAAAAGAGAAACAAAAAGTGCGTAACAGTAAGAATAATAATAATTAGTTGTGTAGAACCGCTCCAACAAAACATTTCGCAAGCATTGACGTGTCAAGCTTATAAGGATATATATTTAGCATTTCATTATTTGCGCATACATTATTCAAATTCTTTCTTTATATAACTAATATTATTTTAAATTTAAATTTATTTTTTTTTTTACCCAACTGAATATGACGAACATTTGTACCATTTGTATGCTCATTAACTTTTACTGTGATATTTAAAGGTCATTAGCACAATAATGACTTTTGACTGACGTTACTATATTAAACGAAATGACTCTAGCATGCGAAGGCCGACAATATCATTTATGTATATATAAGAAATTTTTATTTTAATTTTTTTTAAATGAGTATAAGTTATTTATAATTTTATATTATATAATAAATAGAGTTTATTTAAATAAAAAATTAAAAATAATATTTAAATAATATTAAATTATGAGTTAATTTTATTTAAAAAAATAAAATTAATAAGTATCGTATATATATAGGTGTTAATTAGCTGACTAAATTCACGACTTAGAAAAAAACATTTTTCAATATTGTCCCATGAAATCTCATAGCGATATGAGAGCCGTGTAATTCGATTTGAACCTGAATTCTTTGAACTTGCGCAATGACTTGATGAGGTATAAGAATTTGAACCCTTAGCCCTTCCTTTTGTTTGAAGAAGTGGTCATGTGAGCTAATTTATGCGGTTGATAATAATAATAATAACAATAATAATAATAATAATAATAGTTTAAATAATTTATTATCATTAATCTTCTTGTGACGGTGAACAAATTATAACCGAAATAAGATAGCCCACTTTTAAATGTAATCGCAGTCATCTAAGCAAGTTAAACATTGGAATGACCAGATTACAGCTTATAAATAGTTGATTTCTTTGGATGTCCTGATCCAATTAATTATGAAGCAAAAAAAAATACAAAAGTGTTATTAAGTTTTACAGGTGCAAGTAATACTTATTTAAAAGCAGCAGTTTGTCTCTTAGAAGATACTATAGTGATTAAAACTCAAGACTTTTATTTTAGAGATTTTGAGTTCAAATTTTAGGAATGAAAACATGAAATTTATAGGAAAAGATAGTTATTTATATTATATAACTCATAATTTAATAAATTTTTTAATTAAAAAAAGCAACAGTATACATCTATTTTGACCAAAAGAGCTGACAACTTAATGGTGCCTATATAAAAAGTGGTTTACAATTAAGAGCTGGCCCATAATCAAAACAAATGTTATGATTACGAGCTAAAGATTTCATTATGTTTAAAAATAAAGAACATTGTCTCTTAATGCTTATGCAAAGAAAGAATAGCTATTGTGAAGGAAAAACGTCCAATCAAGTCAAAGGTCTCCAACTTTTTATCATTCCACAACTTTAATTGCTTTGTAATTTTGTTTAGCCATCCATGAAATTAACTTAATTATGATGCGATCATCCTTCCAAAATGAAGTACATAAATTTCAGAGTTCAAATTAATGAAAAGCAAAGCATATAGATTTAGAATTTGTCCTCGAGAACCCGACATAATTGAGGTAGTTGAAGGCTGAAACTCTCCATTGAGGTATTTACTCGACTCCAATTCCTCCTTATTTATCTTATTTACCAATTGGTTAACCATCAACGTAAAAGGAAAATCCCTAATTTGCCACTTTCCCTTCTTAAAACAATAAACAATACTAACTGAAAAGACCTCCCGTTAACTTGAAGAGAATTATATTGGATCTCTCTGGGATAGCTGCTTTTACCCCTGGGAAGAAGTTTCATGTGTAGTAAATTCTGTGTGCACAGGACAGCCATCATTAGTCTAACGAGTGACGACTGACGGAGCATTGATATTCAACATAAAAACATGGCAGCTGTACTTATTAGCTTGAGGCCAACTAAGTTGTTTGGGATCAGGCTGGCATGTAAATTATAAAATATATCTATATTTTTTAATATTTGTACATTTTTTTAACACAATATTTGTGTAATTAAAACATATATGCATTTGTCTATGTATAAGATATGTCGTACACACTATAATTTATTTTTATACATAGACAATTATCAACTAATATCCATGCATATGTGTTCAAAAAAGAAAAAGTAATATCCATGCATGTATATCCTAAAATAATATGTTAAATTTGGGGTTATGTGCTAAAATAAATAGATGAGCGATTTTGAAGAGAGACAATCATTAGATATGTCGTACACACTATAATTTATTTTTATGGACAGATAATTATCAAATAATACCAATGCATGTGTTAAAAAAAAATAATATCCATGCATTTATATCCTAAAATAATATGTTAAACTTGTGGTTATGTGCTAAAATAAATAGATGAGCAATTTTGAAGAAGACAATCATTAGATTTAACCGACAGTTAATGCTGAAAGATTGCTAAAACTGACAGCCAATCGCGAGATTTAGGGATTAATTAACATGTTCGAACCTTAAGTCCTTAACTAAGAAAACGACGCCCCAGTCCCAACTCCTCAAATAATTAAATTAACCATGTAGAGATTTAAACTAGTTGAACGTCAGTTTTTGGACCGCATAAATATCAATTTTCGGACGGCATCCCAAATTCCATCAATTATTGGATGTCAATTTTATTTTTTTCCGGACCACTTCCTGATAAATGAAATCTCAAGAGACCACTAATACAACAGTAGGCTAACTGACGATTAATCTCCAGTAGTACTGTAGACACCAAAAAGTTGCCGGTTTGCTTGCTGATATGTGACCTGTAAACTGCTGTGGAAAGCAAATTAATGGCTGTGGGGTAGACGTTCTTTTGACTTGTCATTTTCGAAGATGAACACCTAGTGGGTGCTTCTATTCTTTTAGCTTTTCCCACGAGAAAATTTTTTTAGACGCATAACTAAAAAAAATATAATAAATATATAATAATTTAAATTATTAAAATATAAAAAATATCTAAAATATAAAAAAATAATAAAATAAATAAAATATTAAATTTTATTAAATTAATTAACTATCTCGTTAAATATATTTATATAATCTTATTCTTTATCTAGGTCTCAACGCGCCGCCCCCCCCCCCCCCCGCCCCCCCCAAAACAGAAACTTCATTCGCTTTTTCTTTTTCTTTTTATTTTCGTGATACACAATGAATAGCAACTTGAGTTGGACTACCTGCAAGAATAGGAAAAGTTAACCGACTTACCGGGTGTCTGGCTATAGTCCAATGTCAGTACTCGGATGGTAGAAAAAAAGAAGTAAGAGAGAAACAAATAAAAAGAGAGAATCATGCACCTTGAACCTATAGTCATTATTGGTATTTAATTATATGGTTAGGAGAACCTCAGTTAATGAGTTTTGAACGTATGAGTATGAGTTTTTTCGCTAGATGTGCCCCTTGACTGCATGGCCTATTGTAATTAAGTAGTAGAGTGCTATTGACGTAAGCAATTATGCAACTAATCCTATAACGTGCAGAGATGGATGGATGATTAATGATCCGGGTGTGCATTGCCATTGCCTGTATCCGACGGAGGTATTCGCTTGCCGTTCTCCGTTGTCTACGCGAGTTTGAGGTTGGGCCTCAACTATTTAGGCCGATAGAATTCCACGCAATGGGCTCGTAATCCACTTACTAATGGCCTTTTCATTTCTCTTAACATAATTAATTAAGATACTTTATTAAAATTTTTTGATCTTATACTATAGTCTTAATAATTTTATTTTCTGTCTCAGGAGACTTCTCAATAACTAGAATTTAGAATTTTATTTTATCATGGCCCAAGCACCTCCTAATAGACTAAAGAAGCTAATTTTGTTCACATTTTTAACCTTTTGACCTCCTAATAACAAAATAAATAAATAAATAAATACACATAGTTTCACTAGAGCAAGTTACCGGATGTGGTCTGTCTGCTGGCATTTACGACTATAGAGATGCACGTTGCGATGGAATCGCTTTCATTCATTTATAATATTACGTACCCCTGAACCCTGTTGAAAGCCTTGGTATTCACCATGAATCATGACGAGAAATTTAAAAAAAACGAAGGCGGCAAGGCGCACTAATTCCATTACCACACTACGGTTATATATTAATCAAATCAACGAGGAGGAATGAATGATTGGGTGATGATTGATTACATTCGGGATCCTGACAATTAGAAAGATACCCGTAACGTTATTTTTGTAGAAAATAACCAGAGATCTCTATTGGGTTTGCTGAAAAAACGGCTATAGTCAATTAGCATGTAGCATATAGTCCCATTACTATTTCATAACTGGTAACTAATAATGTAATAAATATTGCCCACAGCTGTCATGTGGTCAACTGCAGGCTTAATGTATGGCTGAGCTGAACTATGGAGTAATTCCCACCTGAGCACTTTTCGAATTGTGAGAAATTGACTAGTGAGATGAGTCTGATCCACCATATAATTAATTTAGCGTAGTTAGATTTTAATATTTAATATAAAGTATAACATGCTTTTATATCGTATAAAATGCTTTTATGTGGAGAACAGTGGAAAGCGCAGTTATTAAGAAAATGTCATCTGACTTGAGATTGAGATTTTCTAGTAAGTTCTATTTAGAATTAGAGGTCAACTTCCAAATTAAAGGTGCGCGTGCGACTGATTAGAAGATAAGTTACGAAGAACAATTTACAAAGCATTTTGTAAATGTAACTGGGTCGATATGGCTCATTCCTCAGGGCGCAAAACTAACATGAAACTTAAGCTAAGTAAACTGCACGAAGATAAGTTTAATTAATTCCTCATTTTCCCTCCCTCCGTCCTTACTAAGTTAAGCAAGTAAACTGCATGAAAATGTGACTATTGCTAGATTTGAGACCACACAATTTCCAACCACATAAAATAGCATTTTGTGTATATGGAAAAGAATAATGAATAATGATTGTAGAATAAAATATCTTTAACAAGAAGACAAAGCTACTTGTGACGCATAGAAATGGGTCCTTCATTTTCTTAGCTCTCACATCCTTACAGCTATGCAATGGGGTCACACGAGGTCTGTCTGCACGTAGCATGGAACTGATTTAAAAAATTATAGCTCATGTGATCTAAAATTGAAAAAAAAAAAAACGGGTGAAAAGCTTTACAATTTACATAGAAATTAGAATTTTAAAGTAATATTTAAATTTTAAAATAAAAAACAAATAAATTGTTAAGTTTTATTAAATAAAATTTGTTATCATTTTGATGCTAAAACTAGGTAGTGTTACTGAAAATAAAATGATAGCTCATTCTTTCATCAAAGATTTCGAAAGTATATTTTAATTGAAAGCGTGCGAGAGCCAGAATCCACCAAAAGTGGGCTTTGGACTTTTGGTGTTTGTTCTATATTGTACCTGAACCTACAAACTCTAGACCTAATGCCATAAGTGCATGACATTGGGGTTAGAAGCAAGAAATATATAAAAAGTTATCAGGACCATCCAAAATCCTGTGTGCTAGATTTTGAACACGTAGGGATGGCTTGGTAATGTGACCTAGTAAAACCAAATGCGTGGGGTAACCGGCCAGAGTTTGTACTGATCTGCAAATGGTCAAAGAATTTTTTGACGCACAATATTCGGTATTAGGCGGTATAAATTTTCATTTGGAGTCTTTCATATGAGCTTTCCAGAAAATGGAATAAAAAATACGAGTTTATACGTATTGGGCTTGAAAGATTTTAGTGACAGTTGAATGTTAAGTTTAAGATTCGGTAATCGCAGGATGAATTGTGGTGGATATCTGCTCGGGTCTATCAGTACTCGGATAGTAGATCCTCCTTACGAGAGAGTTTAAATAAGGACATCAACGAATGACTCTCGACTTTCATCTTGTAGATATAATAATTTACGTACTAACGATATACCTTTTTTTCTTGTTAAAAAAAACAATCTTATATATGTTAAGACGTCAACCTTCCATATGGGCGACTAGCTGCTAGAAGAACCACCAAAGGGTTCATTAAACGGTTTAAGATACATTCATTTACACAAATATATGATTTTATTTTACAATTATTGGGAGAGCCTTCGATAATAAGTGATATTTGACTCTATGATTTTGTTAATTAAGGGCATAGCCAGCTCAAAGAAGCGGACATAGGCTTACAAAATAGAATCATAAGACCAAGGACAAGTCGAATTTGGCACTATTTGTTTGGATGTTTAATGTTTTGGTTCCGTTACTGATATCATGTTAGTGCCATCTAAAATTGTAGGATATCTGGAAGAAGTGAAAAGCCTGCTAGGCTATTAATTGACATGGAGAAGATTATAGAAAAGTGGAAAACGGTGTTTTCTCAAATCCGTTAAGCCTGTTACACAATAGTTTTTCTCCGTTTAATTTGCGTTACACTGACAGAAATTTTTTTTAAAAAAAAGGCCACATATTTGCTTGAATGGAATGTACCCGTGGCTAAAGAATAAATAGTGAACAATATATAGTAAAAGTAATACACGTAAATATTTTAATTTCTGTGGTTCTCTGCATTGAAAGCCTCTCGATAGTGGGGTCTTTATTCAAAGCCATATAGAGGACGACCTATAGAGACTAACGATATCTTAATTATTAATCTTTTTTGTTTTTGTCCGTTTAAAAATTTTTTTTGTCAACAAAATAAAAAAGAAAGAGTTATACTCACATATATTGTTTTTATTTTTCTATAAATAAAATGCCCATATTGTAAATCCTGCATGTATCCTTCTAGTAGGATAGGATTTGACATTGAGACCTCTTGAGACCTACCACTTCGGGGAAATAGGGAGAGAGAGAGAGAGAGAGAGAAGAGGAGAAAATGACATATCAACTACCCATGTATAGTTAAATATTATTTCCACACATAATCTAATGTTAATAATTGATTTTTGCACCTATAGCTTTTAAATTAAGTTGAATGGCTTTCGAAATATAATATCTACAAATTAAAATGCTGGTGCAATCCTTTGCATGCATAATAATATTTCTTTATTTTCGTGATTATTTTTTATATTAAATAATCCAGCTGAATAAACACAAGGTATATAAACACACAAGCGTAAGGACAAAATCAAGGGTAGGAATGTGGTCGTTGAGAAGCAATTATCACAAAAATAACAAGCCTTTGAAGGATGAAAAATTAGTGTAATCTAGAAAAACATATTATATGTCGTTTCTTTTAATAATAAAGAAAAGAAGCACTCTGCTTTTAACGAGGATATGACTTCTGGCAAACTCCATGTCCATGAAAGATCCTATTTAAAGCACTCTTCTTCTTGCCAACTGTATAACTCTTGTTTCTTTGTTTTTTTGTGACATTTGTGGGCCTTAAAATATAACTCGTCTGTCCCGCAACATTGTTAGGCCCTTGGCCTGAAACTAAACAAATATACATGTCGTTATGGCACTGAAAGCTACTTCTTGTGCCTCAACGCACAAGCATGTTCGAACTCTCGTTGGTCTCACCTTCTTTTTTTATGGGGTTCTGACCCTTTTTTCTACAACCTAAAAAATAACAGTATATAGGATACAGCCACGCCAACTGCGTCTGTACAGTATTGAAGTAAAAAAAATTTTAGGACAAAAAAAGGACAAAATTTCCAATCTGAAGGAAAACTGATGTCTAATTTCCACCGGATTATTAAACAAGGAAAAGATCGCATGACTGTAAAGGGTATAGAAGCAAATATGTACCTTTCTGAACACCCGAAAAAGAAGCACACGAGAAGCGCCTAAGTTCTAAAAAAATCACATCATGCATTTGCTTTGTCACTAATAATTTCTCGACTTTGAGCAAAAAGAAAAAACAAAAAAAAAAAAAGTTGTTGACGAACTGAAGACCTCCCCAATTATTAGCACATTTTCAAAAGGCAATGTAGCAAAGAGAAAAAAAAAAAAAAAAAAAAAAGAGGGGGGGGGGCCTAATTTGACCTCAATATTTCCATTGAATAACGAAAGCTACTTAAATAATCCAAACAAATCGAAACATTCTTTTTTAAGCAATGCTATTTACCATGCTTTTTAGGTACCTTAACTCTCAAGCAGTTAGGAAAAAAGAGAAAAAAAAGATTTTTTTTTTTTTTTTGAAAAAGGATAACTAATTTTGTAACACTAACAGAAGTTATTATTTTATCTAGCCCTTCAAGAGAAAAATTGTAAAAGGGCTCACCCACAATATTTTAAAGTTAATATTAAAGGCCCAAGAAAGAAAAAAAATAAAATAAAATGACAAAAAAGTCACACTAAAAGCTAATAATGCCCCCATAAAGTCTCGAAACCACTACTGCTAACACTTTCTGGCAACATTATTGATAGCTGATCACTAAAATACCCACCGCCGATGCCGCCGCCGCCGCCGCCACAGTAATCTTCATACGAAGGCGGATTATACAGCCACGAGTCGCAGAACACGAAATCGTCCGGAGACTCCTCGAAACACGTTCCAAGACTCGGCAACTCCACTATCTCGCTCAGCTCTTCCGGAGTCGCCACGTCAGCCGGCGATGATGTCTCCTCCGCCGTCGATGACGAAAAGGATGATGATTGCGTCAACGTTGAAGGTGACGGCGCGTTGTTGTTGTTGTTGTTGTTGTTGGTGTTATTGTTAGTCTCGTTGTCGTCGCTTCTCCTGCTGCTGCTAATGTTGAAGTCGAAGGAAGCGGCTTTCGCGGCGGCGGCTTGGACGTCACGGGGAGAGTTGGAGGAGGGACGGGGCAGAATTCCGGCGAGTTCAGGGAAGTTGAGAATGGCGGAGGTGCCTTTAATGCTCATGGCCGCCACGTCATGGGCACGTGCCGCCATTTCGGGGGTGGCGAAAGTGCCTAGCCAAATCCGGCTCTTCTTACGGGGCTCCCGGATCTCCGAAACCCATTTGCCCCACGTCCGCATTCGGACCCCTCTGTAAACCGGATGCTTGCTGTCGTCTCTACCCCTCTTGGGCTTCCTCGGGTTCTGCTGGTCCGGGTCGGGGCTACCACTCGGGTTTTGAGACAACCCGGAAGACGATGGCGATGAATGAGTAAGCACTGAGGAGTTAACACTTGACTCCGCCTCCGAGACCGAGTTGGTTAAGCTTGGCGGGTCCGTCATGCTTTGGTGGCGTAGTCCGCTCTAAAAGTGACGTCGTTTTTTGTTGCTTTCTCTGAGAGAAAAGAGCGACAAATGGAAGATAGAGCATGAAATGCACAAAGTGAAGCAAGGTGAGCCTTATATGAAGGCTATATATATATATATATATATATATATATATATGTATATATAGGATAAATGTGTATTACTCTCCTAAATGAGGGAACAATGAATGGCGGTATGTGGGGCTAAGTAGAAAGTGAATACTTGAGCGCCAAAGAGAGGCAAATAGAGAGAAGTAGGAAGGGACAAAATATGAAGGAAAACGTGTAATTTAGGCCGTTTCTTTATTATAAAATAATTTATTTTTTAAAATATTTATAAAAAAATATTTGTAATAAAAATAATAATTTTTTTATTACTTATTTAAATCACAGTTTGTATTTTTCTTAAAAAATAATATCAGTTCAAAAAAAGAGAAGTTATTTTTCTTGAAAATTTTTAAAATTTTTTTTAAATTTTTCGTTATAAAATGTTTTACGAGAAATAAACACAAAAAAATGATAAAGTTTTTTTATTATTAAATATTTTCATACAAACAAATACAAAAGCTTATATTTTTACCTATCCTTCTAGGCACTTTTTTTACCCATTTTTACCTACTACATATACATTTTATTAATCTTAATACATACAGCGTATTTTTTCTTTTTTAATAGCAGGATGCATTGGAATTCTGCGCCCGGTAGGGTTTTTGTTCTGGCATATAACCCTAATTAAGGGAGAAGATCTAACAAGGATTATGTATCTATATTTTATGAATAAATAAAGTATTGGTGCAATTTGGATATAATAAATAGAGAAGATAATAAATTAAAAGCTTTTTTTTTGCTAAGGACTTTTTTTTTTCTTCTAAGGACCCTCTCTTTTGGAAGCGTTTGTAATTTGTTGTGGTAAATAATGCGTTTTCCAACTATTATATCAAACGGAAAGGATAGGCACACAAAAGTTTGTATACATAAGTACACAGATTTAATAAAATAATAATATTTTTATACCATTTTAGCAAAAAAAAATTTAAAGGAAAAAAAAATTATAGAGAATTTTATATAATATTTACACTTTATATTTTAGGATAGCACCTATTTAAATCTAAATTTTAATTTTTTATCTCAAAAAAAAGAAGAGAGAAACAAAGAAAAAACATAAAATATTTTTTTATTCCCTTTGATGCACGACTCGGTGGTGCAACTCGGGATATATAGTTGGGCTCTATATCAAATAGTGACATAATAATCCAACTTTCTTTTTAATCAAAAAGAAAATGTTTTTATTCAACTTCTTTTACCAAAATATTGATAGACTCAAGTGGCATCTATATACCCGATCACATTGTTAATAAATTTAGAACTCATCACTAAACTTTCGATATAAATCCCAACAATTAAAACACACGTCGTATGAAAAGTTGAATTCAGATCAATGAATAGGGAAACACACTTGATCATTGTTCAAGCAACCACTTTGGTGGTTATAAGCCAACATTTGAGTGAACGTTAATCCCGTCCGCTCATATGCACGAAAATAATTTTCCTTTTTGAGGGGAGAGAGGTGGAGAGAGAAGGGGGGGATGGCGGGGGTTGGTGTTGGTGACTAGATGTTACAGGAGTTGCCTTAACATGAGTGAGCAATGCTGGATCATAAATTAATTATAGAGTAATTCTTTTTACTGGTAAATTCTACACTTTTTTTCACAGTGTTAAAATTCTAAGTTCTATTTTCCTGCGAGAACGAGAGAATAATAGTTAAAGAAAGAGGGGATCACAGTAACAGCTGGCACAGCCGTCGGTGGGAAGTAGAATTTCTTTGCTTTGCAGAATGGGCCAGGCCCTCTAGGCTTTACCTTTAGCCTACTTTGCTATTATTGTCTACCTTTCCTTAATTTCTCTAAATATAAAGCCCTGAACTATGCCGCAAAGACCAAGCAAAAGTAACAAACTTCTCTCTTGCATGTTAATTTGTGCCAGTTTGGACTTACATCAGCTTGACTAAGTAATTGGGTCGTCCATTAATCTAGAGAAGCTTATGTCATGTTTGATATGAGAAAGAAAAATTAAGAATAAAAAAAATATATAATTATTATTATTTATTTTTTTTATTTTTTATATTATTCTAAATAATTTTATTTTCTTTTTACTTTTTCTCTCACAAATTATTATTTACATTTTCTTTCACCATATTTTTTTTTCTTTCATATTTTCTATCAATTCAAATAATTTTATTTTCTCTATATTTTTTTCTCATAAATTACTATTTACCTTTCTTTTTACCTATTTTCTTTCTCTCAACTTTTTCTCCCACTCTAAATAATTTTACTTTTTCTTTATTTTCTCTATATTTTTTTCTCATAAATTACTATTTACCTTTCTTTTTACCTATTTTCTTTCTCTCAACTTTTTCTACCACTCTAAATAATTTTACTTTTTCTTCACTTTCTTTTTTTTTTCTCCTTTTTTCTCATCACTTTTTATTTTTTCGCACTCCAAACACACTTTAATAGAGGGCAGTACTGTCCTTTTGTTTTCTTTTTTTGACATAAGCAGTACTGTCCTTTTGGCTCTTCTTTCTGGGGTCTTATTTATTCTTTCACAAAACGGACCAAAAAAAAAAAAGGTGGGCGGTGGTATTGGAAATGTGAAATTAGAGTTGAAGTTGCTGTTCACTTTGCAGGTGGAGTGGATATTAAATATTATTATGAGATATGAAATTCTTATGTTAATAAATTGTTTAAGCAATTTCGGTGTCTACCAACAATAGTTACAAATTTATTAACTGCAGCTGCAATAATTTTTGTCTCAAAAAAAAAAAAGATGCAGCAGCAATATCTGAAAGCTACAAATCGAATCCGTACCCTGCATTTGAATAGTAAGAGATTATAATTTTGTTTCAATCCACTGTTCAGTTTACTTGCAGGGCATTGAATGATTATGGTGAATGAATGATGATTTGCATTTGCGGCCTTCAAGAAACATGTGAAACGCCAATTAAACGTTTTCTTTTTTATTTCTGGGTGTTACCCCCTTTCAATGAACAATTTAATTGTCATGATCGATCGCTCTGTGTAATTTTAAGGAGGTCATATATATATTATAGTTCCATCTGCTTTGACATTCAAGTACGAAAACTTGGAAGAGTAATTGACCACAAACACAAATAGACAATTGATTACAAACCCGACCCGACCCGACATGGTCCATGTCATCTGCCCTGCCATTTGATATCAAGAACCTAGGCAGAAGGAATTAACTTGGACTAAGGTTGAAGAAATATGGTGTCCGGTTACTCACCAACACCTTTTGGGTATGGCTGGCACATCAGTGGCATGTGAACGAACCAGAGTCATTTAATTTTCCACTCCCAAAAGGACATCAACTGGTTTCACTTCATTAAAGGACTTCAATCTGGTTTAGTAGGACCATAATAGTTTAAATGAGAACCCTAAGAACCTCAAGTTAATAGAAACAAAACGTATCAAGAATCTGTTAAGAAAAGAGTAGGAATCAAGTATGTTTTGTATCGTGAATAATCGTTGTCTTTATACTGATGTACGTTCTCTCATAAATTACTGAAAGGTTATGAAAAATTACTTTAGAGTTTAAAAAATCTTGAATTTATAAGCAGTAATTCTTCTAAACAATTTTTCAAGTGTAAAAAGAAGAGAATTTTGAAGAAAGAAGGAAAAAACAGAATGAATGAATTTTAATGGTAATCCCGATATAAAATTTGCTTGATTTTTACTCTTTTCTAAATAGAATCTGAAAGGGGGTGGAGAACAAATTATGGATTGCCCAAGAAGCCGCAGCAGAGCGGTTGGGGCATAATTGCAATGTGCCTTTGCTTACGCTGCCCAATGTTTTATGCGGTCATTATGCGAATAAATGAGATACTCGAGTAGTTGGCTGGCTAGAAATTTTAAGGCATTAATAAATAGTTGGGGTCTCTTTGGGCCTACTAAAATTTATTGTACTCAGATTTCAACGAAAGACGTTTGATGGGCTTGATACGTAGCTATAAATATGGGCCACCAAAAATTTCTAGTCGTGCATAAAAATAATCATCTCCCACAACTTCAAGTATTGGGAGACTGGCCTGCAAGAATTGTCACCATGAACAAATTTAATAAAACCTGGCTTAGTAGGGACCATATACGATCATTGCCCAGACAAAAAAAGGGACCATACACGATCAAGATTAACTGCAGATACTTGATCATACAAGGCACACGGATAATCCCAGTGTCATGAATGCCTTATACAGTGGTAGGAGTTTGAACCTCGTCCCCTCTTCCCCCTCCCCTTAGCGTTCAGACGAAAAAAAAATAAAATTGTTTCATCATATACGACAACATACCTTCAAGGACTTAAATGCTTAATACTCGCATTCATGGCAATTCCTTCAGGCCAATAAAAAATGAAAATATGCCACTTTTGTCCATCTTGGACAAATTCTTAATTTTTTTTGGCAGTCAGTTGCCCCCTTTGGTCGCTGGGGCTATTGTGGGCCATCTGATATATTTTAAGTCCAATAAAGGTTGGCCCATGGACCCCTTCTAGTGCCATGAACTGGTTGACGGAGCAGCCGGCAAGGGCCCAGTGCTTAGTAGCTGCAGAGGATCTTATAAGAACAGCCTCTGCAATCCGAGCTCTCTGGTTGCACAATGATGATGGGGTGGTTATGGGGGTAAGCCTTAAACGTCATCAGCTCTACAGTCAGAAAAATGGGATCCGCGACGAATGATTGCCACATGCCTAAGCCCTCTAATATGGATTCCCTCCACTGCCCATTATACAAAATTATTCTTGTCTACACTGCCTAGGTCGTTTGTTACTCTTTTCTTCCCCCACCCACCACTCTTCGGATTCCCTTTTGGGGGCATCAATCGGTTCCCCACTTAGAGATCCCAATTAAGTAACAATGATAATCACGATAGCTACAACAATAATGAAGCAAATCGTAACAATTATGAAGTAACATGAAGAGCGCTCGATGATATGGAACCGGGATATATGGTATAAGGAAAGAGTAGAAGACCATGATCCTATAAATCTGTTAATTATCAAAAGAAAAAGAGAACAGAGAGTTAGTGCAAAAATTTTCTACCATTGAATTGCCTCTAACTTCCACCAACAGGAACTTTAACACAAAAGCTTGGCTTGAAGAATCAAAAAAGTTCGCCCAAAATATGAATTTCTGTTCAAGATATGGTCGTGCAAGATGATTCACAAACATTATTTTCTTTCTTAATCTTGTCAAGCTCGACAAGCATAGTCAAAAGAGCCTCACACATTTCGCGGGACTCAGGGTCACTAGGATCCTTCTTCCGAGAAGAGTAAACCATCCATGCATGGTCAAGCTTCCCATCTGGTCTCACTATAACTGAGCCTGGAACTTCAGCATCACGGCACGTCACTAACCCATCACTCTTCTCCCCATATCTAAGCTGCAAGTGAAGTGCACAAACAGCCATTACAGCAGATAAGGGAATTACTACTGGCACCTTACATCCTGCTTGAACAACATCATCGTTTTCCTCACTCCCAAATTTTGGAAGCGGGAGCCAAGGAAGTTCTGCTTGAGCTATCTGGGTCAATGTGGCAAGGACACCGGGAGTAATGCTTGCTTCGGAGTAGAAGGATATTATAGGAATTTGCTTTGGGAGCTTGTGCTTCATGATGAATTCCCTACGTTTATCATATGTGAGATCTTCAAGCGCCCTAATATCACCCTAGAATAAATGTTTCATCATTCACAATAAGAAGAAAATTGAGAAACAGTGAGAGTGAAAAAAAAAAAAAAAACATGGCTAACGGAAGCTGGAAATCACTTAGCCATAAATCCACCCAGAAGAGTAGATTGAGATACAAGACAAAAGTTTGAAAATAAAGAGGACAAAGCAGAAAAGCCTTATCCATAAGAAATGCAGATGATTTTCTATGCAAGAAATGGTAGGGAGTACAAGAAGAATAAGAAATGCATGACTGAAAATAAACATTAGTCTGGTGATTTTCAATGCAAGTCATTGATACACGTGTAGTTTTACCCTTCAAACAAACGAATACATGGAGTGGCCCTCTAAACAGAGTAAAGAAGACTACCTTAATTAGCTTGCATATTAAAAGTTCCATGATCCTACGTGTTTCTTTGTCAGCAATTTGGCCTTCGCGTAGAATATCAGAAGCTAAAGGTGAGCCACCATATGGGCTCTGCACTAAAGCAAGACCAGCAACTTTGTCTTTCAAGTGGCACCAGTAGATTGACAACGCAGCGGCAGCATCAATTCCACCCTTGCTGTGCCCAAGCACCATCACTCGCTTGCCCAAACCCCAGTAAAGCTCCTCAATGTATTGTTTCAGCTCCCATGCATTTTGCTCCACTGATGCCTTCACATGAACACACAAATCGAGGCGAAACATTTAGAAATGATAACACAATAGCAGGTGTGCATGTAAGAAGATGACCAAATAAAAGATACCTACATAACAAACAAATTCCTCAAGCGATCAATTTTGAGGCAAACTCATGGTTTCATAATGAACAATCTAAACAATCACAGTTACCTCACTATGAATTTTTGCAATGTGACAAGCTAGACCCATTTTAGAAAAGAATCTCTTAGTGCCCACGAAATACAAGGGACCATGATTACTAAAAAGACCTGGAAAAAAAAAGAGAGAGAGAAATCATGTCACAAAGGGGCCTAGTTGGTGCTAAGTGTTGACTAAACAGGAAAGCATCCAGAATCAAACATCGGAGAAGGGATATTTTCAAACCCGGTATTAATAGATAAACAAATGAGTCAGGAAGTCTATGCTCTCCATTCCTGAAGAATAAAACACAACAAAAAGACAACATCCATGAAGCTACAACTACAGTACGGGAATAAAGAATTTAAATTTCTGCATAGCACCTAAAAGCATGGTTATGGCTTTAATGAACTGCACTAGTGTGTAAAACTAATCAGTTAAAGTTAAAAAGTACAGTGAAGTTAGAAATTATAAACTGATCATACAGATCCAGCTGCATCAGAACCCCACAAATATGGGCCATGAAAGGAAAGTTTATCTAATTTAAGATGTACATATCAATAGTACCTTATCTTTGCAAGCAGCTCTACAAATCTAGGTGTACCATTGTCCACAGGAGCCATTCCAGGCGTGCGTTGCAACCATCCAATGTCATCAGATGAACCACGCAAAGTTTTAGACACTCGAGAGGTGATGCTGATGGGCCAAAAGAAGACTATTGTGATATAAAAACAGAAAAGTGTACAACAAAATTTGGCTGCAGATGGAATCAACAAAATTCATACAACTGAATTACTAACTAAAAGAAACCTTCATAGACTCTTCTATGACAAAATGAACCCCACAGCAATAGTTTGCTCTTTCTTTATGATAAGTCCAACAGGTTGCAAAGTTAAAACCAACTTCTGTTACCTACGAACTTGAACTTGCATGCCTCTGATGTAGTAAAGTGTACATCTCCAGGAGGCTAATGTCAACCTCCAACCAAGTTGAAAACCACACAATGGAAGCATCAGCCTGCATCCTCTCAAAGAGGACAAAATCACAAGTTGAGCAAAGAAACAAATGCACAATAGCAAAAAAGTCTGACAAGGAAAACTCTAACAGGAATTGAGAGATCATAGATGAGCAAACACTTGCATCCTACACTCTGCCCAACTTGTGCACTGGAGAATCCAAACACATGCAGATGATAAAAATTACTTTAGATCTTGAACAACAACTAAAAGAAGCAAAACAATATGTGATTCAAAGATAAAAGATTGCTCATTCCATTTATACAAGGATAAGATAAGGCGCCATTATGAGCATTCTCCAATGATTGTAATGCCTTAGCTTGTCCCTTCATTAGAGCTCAATTATGAATGACTGTATAATATACGGAAGTTCAGTGCAAAAGAGCTATACCCTTGAATAATGAAGGAGACACCTCCATGAGTGCAACTGCTTTTTCTAACATCGTATCTTGTATTTACATGCAAGTCTTCCCCATCATCCAAAGCTCGTCTGCCAAGGATTGAAGGGCTTGAATCCTCAAAACAATGCATGGAAGAAGGTGAACATCCTTCTGCGTTGTGGCTTGAAGATCTTGAACAAGGTCCAGGAAAGCTGGACACCAAATTGTTAAGATATTCATCAACGTCTTGAGATACAAGATCCTCTGTGACATCAACACTATGTCAAGTTTGGCGCAACAAAAGAGTAACATCTTCATGTAGCCCATAATCACAAAGGAAAACTTACCTATAAAGCTAATAAATCGACGGCTTATATCAGCAGTCAGTGTCAGTAGACGGGCGAAAATATCGTCCACCGACAAGCGCAGCCCAAAATAATCAACCAGGAAATTTGTACTACTCACAGAATCACAATGAACCTGAAAAGGTGCCGTTATCAGATCTGGAAAACAAAGCTTTCACATCAAACTCCAACGATTGCGCTCTTAGATGCACTCATCGCAAACTTCTGACTCACTCAAGTTCTTCACCCTTCCCCCTTTCCAAGTTTCACTAATCCGCACTGTCCACCTCAACCCTCAAAGGGCAAGAAAAGTCAAAAAACAGACCCACTAAAAAGGATGCTATCAAGGCAAGGCCGGCCAATTTCTTGGGCACAGTACTTTGTCTAGCCTAGATAGAGGTCAGAAATGTTTCAATGTACAAGTTACAAACAAAAACACGGCAAATGAAATAAATTACAAGAAAACAAAAATCAGCTGACAGGTTGCAAACACCAAATATAGTATAAGTAGCTTAGAATTTGTCTCACCACATGCTTTCTTTGATAACAGTGTCTTTCTATGGTATAAGATTCATCCAATGAATTCTCAACCTGGTGTGAGTCGAATCACAGAAAATGCAAACACAGAGATACTATCAAATTAAATATCAAGAAATACATTAACTTTAATATCAAATCAAGCATGATCATTGCACACCAGTTGGATGTTCCTTACAGATGAGAGGATATCAGTTGTATCATCATCAATACATAAATCTCCCATTAGACCTTTCTACCCTGAGAAAACATATATACAGTACTTTCAGGTTTGTCTTAAACATGCAAAAGTGAATACAGAAAAAGCACCGAGTGATGGCAGGAAAGAGAAGGCACCCACTTCTTAGAAGCAAAACAAACCTTAGTGCACAAAATGATTAAAGCACAAAAATTGCAGATTTACTTGTGAAATGGGGTTGTGCCAATATGTTTTAGACCAATCTCATCTCCAACAAATAAAAATCAAACCCCGTGAGACGTTGGGCTTCAGATAAGTCTCGATGCTATCAATTTTCATAGAGATCAAAGTCAACCTGTTGTAGGAACTAAATCTATTTGCTATGTAAGATACTATCCAGAGTATTAAAGAGCAAAAATGGGTGGCAAACAAAGGCAAAAGGAGCGAATTTCTTAAATTCAGACATCAAATTGAAATCTTGGCAGGAGCTAAGGCACTGTAACGTTCAACGATTCCAAATATCATCAAGCCTGAAATTTTGAAGACAACATTGAATAACGAGCGTATATCTGCCCATGTTCTCCAAGAAGATGGGAACATAAGTCGCCAGTATGTTTAAACACTACAACCAAGACAAAGCAAATAAAAACTACGATTGAAGCCCAGAAACCCAGATCAGAAAAAGCTGATTATTAAAGATCTGCATCGACTAAAACAAACCAAACGAACTCGAACAGAATCAGCCAGAAATCCAAAGAAAAATTGGAAACAGACAAAAACCCAAGATAGCAGAAGCTGACTTACATAAAATGAGGCGACAAAAAGATGGCCAAAGCCAAAGACACTAGTGAAAGAGCCAAACCTGAAGGACCCAGAAACAGAAACCGATGACTCTCTGGAATCAGAACCCATTCGAATTTATAGAGGGAAAGAACTGACAAAATATCTACATGCTCCAATTTCCCAAAAACAATATAAAAAAATTAAAGAAAAAGGGCACGGAATTTAAATTTAAGATAGAAAGATGAGAATTTCTAGCAAACAGAAAAAGGAAAAAGAAACCGAATAAATAAATTATATATATAATATATACGTATAAAATTAATTGATTACATATATTATATATATATAATAGAACTGTAGAACTAGAAGCAACCGAATGGGAGAGGAGCCGTGGCATTGGAACGGAGCAATAGACGATCGTTATCCAGTCGCTTTTAACGCTCTCGAGTCTGTTGAAAGGGCCCACTTTATAAAGTTTAACGTTTAAGTTAAGTATCTCTTTTCTGGGAAATATTGATTTTCTGACTGAGAAAAAAGAGACAAATATTGAATTTTTTATTCCCCTTTGGTTTTCTACGGGAAGAGTAGCTTGATCTTGATGGAGTTGGAGCCCACAAAATAAGCAAACTACAAGCATTCGGTGATAAGGATAACATTCAATCAAAAAAAAAAATAACGAACTTTATTATATTTTATAATTTTAAGTAACAAATAAAATAGTCGTATAGTTTAATGATATTTGATAATTTATTTTTTTAACTTTTAATCATCCAATAATTAATATTTTTTTGATTTTATTTTATTGTTATATAAATATTACTATTTAGTATTTCTAAAAATAAAGAAATAAGGAAAATGATATTTTTTATTTTAAACATCTCAGTATTTTTAATGTAGTTTTATATTTTTTGTCCATTTTAATTTAGTCTTAAATATTGTCATTTTAATTTAATGAAATTCAATTAATAACATAATAGAGTCAATCAATAACAAAATTCCTCATGAATTGACCTTATTCCATTACAGATTAAATTTAATTAAAATAAAATAACAACATTTAAGATTAAAATGAAATAAACATGACTTTAAAAACTAATTTAAAAAAATAAAACATTGAGGACAAAAAAACCGTTATCCTGTCAAAACTGCGTATGCTTGTCTGCTTTACTTTGGGCAATTTGAGTTCCTTTTATTTTATTTTTTCACTTCTTTAAATTATTGGAAACTTTGAAACTGTGCCCATATAAATTTGGAAGTTCGGATTCGCCTTCTTTGTTTTTCCTTTGTTCACATGGACTATTTTTTTTAGAGATTGAGCTTTTGATAATCTAAATTTATAACTTTTAGCATTTTTTAGACCTGCTTCATTGGTCCCTTTGTTCGCAAAGTTATGTAGACATATATAATCCGGAATAAAATTAGGTAACAATACCAAAGAAGTAATATTGTTTTATATAGAAGCCAATTTTCTCGTGGTGAAGACCTATCAATGTACGGGCCTGTTTAGTTTTATTATTTATTTGCTAATTACTTATTACTGATTACTATCATTGATTGTTGTTACTGATAAGTAAAATTAAATTGAGTACTTGGTTAAATTAACACTGGCTGATTACTGTTGAAATAGTAAAATGACTATTTCAGACATTCTATTTATATTTTAATATTATAAATAATTTTTTTACTTTTCAATCATTTAAATTAATCTTATAAAAATGTATCTTATATACTTGTAAATAAAAAATTATTAAATATATGACTTGAAAATCATTTGTAATGTACACAATAAAAAATATTATTTTTATTGTATAAATTATTGTATTAAAAAAATAATATTAATTTTACATATTGAATATATTAAATTATTTTTTTATTTTTTTACAAAAAAAATAGTTTTTATTAAAGAATATCATTTTATTTTTTAGACTCAAATCATCGGTTTGGTTAAGGGTTTATTTAGGTTAACTGTTGAATGTTGTTGTTACTGATTGTTGTTACTGATTGCTGTTGCTGATTTCTGATTCATGATTCTTGATTCCTGATTCTTGATTCCTACTTGTTGTTGCTGATTGTTGATAAAATTAATAAAATATTTGATTAATTTTATACTTGTTGTTTCTGTTGAATAATGAAATGTTTAATTTAGACATATAATTTGTATAGATATATCATATTAAAATTTTTATTTTTATATTTTATAATTTTATATTTTAGAATAATATTTTATAAATAATATTGAAAATTATTTTACTTAATTTTTAACTTTTTTTAAAAAATATTAATTTTTATTAAATGATAAAAATTATTATTATATTTGAGATTTTTTTTTTTATAAATGTCAATATTAAAGAAAATTGAAGTGAAAAAAATATTATTTAAGAATACTTGAAAAAAATAATTAAATTCATATAGATACTAATAAAATAAATTATAATATCTAATTCATGTGTCAAGTAAAAAAAATAATAGTAAAATTATATAAATATTCTTTAAGGGTAATTTAGTCAATATAAATTATTATTAATGTTAAAATTTGAAAAGCAATCTAAAAAGAAGTAAAAAAGTAACTTGTAATTTCTATTTAATCAGCTGCTGTTAAGAAATTAAATAAAGAAATAAGCAAAATGAAACAGCAATATTAAAAAATTTACCAAACATCTATTTTCTTACTTTTTAAAAATAAAACGTAAATATATCTTTTTAAAAATTAACTCAAATATCTCCTAAGTCTGTAGCTTTATAGCTTTTATTTTCTAGTGAGCCCACGTCATACTCGTGAAGGGGAATTTCACCGTTGCAACAAGGTTAATTTAATAATTAATTCATTTATTAGCGGCTGATTATTTTAAAACTTAACTCAAATTTACTTTCTAATCAACTATTTTTTGAAATGAAAAGTACCTGTAACAGCAAACTGAAAATTATAACCAAACACTCTTTCACCATACTTTTGAAAAATAAACAATAATAACAAGCACGAAATGCAAAACTAAACACCCTCTACATCTCTTGCAAGTGTCATGCTATAAATTGTTGGACGATCCCTTCAATTATTTTTCCTATATAGTTTTTTACAAGTACAAAATATAAGTATTAAAAAATGATCAGAGTGATAAAATAGTAATAATAAATATAGAAAAATTACATATTACTCAATAATGTTATGTTAATTCGCATAAAAAACTTTTTAGTGTTCATTTAATTATAGATTTGAATCATAGATATATTAGTAACTTTTTTCATTTAATTATAGATATATTACTAACTTTTTTCAAGTTATCTGGAGCCGAAAAAATTTAATTCGGTCCCCAACGTTAGGAGAATTGGGTTTCAAGGTGCACCGCCGCGAGATTGGTCAAACCAGTGAGAAGGTTGTGCAACTGTGGGTCCCCCATAGGTCACGCAAAATCAGAGGCTACTGGATGTGGCATAGATGGCCGGTGGGACCCCCGATAGCATGGTGGGAAGAGTAAGGATAACTTTTTTAATGTTTTTTTTTCACAAGAAATACATAAACGCTGTCTTTGTGAGATTTCGCTTCCTTCGCAATTTGGCAACCGTAGACAAAATGGGACCCGCCAACGTGGGAACACGTGCTATGAAATTCGATCCAAATCTACCGTGTTTGGAGCAGCGTTGCCCATGACTCCATGAACATAATAATGCTTTTGCCCACAATCCTGTCGGCCATAATTCATGGATATAAATTATTATTACTGCCAAAGAAACAAAGAGAGAAAATCATGGGAAGAAAAATGGGTGATCTAAAAATGAAAGGAAATTCTTTAAGTATGGAAAAGTCAGTATGAAAACAAAACTGTAAAAATTATTTGATTAATTTTGTTCTTATACTAAAATTAATGAGAGTATTAATAAAAAAATTGATATGAACAAAATGGGATAATCAATTACCTTTTTTTTTCGTGGTTTATAGAAAGATTTATGTTATTGAGAACTCAAAATTTCAAAAAAAGAAATTTAAGATCATAAGTTCATAACTATTAGGATGTTTGATGAAAAACATAAGTAATTTTTCTTTTAAAATTAACAGGAATGAACTATATTAGTTAAAGAAAAAATTTTCAAACGTTCCTCCTCTCCCCGAACTTACAAAAAAAAAATTTCCCCTTTCTTTCTATCCTCCCTCCCCCCTTTTTCCCCTAGTCTTCCCAAATAAAAAGCCAAGAAATCTTATTACACCCAGCGTTATTTTAAATAAAATTAACTTCTTCTTCTTTTTTTTTTGTCAACAAATTAACTTCTTTATCTGGGTAAAATGAACAAGAGTTTTGGACCTATTTGGGTTAACTGTTGAATGTTGCTGTTACTGATTGTTGTTACTAATTGGTACTGCTGATTGCTGATTCCTATTTCCTGTTACTGATTGCTGATAAAATTAATAAAGTATTTGATTAATTTTATATTTGCTGTTACTATTAAATAATGAAATGTCTAATTTCGACATATAATTTGTGTAGATATATCATATTAAAAATTTTATTTTTATATTTTAGAATAATATTTTATAAATAATATTGAGAATCATTTTACTTAATTTTTAGCTTTTTAAAAAAATATTAATTTTTATTCAATGATAAAAATTATTATGTTTGAGATTTTTTTTATAAATGTGAATATTAAAAAAAATTGAAGTGAAAAAAAATATTATTTAATAATACTCAAAAAAAATTATTGAAGTTATATAAATACTAATAAAATAAATTAACATTTCAATTCATTTGTCAAGTAAAAAAAAATAATAGTAAAATTATACAAATATTATTTAAGGGTAATTTAATTCATATAAATTATTATTAATATTAAAAAGTGAAAAATAATCCAAAAGGTAATAAAAAATAATCCGGAGCTGCTTTTCAATCAGCTCCTGTTAGAAAGTCAAATAAGGAAATAAGTTGAATCAAACAACAATACTAAAAAATTTATCAAACACCTATCTTACTGTTTTTTGAAAATGAAACGCAAATGCACCTTTTCAAAAGTTAACCCAAACACCCCCTTAATCTTATTTAACAGCTTCATCTGCTTTTCATCTGAAAAACTCTGGTGTACCATACAGAATGAAGGATCATATGAAACAAATCATATTTCACAGGCTTTTTGTGCCAAAGGAAATGTTTTTGCACCATCTTAACTGTTGACTGCATTGCAAGGTACTTCTCATCCGGGATTGACAGCAGGATGTTCCTCAGATTTGGAATATCTTTCTCTTGAACAAACACAGCAAATGACTCCCAGTTCAATACTTCAAAAAACGGGGGCACATAGTTGTCTGATATGATGACCGGCACACACTCATAGAAAATTGCTTCAACCACTCGAGGGGTGTGAACTTCATAACCCCTGGCGCATATGCAGTATTTGCTGCTCTTCATGTAATCCCTGTACATTCTTTTGCCTGCAATATCACGAGACATCGGACCGAAGATTTTCATGTCTGATTGTTTATTCTCCCAGTACCGTAGGAGGATTGGTCGAAGATAGCCATGCATGCTCCCTGCAAAGAAGGCTAGCATGTGCCTTTCTAAAGGAGACTTCCCTCCAAGATTTTCTGAGGGGGTCTCGGCAGAGCGTATGTATGTAACTGGCAGAGTAGTGTCCTTGCCTATTTTGAAGCCTGCAGCAACATTGGCATTGCAGAGAACCCTGATGCAGTTGCTCATATGCTTCCTTGTGAACTTCAGGGCCTGAAATTCAAAATGACACAGAAAATGAAAGCTGGAATCGGTTATATGCTTGGCTTAATGGTAAAGGTTACACCACATCATGGCACATAGATACTGTTTTTGTCTGTAAGTCATCAAATTCAGAGGTCTGTGCTATCTGGGGCAATAAACTACTTGTCACAGTTACTTGTGTACACTAAACTGAGCACCAATGGGAGCATCACAAAAAAGCTATGTAAAGTGGCTACAAATTGGATTCAGTTTTTGCCAACATTTGCTGGAAATCGACAAGGGCAAACAACAGCAGTAAAACCTATAACGTTCAACAAGGAATATGAGCTGTCAACTATTTCTAACCACCACACTAAAAAAAAAAGCACTAAAATTGCCTGACAGGATTGACATTTAGCAATTATGTAATCTGATAACTAAATTCCAATGACATGTGAAATGGGAAGGCATACCCAGTCATGACAGCCAACAAGAAAATGATCAGCTCCAGCTGTCCTGTTCCAAAATCTGTATCGGTTGGCAACTAAAACAACATAATTCTTCAAGTGTCCTTCAAGGTCTTTCTGACTCTGAAATTTTTCCCCAAATAGTGCTGTCCTCAACATATTTGAACTAAATGGCAAGTAGAACAAGTGAGCTTTTCTGGGGTCCTTCACCACAAATTTTTTATTCCCCTCTATCAGTTTCATAAACCATCCTTCTGACGCATATATTCCTCTCATCTTTGGCTGATGAAATATAGGCTTCTCTCCTTCTTTGTAGATATAAACTTTGAGCATACGTTCCATCAACTCATAGCTCCTGACCAGCACATACATAAAAGCCTAGCAAGTCACTATAAGAGAAAAGCACCATCCTGAAATTTTTGTACATTCAGACATCAGAAGATACCAAGGATTTTTTGCAATTGAGAATGCTCTCACAGCTTTAGAAGTATAAAAAAAAAACCGAAACTCTTAGACACATTCAATGAATTACTTCCACATTAAAAAACTCATTTATAATCATCTTGATTTCTTTTATGAAAATATTCAACTTCGTTATCCAAGTCCTAAGCAAGAGGATTGCAGAGTCACAGTAAAGCAGTCAAAATACATAGAAACCTAAATAAAGCTTTCATAATTTTATAAGGGTTTTTTATTCACCAATAATTTGCTTAGCCAACGACAGTCCAAGAATATTTTTTCAACTATAGCTAAATGGTCATTTGATGCCAATTACAGGGATTCTGCTGCTTGTCGCATACATATGGTAGCCTTGCCAGTTTTCCTAGCACATTACATGCGCCAACAAATTAGATAGAAAAAAGACCACAGATATCGATAACTGAATTGGAAAAGAGGCCTACCTTTTGAACCTGGAGACATTTCGAAAAGCAGAAGCATCAAGTTCTGGGGTGCTCTTGACAACAGGTGCATTCTCTATTTGCAATTTTGCAGACAAAAGTTCACGGTCACGGACGGAAGACCATTGTGGCCTCTGTCATTAATGCATATAATAAGTCAAAATTCCACTAATCACACCCCATTCTCCATTGCTCAATAGGATCTTGAAACATTGACCCCTTACCATGGAACGAGAAGAAACCAGATGATGAAGCAATAGCGAATTCATCTGGGATATTGATGTTGGGTGAATGCCTGACCTCTTCAATGAAGACCAGCTGGCCATTCTTGAATTCCTTTTGAATGTGAGCGAAGCATCTGGCAATAGGTTGGCATTCTTGGAGTTTATTCCAATTATTCGTGTTGAATTGTCTTCTAAAGGTGGATTGGTGGGGAGGAATGCATCATAATTTCTTGGAACTTTGCCAACCACTGGACTGGGCACTGGTTTCACGTTTTCTAATTTCTCAACCAGCTCTAAGTGGCCTTGTCCAATGTCTACACCATTTGTTTGAGTGGAATTATCAGCTTCACCTGTTCCCATCAGACTTTTTCCAAGAGCGACACCCATCTCCAACATGAACATATCATTTTCCTTCTTATCTGACTCCAAACTGAAGGTTGTATTAGTTGTGTCACTCTCATCTTGAATGTCTCCTTCCAAATCAGAGGAATACGAATCAATTGGCATTACACTAACTTCTTTGGTTCCACTGGATTGTGAAGTGTTTGCAAAGGTATCATTTCTGATCAATGAAATTTCTACACCCTTGTTCGCAGGTGATACAGACCATACTGTCCCATAAGAAAGTGCAGAACACTGAAAAATAATGATGCCAATAGCTGCCATACAAATGATTGCCAGCAGTCTCCGAATTTCAGTGAGACATAACTTTTGTGATATGGTGCCGATATCCATAAGCTACACACACGATGATCACCAATTATTTGAAGTTAATAGGCCAGTCATCTAGCTGCATTCTCATAAAAACCTATCATCAGCACAATCCCTGGCTTGGCATTCAAAAAGGAAACTAAACAGAAAAGGAAGTGCCGAACCAAATTGATACAAAAACGGCTGAACGATGACAGTTTCCCTCGAAAATTGCTAGGTATGCAACTGCAGCCAAATCACAAATGGAGAATTGTCTCTCTGAGTAGATCACAGACACGCCAACAATCAGATATCCAGATTAAAACCCAAAGAATGACTATGAATTATTAAATGGTATTGACTGAATAACTTAAGAGTGTATTATGAATAATCAACCGTTCAATTCAGCATCATGTTACCACTCGCAACCACGAAGATCAGATCAAGCTGGAAAATTTATCAGAAAAAATGTACAAAAAGAAGCAAAGAATAAAACTAAATTGCTTCCTGGAAAAAAAAAAAAAAAAACTAATTAAAGCCTCTTTCTTCTAATATTAGCACATCTCGGGATAACCCAAATATTCATGTAAGCTTCTCATTTCTTAGCAAACAGAAAGAAAGTACAAATTCATGGCTCGAGACATCAAAGAAGTTAGAAAAATTGCTGAAAACAGAGTTGAAGTACCTGCAAAATTCGATGTTGTCCGGAGAAAGCATTTTTTAATCCCAAGCTTTCCAGTGTTGACCACTGTCGGTTCCGCTTACCAGCTTCCAGTTTCACTTCGGTCCTCACTCCATAGTATATAGACTATTTTGCCCTCTATATTCCACTGATATTACGATATGAAACGCGCGAAGATTTCTGAGTTTTGGCAATAAAAGAAACGGCACCGTTTATAACGCACGAATATGTTGCTGGTTCTGTTATAATGGCTAGTGAGAGAGTACGGTGGCAGGCGCACATTTTTCAGCCATGGCATTGAAGTTGCTTCCGATACCATTTCCAATCTTCGCGCCGCCGCTGAATCCGAGCCCAAGCCCTTCCTTGCCCCAGCAGCGGCCGCTCTCAGAGGTCCGCTTCTCGCGGTGGTACAACGCCAATGCTGAGAAATTCGAACAGCGCCGACGCGCCCAAGAGGAAATCGAAGCTCATATCCGCCGCCGCCGCCGCTTTGACGCCATCACCAACATCGTTGATAAGACGGATTTCACCGTGGCGACCGCGAGCGCCGAAACTTTCAAATCCTTTGGCACGCCCTCCTCTCCTTCGAAACCCTCGATCCCGGGCAAGAAATCCAAATACTCCAAACCGGAAACCCGAATCTCCCACCCGGCTTTTCGCCGAGTCTCGAGAATTACGAAACTGCCCCAGCCGAAAGATAACGAGAGGGCAAGCATTGAAAGAAAGGCGGAGATCAAGCTCAGCGACGACGGTCTCTCTTATGTTGTGGAGGGCGCGCCGTTTGAGTTCAAGTACAGCTACACGGAGACGCCGAAGGCGAAGCCCCTGAAGCTGCGGGAGGCTCCGTTCACCCCGTTCGGTCCCACTACAATGTCCCGGCCATGGACTGGGCGGGCCCCGCTTCCGTCAAGTAAGAAGAAGCCACGAGAGTTCGATTCCTTCGTGTTGCCACCACCAAATAAAAAGGGGGTGAAGCCGGTTCAGTCTCCGGGTCCATTTCTTCCCGGTTCGGGTCCGAGGCATGCGAAAACGAGGGAGGAGATTCTTGGGGAGCCGTTAACGGAGGAGGAGGTTAAGCAGCTGGTAGATAGTTGCTTGAAGTCGAAGCGGCAGTTGAATATGGGTATGTTTCAGTTTCACCTATTCTGCTTCTGCATTTTGAAATGTAAAAAGCTATTGATTTTACTTCTTATGCGTATTAAAAATGAAGTTGAAGAAGTAATTGTAATTTGTACGTGGGTTTTGCTTCTGTATATTAAATTTGTTCATTTGCGTCTTTGCCAAGCATTGTATTGTTGAATACAGAGGTTTGGTGAGGGCTATTGCAATGAACAGCTTGTAGTCTCAGATGATGAATCTGGCTGGATTTTTTTTTGTTTTCTCTTTCTCTTTTGTAGGTAGAGATGGTTTGACTCACAACATGTTGAATAACATACATGCTCATTGGAAGCGGCGGAGGGCGTGCAAGATTAAATGCAAAGGAGTATGTACAGTTGACATGCGCAATGTCTGCCAGCAATTGGAGGTGGGTTTTTCTTACTGACACTTGAGTGAGCAATGAATTTATCTTCATACGCATAGGCACATTGCTACGCATTACTGTTTCATCTGTCTAGTTTTATGTAGAGTATCAACTGTCAAAGCTTCCTGAGTTAAAGTTAGTTATGTGCTTGACAACTGTGTATGCTGTTTGGCAATATTACTTTGTGTTTTGTCTTTAAATCTTAATCGTTTCCTTCTTTGTGTTCACATTTGACAGGAGAAAACTGGGGGGAAAATCATTTACAGAAAAGGTGGGGTGCTGTACCTTTTTCGAGGAAGAAATTACAACTACAGGACTCGGCCCCGTTTTCCTCTTATGTTGTGGAGGCCTATCACACCTGTTTATCCAAGGTTGATACCACGGGTTCCAGAGGGATTGACACTGGAAGAGGCAACTGAAATGCGGAAGAAGGGCCGGGAACTCATACCAATATGCAAATTAGGTAGTGTGCACAGAATCATTTTCTCAAGTTGATGTAGAGGATTGACCAGTATATTATTTGTCCATTAGTAAACTAACAAAGTTTCAATGGTTTCCATGTGTTACAGCAAAGAATGGTGTGTACTGTAGCCTAGTAAATCATGTTAGAGAGGCATTTGAAGAGTGTGAATTAGTACGGTTAAATTGTCAAGGGCTAAATCCAAGTGACTACCGTAGGATTGGAGCCAAACTCAAGGTCTACTAAACTTACATCTCAATCATGATTGCTTATTTTCCTGCATCATTAAACTCACACAAAAAATTTTGAAACGAAAATACATTTCTTTGGTATGTGGCAGGAACTTCTCCCATGTGTGCTAATCTCATTTGAACATGAACACATCCTTATGTGGAGAGGAAGGAATTGGAAGCCTGCCTTTCCAAAACCAGTAAATGAAATTGAGGGGTATAAGGCGTCTGGCATTGATAATGTAACTTCCACTGGACCACCTCTAGAAAACCAAGAAATGGAAATACTTTCCACTAAATGTGCAAGTCTCAATGCACTTGATGTGAATACACCCTCACTGGGCCCTGAAGAGCAAGGAATGGACGTATCACCACTAGAAACAGATGGTCCATATGCAGCTATTGATGCACATTCCCTTGCAAGACCAGGAAATAAACTTCAAGGAGCTAAAGAGTCTGGCATTGTTGGTGTAACTTCTGCTGGACCACCCCTAGAAAACAAAGATGAAAAGTGTTCGGTTAAGGATGCAAGTCCCAGCATACCAAGTCTAAATAAACCATCTGCGGGCACTCAAAAGCAAGGAGAGGATTTGTCTTCTGCAGAAACGAAAGAGCTGTATGCGGCTATGGATGCTCTTTCAACTCCAGGAGAGATCCATGAATGTAAAGCTGCGTTGAGTATTACCAGTAGTTCTACCACTAATGAGTTTGAAGCTATTGAGGGGGTATCTATCAGTGGAACTATATCAAATGATATGGATAAGGTTGAAATACTGGCAGTTACATCAATGAAAACCCACACCACTCCAGGAACTGTTGGGATCATGGAAGAGCTGCAAGGTGTGTTAGAAGGCTCAGAAGATCTCAGTGAACCAGCAAAATTGTGCATGCCTCGAACAGACGAAGTTTTACGACTGTGGAAACAAGCTGTTGAGGATGGGATCGCAGTTGTCTTACCAGATACAGATTTGGATGCTGATACTGTATACCAAAAGGCCCTTGCCTTTGGTCCGTCTGCTACACCTGGACCTGTTTTTAGGCGTCATCCCAGAGCGGCCGTTGTTCAAAAGAATGAGCAGCAAGAAACTGGAGATGTGGAAGTTAGAAAGGGTACGACAGTTTCCAAGAAAGGAGATGGTCGGAGGAAGGACCATCAAATTAGAAAAACAAGAGAACTAAACGAACAAATTGTAGATGCAATACCACAGGGAAGCTTAAGAATAGATGAACTCGCTAAACTCTTAGCATAGGAATAACATATGCTCTTATTCTAACAATTGTTCACAGGTCGCTCTAATACTATTTAAACCATCCGTGCCTCCGTTTCCATTTTGCATTGCGTCCACGTTATCGTTCTGTATTGAAGTATTACTTGTCAATACTGCGTTGGGTATCTTTTTGAAGTTAATTCCCTACCATTTAAGCAATTTAAAATAGATTTGTTAATCCCCGTGGGAAGATCTCGATTCCTTTGGACTGGAGAGATCACCAAGAACCCCCACTTGCAAGGAAGATCAGAAAAATGATAATCACTATCATGGAAGCGTTGGTGCCTTGCCATAGTCTTGTTAGGAGGATTGCACTGCGAGGTAGACTGGATTATCAACACTGTAATAAAATAACACAACATGTTTCTGACTAATTATGATACATTGGGTGGGACCAGCAGTAGTTTGCAATTAAAATTCTTAAAAGAGTTTAAAACTACTTATCAAAACGTATGTTGATTATCATTATCATAAATATAAATATGTACATATGCAAAATTTTTAGGCAAAATATATGAAAATGATTTGATTTAAAATGTGTAATTATCGGAAATATAAATGCATCCAAGTAAATATATATACATACACACACACATAGACGTAGACCAATAATATCTGTTCGGTGTTTGAGTTCTTATGTCTATACAAAAACAGCTTCTTTGCAATCCTCCGTCCTCTCCAAATTTCAAAGCCAAAGTTATGGCCGCAGCTCTGGTTAACCATGCATTCTCATAGCACATGCGGTTAAAAGCGTCTCTGACTCTCTGTAATTTGGAAATGTATCTTGTAATTGTCTTTCAGTTGTTACGTCACTTTACTTAACTTGTTTCGAGACGGCTCCGTTGGCTTCTAAATTAAGCAAGAATATCTTCGTAATCGGACAAAAACTCTAATTGCTTGTTTATTGGCTGCGACAGGTGGCTTGTGGCCGCTTTACCGTGTGTCTGATTTGATAGCGAAAAAAAAAATCAAATAATAAGATTTTTATTGTATTATTTTCTTACATTTTTTATTAATCTAGATAATTAATTTTATTTTTTTTATAAATTATTATTTATTTTCTTTTATCACAACTTTTTAATTATTTTTCTGATAACTTTCTATTAACTCAAATAATTTTATTTATTTATAATTTTTTTCACAATTTTTTATCAATCTAAACACAATATTTAGCTTATACCATACAGGAGAGGGGCGAAAAAAAAAAAAAACCGGTGTGAAGTGCGAACAACAGCGCAGTAATTGCGGCAACTAAGCAGGAGACGATATAAACGTTGTGAGACTGGAGAAAACGTGGTAAATGATACACTTCGCTGCCGCTCCACCGAAAATTCTTCCAGCTTGACAGTTTCCACGGCGATGGTTACTTGAATTTCTTTGTTTCGTCAATTTTGTCCGCATAATCCTTTTGTTCCTAAATAATTTTAATAAGAAGCGAAAAACGACGAAAATAAGGAAAATTATCGGTGTAACTTATGTGTCAATAACTTTTTTAATGTAAAAAAAGAAATTACATGAAATTGACAAAAAAAAAAACATGAATCAATGCTTTGAGTTGCTCAAAATTCATTTTTCTCTGTTTTTTTTTTTTGGATAACAATGACATGAAAATATAAACTAGAAGAAAGTTAGCTAAGCTAGCATATTAGGGTCTTCTAGGAGTCGCAGCAACACTTCCACATTAGGTGGAGCTTTCTGTCAAATCTTCAAAACAATTATCTAAATTAATCTTAAAAATTGTCGAGAAATATGTATAAAAATTCCCTTTATACAATCTTGTCGTGTATTTTGTAAATAATACTCCTAACCTTGAATAATGAATTCTAATCTTTCAACAATAATGTACATGTGATCGTGACTTTCTAACTCAAATAATATTAATAATATGTTAAATTTTTAATCTTTATAATTATTTCATTTCTCTTAACTAATTAATCTAAATTTAAAAAAATTAAAAAAAATAATAATGCACATGTGGGTCATTCATACCCTTAAGCAAATCATGTGGCAAGAGAAGATGAAATTTTTTAATTAAAAGATCAAGACTAGCGAAAATAATTTGAAAAAGTGAAATGACCACTAAACATAAAAAAATAAGGTGAGATTTAATATTCAACCCTCAAATTTCACAAATCTAACTCTAAAAAAAGAAAAGAAAATTTCTGGAAAAAGATAGAAATAAGTGAAAGAAAACAAAGCCAAATACTTATCTTCTTTTTTTTTTTATTTAATCAAAGCAAGAATAATTTATTTCAATGCAGTTTAGAAAAGCGAAAAAAAAAAAAAACAGAGAGAGAAATAATGTGTAGAGGACAATTTACACGATAATCATATGCAAAAATGGAAGAGAAAAGGAAAGGGCAAGGGGGGCTTGTTTTGAGGATCTCACTGAGAGCACTACCTTTCTAACCCATAATAATTACTCCAACTTGTTCTTATTAGGGTCGTCGTTGATCAAGAGAAAGAAGAACAAAGGAAGGAATTGAGATTTGCACAAGAAGGAGAAGAAGAAGAACTGAGACAGAAAGAATCAGAGCACTTGAAAGGCCTTGGCTTAAGGTTGTGGTTAGGGTTTGTGTTAAATCCTTTGTGTCTTGGTTCAGGTAGTCTATTTTGCTTGTCTTGTGTTTTGTTTCTGCTTTTGTATATTTACTGTTGATTCCTTTTTCCTCATTTGTTTGTTTATTGGATCTTTGGGATTTTTGGTGGATATTTCACTTTGATTTAGGAGCTTTTTTTTTTTTTAAAAAAAAAGGTCTGAATTTTTTAGGGTTTGTGGAATAGCTTTAATGGGTACTTGTAATTTCCTCATATTTGGGGCTTGCATGCGTTTCTTGATGATATGTGGATCTCAGTTCTCCTGTTTGGTTGCTGAGGAAAAACGGGAAGGATGTTGAAGCAGACTGAATTTTGGGTTTTTTTTTTTTTTCTTTTTAATTATACTTGTTCTTCAAATTTGACAACTTAAATCAGGTTAGACATCAAGATATGATCTTGAGAATTGCTTTCGGGACGTTGGTTTCTGGGTTTATATGTATACTTGTGAGTGTGAGATATCATGAGAACTTAATTTGATTTCCTTTGATTGTTGGTAATCTTTCTCAGCAATCAGAAGCCCCTTTTGATTTTGTTTTAGTCTTAGATTTAAGTAAGTTCGGTTTGCTTTCTTGAAAATGTGCAGAGGCACCTCTGCAGATTGGGTTCGGTGTCATTTTCTCCTTTTCAAATCACTAGTTTGTGTCCTGTGGTTTATTTATTAGTCTTGTTCCCTTATTTTCTCTCTTTCTATAATCTTTCCTTTTAATGATATGAACTGTTCTCTGGGCAGGTTTGATGTATAAATAGTACCTGCTTCATTTGGGGCTCAATGTGAAGGATAATTGGGAAAAAAAGGGTATTGGAAGAGGCTACATCTGACTTGAGAGACTTTCAATTCCTGATGAATATGGAGGATGAGAATGGCCTTGAGCTTAGCCTGGGTCTAGGTTGCGGTGGATCATCTTCCAAATCCAAAGGTAAAAATGGCAACTCTTCAGATAATAAGACAGAGGATAGTGATAGAGGCAGCAAAATGGTAGATCATTTTAAGAACTTTCTTCATCCCGAGAAGCAGAATTCAGGGACTGGGTCTCAAAATTCAGTGAAACCTCAGGGCAACTTTTTTAATGACCTTTCAAAGGCGAATACAGATGAAGATGCTTCTGCAAACTTGAAAAATAGTATGTTGTGGGTTTCAAGTGGTAAAAGATCTACTGACATTGAAGATGGAAAAATGCCCGAGTTGGGCATCAAACGCAAAATATCGTCTGATGAGATCAGTAGCCAGAAGAAACTTGAGAGGGATGCTCACCATGCTGATTTGCATGAAAAGAAAACATCACATATTTCAATAACTACAGAAGATGACTCCACAGCAGAAAATGAAGATGTTGCAGATTCAGAGGTTGAGGGTTCAACCTCAAGACTGGTCTCTCTGCATGGCTCCAAACCATTCATTGCGGTGGGCGGTCCTGATGTTCCGAAGGAGGTTCATGGGTTTTCTAATTCAAGCGCTGTTGACTTAAAAGGACCAAAGAAGCTTTCTGTTTCACCAGAAACTGAATTTAAACATGGAAACTTGAAATATGGAGTTCCTTTCCCAGTCCAACCAATTAATGTGCCTTATCCATTTTCTGCGAAGGATTTTAACTCTCTTGGTGCGTCCAGCAATTCTGGTTATCAGTTAACAGGCATGTTACAAGTGATGCCTACTTCAAATGGTGAGCAACAAAAAGGGGATCAATCTGTAAATTCGGCAAATTTGCCAGTAATGTTTGGCTATTCACCTGCCCAGCTTCCAACTTTGGATAAAGATAATGCCTGGGGCTTTGTCTCTCATCTTCAACAGTTCCACCCTTCTTATGCTGGCAGAAGTCCACCAAACGCAGACAAGCATAATGATGGACTGAAGATTCCTCAAGGTCATCATTTGTCACTGCTTTGAAATTTTCATGAATTTGTCTGAAGTATGAACAGGGTATATATGTCTAAGAGATAGAAACATGATAACAAAAATATCCTACAATTTTCTCTTACAGTCTTATTTACCAATTTGTATCCGGTGCACTCCTCAGAAAATGTGCTACGGCAGAATTCTCGCTGATTTGGATACTTTGTGCAACCCGTATTTAGTGGCTATTTACATTGATTTAGCTATTATCCTATTACCTTTGTCGGCGTAGTTTAATGATTTAGTTTCTCATTTTTCCTTTGTTTATGAGTTGAATTAAAATTTCTTTTATTTCCTTTGTTTACATTGCAGCCACACAATACGAAGCAAGAACATTAGAACAGGTTAAAGTTGATGGTAGGCAGCACATTGCAGAAGAAGGCTCCTCATCCCAACCTGAAGATAATGTCAAAGGAAGTAGCTTGAACCTTGGGGCAAAAGATGTTTCTGAGCAATCAACAGCAGAAGGTTTCTCTCATGTCTTTTCAGGAATTAAGCCAGGTATGGCTGCAGCTGTGAAATTTGGGGGTTGTGGTTCGTTTCCTAATCTGCCATGGGTCTCCACTACAGCTCCTGGTCCAAATGGCAGGACAATCTCCGGTGTTACTTACAGATTCAGCACGAACCAAATAAGGATTGTTTGTGCTTGCCACGGTTCTCACATGTCCCAAGAGGAGTTTGTTCGACATGCAAGCGAAGAGAACTCCAATCCAGAAAATGACAGTGGTTTGGGAACCTTGCCAAGTACTAATCCTGCTGCCTCTGCTCAGAGTTGAAGACTTGAAGTTCGCCACCCATATCGGACTAAGACAATTTAATATTATTTTTTATACCATTTCTGACTGAGGTCCCTCCTTAATTTTGCATTTCTGTTTGCTTATATTTATTTGCTTTTCGAAGCCATTTTAATTACTGCGATAGATTCTCAGACTCAGCTTGTAGATAATGTAATCCGGCAGTGGACTGTCATATATTTGTTCTGCGTATTAGATATGTAATCCGGCTGTTCCATGTATAATATAATAATCTGACTCGAACTTGGCACAACATCACTCAGGCATCCGAGTTGAGTGGTGGGGATAGATTCTTTTGACGTGTCTGCTGGAAAGATGTTCAGTTGTGAATGTGCATAAGACCAATGATAATTCTGCTTGATGATGATGTTTTGGCGATGCGTGTAAGTTTACCAACATTGCTTCCTACAGGGGTTGGGCAATTGGGATTTTTCACCCGCCACAATTGTAGTTTAAAGCCGGTTTCTGTTAATTTATGACTGGCAGCAGCATTATTTGCTTAGCTTCTCACGAGAGATGGTAGCTCTCGTCTTTATGAAGCATGGCTTTTAATCTGATATGATATGCTTCTACCAGGCTCCAGCAGAAAATGGGCGTACACGGGTACATTAACCCTTTGTTTGGGAAGGAAAAACACGAGAGAATTCCATGCAAGAGGAAAGAATGGAGAGTGGAATCGGGTAAGTTCTCCTGTTTGGTAACATGATGGAAAGGAAAAATTAAAAAAAAAAACCCTTGACTCCCAAAAAGCCATTTCCCCCATGGCTGGGGGGGGGGGGGGGGGGGGGGGGGGAATTGCGCGGACCTTTTTTTTTAGTTTAAATTACAATTTTGTTATTATTATTATTTTTAAATTTTTAATTTTTAAACTTAAAATAATTATTATAATATTTTTTATTTTTCTTACATTTTATTCATTAATAAATATAATTTTTTTTATTTTTTACATTACACTCTTTTAAATATAAAAAAGATAAAATATATTTATCTCTTTTAACATTTTTTTTCTCACATTTATTCTTTTTATATTTCCCTCTCCTTATACTTTTTTTTTTATTCTTGTCGTATTCGTCGCCCTTTATGTTTTTTCCTAGACAAAGGGTGAGGAAAATCAAAATGTACCCATTTCAAGGAAATAAATGTAGTTAGATAAAAAAAAAAAATAAAAATAAAAAAACAAAAATGTAGTTGACAAAAAGCAAGAGGAAAATTAATGATTCGGAGTTTTCCTGGCGGCTTCCAATCTCATTGCTAGAAGTACTGTATTTTATCCGCTCCAAGAGGTATCGGTCTGTTTCGGATTCCGCCTTCCAGCCAATCAAAATTCATTTTCCGAGAAAACTAGAAAAAGGGAAGAAATAAAGAAACCCCCGGGCTCATTCAATAATCTTATCAACAAATATGCGTTTTTTGTTGACATTTATTGCATTGGAGCAGTTGGGCCGTTTTCTACTTTCAGCAGGCAATGCTAAATAAACAATAACATATGTATCAAAAAAAATAAATAAATAACATGAACAACGGGTAACAATCACCAAACTTTAGTATTGGTGACGAATTGCATTACCTGTAATGCTTTGCCTAAATTTTACTGCCTTTTGAGAAAATATGTTATCCTCCTCGTTCAGTCCTTCACGTGCATTCCAGAGAAATCCTGCCTGAATCTTTTGTGTGTGTCCTCGTGTTTATTTTATTCCTGGCAACTTGATTTCTTAATGAATCATCCCCATGCAATTAAAATACATGCCTTGTTGATTAACCTGGACACCTTCTGCTTTGCTGTTATTTGACATTTTTATTTTTGTTTTTCAACTTTTCACATTAAAGCCAAAATTGGCTTGCGTCACCTTGTATTTGTGTAAGACTGATATTAACGAATGCTCATGTCGATACATTTTATGATTTCTATCTAGCGACCTCATCTTTACCGGAAGTCGTTGCAACGACAATTAGATACACGACGGTTTTCTTCCTCTCTTTCAGTTTGAAACCAAAAAAAAAAAAAACAAGTGAAAAAAGTTTTGTACCTCTGGATCATGCTAGACCTTAGTTCGGCATAGAACTCACGTTTGCAATGCTTGTGGCCTGAATTGGTCATGAACTTGTAAAGGGTGACATGTTGATTAGCTTTTGGCCTAGTTTTACTATTAGAGCTTAAGTATAGATAAGTAAAAAATTACGCAGAGAAAGAAAACTCATTGATATGGTGGTAATATTTTATTTTATTTTATTTAAAAAATTAAAATTTATATTTAAATATATGCTATTTTAAAGTTTAATTGTATATCCAAATAATATGCACCAACTAAAAAAAAAAGTAAAATTTTTCTTTGAAATATTTTATTTTAAAAGAATAGTAAACAAGTCTAAGTTTGGGACCTTGGGGCCGAAGCATCGGGTTCCAAAGTTTTCCCCTTACTATTATATGCAGGCGTGGGCGATGGCTCAGCAGTGAGATCACCTGCCTACAACCAGCTACTTTGATCTTCTTGCCTTTCCTTAGCAGCCAGCGTTGACTTTATTGCAGTAACAATGACACAATGGCAATAATCTCTCTCAAATTACCTGTCAAACTGTGAAGATATCAGCAGGTACAGGTAATAGTAGAATCCACCAATCTCGTAAAAGATTTTTCATTTACCATGATTGGACAAAAACAAGTGCAAAAAAGGTAAAAAGTATCAACTGAAAATGTCAAATGCATGCCGCAAACAAAGCATGACAATAGTTGTCAGGGATAGAAAATTTTGTATTAAAAAAAAAGTTGATGTTTCGGGTAAATTTATTTATTATAATTAATATTTTTAAAATATTTGTTATTTTTAAATTTTAAAAATATTAATTTTTTATAAAAAAATATTAATCACAATTTTAACCGAAACGCCATTTAAAATAAAACTCGCATAAAGATATATGCTTACTCTTTTATATTTTAAACAATATCAATAAACTATTGGTGGCGTCACGATCTGCGAAAACGTACAATTTTGTAGTTTGGATGGCATTGCATTTATAATATTTATAAGATATCGTGAGGAAATTTCCCACCAAGATGGTAATTGATAACCGATGGATCAGTTACTTGTACAAATTATAATAATCTCCACCTTGACATCACCTCCAAATTTTCAAAAGTCTTATAATCTGTCCATATGATACACAAAAATTGTCAATGAAATGAAAAAAGCCTTGGAATAAAACAAAATATACTCCTGAACCGGAAAGGCATCCTCCTGGGGAAGTGATACATAAATGGCCCGCCGTATAACAGATTCCATTTTCCTCTTACTCCATTTCTTCAACCCTGAAACAGGTCTCCTCCAGGAATAAGAACAGAATTTCTAGCAGAAAAGTGCTGGCTGCAGAGGATTGAAATTCTGGGCAAGTTTCAATTTGTTGGGTTTTCCCATGAATCCATTAAGCTTTCTCATTGCAAATCTCTTTTTGGTATTCGTCCGTGCCTCGGCGCAGTCTACCTCGGCCCCAGGCGATCCAAATTCCCAGGATGCTGCCTCGAATTTTCAGCCAAGTCTTGCTGTTGTTGTAGGGGTTCTCTGCATCATGTTTTCAGCAACTTTTATTCTATTGATCTATGCTAAATTCTGCTACCGGGGCTCTTCGGCTGGTGGCGATTTACAAAATCGTCCTGGACTAGTTCGATCAGCATCAAGATTCTCTGGAATTGATAAGACAGTGATAGAGTCGCTCCCTTTCTTCAGATTCTCATCTCTTAAAGGGTCGAGGGAAGGGCTTGAATGCGCCGTCTGCCTGTCGAAATTCGAAGACATTGAAATTCTCAGGTTGCTGCCTAATTGCAAACATGCCTTTCACATCAACTGCGTGGATCAGTGGCTTGAGAAACACTCGAGCTGCCCTCTTTGCAGGCGTAAGGTCAACGCTGACGACCCAACAATCTTCACATACTCCAACAGTATGCGATCCTTGTGGAATCCATCAGAGCCAAGGCAGGACTCAAACATAGAGCTATTCGTGCAGAGGGAGGAAACCCGTCAAGGGTCTTCGAGATTTAGCATCGGGAGCAGCTTTCGGAAAGTCGAGAAAGCTAACAAGGAAAAAGAATCATTAATCCAAGAAGCAGCAGCCGAACACTTGCATAACTTCAATCACAAGATCATCGTCTCCGATGTTGTCTTCCAGAATAGATGGAGCAATGTTAGTTCTTCTGATTTGATGTTCCTGAATTCGGAGATGCTTAATGATCTGTCAAGCAACAGATTCTCATCTTTGGATATCAACAACGGGCAGTTCACAAACACAGGAACCATAGAAGATGACCAAATTGTGAAGATCAAGGAAGAGCTGGAGATAAAGAGATTGTTTGAAAATAAGATCAGTACAATCAACAAAAATTCTCCAAGTACAATTCCCAGTCTGCCTTCCACATCAGATTCAAAAAATAATTCAATTCCTGACACACCAAAGATTATAGATTCGTCTGAAAGGAGATCAGTATCTGAAATTATTGGTTTCTCAAGATTTAGAAGCCTTGGTATCAGAAGCAAACTCCAAGAATCTTCTTCTTCCAGTGAGGACAGACAAAGGCAGCTTTGGTTGCCGATTGCCAGAAAAACGGTTCGGTGGTTTGCTAACAGAGAAATGAGGTACCATCAAACAGAAAACACTAGACAGAAATTAGATGTGTGAAAAGATTTATGTTTAATTCCTATGTTTATTTTTTCTTTTTCTTTTCTTTTTTTTGGGAATTTACGCCACAGTCTTTACTTGCATACCCCAAAGTTTTGAAACTAGTAGTTATTTGCACGTATTGACATAAACCATATTTCTTTTTTTTTTCCTGGAGAAGTTATGCAATGTCGCAATCTCGATGAGAACGGCAACGGATATGCGTCCCCATGTTCCTCCATTTCGATGAATTCACATGGTAGTTTGATTGCCAACTATCACTGGTGATGTATCGATCATGGATGACTTTTAATAAGTAACCGAAAGCGATTGGTAAATCAATAAAGGCCTTTTATTTATCCTAAAGATTTTAATAACCGATAAAATTGAGAAGCAGACACCTCCTACATCAAGGAGCCACATAATTTTTATTTTTATTATTATTTTTTTAAATGACAACACCCTTCAAAGTAAGAAGGTCTAGTCTGGTATAATTGCCGGATTTTCTCTCAATAGTCATACCCTTTAATAAATTCTTTTTCATAATATATGGGGTATTCCTTATTGAGTTGTTTGAAAATTGGTGTACAATTTTAAATTTGATAATTATTGTGATTTGTAATAATAGAATTTCACGTACATTCATCAGTATTTAAGTCGTAGACTTTTCTCTGTAAAGAGATTAAATGACGTCAATAAATGATTCTGAGTTTAATCTATAAATACTATAAAATTGTGATGTATTTTTTTTTTTTTTAAAGAAAAACATTCTTCTCCTTCAAAAACTAAGGCATGGCATTGAAATCTTTAGTATCAAGCCACGGTGCCATCATCATGATCCATTTTGTTTTTTGTTCAAAAAAAGAAGTCCGCTTGGAAGGAACTTTTTTTAAACGTAAAACTGATTAACGTATAATTGATTGCCTTCGGGAAATTTTCAAATGGGGACAAAACAGGTAAAAAGAAATCGATTTTTGTAAGGAAATAAGTTCTGTTTCTGTTCCGAAAGCAACCACACTACCGTACTCAAGCTACCTCAGATCGTAGGGCCATGGTTTCATCGAAGTGGGCCAGCGGGACTCGCTTGGATGGGTCAGATTGATTACTGAAGCCAGACCACCGGTACTGCAACCCATTACACGTGCAAGGTAGTGGATCGACCACCTGGCCCGGGTCTGGACGTTGAGGGAAAACGACACGGTTTTCTATTTAATATCCGCTCTTTTTATTTTTGTTTTTATTTGATTACTTTACCTCATTCTGGAACGTACGATTTTTATTCATGACTAAGCAAAGTTAGCATCTGACAAATTGATACCCTTTTCTGGATAGGATAAACACTTAATTAAGGCCTAATTTTCTTCCCGAAGAGAATGACAAGATAATCGATTCGATTGGATATATATAAATATAATATAAAGATTTTGCAAGATTAATTGCCGAATCATAGACTTGTCTAGTTGCACACCTTCTAGGCAAGCTGCAGAGCAAATTGCTGGTAACTTCAGAAAATGACTAAAAATTTTGTGGTCTCAAATTGCTTGCCAACTTCACAAGTGACTGTCCCATTTCAGTGCTTGTGAAATCTTCTTCTTCTTTTTCTTTTTTTGGGGAAAAGTTTGGATATTAGAGGATTTTTGTCGCAATTCTGTATTTTAAAAGTAATAAGTTTTTGATTATAAGTAATAATATTCATATTTTTAATAAAAATTTATTTTGTTATTTTTGTTATTTAAAGTATGTATATTATTATTAAAAATTATAATATTATTATTATCGAAATATTTTTTTTGGACAAAAGAATCTATCTCTTAAACCATGCTTTTCTTTTTTTCGGCCCCCCGGGGGGGGGGGGGGCGGTTGGTTGTGGGGGGTGCGGGGGCGTTCTTTGTATTAAGGAATGCTATCGTGCCCTTAGTATTAAGTTTAAGAAAAGTCATTAGATTAGATTTAAAATAGTAAGATTCCCACTTATTTAATATAACCTCAGAGAAATTTAGATCTTAATTAACACAAGAAAGACTACTTTTTTGGAAAGATATAACACTGAATTTAGGAATAAAATAAATATGAATGGAGCTATTGTTGTATAAGAGAACTATTTTTGCAGCAGACTATTGTCCAAAAGCTTTTATAGCGATGAATAACAAATGAGTTAACGATTCTTTCTTTCTTTGTTTGATCATTCTTCACACTTGAATTAGGAGTCTCTTTGTGTCCATTTCTTATAAAAACATAAAAAAGCGATGAACATAATTGAATATAATTAATAAAATAATATATATTTTTTATTATTTTGATTAACGTATCTTTTATATTATCAAAACAATATATTTATATTATTTTGTATATATATATTAAATTGAGTTCTCACACCATTTTGAATCGTTGGACGTGACATAAGTTATTATGTATAATATGAACGTGACGCAACACGATAAAATCTTATTGAATCAATAAAGGCGATAGTGTTTCCCTTGAATTATTCATGAATTAATTAGCAAGAAATATGGCCGTTGCGGGTCCAATTGCATGATCTAGGAGACTAGGAGTTAAGACTTTCTGTTCCATTTAGCTGTTTCATGAGCTCAGCCCCCTCTTAGTCACAACCATGTTAATGCCGTTCGAAGCGTTTATGGTTGGATTAATTGAATGGAACTACCTGAACCAAAACTTTCAGTTATAAAATATTAAAAATGGTTTGTGTATCAAAAATTCAATTAATTGAAATTTAGTTAACCAAAAAAATTTCAGTTTGATTTCAATTAACTGTTCAGTTAATATAATATAAAAGAGTGTTTTGCCCTCTTCAAGTCTTAATTTTGATACCCAAGCATTATTTTCGTTGCCCCCTTTGAAATATCGTTCCGATGGTCACTGCATGCTACGAGAAAGTCCCAAAAGAGAACATACAGAAAGATTCCAAAAGAATTTCCATGTATGGCCCTATTTAGCCGCCTTGCTTCACTAACGGGACTATGTCCTTAGGGGCTCCAGCCCGCGGGAATGATTTTTAAAAAATCGTTTCTTTTATTCGAAAAGAATTTCCATTTTTTAGGACCCACAAATAAAAAAGATTTTCCATTTTTTTTATAAATAATTTCCATGTATCACCCTATTGTTACGCCTTGCTTCACTAACGGGGTTACTTTGTCTGGGGCTCCAGCCCACGAGAATGATTTTTGAAAAATCGTTCATTTTTGGGCTGGCAGCCCTCCGTCTGACCCAGAAAGAATCTCTCGGTTTGACTTTTGACGGTTTTGCTAGGTTGGGCCCAAATATTGAAATGGGCCCAAAAGCGAAAACACAAAATCCATCCATTGTCTATCCAACTCAGCACTCAATATCATCCACCGCTAACCTTATAATGATTTTTTACTGACCAAAAAAAAAAAAAAGTTTTTTTGCTAGGATTAAAGAGTAAATTAAAGTAACTACAGTGCCAAAGTAACTAGGAATCAGAAGAGATTTGACTAACTAAGAAAAAGAAAAATAAAAATGAAAACACTGAAAAACAATACAAAACCAAAGAGAACATAAGACATCGAGGAATAAGAAAAAACCCTGAAATAATACCAATCTTTATAGTCTCTACTGTATCATAAAATTATAAATTTAAATTTTTATCAAAATATTTAATCAGACGGTTGTGTACGGCCCGTGTGCTTATTAAAATGGTTTAGGAATATTCGAGTTTCGAACTTTATTCATTATCTTTACGAATTTACGGGGTAATCCTATTTTCGCACTTCTAAACTAAAAAAGAAAAAAGAAAAAAGCCCCAAAAACAATCATGATGACTGGAAAGTGAGGGAGAACACGACAGTGAGCGTGAGACAAAACAAGGAGACCGACAAATTCGTGAACATCGTTCGTTGCCCATTACGGCCACTCGAATCTAGAACATTAAAACCTCAGCTCTCTATCCTAGTTAGCTTCGCTTAGCAGCTTAGTACCCAAAATTTTTCCTCTTTAGGAAAAAGAAATTAAACGAATAAAAGCCGTTGTTTATTATCCTTCTAAACCCCAGAACTAAAAAAAAAAAAAAAAGAAGACAACAAATTTTTTTTAAAAAAAAAAAAAGCAGAAAGAGTGGTACTGAAAATTTGAGTTAAAATAAATGGTGAGGATAATGCCCATGGCGTCTACAATTCGGCCATCTTTAACCTCTTTCAGGTTGTGTAATAACTCCCGCTTTTGCGCCTCTCTGTCTGCCTTTAATCCTTCTCGGGCTTATCTTGCAAGCGGTAAAACTTAATTGCTCTCTTGTTATTAGTTTTTTTTTCTTTCTTTTATATTTAGTTTTTTTGTGGGTGATTTTGATTCTTTCTTGGTTGAGCTAAGATTTGTGAATGACTGGAATTTTAGTATTTTGCAATTAACAAGCAATTAAAGAAAGAGATTCTATATTTCTTGGTTTGCAGTCGTCTATATTTTCTTGTTGTCTGATTTTAATAACTTCGAATAAATGTTGTGTGCATTTTCTTTTAATAAATGTTAGTTCAGACTTAAGATTTCCCCCTTCGAGGTCTTGAAAATTAATTCTAGGCAGGGGTGGGTAAGGGGGCGTGAGATTTATGAGAAAGAGAGAACTATCTCATTGTGTAGTTCATGACTCAACGGGTTCTTTTTTTCTGGACAATCTGGCTGCTGGTATTGGCAAACCTGCGTCTGATGGAACAATCCAAGTTATTGCAGATTAGGATTTGAGTTTTCTTAAAAAGAAATTCTAAGCTGCTTCTTCTGTTTTGGTGTTTTGTGAATTAGCTTTCTTGTTCACAACGGGTTTACTTTCTTCTGCTCAAACCTGGGCCAAACTGTTGGTGTTTGGTTCACTGAATTGATGTTCTGTATAGGTGTCTATAGCATTGGAAGTGATTGTTGTTTTTTTGTATAGGTGTTATAGCATCAAAATTCTTCAGCTTGAAATCTTCTAATCTTTGGAGGGGCGATGGCAATAGGGTCAGGGTGGCTGCAGTTAGGAATATGGCACAATCGAGCACAACTACTGCCCAAGACAATGCCTTAGAGTGGGTTAGAAATGACAATCGAAGAATGCTACACGTGGTTTATCGTGTTGGAGATTTAGACAGGACTATAAAGTATGTGACATCTAAGATCTCGTTTGCTTGCTTTTCTTTTTTTTTCGATAACATGTAACTAAATATGAGACACAAATGCCTGTTATATGTAGATTCTATACAGAATGTTTGGGCATGAAGCTATTAAGGAAACGTGATATACCAGAGGAGAGATATACAAATGCCTTTCTTGGATATGGGCCAGAGGATTCTCACTTTGTTATAGAACTAACTTATAGTAAGTAATTTGGTTACTAGCTAGTTCTATTCTAATACTCAGTGGAACTTCCATATTAACGATGTTGAAATGCACTCTTCTTTCTTTCTTTTTTTTCATCATCTTATGGCCAGATTATGGAGTTGATAAGTATGATATTGGCACTGGATTTGGACATTTTGGGATTGCCGTTGAGGATGTATGTTTGTAGCTTTCAAGTTTCTTTCAGTATACTGCCACCTCCCCTCTCCCCTTCTTCCTCCTCTCTTCCTTCCACTTTTCTATTGAACATGGTGCAATTTTTGGAACTGCATTTAATATTTCTAAACAGCGCAATTGTCTATATCATTGTTTGCTATTGCTAAACATTGAACTTTGGTTAGGTTGCCAAAACTGTGGAGCTTATAAAAGCTAAGGGTGGTAAAGTGACCAGAGAACCTGGTCCTGTGAAAGGGGGTAGCACGGTAATTGCGTTTATCGAAGATCCTGATGGTTACAAGTTTGAACTTTTGGAAAGAGGGCCAACTCCTGAGCCCCTTTGTCAGGTGATGCTACGTGTTGGTGATCTTGATCGGTCCATAAATTTTTATGAAAAGGTGAGATCTATTTTGGGCTCATCAAACAGTTCTATATGATACAAATACCTCCCATGATGTTTAGTGTGTATTAAACACTTCTATATATAGTTTTCAATTTGAATCCCTTTGATGTATTAGGCATTTGGCATGGAGCTTCTTCGCAGACGGGATAATCCAGATTATAAGGTAATTCAGCCTTGTTAGCAAATAACTGCTGCAACATCAATTATATGCATGACTGCATAGTGAATAAGTTCATCATAGCCAATAATATGTAGCAAATTTTAGTAGATACATTGCTGGCCTCAATGACAAGCCTCTTTTTGCCAAAGGATTGAGATATGGAAGATAATAGAAACATTGCCCCAACCTTACCAAATGATTGAGGTGTTGGACAAGCACCACATAGGAAAAGCTGCACATGTCCCATTTTCATGGGATAACACTCCCCAGCAGACAGTAAACTTCTTTTACAGCTTTCTTGGGACAAATCTATTAGGTAGTTGTACTTGTTTATATTAGGCTCTCTTTTTATCCCAATGTGTTTGCCTGACTTGAAACTTGATTTGCATTTAGATCAGTAGTGGAATTCCTTGTAAATTCATTAATATATTGATTTCATGGAACATAGGAGATTCTCACATTGCAGTTTGATGGGATGTGTTGTGGTTGTATACAAATCTATGACCCGTTCAGTGATGAAATTTGAGACATTTGGCATGAATGTTCTGTTAATTGCCAAATTATTCTTGGTTCCTTTTTCTGAAAGATAATTGTTATTTATGGAGAAGCATTCATTATATTATACACGGGCATCTAAACTCTAGTGGGGTGACTGCAATATAATATCTATTAATAGAAGAATATACCATAGCTGTTCTGACTTCTGACTCAAGGATGGAATTAAGAGAAACAGTGGAATTTGTTGCAGAACTACCTAAACATTCCATCTAACATGTCTCAATTCCATATATTTTATCTTTTTAAACCTATTGGTTTATCACTTTACATTAAACCTGATTTCTTATAAATAGGCATACATGGTTTTGAAAATTTACTGGAGCAACTGTCATTATCTGCAGGCATTGTTCTGCACAAGAGACTACACTGGAGAATTTCCCACTATTTTCCAAAGTCTTTTATACTCTTCATTTTGGCATCAAATTTTGGATTTGTGCATTTCCAACGAAACTCTCATTTCACCTTGGCCATAACTGATGTGCAACAATGTACTGATTGGACAGATCTCCTGAAACATGCAACTGTTGTTTAATGCTTGTTTATGGGGTGTGTCAGCTGACGTTGTCTAATAATTGTGAACCAGTATACAATTGCAATGATGGGTTATGGTCCCGAAGACAAAAGTACTGTGCTGGAGTTGACATATAATTATGGAGTTACTGAATACGACAAAGGAAATGCATATGCTCAGGTTGGAAAATTTCCTTGTGTTTGTTATGAAATTCTTGTGCTTTTCTCCTCACAACGTCATCTTCTGTTTTAGTGTCGTGTTTCTTAACAAACATCTTGTCATTATACTGATGAAAATGATTGCATAATATTAATATTTGATCATTTGGAATTCGTTTTGTGTATTACTGCAGATTGCAATAGGCACAGATGATGTCTATAGAACTGCAGAAGCAGTAAAACTCTTTGGTGGAAAGGTTACTCGGGAACCTGGTCCTTTACCTGGCATCAACACCAAGATTACTGCGTGCTTGGATCCTGATGGATGGAAAACGGTATGCTTTCAATCATTTATGCCTTATTTTTTTCTCTTTTAGAAACATAAGGGGCCATGCGACCTCTCAAAATTTTTGATATGGGTGCATGAACTGTTGAGAGTTGAGGGGAGTGATCCAATCATTTTGATAGAGGTACAATAATGGAACTTTTCTTCACGTAGAGTATCTCACGGCCTCCGGAATTTTCGTGTGGATACTATGGGTCTTTGCCTGGAACCATGGGTTTGGCAAATGAAGATTACAAGAAACTGAGGGCCTGAAAGTGCAATTAGAAAATCTTGGGGATGGGGCAATTGTAAGGCATAGAAAGAGTTCAAAGCTATGCTTTAAGGAAAAATATAAGAATTTGGAAGGTTGGGCCATAAGCTTCATTGGTGTTTTGTTTTGTTTTCAATTTGCCTGCCTGCTTTTCCTTCTCGTTCAAATTTTTTTTTCTGTTCTCATTCTTGTTCTTCTTCCCTCCAGGATTCGATCATTACATGCTACGTTAGGGAGCAAATGTTATATGTACGATCTCACATACATGGACGGGCGTTGTTTATTGACTGAACAATTCTATCCTTATTTCGCAGGTTTTCGTAGACAACATAGATTTTCTCAAGGAATTGGAGTGAGTTTCCATAGGAATATCAACGAAACCAAATTTGAAGATCTGGGACCGTATGTTTCTCCATCTCCGGGACGTATCTCATTTTGTAGATACACAGTTTCTCCCGCCCGCGGTGACCATAGCAATAAACTTCTTGCCTAGTAGCATTGTAGCAGTGGAGAAGATAGATGTGATGATTTGTCTGTTTACTTGGATTGCATTTCTCCAGGGAAAAACAGAAAATTCTTACGATAAGTAGCCTCTAAGCACCTTGGTTGAAGTTCTGTATGCATCCATTACGTTATCTATGTGTGTATTTGTAAAATGCCAAGTTTTGAGCTATTTGTTTTTCCCAAAGCAAGTGCCAGGTTCTTGGTGATTGGGAGCAGACATCAATGTCTATTGGCTTGTACCGACTTACTCGTATTAAGAAGGATATAACCAATCTTTAAGGTCTAAACGTTTAAGTTTTTTTCTATTTAGAGGTCTAAATCGTTTAAGTTTTCTACTTAAGGCCTATACCTTTATTTTTTGTTCTATTCAAGTTCTTTTGTTTATAATTTACCGTTAACTTTTCTGTTAAACTAAACGTACACAATGCAAAATTAACGGAAAAATTGACGGTTTGGTTACAAAAGGATTTAAATAAAATAAAAAATAAAGGTATAGAACTTAAATAGAGAACTAAAAAGGTTTAACCCTCCAATAGAAAAAAAATTTAAAAGTTTAGGCCTTAAACATTGATTATCCCTATTAATAAGGGACTAAAGAAATTTTTAACAATTTTCTTAAATGTTTGAGGAGTACAATAATTTGTTTAATTAATAAATTTTACAAAATAAAAGTATCGTTAGAACGCTATCTTGAGAAAATCAAGTATTTAAAAAATATGTTCAGATTTTAACAAGCAAGCATAACATCAAGTCAAATGAATGTCTTAAATTCTGATCTACAAGTATATCTTCAACAATTATTTTTAAAGTACTTTAAAGAGTAAGGTGAGTCGTAATCAAATAATTTTTTTTTTTTGACCAAGTAATTTCTAAAAAATAAAAGTATTGCTACATAACACTCAACTTAAATGAATATGCCCTTCATTTTTTGTTTTATCCACACCATCCGCATAAAGTAGCACATATATAATTAAATGAGTGTTTAGTTTAACTTTTCAGGCCTGTTAATTACTGTACAGCAGTGAAGTGTAGTACATAAGGTGTTTAATAATTTTTTTCGGAAAAATAATTGTCTAAAGATAAATTATAATACTTCAAGAATAACTGTTAAATAATTTATACATCAATGGTCAGTTGTGAAGAGGTTCATTTTATTTTTATTAATATTTCGACGGAGGATTTATTCTTAAATATAATGGAGCGAATTTTTTAAATAAGTTACTTAAAATCGCACTCACTGCGCGATGAACTATACATTTACCGACTGTATTTTTTTTTTTCGGTCAAAAAATATTTTGTGCACTGCCCTGAAATTTGAAATTTCAATAACAAAAAAATTGTGTTGACGGGTAAAGAGCTGAAGCGGAAACCTAGAGGAAGTAAACAGAGGAGATGATCATAAAAAACAAACCCTAGTGGGTGAAACTTAAACAACACTTAGCAAATTCCGATCACCGCCACAGGCGACGGGCGCCGTCTCCCGCTCAGCTGAAAACGCCGAAACTTTCTTACCGGAAGATCCGTTACGATGGTAGAAATCAAAAAGGAGGAGAAGAAAAGGAAGAAGAAGAAGAAGGAAAAGAAGAAAGAGAAAGTGGCGGCGGAGAAGACGAAGAGTGAAATTACATCAAAAGAACATTACAAGGACGAAGAGAAGAAAAGCTTAAACATGGACAATAGCCCAATCAAAACACCGCAACAGCAGCAGCAGCAGCAACAACAACAAGAAAACACCAATAATAACAAAAGGAAACGCAAAGAAGTCTTTCCTTTCGGGAATTACAGAAACTACTACGGCTATCGCGTAACTTCTTCTCTCTCTCTCTCTCTTTAAACACAAATGCTTCGATCTGCTTTATTCTGTTTTGCGTATGTGTATTGCAGAGTATTTCAGTAGTTAATTGTGTGTTTGGTGTAAAAAATATGGTCAGATTGGTAAAGAGATGGAAGAAGATCCTCGACTTAGGGTTTTGAAGAGGGAGTGGTTTGAAGGCAAGGATTGTCTTGACATTGGTTGCAACAGCGGCATTATCACCATCCACATCGGTAACCCTATTCTGCTTCTTTTCTTTTTTGTTTCTTTATTTATTTTTTGTTTTTTAAATTAAATTTGCTTAGAAATTTTTATACTATAAGCAACAGCGGTTCCTATGTTTAAGAAAAAAAAAAAGTAAGCGGAAATAATTAGCTAGTTACTAGGCATTGCTCTTCAGATTTATGATTCATACAAGTTTCGTAAGGAATTCGCGGTGTTATGGTTTCTATTTGGTGCTACAACTTTTTGGCCTTCTAATTGGTGTAATGCTGAATACAGTTTTACTCTTCCTTATCCTGCAGCAAAGAAGTTTCACTGCCGTAGGATACGGGGAATCGACATCGACAAGGGTAAGAGTTTGCTTACAGTTGTGGTACCTCCTTACAACAACTCCAATATATATGGGATATTTCTCTCTATCATATGTTTCCATTCCTTGCCACGTTTAAGCATATTGGGAGAAGAGGCGGAGAGCCATTGCCTGGAATGTTTAAAAAACATTTTAATACATTATGCTGGTTGACATATGTTATTAATGTCTTCAAAAGCCACACCTGCTCAAATGCCAAAAATCACATGCTTATGATCATACATTTTGCCCCTGATTGTCTTCCAGGGCACTGATATAATGCCGGAGACAGTTATAATTTATGGTATCCCCTGTGGTGGCTTCATGTTATGCAACGATATGTCCAGAAGACAAGCAATGTGGATAGCATGATGTTCATAATGTAATTCTGGCATGGTTATTCGGTCGTCACCTTTCCAAATATACTTAATAATAATTTGTAGGAATAGCAACTCTGTTATTTTGAAAGCTTTTTGTTTCCATATGCATATACTCTGTGCAAGTGTGTATCTGTGTTTTAGAAAATCATGTACAGAATAGGACACGTGCATAGTTTGACGGTGACTGCTTCCTGAGTTTTGTTACTTTGCAAGGATGGTTGATGAATATGTAATGTAATGATTTTGTTTCTAGTTCATCTGAAGCAATACTTTTTTTTTTGTGTGCAGGTTATGTATTCTCTGTTATGTAATTTTGTGATACTGTTCTAATATAATCCTTTTGATCTTGTAGATCTGATTAAGGAAGCATATTGGAACTTGAGAAACATTGTGAGAAAAGAAAATTCTGGAAAGATTAGCACAAAGTCTTCTAGATTGGGGGTCCCTGAGAAAGAAAATTGCCCCGAGCCGAGAGCAACTGCATCAGTTGAGCAAAAGGAAATTGCAAGTAATGGTCTACTTCCAGGAAGAGAACTATCTGAAATAGTTTCTTTCCGAAATGAAAATTTTGTTGATGGTCCATGTCCACCAAAGGAGCACTATGATACAATTCTTTGGTAAGTTGCCTTTTCTTCTGTGTTACTTTGAAAAAAACTAATCGATATTTGCAAGATCTGGCCTTAACCCTGTGCTTGTTTGTTGGGAAGGGGGTGGATGGATAAGGTATGTAGGAAAAATTTGATAGGATTTTTGTTTCCTTTTTTTGTTTGAAAGCAAAAGTTACAAAAGAAACTGAGGGATAGCAATCTGTCCTTCTCTGATAGTCTTTTTCCCTTCGTGGTTGGAGGGATATTCAAGGCAAGAAGTAATTGGTTTTCTTTTTTTTTAGTGCAATCTTTCTGCTTGATTAACTTAACAGAAGCACTACTTTTATGTTATAGGAGTATAAAATAGGAAATTGCTACAATTTTATGTCTTTTGCTCTTCATCTTCCCTTTAACCAAACCAAAAAAAAAAAAAAAAATTTTTTTTTCTCCTTCCTGTACCTTGTAAGTCGCAACCAATATACAGAGAGGAGAAAGAAATTAATCTCTTTTCCTCTCCTTCAAATCATCTCTTCCCCGTTTGTTCTGATTTTGGTGGGTCAAGGGTACCTTTCATCAAAATCCAACATGGAAAATGAATTAGTTTTGCATTGGACTTTTGTGGACCAAACTTCTTCAATCAGTGGGATCGAAGATACTTTGTTATTCCCCTTCTTTTTCCTTCTCTTCGGATTTTGATTTGCGCAATTTGTTTGCCATTATTTTCCTCTAAGATTGTCCAATAGGAGGATTTCTTCCAATAGGTGGTCCGTTTAAATGTAGTTTTTATGGTGATATCAGCAGGGCTGGCTGCTGCATCTTTGAGTGAGAACAGTATTTTCTGAGTCAGGGCTTTGTGCATATTTCTCTGCGTGCTCACTAACTTGTTAGTCAGTTCAGTTGTTTGGGCGTTATGCTATCTAAAAACGGAAAGAGTGTTTTAGTTTACATGAATTTTGTTTCACTTGGATTGGACTATGCCACCAGTTTGTTATTCATGCCACAATCAGATACCGCAAAGGATGTGGATGTGTCTTTCAAGTTCCAAGTGTTTGACTTGATGTGATCATGTTGTTGATGTGAATGCCTCTTGCAGTTTGAGCTTGACAAAGTGGATTCATCTGAATTGGGGGGACGATGGATTGTTTACTTTATTCTCCAAGATGTGGACTCTTCTTCGCCCAGTAATTGCCATACCTCTTACCTCCTACTGAACAGTTCTCCATAATGAGCTGATCATATTTTCCCCCAACAATTTTTGTATAGCTTTATAGCATTCATTTCTCCTTGTTATTGAGCAGGGTGGGATTCTGGTGCTAGAACCGCAACCTTGGCGGTCATATGAAAGTAACCGTCTTGTTTCCGAGGTACAATTATTCACTTCTACGATTATTGCTACAAAGAAAAGATTGCAAAAAATTGTGGTGAGAGAAACCATGCACTGATGATGATGTTGGAAGGCCATTTTGTGATTAGATCTAGGAGGTTTTTTCTGATCATTGGAAATTTTATTGCAAGTACAGAGTAAGATGCTTTAGCTCTGCCTAGGTGCACCCATCTTCTGACCACGACCCAAAATGATACTTATTGATTTTCTTATTAATTTCACATTTTCACTGTTCTGGTTATCCTTGGGAATTTTATAACCCTGCCTGACTTGCTTGGACAATTTTTCCATGTATGCAGACAACTGCGATGAATTATCGGACGATCATGTTTCGTCCAGAGTGCTTTCAGGAAATTCTTTTAGACAAGGTATGTGCTGTGGTGATGCTCTTTTACTTCGATTCCCTTTAAGATCCTCTGATGGTTTAATCGAAAATTAAATACTTGCAGATTGGGTTTAGAATGGTAGAAGACATCACTTCAGGCTTGTCAGGGACCAAAACCGGATTTGATAGGCCCATTTTTGCATTTCACAAATGACTCATCTAATGGATAGCTACTGTGCTGTGTATGAGCAAAATCGTTGGCCTAAAATATAAAATAGCCGGTTTTCAGTTCTTGGATCAGCCACCCCCTGCTGCTAGGCAATTGTTGGAGGAAGATTGTATGGGAGTTAGTCTCCCTCATCTGGTAGTTATCTAACTGGGTTTTTTCTCCCCATTTGACCAAAATATATATATCTATATATATAAAATAGCCACCAGCAAAACCCCTTACTGGCCTGGGAGTTGCATTCAGTGAGCAGAATCAGGTGTTAATATGTTCATGTGGGCTGGACACCATTGATTCCAATGAAACCTGGGGGTTAAATCATCTCCTACAAATTTTGTGCACTTCGTCTTCTACAAATTTTGTGCTTCTGGTGGTGCTTTGCAGATTCGGGTTCTACAAGAATATTGCCTTTCTTGATCCCAGACAAACGACGTTGCATTTGCTTGAAGTCGAAGAGTAATTCAAGTATCATCGCATTGCGAAGGTAAGGTAATCGCGTCTTCAAAATCTGTACAGACACTGCTTATTTATATGCAAGTATCTTTAAAAGAAGAATGCTGCGGCGTTTCTCCTGTAGTTTTATTCTATTTTTCAGGAATGGTTTTTCGGAGGCACGTTGGGTGGGGCATTATTCTATGTATCAGACCAAAAAAATCTATAATGAGTACAAAATTACGTCCTCCACCAGGCCTTAAGCATAATTTCTTCGACCAGAAAAGATTTGTAGCCGCTGCCATTTTTCCAGACCATATCAATCAGCCAAGGCGCTCGATGAGCGGTCGGTGTCCAATTTACAAATTGAACAAAAAGCTGAAATATAAAATGTGAAGAAAGTGGAAGTAAAACACTTTTCATCAACAAAAAGAAAGGAATAAAGGAAAAGAGAACACACAAGAAGCACGTACTGAAAAAGATATTTTTCTGAAAAAATTAAAGAAAAGAAACCAGGGATTATAGCCCACGGGTGAACTTCATCACTATTCTCAGAAAGGCTCACAGTGAAACAAGTACCCCTGCCTTCTGACCTAGACCATCTTCCTGCGCTATTTGCTAAAGTCGACACAAACTTAGAGGCAGAGCAGAACTTACCTTTACAAGACACGTTAAGGGGCCCGTTTGGTTCATAGTATTGAATTGAAATTGAAATTGGAATTGAATAGAATTGGAATTGAAATAATTAAAATTACTATGTGTTTGATTTATTCTAGAATCGGAGCTAAATTCTCTTGGTGGTTGTTTTGTTTAATAAGGAATATGAATCAAAATTATTTTCTTAAATTATTTAAATAATTTAAAATTAAAGAATTATTAATATCAAATTAAAAAATATTAAATTACCATAAAAATAAAATTAAAAATTATAATAAAAATTAATAATAATAATAAAAAAAAATAATATATTTCATAATGATAACCATAAATAGAAAATCCAAAAATAAAATCTTAAACATAAAATTTTATTGTTATTATAATAACAATCATTTGTTAATTTATAATTTAAATATTTTTAAAATTTAAATTTTTTCTAATTATAATACTGTGACATATTATCATTAATAAGTAGTAATAATAATGATAATAATACAATAAAAATAATATTTATTATTATTATTATTATTATGAAAATAATATTTTAGATATTATAAAATAATTTATTAATAATAACTAAAGGATTATTTTAACTATAAAATTATATTAGTATTTATAATTTAATTATTATCTTAAGTTTTGAATATTTAATTTTTATTATAATATAAAAACATATTATTATTATTATTACTATTATTATTATTTTATGAATAAATAAAATCAAAAAAGCAATATAGTAACAATATAAAAATAAAACCAGGGGAAAGTAGAAAAATTTGAGAAGTTAGAGATAGTTAAGAGGAGAATGAAAATGATTGATTTAATAAACTTGAAAATCATGATTCCTTTAAAATTGAAAATCTCATTTCTCCTTTTTAAGGGAATGAGAATGTATTTTTCATAAAACAAATAATAGGAATGAAAATTAGGTAGTTGATTCTCATTCTCATATTACTTTTTTCTTAAACAAACACCCCCTAAATGTAACTAGATTAAAAAAGAATTTTCTTTCCAAACTTTCCAACCAAAACAATGATAAATAGCATTCCAACGAGCACATTATCTCCGGAAGATAGACTAGCATGGACATACCTCGATCTTTAACCAGTAGTGATAAAAAGGTGACGTACCAATAAGTTTTGAAATCTTCACAGTTCACCACTACTATATTCATTACACAGCAGCCATGAATTTGGGCCCAAAATTGCCACCATAAGGAATAACATGAATGCCAGAGGGCATCAGGATAGAGACCTGTTGTAAAGTAACTAAGCAGCTTCACGACATTGAATGTCCCACTCACAGATTTTTTCTAGCACAATCGATATTTTCAAACATTACCCAATGGCAGGAAATTGCTTCAGTCTATCGGGGATGAAAGATTATCCTTCTCATCCTTTATTGTGCAGCTTTAACAGGGAACCGCATTTTAATAGCTACAACTAGAGGAATCAGCTGAACAAGCTAGCTCTATCCGCATTCTCAATATTCTTGAGCCTCAAGCTCCTGGCCACATCACACTCAAAGCTACTCAGAGGGAAATGCCCAATTTCACACGTTCTAACAGGCTTTAAACACACTCTGCACAAACCAGCTGTAGCAACCAACAACAGTCCTAGATCTACACAGAAAATAGCATGAAAGTCAATAGCAGTATAAAACCGTGACGCAATTAGCAGACAGGCAACCTCATTTTACACATTCAACAGAAAACATCGAAAGTCGAACGTTACACGTTCTTCACATGCCACCCCTATTCACTTGTTCCCTGTCATACTCGGGCTGTGCACAATGGTATAGAAGGGAAATATCCTGCAACTTACAGAGTATGAATTCATAATTGCAAGGGCAATGTAATACTGTTTTCAAGATGACTATCAATATGCTAAAAACACTTGGAAAACACTCCAACAGAAGAGAACTCATAATCTTAGAAAATAAAAATAAATCCCATCTCCATAGTACAACTAGAGCACATTGCGGCATTGCTTGAATTAAAAGCCAGGTAAAAATCAGAAGTGCAAATAACAAGCATAAATAAAAGGCTGGTTTAACAAGAACAAGTAAAACAACACAGTTAAAAATAAAAAAAGCAGAACCAATAATTTCAAGTATATAACAAAAAGAGAATACATTGAGAGATCTTCAGTACAATAATGAACAAAGACAAGTATTATTTGAAAACGAATCCTTAGAAAATTAGGTTAAATAGATACACAAAAATGCAAAATAAAATGTTTTTCTTTCCATCAGAATGTAAAGGAAATATGAATCTTAAAACAAAAATAATAAAACAAATTGAGGAATAAACAAATGTGCAGAAGAAATCACCTTCAAGAAAACCGGATATCAGCGCATTAAAACTTGTTTTTTGCTGATGGTAATGTTTTTTGTTTGTTTTTTGCTAACGTATTATTGAACTTTTCTAGAATACCTTGAAGGTAGATTCAGAACTCAATAGGAAAAAAAAAAAAAAAGCTTCCCAAGACTCCCACAAAAAGGGGTTTAGGGAAGGGTAAGTTGATAATTTCTTTCAACATAATTTGTCATATTTTTGCTTCTTTGCGGCAGCTTTGCCATGGAAGGCTACACAAATATCTATGGATACGGATTCATTGTCAGACAAGGAAGAAGACCTCCAGAACCTATTACATCGAGACCACCACAACTAGGAGAGGAATTACAATAATAACAATCATCATCACCATTATCATCATCGTCATCATTATAATCATATTCCCCAAACCCATGCCCAACCCCAGCAATTGCCTTCCTCCTCTTCTACCCACCGTTCCACCGCCACTCTCTACATTGATGATGATGATGACGACAACGATGATGATAATGATGATGATGCAAATCTCAATCTTGATTCTGCTACATGAAGGCCGTACTGTTGCTAATGGCTTTCATTCTTCAAATTCAAAAATCTCAATAATAAGATGAGGACGACTTACATGTTGGCCGTATTCATATTCCTCCCTTTCTTCTTCATTCTCCTCCTCTTTTCCACCAAAATTTGCAGCCTCTTCTCCTCTAACCCCATTCTTCACCTCCATCCCAATTATTCTTCTTCTTCTGACTGCATCGAATCCGAGTTACGTGCCCTCTACTTGCTTAGACAACAACACCTGTCCCTCATCTCTCTTTGAAATCATTCTCTTATGTCTCCCTTCCCCCTTATAGCCTTCTTTTTCTTCTTCTAATCCCAATTCAACCAGTAACGACACTAATAGCAGCATTAATTCCAAACACAACAGTCATGATAATTTCGATTCTGCCTTATCCCTAGATTTCAAGTCTGCCCTTCGAATATCAACAGCTTTAGATAAACGATCCATCAATCATTCCAAATGTATTTTTGTAAATTCCTAAAATAGATAATTTTGACGCATAAAGGCTTCCACAACAAGCACACCTGTACTACAAGCGAGAAGATAGCAGAATGGACGAACAAACTGAAATTTTCAATCAAGGCTAAATTAAAAACAAATCACAAGGCCAAGAAGTGGCGCTAACCATCTGATCAGCCAACATTAACACCATCTTCAGCAAAAACTTCCTTCCACAATACACAAACAGGTCTTGCAGGCTTGGCCCTAGCAAATCAAGGACCAGCACGTTGTTCCCCGCATCAACAGCTGACCATGTTATTCTAGAAATTTCACCTACAATAATTAGATAACTCAATGCTAAACTACCATTGACTCCAAAGTAACTACGAAATTCTGATACATACTGATATTGTACAACTTTGCCTTGTAATGCAGTTGTGGATGCTTTGTTTTACCGTTTTCCTGCAAATCACACACGCACCACACAACCAGACCAAAAAAAAATTAAATGAAGTGAAAAGTAAAAACCTAAACAAAATTCAAATTCAACTCCAGGCTGAAGAGTCCTAACCATAGCTCCAAAGACAAGAAAACACATCCTGAAATCAAATCAAAAATCGACCACGAAAGACGAAAGGAACTCACGATCTTTACGGCAACGATCTCAAACGTATCCGTATGCGCAGCTGGCGGACAAATTTTAAGGGAAAAAAAAAGAAGAAGAGAAAAACCGCGAATATCAATCAGCTTTACATGTAACAATTCAGCTAAAACTAACTTACATGTCGACGGGTGCGACGGCGAAATGTGGCTGACCGAGGAATATTTCGCCGAATGATCCGCCGCCGATCTCGCCGCCGAGCATGTGCTCGCCGCCGACTCCCCGGTCCACGTAGTTCTCTCTCTCTCTCTCTCTCTTCTTTTTTGAAATTAATATGAGTGGATCAGTCGACTCTATAAAAACACGAAATACATTTCAAGGATCTTTAATCTAAAATGTGGATGAAGTAACTGAAATTGGAGAATTTTACCAAAAAAATAAAAAAAATGAAAAAAGAAAATAGAAAAAGAGGTACCCCGGGGATTTTTTGGGAATCCGTGAAAAACTAACGACGGATAAGAGACGGATGATAGAGAAAAAGAGAGAGAGAGACAAACGGAGAAGAGAGGAGAGCTTTTGAACTGATGAGGAGTCGGGAGCGGGACGGAGGAGGGTATTTTTGGAATTTCCTCCTAGATAGGTGTCCGTTGGCGTGCTGACTAGAAGGGTATTTTTAGAATGAAGACCAACAATGTAAAAGATTTTACAAGAATATGAATATGAATCTTATGATATTATTATAAAAATTTTTATACCGTTTTTATAGTAGAAAATATTTTATATGCAACAAAAAAATATTTTAGGTATATAAGATAAAATATTTTATTTTTTAGAGTATATTTTAGTAATTATAATAAAAATTTTATTTTTAAAATTTTAAATTTTAATAGTGTATTGAATTTAGATAAGAGAAAAATTACTTAAAGTGGATGCATGAAGCAAACGAAGACAACAAAATAACTTTTATACCTCCCAATTACATTTATTTATTTTAGATCAAAATTTATCGTATTCTATCTTCTAAAAAAAAATTACCGTATTCTAGTTTTTCTGAAGTTAGTTTAGTTGTTTGTAAAATAATTTGAATAATAAAATCGAAAATATAATTTTTTTTCCAAAAAAAAATAATTTAGTGGCTACAGACTACCAATCTCGTGTAGAAGGAATCAGCGATCGCTGTCCGGGGTACACCGTCGTACCCAGCAACTGGCTGACCGCCGCGATGGTCGGTGACATAGAAAAGATGGTGGCTGTAGGCCTAGTGTGGGGCTCTACCAATGCCTTAATCCGCCGTGGCGCACTCCTCTGGGACCGCCGTTCAGTCCAATCGTCGTCGTCGTCGACGACGACCTCCTCCTCTCCCCCTTGTCCACCAAATCTCCGTCAGAAACTCCTCTCTTTGCTGAAAAACTGGCTTAGCTTTCTCGTATTCTGGCAATACTCTGTTCCTTTCTTGATCAATCTCTCAGCTTCGGCGACTTTCTTCGCTATCTTAAGCGACGCTCCGATATCTCTGGCTGTTCCCGTGACCAATGCGACGACGTTTGCCGCCACAGCCGTTTTTGGTTTGCTTTTAGGGGAAGAGACCCGGATCGGATTCGCTTTACTGGGTACGGCTCTTATTGTGATCGGTATTTGGCTTTGTATCGCGTGACTGATTGATATTGGGTTTAGTTTCATTTTGAATAACATTTCACCATTCGTTTTTCTTTTTGGGTTTTAATTTTCTTGAGTTGTTTTATGGAAAATTGTGAGCCCCTGTCTCTCACTGCGTAGATATTGAACAAAGTTTAAGTAACTTGTGAAATACAATGGAATTTGTGTGTCAAAGGTACACGGAAGAATGAGAATTTGATGGAATGAGAATGGAAAAGAATCCAATCAACAGGAAAAGTTAGAAAGTGAGCCGTTTGGAGAAAAAAAAAATGTCTGATTTGTTCGGTATGTCAGATTGTATTTTTTTTCTGGGAAGTAGAAACAATCATTCCGTGGTGCTTTGCATTTTAGAAATGTGGTTTTTCAAGTGTTGTGGTGATAATTTCCCATTGAACCTTTCGGTCTCTTCGCGGGTAGTCCTAGATCATGTGGTTATTTCTTTCCTAGTTCATCTGGCCTCGCTGTGTAGCTCATAGATCATGCATGCTGTGGATGTCCGCCACTTAGCGGGGGTGTGCGATGCACATTCACTAATGCTGACTGGTCCATCCCACTTGCAAGTTCTTGCCTGGAGTTGGCGGTACCTTGCTTGCTATGAAGGGTGCGCTATTTGATTCAATTCTAACTAGCCAACCTCTTGTTTGCCTAGTTATTGGCATTCCGTAAGCTTGAGAAACCTGCATTCCTAGTTTGTTTGGCTGAGCAATGTCCTTGTTCTTGTGGTTACTGAAAACACGTATTATAATGTGATCAACGTACCACCTGAAATTGCAGTGAGGAACATGAACCTCAAGATTAGGTAGTTTTTGGTTTCTGTTTTACTAGGACCAAATTGCTGGTCTGTAGGGTTATTTAATCTGGGATCGCTACTGCAATGGACAATCTTAGTCAAGGTCTCAGGATGTTAATAAAAAGATTTGGGTTCCTTTTGGAAAAGTTATACATGTTTGTGGTTCACACGATAGCTAATAACTACTTACTTGACAGAGTACTGATGTATGACTTTGTCTGGTAATACAGTGTTCCAATTTAGTGTACGTAGCACTGATGTATGTGTTTCAACAACCATTGAATGAATCGAACAGTCATTTAATTCACCAGACATGGGCCTGTAGGCACCAAGTCATTTTCTATGTACCTTATAAATATGCCAGTTGCAAAAGAATGCTGTAGATTTACTATAAGCTTAAAACTTGCTTGAACGGCATCGGGCTTTTGGTGGTTTTTACTTCACTCTAATGTGCTGTGATGACCATCTTTTTAGCTCTATTTAAGTGAAGATCTTGTATGACATGCAAATGCAATGACCATGTAGATTATGTAAGGAGATTAGCAAAGGAAGTACTTGCAGACCTTATTATTGTCTTTTTAAGTTGCTGTTGGTACAATTTTCTCTATGGCCCGAGTTAGAATACAAATTTAGGATTAAAATTTTTAATTTTCCCTACGTACAGGAAATTTTGATCCGATTGCTATAGTTTTAAGGACAGAATGAGGACTCTGTTATGGTATAACGTAAAGAAAGCAAACAGTCTGCTAACTCGCACAACTTCAGTAGGATTCCTATGTATACTGTAGTTGTGGTAATCAGCAGTAGGGTCAAACCGGGGCAGAGTGCTGCTCCCTGCTTCCATTTCCTTGAGTGTAGACGTTTGCATGGATGATGTATGGCTGGCCCGAGACATTTCTTGAGAACTCAAAATCTATTTGGTCATGCCTGTTTCCAGGTGAGGATACCTGCACAAATTTCCAATGGGGATTAAGCACTTTAGTTTGCATGCTTGTATTTCCTTGGAACTTGCTCGAGATTTTATCTAGGGTAGTTCTCGAGAGAGGAGAATGTTCATGAAGAGTCAGGTGTTTCCTTCTTGGATGCTTGTAACCCATTTTTCACACATTTATGAAGTTCTTGCTTATGATGAAAGACCCAGATTCCCCATATACACGTGTTCCGCGAAAGAAAAATTAGCTCCTGCTCGTGTACTAGAAGCAAGGTTGTTACAATCGGGATTCTACTTAAGATCGTTTTGGATATATCAGGATCGAATCGTAGGATCGAATCGTAGAGTCGTAAGATTCTACCAAAATTTAAAAAATAAAATTAAAAATAACATTTTTAATATCCAACAATACACAAAATATACATCATTTAGTTAACAACCTAATTTTGATCATTATTTCTTTGATGTACATGGTCATCATAATCTTTATAGGTTTGTGGTACTTTTTCAAGATTTTCTAAATTGTAATTATACCCAAAATCATAAAAAATTGGATCATTCTCGAATGTGCCATCATTGTCTTCATCATTGATATTATGAATTTCCACATTAGTTGACCCAAATTCATCAGAACCTATATCATACAAACAAATTAAAAGTTAAGTGAATAATGAAAAGGTTTAAAATTTAGACAACTTTGATGACTTACATGTTTTCTTAAAATTCCTTGGAATACATTCTACTTCTCCTTCATCTCCATTTTAAAAAAGAATGTTAATATGAGCATAAGAAAATTTTATTAAAATAATTTTAATAAAAATATTATTTTTGTATTTTTGAGTCTAATTATTACATGCTCGAAATTTATGTCTGTCATAATATTAATTTAAGAATTATAAGAATGAAAATATAATTTGTTTCCCTAAATTTTGATTAGTAACAAATCAAAAGTGAGTATAATGAGTTTTTAAACTTTCAATTAAATTAAGTTATTTTTAATATTATATTTCATTGTATTATAATTAAATGATATTTTATATTTACATTTTCATAGTTATTAATAATACTCTTCTAAATATTTTATTATTAAATTTTTTCGATATAATTTTTTTAATTATATTTTCTAACTATTAAGTATGGTTGAAATAACAAAATTATGACTAATTTGATAATTTTTATCAAAACAAATGATTATAAATGATATATTTACTAATTAATTAATTCCTAAAATTATTTTTCAAAAATTACAAAAATTATATATTTACGATTTTCTACTAGCGATCCTACACGATTTTATACGATCCTACGATCCGGATCCCGATCCTACCAAAAAAACGATTTTTTATACGATTTGGATCGTTGGAAGGATATAGGATCGTAGGATCGTGCGATCCTACGATCAAGATCGCGATTTTAATAACTATGACTAGAAGTTCTTAGGACCGCTTGGAAATTTACGGTTCTTCCAGACTCGCGCAACCTGGCCCACAAGTATGGCGCAGTGTTTTAAAAATTGGATTGGATGAGCTGGTTCAATCGGTTCAACATGCAATCGGCTAAGTCTTTGGTCCGGTTCAAGGCTAGTTGTTGCCCAATTTTAGAATTAGTCAAAACTGGACTAATTGGACTGGCAGAACTAAACCAATAAAAATCAAAAAATAAAATTTGGCTCCAAACTTCATTTAAACTATAATTTAAGCTCAAATTTTATTTAAAATATTTAATTTAGCCCTAAATATTATCAAAACTTTCAATTTTATTCTTACAACTAAAAAATTAATACTCTATCACTATTTATAAGTATTATTTTTTCAATTAGTTTTATAAATACATATTTATCAATAAATATCGATTTTGCCGGTTTAATTATCGGTTAAAGTAGTTGGATTAGTTCAATCTTGACCTACTAATCATTTCAGTTCAATAGTTAGTTTGATTGTGATAACCTTAGTATGAAGAGTTTTTTTTTTTTTTTTTGATTATAAAGGAGGTTGTTACATTATTAAAAGAAATTCACATAATCAAAATTTTAAGAGGCAATAGCACAAGTATATAATGGAGGAATTAATATTTGCAATTCCCATGCCCCATCCACAGAAATGTTGAGGCCCACAAAATGCCATTTAGTCCTGCATTTCTTGGCGACGCCCAAGATCGCCGTTATCCTTGTTTGACTTGTTAAGTCCACAAAAGGGAGGGTCCACCGGCCTCCTAGATGCGGCTTCTGTAGATAGGGCCCGTTAACCCACTGCGTTGAAGTATTCTTTTTCAACGGAGAATGGAACTTTCCCACCTAAAAACAGATAAGCAAAGCAGGCAGTGACAATCCATTTCTTTTCGATGATGGGAACAATGTGGGTTTGCCTTGAGATTTATGTAGAGAGAATTAATTTCATCGATCATTTGCGTCAATATGTCAATCTGGCTTTGGTTAAAACTTGGCTCGACATTGCAAAATGTTTGTACATTTTTCAGCCTCATCCACGAAATCTCTCCTAACTCCCTTTACGTGGAATTAATTGAGACCATGAAATAGAGCAACAAACACTCCACTTTCAAATGTGGAAATCAGCCAAAAAAGGGAACCAAAAAAACAAAAAGAACTAAAGAACCCTAAGAGCTCATTTGCTCGGCCCCATAGCCAACTCTGAGCATTCTGTCAAGGCAGATTGCCAAAGACAAAAAATTGTTCGCCAATTGGCAGAAGCAAACAGACTTAGCTTGAGCTCAGAGTAATGGCTTTCACTTGATCTGCACCCAGGAGGACACGCTGGGTATCCCTTTGTAAACAACGAAGAGCATGTAGTATCCCTGGGGAGCCATAGCACCGCTCGGTGGTGCCACGGCTAGGATTTCATGGTATCCTCCGTTGGTCCTCACATCTTCCAAATTCAAGATGAGGAGTCTTTGATTCATGGAGATACCATGAGTGGTAAAAGCGGGTGCGTACATTGTCACCTTGATATCATTCTTATCTATGTTGTCAACTTGTAATCTGATTTGGAGCTTGAAATCTTTACCGTAGGCAAGCTTGTTGTCGGACTGGTCAAGAACAATCTCAGGTCGGTTCCCGGCCTGTGCAGGATCCAAGTACGGTGGGGAGAATTTTTCAATTCTCAGTTCGGTTGGGAACATGGCATTATAGATGTAACCATTGTTCGTGTTGCTGCCACCCACCAGAACTTTACCGTCTGGTAGTAACACACTTGATGAATGGTACATTCTGGCAATATTGGAGGCTGCTAATTTCCTGAACCTTTTTCCTGCGTTGGCAGTTGGCGTGTACAAAACTGGAACGAAGTTGGGTTCTCTTGCAAAACCCCATCCTGAAGCTCCTCTTACAGCACCATTGAGTGCTATGACTTGTCCATTTGGTAGAATCAACATGTCGCCCATTATCCGGGGTGAGGGCATTACTTCCCTTTCCCAAACGGGGTTCTTCTCTGTAATTTTAATTCTTCCGCAGTCCCTGAGTGCGTTGTAGAAGATTTGCTTCTCGGCCTTGGAATATGCATCTTCATGTCCCGACCCGCCGCATATCAGCACTTCCGCTGGGATGTTTTTCGGATTCCTGGAGGTAAGTGTAATTGGGAGGAGAACCGACATACCGGAGGCAGGATAGCTGCGGTGTCCGCCAGGAAGTTGTGGGTATTCCCGGACGATTCTATTAGATCTTGGGTTAAGCAGGACAGCCCTGTCGTTGGCAAAGATGAAGACATTGCCGTCAGTGGAAAGGTGGACGAAAGGGTACAGATTGTTCTCTTCTTTCATGGAGGTCTGACGAAGGAAATCGAAGTAGAAAGGCTTGGCATTGGTTTTGCCTTCCGGGGGAATGTATTCATAACTGAATGCGTCACGGCCACCAACCACGATAAAGCTACCATCTGGCAATTCTACTTGCGTTGAGTACCTTCATATCAGATTGCCAATGAAACAAGAACAATCCAATTTCTGAATTCTGACTGGTACATAAATACAATTGACTGTGGGCAAGTGATTGAATTTAAAATGTTTTACCATCTTGGGGCAGCAAGTGCATTTGGGTATTCTCTCCAATTGCAATCTTGGCATGTCTCCAGGTATCGAACAGTGTTTGCACCCTTCTGGAAACCGCCTGTGCTCACAAAATTTCCATCCAATGTGAGGCCTCCTGAAGAGCACCATGTATCCGTGTGGAGCTATAAGATCAATTAATGCAATTGTTATTAATTAGGGGAGGAAAAATAGAGAGAAGAGAGAGAGATTGTTGATAGAAATGTCGGAAATGGAGGGTTCTGATGTCTTAAAATTATTTACCTGAAGTGGTTTTAACTCTGAGGTTTCAATGTCAAAAAGGATTGAATGAGCATAACAATCTATTTCCTTGGTGGTTTCATTAAGGACGCGGCACTGTCCTGCAGGCAACTGTATATTGGATATTTTCCAAATTGTGGCATCGTACATTAAGACCTTGTTAACTTTTGGAAGCAAAATTGCGTGCATGGCCGAGACGCCAGAATTCTTAGAAACTAACTCCCATTTCCCTCTGAATTTCCTCGCAGCCTGGCCAATTGCACCTGCATTTCCACTTCCTTGGTTGCCTGCACCAGCATTTCCACTTCCTTGGTTAGCACCCGCATTTCCACTTCCTTGGTTGCCAGCACCAGCATTTCCACTTCCTTGGTCGCCAGCACCAGAATTTCCACTTCCTTGTTTAGCACCCGCATTTCCACTTCCTTGGTCACCAGCACCAGAATTTCCACTTCCTTGGTTAGCACCCACATTTCCATTTCCTTGGCCATTAAAGAAATTACCAGGGTTTAAAGCGTTAAAAAGATCCCGAGGGATATCAAAATCATTAGGGATGTGTTGGTACTTGTAATCATCCGGGTTGCCAAAAGGGTTCCCAAACAATTCATGAGGTCCCAAAATCTTCTTCTGGCTGAGCCATTTAAAGTTCCAGGGCGCAAACAAGAAATGTGCGTAGCTGGTAGCAAACAAGAGAGGTAAAATACAAAGGGGTCTCAAAAATGTCGCCATTGCAACCTGAAAGTTTGCTTCCGCGAGTCCAGGGCATCTCTTCTAGGATTTTATATAGGTGAATGCAAGAAATTTGTCTGAGAGTGGACGGCATGCAAAAAATAGAGGAGTCTTTGTTCCTGGATTATGGGAGGTTCGCTGTTTATATAGATGGTAAGGAAATGAGGCTATTCCATTGGTTTTGAGCACGTTCACTACAATAGAAGCCGACTTATTTTGTGTGGTGTTAAAAGATGCTCAGGATATCTGGTTACAGAAATCCAGAAAAAATTCTTAAAACGAAAAGGATACTAAAAGTTTTCTTAAAACGGATAAATGAGATACTAAAAGTTATGGATGGTTAGGATGTAGGCATTCTTTTTTTAATTTTTTTTTGTACTTTTTATTCTTTAATTATTAAAAAGACACAAGTTTTCTTGGTCAACCTTGTTTTTTATTGCACCATGTTTATTTTATATTAATTAGTAAGTTTCATTCGGTAAAGGGAGAAATGAGAAAAAAATTTTTTTTATGGGAATTAAAGAAACATATTAGAGAACTATATACTGAGACGTGGTGAAACCCACCATTGCCTACATCAGCCATCATCGTGAAAATTTCATATAATATATTCAATATTTTTCTAGCCAATGATAACGAATTTGTATGTATGTGAGACAAATTATCCTTCTCAACATTACCTTGTAGCTATAAAAAACAAAAGGCATGGTTAGGTAATTTGGAGCTCTTTAGATTAAACAAGTAAATCTCCTCCAATCAAACACTACTCGGACTTCATCCTATGTCAAAGATTAAAACAATTACGATTTTTCGTAGTAAATAATCAAAAAAAATTAACATTTTATTATTTAATTGACTTTAAATTGAGTTTCATCAGTCAATAACTTACAAACCAATTTAGCCATTATATAAATTGACGAATAAATTACTCATTTTCTCTTCTATTAAGATTTTAACCATAAATTTTCTCCCCTGTTAAGATTTTCTGTTCTAGTGCAATTGGAAGTCCCAACCTGTTACCAGAGTTCCTCCTGTTTTTTTTCATACACATCAAAAACTTAATTTGACTAGTTTTAGTTTTCAACAGTGTCATAGTGACTTCCAGTTTAACCCAATTTTCTGAAATCTGAAATCGGACATGACCAATCAGTCGAATTAGTTAAATTGTGAACCAGTTAGGTTACCGGTTCGATTTTATCATAAAAATTGGAGAGAAACTAAATCAGTCAAAAACTAGTCAAAATAGTTTTAAAATTTAGAAAAATTAGTGCAGTTTGTAGTCAAGCTGGTTGAACCTATACATATAAAAAATTATAATTTAACCTTCAAACGTCATTTGAATTATAATTGAATACTAAATTTAATCCAAAATTTTCAAAATAATCTTAAATTTATCTAAACTTCAAATTTAGTTATTAAATCAAAAAAATTAATATACAATCAAGTCTTTCCATAATTTTTCAATGAAAATATATCATATATAATTGTCCTTATTTTGGATTATTTTTATAAATATATATTAAATATTAGACACCAATTTTACCCATTAAAATTTATTATTAAATCAACTAAATTTTAAATTACTAATTTTTTGGTGATGAATGATTCAATTTTAGAAGACTTGAGTTTAATCAAAAACAGTATCATAGTGACACCGACCAAAAAGGAGAAGAGACGCTTTAAATGTTTAAGCTTTGCACCGGGACACGCTTTATTATCGTGCATTGATGAACAATACAGACAATGGCTGCTCTCGAAGATAGTCATAAGAATATTTGCACCCATGTGTTACACGTTGACGAGATTCCATTCATTAATTATTGAGCTTTGACCACCAATAACATGTAACTACCTTGTTTTCTTTTCTTTGTGTGTGTGTGTGTGTGAAACAAAGAATCAACCTGGCGACGTATATAAGAAGCATAGGAATATGGTGGCCGGCCGACGTAGTGGCCCCGGTGACGGTATCTATGTTGAAAATCACATAATCAAGTCGTAACATGATATAAGTGTAGTCGTTAAATGACTAATTATTGCCAACTGGTCCGCGCTCACGGCGCATGTTAATTCCCGATTAAGGTTTCAATGCAGTATGACTTAGCACAAGAAATCGATGCTTGGGGTTGGTGAGACGCAAAGCCTCCATTAGCTGCCAAACTCGCAGTTTTTAACTATACTGAAAAGTGGTGGAACTGGAACCCACCATTGTCTCCATCACCCATCATCCTCAAGATTTCATATAATAAATTCAACATTTTTCTAGCCAATAATAAAGAATTTGCATGTACGAGAGACAAATTATCTTTCCTAACATTATTTTATAGTATTATGTGAGTCGGTAGTTTAATGATAAATCAGTATTCAGTGTTCTGAATTTAAATTTCAACGCAGTATGCTCTCTTCTTACCAATTCGCGATGTGGTCACAAAGGTGACGAAAGTCTGTGGGTCACATTTGAAATTAGACTCATCTGTGTGGACACTAGTGACGGAGTTTCGTTAGTTCTATTAGTGGTCATGTGGTGGGACTAACCCCTTTGAGAGTTGTTGAACAAGCTATTCAAAGGGAAATTTCCCCAGAGCCCAGTCTAAAGATCCGATGATCGACACGTTATGGCTGAATCTTTTTTTTACTAATAAAAAAATCATTATTTTATAGTTACTTAAACTTTACCTTATAATTAAAATTAAAATAATTGTGATTTTTCTTAACAAATAATGACAAAAATTTGACATTTTATTATTTGATTGATTTTAAAATAAGTTTCATCAATCAATAACTTACAAACCAATTTAACCATCATATAAGTTGACGAATAAGCTTACTGATGATTGCTTGCATAAATTTTCTCTTCTATTAAGATTTTAACCATTAATTCTCTTCTAGTATCATTTGAAGCCCCGACCTCTCACCAGAGTTCCTCCTGTTTTTTTCGTACATACCAAAAACTTAATATGACTAGTTTTAGTTTTTAAATTAAAGTGACTTCCAATTTAACCAAGTTTCGGAAAATCAGATTGAAAGATTGGTAGAATCAGTTAAGTCATGAAACAATTATATTATCAGCTCGATTTCATCACAAAAATTGAAAAGAGACTAAGCCAATCTAAAACTGGTCGAAATCAGCTTAAAAACTAGGAAAACCAGTCCAGTTTGTGATCAGACCGATTTAAGCCATGCATATGAAAAATTATAATTTAACCTCCAAATTTTATTTAAATTATAATTGAATACTAAATATAATTCAAAACTTTCAATTTAATCTTAAAATATATCTAAACTTCTAATTTACTCACTAAAACTAAAAAAATTAACATACAATTAATTGAAAAAGTATTTCCATAGTTTTTCTTTTGTTAAAAGGGGAACTAATGATTTTTAATGAAAATATCTCATATATTTTTTTAATTATTTTTATAAATATATATTTATTATTAAATACTAATTTCACCAATCAAAATTTTAATTAAATCAATTAAACATTAAATTACTAAAATTTTTTGTTTCGATTCATTTTTAGATGACTGAGTTTAACCAGAAACAGTTTCAAATAGTGACACCGACCAAAGAAGAGGATACGCTTTAATTGATTATGCTGTCGGCACTGGGACACGCTTCGTCCTGTGTTGATGAACAACACAGAAAATGGCTGCTGTTGTTGTTAGTCATAAAAGTATTTGCACCCATGTGTTCCACGTTGACGATATTTCATTCATTAACAATTGAGCTTTGACCACCAATAATATGAAACTACATTTTTTGTTTGTTTGTGTGGAACAGAGAATCAACCCAGTGGCGTATATAAGCATAGGAAAATGGTGGCCGATGTAGTGCTCCCGGTGACAATATTTATGTTGAAAATCACACTATTAACTCTTAACATAATATGCATGCCGTATAAGTTTAGTAATAAATAGATAAAGTATTTACATTTACGATCCTTGCATTAGCATTTTGTTCGAATTAGAATGTTAGGTGTTCGTTGCAACTGAGAAATATTTAATACAAAGTAGATTTTAAATTTAATAATTGCTGTGCTATCTTACAGTAAAATTTTGTTCAATCTTTTTAATATTCAGGTAATAGGTTCTTCTTATAAAAAAAATTAAATTAAGATATCAACAAATAACCTCAATCTTTATTTACAAGTATGATGACCAATATACTTGTCATGTAACTTTTTCTTTTTGTTAAAAAGAACAAAATGTGCACCTAAGTTGACGAAAATGTGTACAGTTTTCATATAATACAAATCGTGTAATTTTTATTGAGAACTATCGAAAACAAATATATATATATATTGAATCAAAAAAAAAATTATTATAAATATGTCGATTATTAAATATAGAAGTCAAAATTAAAATAATTTTATTTGTATATTTTATTTAACTCAACTCATAAAAAAATTTATTATCTGAATATTGTTAATAATACGTCGCTAATTGTAAATTTGACAATTATTATAACCATCGTTGAGAAAGTTTGCTTTTATATATATATATATATATATATATATATATATCTAACTTTAGTAAGGGGTGATGGCATCCGATTTTTGAGACGCGTCCGTAATGGTGCTAATACAGTAATAAGCATACACATACTGCCAAACAAATTTTGGTCCCCAAATGCTCTGTATGCAATTGATTGATGTTGACGGGTGTCGCCAACTTGAAACTATTTTCTACAACCTCCACGAGCAGTCGAGCACAAATGTTTGGCTTGGAGTAAACTCAGCTCGCAAAAGCATTCCGATTGCTCTTGAGTTTACTTGACCCTCAACTAAAGAACGAGCTAGAAATTTTTTGTAGACTTTCGTACCATAGAAACAACAATTGAACTTCCGGAAGTGTTGTTTAAAAAAAAAAAAAAAAAGGCGTAGTTAAAACAAGTTCAATGTATCTACAACAACTACGTATCCAGAGCCAATTGATATTCGATTGAATTCTTAACCATATGTTTACAGGAAAAAATAAGGTAAACATATAATAATAAATATAAAATTGATATATAAAAATTTAAATTATTAAATTATAAAAATATATTAAATTTAAAAAATAGAAAGATAAACTGTTAAATTCGATATATATTTTTCATATAACGCAGGTTACGAGCTTGCACATCACTTAAAGATTTGGGCAGCAGTACGAAAAGGTAACACTACTCAATTAATCAGTGCACGGCTAAAACAATTTCAATTTTTTTTCTTATATATGATCTTTTTAACGAAGTTTATATACATTGTCGAAGAACAGGAGTAAGAGAGACCACGATTATACGCCAATACGATCAATCAAAACTCTTTCCTTCAAAATGAAGTATCATTAATTTGTTATTTTTTAATCAAAATGAGAAAAAAAAAAGGTAAAATCTCACAATTCTTTTACGAAATATTATAATATTATAACGGAATGATTATAGCAATCCTCATACTAGATAGTGGTATCCTTCTACTTAATCATGATTTCTTAATAAGATTCAAATTTATAATCTTTCGCAAGATTTCGAATTCCTTTACTAAGTTAAACTGCTTAGTAATAGTATTATTAATTTGTTAGATACATTCCCTTGTCAAAACACCACTAGACTTCAAGAAAGCAAGAAGAGTATTATTATAGTATTATAAAATTTTGTACTCAATTTTGTTCGAATGTAACAAAGACTCAATTTTTTACAATTATCGAAATATTTTTTGTAACAAAAAAATAATAAGATGTATTTTTTTTGTTACAAAAAATGTTATAATAATTATAAAAATTCAAAATCTTGTTATACTTAATAAATTTTGAGTACAAAATCTCTAATCCCTACTTTTTTCCAAGCAAGATTTGAAAGAACCACAAATGACTTTCTCATTTCCTTGACAAGTTATGAATTGGGAAAATTCCAAATTCCCTTGTCTTTAATGCAGAAAGTCGATGTATCTGTCATTTCACAAGACAATAACCTTTCCACAACGAAATTCAAACAAGTTCATTACCTTGCCCCAACTTGTCTGCGGTTACAAAACCAATCGGCCATCGAGAACATCCAAATACATACAAAAGCTTATGCGACCCGCGAGATTAGATCGACAATTTGAGCTCCAAATCTATTTCCTCTTGAGTGTCACCTGACTCAGAATTCTGACTGCTTGAGCCCAGCAATGACTGATAATGGTGTTTTTTCTTCTTTCTTTGCGTCTCCTACAATGTGCCCACATCAAATATAGCGCCAGTATATTTCAATGCTCAATCGGTTCATCATAATGATAAATTGTAGTTTTGAGATATGTATTTTAAAATCCTATGATATAAAGCAAATAAGAAAACTACTTACCTCAACTTGTGGATTTGGAAGGTGTTGAGTTGGTCTTGGCTGCCCAAAATGTTGTACCTCTAGGATGCTGTTGCTGGGGTTCCAATAACTGGTGAAAGAAATTATGATTAAATAGAGGCATGTCAAAACTTAGAACAAACTTGTAGGAACTAAATGAATTTTTTAGTTTTTGGTGAAGAATTTGAAATATAGCAAAAAATATATTACCTTGCTGTCGCAAAGATTTTGGAGTCACCATATCTGATATCTGTTCTTTCATAATCACCAAGCCCCTCCTGCAAGACAAGTTAAATAGACGGTTTTTATGCGGATACAACAACAAAGGAAGCAATTTATACTACTAATTCCAACTCCTCCAAGCAACAATTTGTTCAATTCAATGGTAATGATTCCGCTGATGTGAATTCATCTTTCATGAGCACGGAAGAGGCTAGGGTTAGTGCCAAGCAAGTCAGAAAATAGGCTCCTTTGCTTGTTCCCTTTAAAGGAAATTGAATCAAAGTTCTCTTGCTGTTAAAAGCATTCTAATCTATAAGGGAGAAAAGAGACAAAAGGAGAAATCATTCTGAAAAAAAAAAAAGAAAAAATCTGTGGAATTTTGTGAATTTACCTCTGATTGAGGCTTTTTTTTTTTTTTCCTTCGTTTTTTCGTATTTTGTTTCTTTCTGAAGATTGTATTATGAAGAAATTATCAATGAGGGTACGTAGAACCAAAATGCAAACCACAATTTCTTTTCATAACATTTCACAATAAAATAACTGTGATAACTTGAGATAGTGGCAGTGATATGCACGATTTCACATTAATTACTCAGCCAATTAAACTACATCGGCAATATGATAGCAGCATACCACGAGGTTTGGGTGGAAATTATAGGAAGCTGAGGATGCTGACGATGAAGAAGCATATGCACAAGAAGATGACGGTAGTGATGAATAGGCTGTTTGCATTGTTATATCATCCTGCATGAATTTCAAGTTTTCAATACCTTTATAAAAAGCTCCAAAAAAAAAAAAAAAAAAAGTACAAATCCTTCAAACAACTAAAAAAATGAGAGATAGAGAGAGAGTCACCTGGTTAAAATTACTGGGGTAGGCAGGATGAAGAGAGGGGTAGTGGTAGCTGCCAATTTGGCCTTGTAATCTGATCTTTTCTAATTCAGCAACTCCAAGGCCTCTCTGGGGCTGCTTAGGCTTGTTTGAATTGATTTTTTTGCTTTTCCTTGAAGACCCACCTCCTCTTTCATTACTGCCTAAGTTTGGCTCTCCAAAATAATTGCCACTCATCTTCTACTTTCTTCAGGTGATTTTGTTTGAGCAAAAGAAAGAAAGATAAGGGTCGCTTTTCTTTCCAAATCACAAGGCTTTAATTTCTTCCTGACACAAAAATTTTCTAGCAAATATATAGTTGCTGAGAAAATCAGAGATCTATAGAACCCTTTATAAGCTAATCTGCAACTCCACTAATGGTGCATAGCTGGATCAGATTGTGTGCAGATTTAGTAGATATGTGTACACTTGAGATCTTTTGCCTCTTTTTCTAGCTCCCCTTTTGCCTTATTTTTGGAACTAATTCTATAAATTATTCATAATATACGATTATGATATGCAGTAAATGTATTTTAAGTTTCAAATGTATTTTAAGTTTCCTTTGGTCATGGGCTCCTCAAGATTCTAACTTGAAAGCGATTGTCTTTTTTGTTTTAATGTCCTAAATTATTGTCGTATCGATGAAGAAACTGTTGCCACATTGTCCTAAAATGCATGGATTTTTTCTAGTTGTAAATATGCTCTTTTTTCTCATCAAAATTAAGCATGTATTTCAAGTAGTAAATAATTGTGACTTTTTTTTCCCCCTCCGGATAAGTAGTTTCAAAAAAGTTAGATTGCTCATCTCTCATTCATGAAAAATGATCCGATTTTTATTTTTTGGTCCAAAAAATGTTAACATCGGATGCACAAGCATTCTTTCGTTTAACCGTGACTTCTACCTATGTCAAAACCCTCCTGGTACGAGCTGCCTTAATTTATTATCCAAGGATAAGCATGGACACGTTTAGTAGTGTAGTATTGTTTCTTTTTATTCTTCTCTCGTACAAAGAAAAAAACTCATCCCCCTTATATATATATTTTTCAAAAATGTGCTGTTCCATAAAAAGAAATTGGTGTTAACTGTACTTGATCGAAATAGTAATACATATATGGTAAATTAAAAAATATATGTATTTATATGATTAAACCATACTTTTTTTTTGTTCAAAAAAAAAATTCATTGCAGGTATGGTTGTCACCAGATATTTGAGCCAAAGTCGGAACAACCCTAGTGTAAGTGTGTCATTCAACCCTGCCTACAGGTAGATATCCCATTCGAACATTGTTGAGCCTAATGGATCTTCTCCAAGCCGAGTACGACGATTATTGAATCTGAAATTAATTGCGTGAATACAGTGCAACCTGACATACTTAAGAAGGACATTGCCTCCGCGTACAGTCATTGGGACTCGAACCTAAATTGCGAGTGAGGAAAATATGCCGAGTTACTACCAAACTACCACTTTGAATGATAATTAAACCATACTTATACCATAAGAATATCGAGTGTCATCGAAAATTATCATAGAGGCCAAACATTTTTCCTTTTTTTTTGCTTTAATTTTCATTATTCTAGAAAGTAAGATTAGTTTTTTCATGAGTGGTACCACTTTGCCATGTGGTTTTCTTAGTTTGTATTGAAATTGGCGTCCCCCCAGCTGCATAAATTCAATAAAGAACATACGAAGCAATCGCAAGCTCATAAAATAGACGTTTAAAATGTCGTCATAAAGTAATGCGGATCACAGTGACCATTATAGATTCTAGAAATCTTGTTTGCAGCTTCTCAGGGATTAGCTTCCTGATAAGAGAAGGAAATTTCTTGGCTGTGCAACCAAGTGAATAATTAATTGAATGTTGTTTTCCAAAGTACCAAAAAAAGAATTTTGATTGAATTTTCCTTAAAAGGTACTTAATTATATCCGCGAACTTAAATATCATTTTAAAAAAATCTTTATGCCAACTAATTGTCTAATCTGACCAAAAGATCTCGATATTTTGGAGTAGATACCGCGTATGATTCGGCTAGAACCAAATCTAATTCAGCTGTTTAACGCATGATTTGTGGGTCGCATATTATTAGTTGTTCTGTGGTGGAAAGTGAGAATCATCCAATTTCTTATACAGACATGTGAACTCATACAATTGCCGAAGACCCCACCAATCACTTCCACTGACATGCCATTTGCTATATAAACTAACATCAGTTAAGTTGTTAAGCATGATTAAGAATAGTTTGAGCATAATAATATTCTTTCCAGTTTACCAAATGACATAAATATAATAATGTAAGATATATCATATAATTTCCATTTACCTAACTCCATATGTATTATTCTTCCACGTAAGTATGATGTCCCCGCATATTTGAAGTCCACTAAAAGACTTTGACGATGACGGGAATCGCACTATATCGTGATAGGTAAAAGTTACAAATCCCGAGCTGGGAGTACCGAATGAAATGAGGAGTCAATTTGTTGAAACGGTTATAGAACTTTTTGTAACGAAAAAAATTAAGTAGAGTTACTTTTGTTACAAAAGTATAACTTGGTTTATAAAAAATGTTCTTCCGTTTCAATCTGGCAAAATTTTGGACACCTCACTTTCAGGGTACGTACCGAGGCTCATCGTGGTAATGGTTTGCTATACTTCTTACCGTTCGAGAGGCCACTAAATTCAAACATAAATGTTTTACTTTAGCAGGTAATACTGTTTTCTTGGTTAGGGGGTTAATTAATTATTGAGCTTAGCTTAATCAAGAATGTTAACTACAAGCCCTTTTTCGAGGTATGCTATGAATACACGGAACAAGAGAATTGAGGGGTAATTCCCTTTCTTTTTGGGGATGCCGAAATATTGATCCCCATATGCACATTTGTAATTAAGGGCAAGACCTTTTTCACGTGGGTTAACTTTTGGAACCCAATCACATTACATATTTTGTTTTTTTAACCCCATAAATTGTTGGGTTTCCTTTTGTGAAAATGATAGTAGAAAACGATTAGTATTCATATCTTGAACTACCGGCAGTTCAGTTCGTGGCCGTAAATGAGACTCGTTGAGGGAATAGGATCTCGAAGAGGATGTCAGAGCTTCCCTTCTACAGCAGCCGCCCTTTAACAAGGATGACGGTGTTTTAAAACAGAAACAGAGAAAAAAATTGGGTGAAGCAGACTACTGCTACTCTTGGGGTTAAAAAAAAAAAAAGAAAACTGCTATGTTTCAATTGTGATTCGCAAGCACACAATTCTGATGCAAACATTCACTGCATCTTCGTGCACAATTTTGAAATTGCATCAAAAACTGGTTCATTCGTTAATCTTTTGGTACAAACCGCCAAAGATCTACAGCAATATCCACCTCCCTTTTCTTGTGAAATTTGTACAGCAGTGGCACATCAAACCTAAGCTGGCAAGGGATGGAAACATACAAGAAGAGAAAACAAGAAAATAATTACAGCCGGAACATCCTCTCTCTTTGTTGGAAAATTGAAGCACCCTCATCAAAAACTTTCTAGATCCTTAACCATGATCTCCAGCAAGTTAAAGACGTGATTGGATCCTGAAGTGGCTAGGATGTCAAACTTTACTCACCTCACATAACACCTCTGCACTGCTAGCACCCAAGTCCCGCAAGGCTGCTCTTTTCACATGCTGCAGTAAGAAGTGAAAAAAGAAAATGATCTATCATGGTGACAGCCACACGAATACCAGTAGTAACTGCAGAAAATCTACAATGTCATGCGAAGTAAACAAATTCCAGGGAAAGCCAAAACATGCGATTGCATCACATAGACACAAAGTATAGTCTCCGAAAGATGTGGTCCACAGTTATGGGCATTTTCCTCTAGGTGCTCATGACAGGTCTTACAGACCCAGAAGTGTCCACACGTGTACTTAACGCTGCCTTACAGTAAGCGAGGGCTTGGGCTGCAAGCAAAGTTAATTTTTTTTCAAGAAAAATCCTAAGAGAAAAATGAGACTGTTGCAGGAACCAGTAGGGGAAATTTTAAAAATGAATAGCAATAACATCTTATGTTATATATGCGATTCTCCACTCAATAATGCCCTAACAAAAGAGTATATGCTTCAACATGAAATATGCAAGCGTTACTAGCATAGAAGTAATAAACAAGATATCCAAGAAGTTACATTAATAAGGCACATTATCTACAAACTTTTCTTTAAGAATGTTATGCAGCAGAAACCCCTAGTACAGCCATCGGGCAGTGAGGGACAGATGAAAGCAGGTCATGATAAAGTGAAGATATGAAGAGTCCAGCCTAACTATTAGAAACATATAAATAAATAATACCTCTCTTGTTGAGGTTTTGTGCAAGGAATAAACTGCTTCAGAAGAAATCTGATACAGGGAAAAAAAAAAAAAAAAGAATAGCAATTAGATCAAGTATGATACAAGCACATATGTCAAAGCAAGTATCAATTTTCCATTTTACCTTTAATGCCATCATTAGAAAATCCATGTCAGCACCCTTTTTTCGAGTTCCAAATGGAGGATTCATAACCACAGTATCGACAATATTACCTGAAAGGAAATTGAGGCAGTCAGACAAAGCAATCGTTCCAAATAAGAAAGCAAATATCTGGTGGCATTAGGAAATACTGAAAACTCCTTTTATTCACCATTCCAGATATGAACTATTCATCTGATGCAAATTATAACAGCAAAACAGAGATTCACTATTTTGTTACCTCTCCATCCTAGGTTCCTGATGTCACATTGAACAAAATCTATGTCCAACTGCATGTTCAAGCATTTATTAATTCAAGGATTCATCAGAGAACCGTCAACAAGCAGCACTCAGTGCAATAACTCATATCAAATCATTTTCCACCTGACAGCAATTCCACGCAATAATTTTCCACATACTTATTCTATGAAGGAAAAAAAAAGCACATAGTTAAAAGCTATAAAAACCACCATCTATCAAAGTAAAGAAAGACAGAGCACCTCGAGGTCATCAGCATTTTGTGTTGCTATCTCGAGAGACTCAGAATCGACATCAATGGCAATAACCTGTCTGTTCCAAATTCAAAGTAACCCAGAAGATGATCAACTTCTGAGATATGAGTCAATTTACTTAATCTATTATAAATCTCAATCCAAAAGCAAACAGCTAAAATGAGAGAAGTACATGTAGAAACCAAAAGAACACAGATGGCGTGACTTACTCGGCACCCATTAGAGCAGCTGCAACGCCCAATGTGCCGCAACCACAGCCAAAATCTACCACCACTCTGCCGTCCACATCCCCAAATGAATTCTCCGCCTATTCAACCCAAAACAACGTACCAATAAAACCATTCTTAAAAGGAAAAACACAGACGCTTGTAATCATATTTGATGGAACACCAAATCTTCGATTCACGAAAAAATGTTTGCCAAACCAACTCAAATCGCAGATAAAATAAATCATAGTGAAATAAAATAAATAAATAAATAAATAAAGTGGAAGATGTCCTTGAGAACTTTAATCACCAGCACAAAGAAGTTAGAAGCGAACTCTCCCAGTGTGAAAAATTACCACTCTTTAGGCTTAAAGGTATCCGCCAAGCAGCAATAAGCCCAATAACTTTATATCAATCTATCAAAACACATCCCCCCCATGTATTTAAATTGGAAGGGACCCACACGAACAAACGGACAGAGAATATAATTGATATGCAGACGACTGGGTCGAAAAAATAACAGCAAAAAACAAAAAAAAAAAAGACAAGCGTTCGAATAATCGTAAGTGAGAGGAATGGGCAGCGAAGTAAAAGGGAGGCGGAGAATGGTACCGTGTAGAGCATGCGAGAAGCAATGTGAGGACCCGTTGGGTACTGCTCCAGCTCCACCTGCATTCAAACACAAACACACACACACATTCTCACTAATCAAATTAAAAATCTGCCTGATTTTTACACTATCAGAGCAAAGTTTAGAGAGAGAGAGCGAGAGAGAGAGAGAGAGACCTTGGGGTTGGAGAACTGTTGAAGATCACCCAAGAGGCTTTCTAATTGCTTCAGCTTCATTGCTCTTTTTTTTTTTTTTTTTTAAGATAGTTTTTAGTTGGGAGAATTGTTAGGGTTTCGGATGGTTGAAGAACAAATGAGGGGATCGAATCGAAGAGATGAAGCAGAGGATGGAGAGAAAGATCGTTTTATAGTCGTACACGTGGCCCAGACGGCAATCACTAACGGCTATTGTCATAACCCTATCACTGAAAGCCACGAGTCACGACGTTTGTTCAGCCTTAACGGCTTAACAACGACGGGAACGAACTCCGCTACATATTTTTACTTTAGCTGGCAGTGGTCATGTCTCGTTTAACAATATTTTACCACATATTTATTTTTAAAATTTAATTATTTAATAATTTATATCATTTTTAATAAATATTTCTTTTAACCAAAATCACAAAAAAAAAAAAAAAAACAGTAGATGGTTTAAGACAAGACCCACTCGACTCATCTGTTTTTCTGTTCATCTTTTTTTATCAGCAATTAAGTTAGGATGTGCTACTCTTTTTTTTTTTTTTTTTAAGCTAGATGCTATTTGTTCTCAATCAGTTTGAGATGAATCTTCCCCAAGCTCAAGAGAGAGAGGCGCAGGTGCTGGACGGTTTCAATCATAATTTTAAAAATCGGACCGGTTATTGAACCGGTAAGAAGACTGGGTTAGTGGTTTAGCGGTCCAACCGAAAACCGGCGGTTGAACCGGCGGTTCAATTCTGATTTGATAAAGTAATAATTAATACTTATAATTTTTTATTTTTTAATAACAAACAATGAGTATAATCATAAAAAATAGAATATGAGTCTACTTAAATTTAAAATAAAATTAAAATACAAGATATTTATGATAATTTTCTAATTAAATAAATTAATGAAGTATAAATATCAAAAATAAAATATTATAAAACTATTAATCGAATATTCATATCTAAAAATAAATATTATAGAGTCAATATATAATTCACAAATATTACATTTTTCATTAATATAAATAAGTATTATTTATTCTCATTTTTAATCCAAAAAAATAAATAAAACGACGTCGTTTTGATCAAGATGACCTGTTACCGGTTCACCGGTCCGACCCGCCGGTTCACCGGTTTTAGAGTTACCGGTTTTTTGGTCTGACCGGCCGGTTCACCGGTTTTTCGGTCCGACCGGCCGGTTCACCGGTTTTCGGGCGGTTCATTTCCTATTCCGATTTTATCAGAGAATCAGACCGGTCCGACCTCCGGTTCACCGATTTTTCGATCCGACCAGTCGGTCCGGTCCAGTTTTTAAAACTATAGTTTCAATTGCTCCAGGATCTTTTTTTATGCCTCTATATTTTGATAGCTCCAGTTTGGACGGTTTTACCCTTCAAAAGTGGCTTGTCTTTAGATAATTATCTTGAAAATCTCACGGCTCATTGAAACTGCTAATTAAGCGTGTGTACACGTAATTTCACTCTTAATGAGTGTGATTCTTGACAAATATTTTGAGTCTGTTTGAGTTAACTGTTGAATATTACTATTATTAATTACTGTTACTGATTATTACTGCTGATTACTGATTACTGATTTCTGTTTACTGTTACTGATTACTGATAAAATTAATAAAATATTTAGTTAATTTTATATTTACTGTTATTATTGAATAATGAAATGTCTAATTTATTTTTATATTTTATAATTTTATATTTTAATATTAAGAATTATTTTACTTAATTTTTAAATTTTTATTTTTATTAAATGATAAAAATTATTATGTTTGAAATTTTTTTTTATAAATGTCAATATTAAAGAAAATTGAAGTGAAAAAAAATATTATTTAAGAATACTTGAAAAAAAAATTATTGAAATTATATAAATATTAATAAAATAAATTAACATATATAATTCATGTGTCAAGTAAAAAAAATAATAGTAATATTATATAAATATTCTTTAAAGGTAATTTAATCCATATAAATTATTATTAATATTAAAAAGTGAAAAATAATCTAAAAAGTAGAAAAAAATAGTCTGAAATTACTTTTCAATCATCTGCTGTTAGGAAGTCAAATAAAGAAATAAGCAGAATTAAACAATAATACTAAAAAGTTTACCAAATATCTATCTTTTAATTTTTTAAAAGTAAAATACAAATACATTCTTTCAAAAGTTAACTTAAACACTCCCTTCTTATACAATTTTATTGTTCTCGTATGAATTTCACCAAACGCAAATGGACCTAGTTGAGCCGCTTGGGCACACTTTTCGTTTCCAAAGCCTACAGACAAAAAAAATAAAAATTTAAATGCATTTAATTTTTATATAATTTAATTATTTTACATTTCATTCTCTTATAATTTTAATTTAGATAATAAATTTTTTTATACTTTTCAATTTTAATAATTAATTTTCTTACTAATAATTTATTAAATTAATTAATATAAATTAATTAAAATTACATCATTTTTTAATTGTTATTTTTTTCTCTACTAAAAAATATATCATATATTTTTTAGATTAAATTTTAATATATACTTTAATTACATTCCACATTATTTACTTCAGTCTTTGTTATTTTTAGCATACTATACATATTGATGTAAAAGCATTTAAGACAATACTCATAATTAACTTTTACGTGAAATATAGTGAAGTTCTTACAATCATAAAACAACATATTTATAGTCAATTTCTATTAATTGATTTAATAAATTATTATCAAAGAATTAATTACCAAAATTGAATAATATAAGAGAGCTTATTGCCTAAACTAAAACTACAGAAGGTAAAACATAAAACAATTAAACTTCATAAGGGTTAAATGCATTTAACCATTTAACCCAAACATAAACGAGTAACAAAATCTGAACCCATCTCCTACAAGCAACTCAACTGAGTTAGTAGTTCTTCAAAAAGCCTAATTTACAATGTATTAATGACTCCAGTTTTCGAGATGCAGAAAAATATGGTAGAGCCAATGGCTAAAATGTTTTTCTCGACAGCAGACATTCTAGTTGGCCAGGGGCCAAACTGACACAAACTGGGATGGAAAACAAATAAATACCAAGTAACTAACCACCAAATGCCCAAGGCCAAAATCATGCCTGGATACAAGAAATAATACTAATAAAATAAAATCTTTGAGAATATTTGATTTTCGTTTTTTCAGTGTGAAAGACATAGGAGAGTGACATCAACAAACAATAGCCAAGTAAGGTCACTGAGTATGCTAAGTCCACGACTACATGAAAATTGTCTGAAATCCCCGTTTCAATGTCTGATCTTAAATTTTTGCCCCTTTGAGCAGTAAGTTACATGGAGCCCACGTAAAATCTGATTCAAGAAAATTCTCTACTGGTAATAAATGTCTACACCACGTAACGGTAGGTGACATATCTTCCTGCAGTCTCACTTGGCCTGATGATTTTCACAACCTGTCCACGATGAAGCCCATAATATCTTGCAATTGGATCACTCACTTGAATTCGAGGAAGCTGGATCCATCCCACAGAACAAACAGCAACATAACAGTCAGAAACCAATGGCATTTCAACTATGGAAGAAAAAATAAGCCACTGCCAGTGAGATATACAACTAGCTTATTAGATGTGCTAATCAGAAAACAGGAAATACACAAAGATACTGGCATGTTTATTAGCATGGTAGCTGAGATAAAAGGATGCACTAGAACAACTCAATAAAGTGTCCACCAAAACAAATTTGACCACAATAGCACACAATTAAAGAACTTTTAGAAGGGGGAAGAAAGGTCCATTTGATAACATGCAAATCACAACCAAAATAGTGGTGGCCTCTTAGGCAGAGATTCTAGTAACCGCAAGTAGTTTTATCTCAATCCTATTGTAAAGGTATCGTGACGTATTCCATCCAGCCTCAAATGGCACTAACACAGAGCACTAGCATACATCATAAAGCAATAGTAAAGCGCTTTAGCCAGCTGTGGGTGCCTAAAGATCATTTGACCAAACAAAGCCACAAAATTTGCTTAGCTTTGCTTGTAAAACATCTTAGTACAAGTCTCGGTCACCCACTATCTCTTGATTAAGCTTGTGTGTGGGTAGATGTTGTGCATAATCATAAAAACATCAATTAAACCTTGTCTTGGCAAACCAAATTTCATGTGGTTGTTAACTGGTGGTCAATAATAAGGATGTTCAACCATGCATAATCCAAGGATTAGCCCATGGAATGTCACAAGAAAACTAATCCCTCTTGATCCCGAGCACGATTAAAATCAAAGCTAACGATTTTTTCTTTTTTTTTCAGATTAGAATTTATGGTATGAGATATTAGGATTGATCTGACCTGTGTTTCTTTTACAGTGTATCTCTCCAACAAAGTTTTCTTCTCTGCACTGGTAAGCACCTGATGCTCAGGAACAAGAACATGCTCTTTGATGTTGACTAAAAGCTCCGTCTCCTGCATCAATGGATTTAAAAGGCATTAACTTTCTCTGACTACTACACTCTCACAGAATAAAGAGGAAAATCAACAGAAAAAAAAAAAAACACAGAATCTTTTGGTCTAGTAGCATTTTCAAATGCCCAGCAGGTAGTAAGGAGCCACATAGTGATGGGGAAACATTGAAAACTTATTGAAGCTGCATATTGTAACAAAAAAAGGTATCCACCAGTCCAGTGAAGTGCAGACAGTAAAAATAAAGACTCGTAGACGTCTAATCTTTTAAATAAAACAGGTTATGATCACAGACATTAGTCGACTTCCAATTCAAATCATCATTTGTTCCAACTTTATGTTTTACCAATCAAATAAATAAAATCCCAAAGATCATGTTATTAATGATCAAAAGCCTCACAGACAAGTGTTTGAGAATAACAAGCAACATTCAAGAAAGTACATAACGGAATAGGCAGCTAACAAACTTTCACGTTCTATAGCAATGAAAAGAAACAACATTACACCTGAAAGACCTCCAATTTGAATTTTGAAGATATTTCATTTATGCATGTACGAGCAAAAGGGGTCAAATTCTGCTGAACAACCAAAATTGCGGTGTGAACATCCTCCGATTTCATACGATTAGTATAAGTCTTCATTGTCTTGACACCAACCTTCTGCTCCTCGGGAAAGAAAACATAAATCTGATACACAACGAAAAACCCCAACAAGTTCAACACCAAAAAAAGCCCAAAAAAAAAAAGTACAAAGGAGTGAAGGTTCAGGAGAAAAAAAAAACAATAAACATCAAATTGTAAATGGGGTTACTAATTTTTAATAAACTACCTTATCCCTCTCATTATCCCGCTTATGCTTACAGATGACAAGGTCTTCCCTTTTCGCGTTCTCACCAACTTTGGAGATGAATTGCTCTTTTGTAATGTTGATCTCAGAATCAGCAACCATATAAGCCCGATCCCTCAACATTTGCATCACTGTCTTCCTGATTCTGTAAAGCCTCTTGATTTCATCTTCCGACAGTGTCATCTTTTAACACAAATTCTGAAACAAGGAACCCTAAATTAGGTCGAAACTTGGGCAAACCAGTAGAATAACACAGCCTCGTATATATATATATATATATATATATATATATATATTACAACGTACGGATTTTGAGGGATCGTGTTCCTAGGTATTTGGCAGGACGGACGGCGGAGAGACAAGCGGAGAAGAGAGAGAGAGAGAGAGAGAGAGAGAGAGAGAGACAGAGAGACAGAGAGCGCGGACGAGTGTTGAGCGTAGGGCTTTCGTAAACCTGGTATTGAAAAATTGAAGTCGGTGCGCCCACTCGCTAAAAATTTCGTAAAATTAATTGCAAAACAATGTTATCGCGACTTTTATTTGTTTTAAATTAATTATAATAATTAAAAAAATTAACGTTCGTCTAAAAAAAGGTAGTTAGTTTAATGTGGAAAATATGTTCATCTAAAAAAAATGTGACAAATGCTTTGATCCTATAATTTTCGACACTTGATTCCTGTATTCTCTAATTTTATAAGAGTGAAACATTAGCAAGAATACCAATAAAAATTTAAAATTGAGTCATTATAAGTCTTATAAAAAAAAAAGAAATTGAGTTATTAATTTATGAGTAATGTTAAATATCTCGAAAATTATGTCATAAAACATTTCAAAATATATAATTATGAAAAAAATCGTTTAACTTATTTCTTTTTTTTTATTTAAAAGTGTTATAAAAATTAATGATTCTTTTTATAATTATATATTTTAAAATATTTCATGACACGATTTTTAAGATATTTAACATTATTCTTAATTTATTATATGTCTAAAACACTCAAAGAGTACCCAAATCTTTAACATGCAAACTTATACTTGTGTCTTAGGTTTTTGATTTAGATTTTAGGAAAATATTGCAGTTACATTTCAAATTGGTAAATTTTTTCAAAGATTGTTATTAGATGATATTGTCCTTTAAAACAATTGATCCAAACAGTAGCTTTAAAAATACTTTCAATTAAAATAGTTATTAATAAATAATATTAAACTAAATGCTCTTAATTTTTCTATATAATTTTTATTCTCTCATATCTCTAAAATTTTAAAGCAATTTTTAAGCCAACTCTAAATAATTATAACAGTTCAAAAGAAAACGATTAAAAAAAAAAAAACAGTTTATGCGTGGAGAAGAGGTACGGAACATCTTTTGTCATAAATACAGATATTGATCAGGTACAGGAAATCCAACAGCACGAATCATAATGATGAGAATAATCAGTTCCAGAAAAATAACAGAATAACAGAAACATGAACTTCACTTAAATAGCGATCAAAGCATCAGGAAATTTATCGCGGTTCAACAATGGTTGAACCTTTGACCCTCCACCTACACCCCTTATTCCTTTTCGTTGACTGATCCGATTTCCACATGTTGTACAAAGTAAATCATAAATTATTGCAAACTCAACATTATTGAACCGTGGGAGGCAATGGAAATAATTCCCAAAAAAGAAGAGAAGGCAAATTCTGACTGCAGAGGGTAACAGCGTCACGCAGCGGCAATTTTCAGCAGGTCCTCCCAGGTAGCTAATTTATCTCTGGGTTTGTTTTTAAAATTCCCCAGCTTCTTCTCCTCAGCATCAATCTTTTCCCAAGCACTAAATGGCAAAACTTTAACATTTCTGTTGTCCAGCAACTGGAGGAGCCCCACTCTGCCGGGCTTCGGTGAGCTGGATTCTGATGCTATCACTCCTTGTTCATGGTCTTGCATTATGCTTGCAACCTATTGTGCGGTCATTTCGTTAGTAAGACTGCTGATGATGATGGAACTTTTAACTTGACGACCTTTTGAGCATAGGATGCAGGAAACAACTTACAGTTTCTTCAGCACAATAGAGGTTTGTACCAATAATTCCAGTAGGTCCTCTCTTCAACCACCCACATACATACAAACCTCTCTCGGTAGTCGCAGGATCCCCTGAAATGTTAGCAAGAACTCGCCCTCCTACATTAGGAACAACACCTGGAAAGCAGCCATAAGATATCTAAGCATTAAGCATTGCAATGTGGCAAATTCATAATCACAAAAAGAGACAGGTTTCCAGAAGAGGGTCGTAGGGACTTTTATATGAGTTGGGCACCCCGCATGTGCAAACGGATAATAATCTTAAGACCAACACTGTGGATCTCATAAATAAGCTATCAAAAATTTCTTCTGGAAATGGGCAAAAAATAATCATAATTATAATTGAGTTGAAGGCGCTGGTTCAGGAACAGTCTGTTCGTAAATCAAGTAACTCAATAAGAACACAAGAAGCTGGTTCAAAACATATTAGCCAGCTTATGCAGCTTTCTCAGCCAAATAAACGTACAATAAGTGCAAAGAAGACATTGCTATGAGTTCAATACCGAGTGCCAAGGGCAAAAATGGTGTTCTTTCTCTTCTTTTATTACCTTTCTTATGATCAAATGGCAGACCATTGACAGGTACAGATTTGTAACCAATGCTCTTTAGCACCAACCTATGAGAAAGAAAGCATATTGCAGCAACATAATCAGAATATCATGCCATGAGCTGGTTCGCTAGAAAAGCAACACAAAGCTACCCATTCATCCAGGGCATTTAGGCTCATAAAAATCCACATAGCCCTTACAAATTAAAAGCTTGATGTGGACGTATGTAACCAAATGATACACATGGCAACTTTTTATTGGATGAAATAAAAGAAATGGTTCCCAATAAAAGTCTCACACGTGAATGGGTCCAAATTAAGACTTTTGAAAATTGGAAGGCATATGTTTAAATGAAGCCGAGGCCAGGGGGACACAGAATACCCATTTCAATTCCACATAAATGTAGGAGTACACCAAAATTCTGTCGGCTAAAACTCGAAAACATAGCACACAATCAAAACTCTTCACAATTTTAATAAAGTCATAGCCAAATACTTCCTCCTCATTATGGTACTTTGTGTACTGGAATAAACAATGTTATTCACATTAAGAAAGGACGCTATAGAGAGCATTATCAAAAGGTTGAGTCCTAAGCAAGCTAAATTCTAATTAGTCAGAGCTTGCAATTCCAAGAAACTTACCCACATTCAACGTCCTCAAATTGTCCTGTACCCACTGCGACCTGTTTTCCAGATCCCTCAGCTGCAAAATTATATGAGGGCAATTTAGTACTGGCGTGTGGAAATCAAATTGCAAATGGAATTGGAATATTCTTAGATTCTGGAAACTTTTTAACAAGTCTCGTTCTCCAGATCTCAGGTCTTATGCAATGATAACCAGCTGACCAAGCCTAAATGGGCGACAATATGAATAATTCTCTGGTTGCAACAAGGTGTCATTGCCTTGGACTATTATGTTCATTTTTGAGGCCAATTGTTATAGACAATGCTATAATTTATGAGACATGTTTAGTAGGATCATGCATTGCAAGACACCATAATTCAACAGCAAATAGTGAGAATCATGGAGACTGATCTGCAAGATGCACATATAGAGAGAAAAATACCTTTAAGGACTGTCTTCTCAAAGCGCACAGCAGTAACATGGCCACGACTGTCAAATGAATCTAGGAACCTGTCAGGTTTCCGGAAAAATAGAAAGTGAAGTTCACGTTGACCTGAACTTGGGTGGCCAGACCCTGATGTAGCTGCCTTTGAGAGCAACTCATAAACTCTCCTCTGAATTCGGTTGTTCTTTAGCTCTTCCTTTGGCAAAAGATGAAATGAAGAAGCAGAAAACATCAATAACATGTTATAACTACAATTCACTACAAGGAAACCAAATAACAGAAGAATTCATATTTGCTCAGCTGATGCTCAAGTTATTGAATATTCCAGAATAAGAATATAATATAGTTATTTTTTTCAATTAAAGCACCATTAACAATATCCCTGAGTATTTCTTTATTCCATCGTGTTTGTAACATTCCATAGAGACATAAATGAAATGGAAATGGGAATCCAAGAGGAGGTCATCTCATTAAACACAGATGATTCCTTTTCAACAGAACATCAAGAAACTTCTACAGCATCTGGTCACTGAATATCATCCCAACTTGTTCGAACAAATATTTTAACTAACTCTCCGGCATCTCCTTGTTTCCTTAGATAGCACCTAAACTTCACATTTGTCATTTCAACCACAACGGGGTTCACAATGAGGCAATCATTGTCCAAGCGCACCACAGATTTCTTATACTAGGAAGTTGCTTCAGTTCACTTTCAATCACTTGGGTCGGGACTAAACATCAATATAAGCTGGTTCCAAAATTTTGAAACTAAAACAGAATTCACAAAAACTTTATTTGGATTTGATCAGAGTCAGTTTATTCACAGGTCACCTAAAGCGCTTAATATTCACTCAAGGAAAAGAATACAAAACTGTATGAACACTTGAAAGATTTTAACTAAAGAGGTTACGATAATAAATGAATCCTGTCTACAAACTGTGAAAGCAAGAACTGAAAATAAATGTAATTACAGTATACCTCATCTACAGGGCTTTTCTCTAAATCAACTTGGTTGATTTGAATATACAAATTTTTTATACCTGCAAGAAGCTTAATCAAATAATATTCTGAATTAAAGCAACAAAATAATAAAACATAGAAAACTATGGCCAGACAGTCACAGAGCAACAGTGCAAATAATCAGGAGCCATGAATACAATGCAGCATCAGTGACTGAACCATTTAAATGAAATGAAGTCATGGATACTTGGCCAGACGTAAAGCCAAGAATCAGCAGACATACATATGTAGCAAAATTCTGCCGTACACATGGACGAAAGTAGATGCAGTGTTCAAGCACTGAAGTTTTTGAGGCTCATTAAAAAGAAAAATCAGAATCACAAGTTCAGTAAATTGCAGCAGTACTAGCAACTAATGAAACACGTAAACCATTGCCAATTTGTCCACACTGCACATCCATAGACACCAATATGACTTGCTGTGTGTTCATGTGCACGTGCATGTGTTTACGTATTTTACAGTGTTAAAAATTACCAAGAAGTTCACGTAGCTCTTTTGCAGTACAAGCTGCTTGGACAGGTCCACGCCTTCCAACGAGATACACTTTCCTGTAATAATGTATTAACTTTATTCCAGAACCAAATAGCCTAGAAGGAGTTCTATCTGTCACTATTACGAGATTAGGACAACAACCTTATAGAGCTCTGCTCCAGAGCAGCCAAAGCATGGCTGGCAATATCTGTTGTTGCCAATTCTGCTGTTGGTCTGAGAAGGATGCGAGCAACATCAAGTGCTACATTTCCCTGACAAATGAGAAGCAATAATTGTCATCACAAAGTTTCAACATGCTTTGCCATTAACGCTTTGGGGGTGGGGGGGAAGAGAGAGAGAGAGAGAAGGTCCATATAAATCCTTGTGTTGCATGAGATTTCTAAAAAGGTTGATGTTGGCATTGGTCATGTGACAGGAATATGAAAATATTGCATTATGACATTGTAATGAAATCTCCATCATAAAAAAACTGATCAGTATCCGTAAAGATGCAATCAACCACTAACAGATGCTCACACTTGGCATTCCCAAACCTATTGAGGATTAAGTTGTAAAAATTAAAAAAGAAAAAAAAAAAAACTTAACGGCAAACACATTACAATCTGATTTTTATCCATACATAAAGAAAACTTGAAGCATCTTCAACAGGAAATAACATGCAAATATAAACACCTTCAAAGCCATACAAAAGCAGTATTCCCATCAATGTTTTCCACATACCACCTTCATTTCCCAACTACTCAATTCCATTGAACAAAAATTTATCCATCGCAAGGGATTAATTGCAAAAATAACTCCATAAACAATGACCTTGCAAAATTTTCCACTATTGCTATGACCTAGTACTAGCAAACATTGAAAATATCATCTCAAGTTCAACAAATGAAACCAGTGAGATGGGAAATGTAAGTCAGAGTTCCCAAACTTCTATTGCCAAGCCTCTTCCGAAAAAAAAAAAAAGAACTGGTAAAGTTGTTAGCCTAGCTTCTTAAAACTCCTGAAAAAACCAACATACCTGGCCCAGAATAACAGCTGTATCAGTGCTCTTCAAATCAGGATCTAGGTTTCTACAATCTGGGTGTCCATTATACCACCAAACAAATTCTCTAGCTGATAGTATCCCTGATAAATCCTGTAGAAAGAAAGATAGATACACACTATATAAATAAGCAGAATTTCAATTCCATTTGCAGCTTTAATAAACACAAAATCAAAAGCATGCATTTGGTAAGAGCAACAATGCATTTAGCACCAATACAACCAAAAAATAGGGACTGAAAAGGAAAAGGTGATAATACTGTATATCATTTATTCCACTTATAAGTCTACATACTTCTCCTGGAATACCAAGAGACCTGTCACTTTCAGCTCCATAGGCAAGCACAACCTGTTTCACAGCATACGACAAGTTAGCTAAAATAATAAGACATATGAGACAAGAGTACGAGCACAAGGAACTATTATCAGCACAAAAACAAAGTAGAGCACCAAACTTACAGCGTGATACAGCTCGCGGAGCTCAGACAGAGAAATGGACGATCCAAGAGTGACATTCCCAAAGAATGAGCACCGTTCATGTTGTGCAACCCTCGAATACTGGTTAATCGCAATCTGTTGCAATTTTTCTGGTAAACTAAGTTCAATTAAGATAACTATTTTACTAATGAAGAACTCAAAATCTACAGGGAAATGTGAACCTTTCAACACACAAACCACCAAAAGTTGTCCAGTGTATGTAACATCCACAACCTAAAGTAATTCAACAACTGTAAGTTACAATTTTTCTCCGTAACCGAACCTAAACTTTTTTTTTTTTTTTTAATTTGGTTTCTCTTCTATTGTAGTATAAAATCTACAAAGCTCAGTAGATGTAGCCATAGAACTTGCGCGAGCTCAGGAATTGGAATTCTACTAAGGCATTTTTGCAAACAGATAATAATCTTGGTCAGAGAAAACGGCCGGTCAGTCTCTGACCTTTGTTTCCGGATGGTCAGGCGCCACGCCTGAGCGCACTAATCCGTACGGCGTGGGCAACCGATCAACCACATCAACTTCAGCACCTTCGTGAGCCTTCAGCAACTATATAAAATCTCGAATTTCAAATTTCAAATCAGAACAACAGAATGTACGCAGTAATCACAGAGTTTGTGCTTATAGGGATTTGTTCGTACGCTTAAGAATATTACCTTCTCGGCGGTGTAGAAGCCAGCGGGTCCGCTGCCCACCACGCAGACGCGTAAGGGACGAGAAGAGAGAGTTGATAAGCTTCTGGATAACCATGCCCTTGCTTGATGGATCGCCGCCATTGATTCTCTCTTTTCCTTTTATTTTTAAATTTTTTATTCTCTGCTTCTTTTGGCTTTTTCTTTTTCTCTGCTTTTTTTGGACTTGATGCTGCGCCGAGCAATGCAGAGAATCTAGCAGAGATGTAGAAGAGATCAACAAGTCAAGACATGAAGTTGACGCAAGCAGCAGCTTAGCTGACCCAAAACTTCTTGCCCGGATAAGATCCTTCCGAAGTTGAAACAATTGAATTTAGGCAAAAATTTTATGTCAACCCCTAGCTTCTAGTGTTATGCAACGAAATCCTAAGTACTATTTTGTTGTGTGCTATTTATTAGAGTATAATTATATATTTGGAGTGAATTGTGTTGAATTTTATTTTTAAAAGTATTATAATTATTGTTTATAAAATAAAAATTAATATTTTTAAAATATAAAAATAATAAGTGTTTTAAAAATATTAATTTTTATTTAAAAAATAACAATTTTAATTTTAACTGAGATAAAATTTAGAATAGAACCAGGATATGGACTTTTTTTCTATTTATTATGCCCTTGTGACAGTGCAATATTCCGAATCAGCTTCAGCACAGATTTTGGTTTGCTAGAAATTTGGCATCTTTTAATTTACACTATAAATAAAATAAAATAAATAAAAGATAAATCGGAACAAAAAAAAACAGAACGTAAAGTACAGCAATTTTTTTTTATTTATAATATGTTAAAAAGTAGCTAAGAAGAAAAAAAGGAGGAATGAATCCGAAGATGCGGCAAATGCCAAACACCCAAGGGAGCTTTGCCACCCAGAATTGGGGACTGTTGCAAGTTACAAAAATGCCCACTCCATAAAAGTTGATATGAAGGTAATTTTTCGTAGTTGGGTTATGTGTCATAATTGATGTGATTAGGCCTACTTGGGCCCCCATGTAGCGTATCTGAATATCTGTCGTGGCTTAAGGCCCACCTAAATGCCCATCCTTGTCTCCTCTTCGGTGGGTACTACCCAAAGAAAGAACGTTCGCCTGTGCAACATTTCAGCATGGTTAAAACTCAGGTTTGATACTATTAAATGGCCCATGTTTAAAGAATGGACGTGTAAGATTTATGGAAAAAAAAAATTATTTAATTATATAATTCATAATTTAATAAATTTTTTAATGACACAACTTTGTGCGTCAAAATTAGTCAAGAGAAGTAGACATCGCTTAAAAGAAATGTGGCATAACATGTGTATGTAGAGGAATTATTCCATGCAAAATTCCGTAGTGTTTTAGATGAACTGGAAAAAGGTCTTCAGGCGCAATAAATAATATGCAATGAGGCTTACATTGTTTTTTCTGGGGACATTGGGTACAGGGATGCCGTTGTCGACAGTCATCTTCAATTAGGCACACTTTCTTTCTTTTTTTTTTTTTGGTGGTGCTCTATAAATTCATCAGATAAATTTGCGCAAATCTATTATCTAAAATAGGTCAAATAATTTGCACCGAACCAACAAGAAAGTAAACCCTCGAGACTCACATTGTTGATTGGCCGGATTTTTTTTATGAAAGTCAGTATAAGAGTCACGATAAACTTGAGTAACAAGAAAGCAATCATTGAGGATTTGTCTACAAGCAAGGAAGGGAGATGATTATGAGGTGAGGAAAATTAGCGTACAAACGGAGAGATCGTCGCCTGGATAGTCAATACAAATCCCTGATTGCGTTCTTGACCCGAATATCAAATGTTCGGTTCGTAATTGGGTAAAAAAAAGAAAAAAAGAGTGCCGTGTAACACCAAAAGATGTTATGATTGCGCTGTTTGAGATTCAAACTTATTAGGAAATCAGGCGATAGATGGTTTTTGTTGTGATTTTCTATGAGGAATGATCGTTGTTATTCGTAACTTTGCATTGGGTTTAGATAATTGTTAGAAATGGGCCCTGTAGTTGACATCAATGGATGTTTAAAGACACTTCAACCGCCGACGACCAAACAAATAGGTCAACCACGGTTCTTGTTTACATCATTTTGGCCATTAAGCGTGTCGTGTCGTGTTAGGTAAGAACTAAGAAGAGAGACTCTCCTTGAAAAAATGGAAAGAAACAAGAAATTGCTCTTCAATAGCATGCTGTCACACTCAGATATTTTCCCATATACGGTGTATCCTATGTTTTATGTTTCTGTTTTTTTTTTCCTCTTTTTTGCGCAAAAGGGAGCAATTAGATATATTTTATTTCTGATTGCTGTTAAAATGAGATAACATTTAATTGAGGTAAACATTCGTATCATATATCACACGCACAAAAACAGTCATAAGTCCGTTGTAGTAACAAGAGAAAAAAAAAAAAAGTGAAGTGAATTGGCTCTCTCGCTCAACGATTGACATAGGTTTGAGATGTCATACGTGATGTAAGCATGACGTACTTGCCAAATATCATGTAAAAAAAATGTCAAGGAAATAAATTGAAGCGAAAAAAAGATGAGGAGAAATTATAACTTATTATCGCATGATGGGCCCAGTTGGTTGTATTGGTAGGAGTGAAAAACATTTGTTAGAATGAAATAGGGGGACCGTTCAATGTCATAGTATTGTTGGAGGTCTTACTTTTTTTTTTTTTTTTTAACTGATTTAAGTTAATACTCTCACTATCATTTTTATTTCACTTTCTAACAAGCAAAATTTATATTGAGATAAAATATTAAGTTCACCGAAATTAAGAATACAAAAAAATCATTTAAATTTATCAATACTCAAATAATAAGTTTGTTATATAAAAATTGTTAAATAAAGATATCAAAAAAATAAACTTCAACATACAAATATTATCATCTACGTAACTATGAACCCCTTTTTTTTATTTTTTTTCTTTAAAAAAAAGTAAACAAGAGAGAGAAAAAAACAGTTGTTGTAAGTGGGTGTCTAAAGACGATCTTCTTTTCTTTATCCCAAGCGGCCAGTTAGGGCCGTGGAAATGTGAAAATAAGACCCTATAGCAGGGCCCACCCGCAGTTTTGGCAGTATACCTTAAAGTCACTTTCACCGATACACGGAAAGCCCAAAAAAGATTTACATGCGTTTACATATCGTCTTGTTTTATTCATTTCCCCTGCAGAACCCGGGCCCCCACAAACCGCCTCTAATGAGACCATTATGCCTCCATCGCCCAGGGTCAACTCCAATATCTATCCACTTGACCTGTTATTTTCTTTGTTCTTTATTTCTTTAATAACCGACATTGTTCAAAAAAAAATTTCTTTAATAACTGAAAAGTAACAAATTATTCAATTTAACAGTCATTTAATTTTTTCAGTTCACTGATCAACTCTTAAGATCTGGAAAATTAATTTGATATACACAAAATTAGTTTTATTTATTTATTTATTTATTTTCATGAACAGAACTTTGTTTTTGTGACTTGAACATCCATGTGATCTCCTCTATCGCAGTAAAATTTATCAGTATAATAAAGCTTCCCCTTTAACATTTACAATGTTCAAACACGCGTCTTCATTGCTCCAGATTGATTTGTGAAAACAAATCAAATTTTTCAATAATGCAAAAGAAAGTACAATAACATGAAATAAATGAATATTGACTCAATTGCATATTAGGAATACAATGGAATGGATAGTTAAGGACACATTAGTTTTGATGGCTAAAAAAAAGGTCATAAAACTGGTGGATCGATGAAATAGAATGGGTATGCAATCGTGACAGCTTTAATAATTAGCGGACAACTTTAATCTAATTTAGTTTTTACTCTCCATTTTTTACATGTATCATTAGTCTATAAGCAACACGATACAAACACAAAATAATCATGTAAATTAGGTAAACTTGAAGCCAGGATATATTTTTATTGTTTTTGGTTACATTCAAGAGGAAGCCCGGACACGCTTCCGATTGTTCTTTAGGCTTGCTGTTCAAGAAGTGAATTTGATCGTAAAATTCGCCTTCTAGCTTGCTCCGCTGATCCAGCCTTCATTGTCCACATTAATTCCCTCTCTTTTGACTTATATTGTCGATCAAATTCACTTTTGGCACATGGTATGACAAAAGTTGGCATGGAAATGATTACCCTTAATTTATTGTCAATGGTGCGAATTATATTTTTAGTTGGGTATTAAAGAACAGTAAACTTGCATTAGTGGGAGAAAAAAAAAAAGATAAAGTCGGCATTTTAATTTGTTGGCCTGTGATACATAAGACAAAAGAATAGGGGATTAATGTACAAAAAAGGATGATGTTGAAGTGTTGGGCTCAATTTTTAAATTGCATTAATTGGGGCGAAAGAGAATTTAGTATATTTATTTCATTCTATTGAATGATTGGAGGAGTTTTTTATTATCTACTGAGATATATGGTCCCTTGCTTGTCTGCCAATACTCCACATTACTCGATTAAGCACTTAATTTCTTTGTTTAATTTCATTGCCAATGTAGTCAGAAATCTATACTCTCTGGCAAGCATTTAATTAGAAAGATATATAAATCGATAACCATATGCGTTCAATTTATAATTTTAGGTTTAATTTTTAATGGGATCAATTTTTATTTTTAGATTCAATTCTCAAGTCTGAGACTCAGACTTGAGACTTGATACTCACTTTTCTTTTCTTTTTGCTGTCAGCTATCAATTCTAATAAATAAATAAATAAATAAAAGTACACACTCACAAGTGACCTGCAGCCTTTCGAGGTAATTGACACCGCCAGTAAGTGTAATTCCTTTGAACCGGTTAAATTCTTTAGTTCTCTGTTATGACATTGATTATTATCATTAATTTTTTTTTTTACGCATAACAGAACAAACAGAAAAAATAAATTACATCAAATTCCTTCCACCATCCTCCACTAGGTGAGGCCACCTCTACCAAGATCAGGCCAAAGCAAGCTTCTGATTCCCCGCGGTCGTTGTTCCCACACTATTATATGGCCAATGGCAGATAAAATTGCCTTTTGAATCAGGAAAACTGTAGGTTAAAAAAAAAAGGGTTAACTCTGTTATTTGAAAATTTATATTTAGTTTTAACATTTTTGATAGATATAAACATTATATATAAAATAGTGATACGTCAAAAACCAGACTATTTAGAATAATCGTTCATTTTTTTTTGTTCAGTTTTTTTTTTTGGTACAACAAAAATGATCTAACAGAACAAACAAAAGCATTAAACTACACCAAACACAATTTAATTAAGAATCAATAGTTATTTCTATCTTCATCTGGAATTGTATTAAAGCTAATATATATCTATATAATATATGTAGCATTCCCTTGCCGGGGCTCATAGGGGTCTGACTCGTGGAGTCAGTAACCTTGGGATTATATATATTTGTGGTGTAATTTCTTGAAATAATGAAGCACGCGATGAGGAATCCAATGAACTAAGCAAGAAACTAGTTAGGGGAAAATAAAAAACGGGATAAGCATCAAAATAGTCCTAAAACTTTACAAATTTTTTCAATTAAGTCCTATATCTTTTAACCTTTTCAAATCAGTCCTATATCTTTGACATTCCTTTCAATTAAGTACATATTTGGACGGAATTATGGTCAACACGTTTACTAGCCAATTTGATTAACGGAAATATGGTTTAGCAAGCCTACGATGGCAGATAAAAAATATTAGTTGTTAAAGGTCTTTTCTAGTGCTTTTGGTATTTTTGGATGGAGTTTTCTTTAGAACGTGATTTGACAAGAAAATGGAAATAGAATTTTGTTTTTGATTATTGTATTTTTTGTGATTGAAGAACAATCACAATTTCAATTTGGGTCATGATCTCTCTTGTTAATCATTATTATAAAGATGCTGAATCTTGTAGGAACAAAAAACTCACAAAACTGAAATCTTGAGGTGACTGAAGGAACAAATTAGGAAGTTTGGTAATTGATTTTTTTGGGCCAATCTTAATGATCAAAAGTGTATTGGGGGATTTTTGTTTTTTTTACGTATTGGTGTTTTTTTACTTTTTAGACCATATTTCTGTTGGTTAGAAAAGCTACTTAACGTATTTGTGTGAAATGTGTATTTAATTAGAATAAATTTGAAATGTATAGGACTAATTTGAAATGACTAAAAGATATAGGACTGAATTAAAAAAATGTATAAAGCTTTAGGACTCTTTTAATGCTTATCCCAATAAAAAACACGTTCTTTGATGGGTAATATTCCAATTCAAGGAAACGACGACATAATAAGGTTCAAAACTATATATCGATTTTGGGAAAGGAATTAATTGCGATTATATAAAGTAATTAATGGTGTCTGAAAATTAAGCTATACAATAGCTTTTCATGCAACTCCTACGGCTTCGTAGGAGAAGGAAAAAAATGTTTTGATTTCATAATAATAATTTTAAAATTATAATAAAATACTATGAACTATTAATAATTAAATTCATAAAAAAATAAATAAATAAACTATTTCATATCATTGAATGAGATTATTACAATTTATTACTGCTTATGTATAATTAAGTATTCTTATCCTTAGGATCATCTCTTAACACTAATTGATTCGTTTTCCAACCAATTTGAATTTGCCCATAAAATAAAAGGTAAAGTCGGGGGAATATACCAAAAGACTGAAGACAAGAGAGAGCTGTTGGTTACTAAGTTGTCTTTTTGTATAGAAATAAAACGCCCAAAGAATAAAAAATAATTGAGAAAAGAGAATGGGAAATTGAAAAAGGGCATGCCTGGGAAAAGACAGCGCGCCTCAGACAAAAGACTTTGCAGTACGGACCAGAGACGCCATTTATTCCCCCCTCTTCTCCGCATTCGTTTAATATCCTCATAGGACAACGTTTATTTAATTGCAGGGGGCTTTGGCTTTGCTTTGCTTGTTTGTTTCTAACATTGAAATGCGGTTTGAGGGAATGTCTGTCCCGGAATTATACCACAACTAGGTATTAAGGCCGAGGAGAATATTTTCTGATATATATATATATATATATATATATATATTATTCGTGTTAAACATAAATAAATAGGGGCAATACTTTATAAATATGTAGGGAAGGACTGTGTTATATAATTGCACAAAGTGAATTGTACTTATCTACACTAAATCCTGAAATATCAAACTGTACGAATTTAATAAGTATTATTAAACTGTTCACCACTTTGTAAGACTAACAAAAGTTTAGTTCCATAGCTTAATTTGTCAACAGTTAGAATTCTTAAATAATTGTATCAGAAGAAGTCTCTTTACGTACCATCTCAACCAACCTTACAGTGTTTTTATCATAATATAATTGTTAGCTTATTAGAATTCCTTTTCACATTAGAATTTAAATGTTGTGATTATAATCATTGAATTCTAGCCAACAAATGTTAGTTTACTAATGAATATTTGCCAATAAAATGAGACTTAAAAATCTCTCAAGAGACATCTTAGTGGTTAGAATTCAAAATTTATATTGTAGATATTTTAAGTTCAAATCTTAGGAATGAAGGGGTGAAATTTATGGGAGGAGAAAATTACCCTCATTGTATAGTTCACGGTCTAATGAGTATTCTAATAGATAAAAAAATAATAAAATCTAAAAAATTATCATAGTCAGTTAGTGTTAAAATGTGAAGGTATCACAGTCTATGAAGGGGCAAATTCCTAATACATCGGACTTTCATGTACCGTATAAGTAAGCCAATTATAGCACATGTTAGTCAATTTTGTGGTCAATACAAATCTTTTTTCTTGTATTTTATTTTTTTTGGAATGAGACTAATATCTAATATCTAATAACTATATTACTAGAGTGCATGTGTAAATCAGAAAATTTTGCGTGTAAATATCTAATAGCACATCAAATAACTATATTATTTTTTTGAAAATTCTAATAACTATATTGTTAGACTAGTAAACTTATGACGAAATATGACAAACGGCGTTTTCACGCAATACCATGGTAGTGACACCGTGACCCTGACAAAGCAGGCCACCATTGTTTGGAGCCACTACTACACTGGTAGAGCCTTGAAATAACCATAACAAGTTGGACACGTGGCATAAAGCATACAATTTTGTATACCCACTGTTGTTTTATTTAAGTCTATTTTAAAAAAAAAAATGTTAGGGATTATCAATTTTAATAGAAAATCCTACTACCTTTTTTCTGTCCACTTTGAGATAAAGCAAAAGCAAGGAAAAAGCTAGAAAGAAAAGAAATTAAAGGAGGAGAGGGAAAAACAAAAACAGACAAGGCAATAAAGAAAGGAAGGAAAGGAAAAGAGAAAGGGTTCTCAACCCTCCATGATGATTTAAATTCTTCCACCTGCAAGACTTTGTTTTCCTCTTCTTAAGAGGACTTGTTTGGGCCAAAAAAAATAAAAGGAGGCCGGTTTTAAAGCCTGATTTTTTTAGTTAGAAAGTAACCATTTTATAATTTTTTGGTAACAATATACATATTTTAAGTAATAAAAAAATAAAATAATAAAATTTTATTGTTTAACATATAGATATTATTATTTAAAATTAATAATTTATTACAATCAAAACACTGACGTGGCAAAAAAATCATCGGGCAGCCAAAAAAAAAAAAAAAAGACCTGTTATTTTGGGGAGGGGAGCGCCTTGATCAAAGTAAAAAAGAGGACAAAAAAATTAACAAAAAAATAAAGGGAACTGAAAGTTAGTACTGGAAGAGCAAGAGCTATCCAAGCCAGCCAAAGGAAAGTGACAAGAAAATCATTTGATGAGACGCTGGCAATGAATCGCGGCCTTTTGCAGGGTTCCCCGGCGCAGCAAATGATCATAGCTGGAAACCCTAACTGGTGGAGCATCATCAATAACATGAGGCCACCACCACCAACCCATCATCAACAAACCTACTCTCCTTTCATGCTTCCTCCTCCAACTCACTTTCCTCAATTTACACCATCTTCGTCTTCATCTCCATCGCCATCTCCTCCTTCTTCTTCTTCTTCACTTCCTATAATTCCTACTTGGCATGACAACCAAGATAATAAGCTTCCAGAGGCATGGAGCCAACTACTCTTGTAATCTCCCTCCCCCCATGTTTTTTTTTTTTAATAGTTTTTTGATAATATTTTCCAAGGAAGTTAGAGTCAAACTTACTTGGGTATATGATGTAATTTTTTTTCTAGGGGTGGATTGGTGGTGGTGGGTGATGAAGACAAGACCAATTTACACAATTTTCAACCAAGGACGACGTTGGACAATTGGGATCAGCAACAAGTTTTACATCAGCCTTCAAGTGCTTCATTAGTTGATGTCAGGCAAGAAAACAGTGCAAGCAGCTTTGTGTATGGACATGCAAACGAAGATTTCCAAGCATCTTGGTCTCACCTGATGCCTGCTTCCTCTACAAAGTCCTGTGTTACAATCAGCAGTAACATGTTAGATTTTTCTGCAAGCAAAGGAGATGGGAGGCATCCACCCCCAGATCGATCTCCTGAGGTAAATAATTAGTGAAAGTGAAGAGATGGAAAGATTACATACCCCACAAAAATTTTCGATCCAGAAATTGCGGAAAACATTATGATGGGTTTCTAGATCTATTTATGATTCTTGAATTTAAGACCAAATAACAATGAATTTTAGTTAATACCCTGCTCTTTTCAGTCCTTTTTCTTATTGATGAAATTGTTCTTTCCATTCTTAAATCTTAATTAATTTAGGTTTTTTAGTTCTTAATTCTCGTCCTCTCCTTCTTTTGAAGTGTAACAGCAGTGGCAGTGGTGGGGCGCCCAAGAAAGCTAGGGTTCAACCATCAACAACCCAATCCACCTTTAAGGTAATGGACCATACCCAACTCAGAAGAACTTTCTCTCCCACAAAATAAACATATAGAGACACAATAGATACAAACATCTGCAAGGGTGGCGACCGTTGTCTTTCTTGAATGGCCATTTCTTCGGTCATGGTGATTCTTTTTCTGCCTTCTTCGGACCCCCTACGTACAAAGGATACAAATCTTGCAAATAGTTGCAATAATTTCTCATGAATGTCATCAAACTGTTAATTTTTACAAATTTGATTTCGCCAGGTAAGGAAGGAGAAATTGGGTGATCGAATCACAGCCCTTCACCAGCTAGTTTCTCCATTTGGCAAGGTACGACATTAATAATTAGTGCTATTCTTAAGTCTTTAACTCTTGAATCTTTCACTCATAGTGTAAATAATAAAGCCTTAAGGAAGTTTCAATAGAAAGAAAGCTCATTTGACAAAATAATTAATAGAGCCTTGATATAGATGGATCTGGCTGGAAGAAGAGGAGCAAAAAAAAAAAAAAAAAAAACAAAGTAACAAAACAACTATGTGTTAGAGCTGTATCAAAAAGAAGAAGCTTTCTACAAATAAAAGGTGGCCTTTTTTTCTCTTCAATTTTCTATTTTTGGTCAATTATTAGAACGAGGGTTTGCTCTTTCTCTTTATCCTATAAAGAAGACGAGAATATGACTTTGGATGTTTGTGGCGTGGTGTTTTTTTTCTCTCTTTTTTTTGCAGACTGACACAGCTTCTGTCTTGTTGGAAGCTATAGGATACATCAGATTCCTTCAAAACCAAATTGAGGTCACGTCTCTGTGCCTTTTACTTTCCCAAACAACCATGTAACGGTGATGACATGCTGCTAGAAACTAAAATGTTGTTATTCATGAAAATTAAAACGTTGTTTTTTTTCAAGTCCATGAAGAGTCTGGATACAAATCCCGAAGTTCAGTTGTTTGAAACCTTACTCGATTAAAACGAGAGTGAAGTTTTTTGAAATCATGGTCAAACTTTTTACAACTAAAAAAATTAATAAAATCTATTTTTTACACTTTTATTATAAAAAATTTTATAGGCCATTTTAAAATACTTTCGTTTTATTTGGGCAAATATTCGGCCACAACGAAGTCGGAGTCTGTACTTTTTTCCCTTGACATTACTTTGTACATTGAAATCCTCAAAATATTCCCTTCTGTTATTTTCCCCCTACTCCCACTCTAAATTGCAGGCTCTCAGCTTGCCGTACTTGGGCAATGGATCTGCTAACATGAGACAGCAACAAATTGTAAGAAGCTATGTAGTCCGATAATTTCCAATTCCCAAAGCACATACTTAATTTCTCCCTCTCTTTCTCTCTCCTTTTCTGTGTCTCTGTGATGATATACATGTGTGTGTATAATACATGTTTATTCGGCAATAATTAAATGATGATTGCAATTTCTTGGGCAGGTTCAAGTGGAAAGGAATTGTAAATTTCCGGAGGACCCTGTTCAGGCATGCTTTCTTGGATCTATTACCCCTCTACTAAAGGGTTCTATGATTACTTAAACTTGGAAAATGAAAAGGCAACCCCTTTAATTTGAACATAAATCAAACTGACAGCAAAAGAGAAGTTGTGGCGAAAAACTATAATCTTGTCAGCTTTATTACTGATTAAAGACACTATCAATCACTTTGCACAACAAATACTACTAAAAAATTATAACAAAAAAAGAAATGCGAAGAGGACTCGCATGGAGTTGTTCATGATTTTTTCCTTCTTGAAGCTATTCTATGATGAATCTTACTATATAAACACAAAAATTAAACACAAAATAGTAATACGGACTCCCTATTTAAATCTAAATCGTTAATTATAATAAATCTATTATTCAATTAATGATTAAAATTTAAATAATAAACTAGAATCATCTTTTTGTGTCTAAATTTTATGTTTATATATTGTTTTCAGTCTGTGATTGTCACGCTTGAATATATATTTAATAATAGAACTCGCATGGAGAACCCAAGAAGGACCTGAGGAGCAGAGGGTTGTGCTTGGTTCCTGTGGCATGCACACTGGGTGTCGGCAGCGACAATGGAGCGGATTTCTGGGCTCCTACTCTTGGAGGAGAGTTCCGGTAGACGTGATCATCAGATCCTGTCAGCAGCACACTTGAAGAGAGCCCCCAGCTAGTTAAAATGATATAACATCATGAGCAGTCACTCTGCTAATTCAATTCAAAGGCTGATTGCTCATGATGCTATAGAATTATATGGCTATACATGCATATGTGTGCTCTGGCTTGGAAGTCCTTAGAAAATCTTCAATTTATGATAATAAACTTAGTTGCCTTTGTTATTCCTTAATTTAGCTGTTAGCGAGACGCTGGTTAATTTTTCATGTATATTTGCTTGTATTAGTATGGTTAATCATTTTAATGCTGCATACGGGAAGCAGCATTTGTGAGTACACTACAATATTGATCGCCACCAAAATATCATGTTTTCAACAATCCAATGATACCAACTAAATTATGGGTACACGATGCCCGCGAAAAAAGAGTACGGTTTCGTGACTTGAACAAGCGAAATGCCAAATTTTTGGTTTTTGATTTGTACACTATGAAGAGATTCAATTTGTGTTATATTTAGATTTTATTCCTTTGAGATTATCTGGCATGACCCATAAAATTGGTTGGTTTTTTTTTCTTGTCTTGTGATGATTTGGTCGACAAATTTGCCAGACTAATAATTCCCACTTGAGTGACTAATCTAGCCTTTTTTGATACTTTACGGATCAAATGATATCAAGTTAATCTCTCCATCCATGTCTTTTATAATTACCCTTGGTTATTAATTAAGAACCAGGATATGTGTTTCCTTTTTAGCAGGCCTAGCCGCACGCGCGCTTAGAGATCATGTCTAATTGATAATCGCTGGGAATAATTCAACAAGACTTTTTATTTTATTTTACTATTTTTTTGTCACAATAGAACTTTTTTTTAAGCATAACTTTTTTTCATACATTAAAAGTTTTATTGCATTATGAATTACACAGTTAAATAATTTTTTTAATAAATTTTATGTCTATTAAAATTTAAAATCTCTAAAATATAAATTTACGTTCTAATCGTTAGGTCTCTTATGAGACTATTTAAGCATAACTTTTGGGACTTTTGCATTGCATTTCAGTTCTTGGCTTTTTGGCTATTCAGTCCTTTTTTTCTAATCTAAATGGCTATTGAGTCTCGTTACCTTGCCAACAAGACAAATGGGAAAAGTCGAGTCCATGCCTGAAATTGTATTGCAAGGAAATTTAAGAAGGACCAGTCCTTCCAAATGAAAACGGGGCCGGGTCATAAGATTTTCTTGTGTTATATGAGATCCGAGATCCAAAAGTGTTGAATTCGATGGGAATAAGAATTTTTTTAGTCCTAAACTTTTAGATTTTTTTACGTTTGAGTCCTAAACCTTTTTGACATTTCATTTGAGTCCTAAACTTTTTGATTTTCTACCAAATTAGTCCCTTTGTTTAACAAAAGTGATTAATCTATTAAAAAATAATTTTAACTTTACAAAAAATTATTTAAAAAAGATTAAATATATGAATTGAATGTCTTTTTTATAAAAAAATATACATGTTGCCTATTTAATTTGTATATTTATTGATTAAAAAAATATTTAATATGCATATTTTGTTGATGAAAAAAATATTTAACTCATGTATTTAAACTTTTTTAAATGATTTTTATTAAATTAAACTTACTTATTAATAGATTGACTACTTTTCGTAATTTAAAGGACTGATATAGTAAAAAATTAAAAGATTTAAAACTCAAATAAAATATTAAAAAGATTTAGGAGTCAAACGTAAAAAAATCTAAAAATTTAAGATTTTAAAAATATTTATCCCGAATTCGATGTTCACATGAGTAGCAGGACCCAAGGGGCCCTGGATATGTGGGGCAGATTTCCCATTTTTGGGATGTTAACTTCTTACACGCTTGACTTATGTGACATTCTCAAACCATGTAAAATTATATATTATATAATATTATAAGAAAAATATGTGCTGAAATTTTCTACGTAAGTTCAAAGTAGATCAAATTAATATAGACCAAACTAAGTCAAAAAAAAAAAAAAAGTAGACCAAACTAATATAGACCACCAAATAGCTTAATTTGAAAAAAATAAAATAAAATAGATCAAAGTTTTGGTTGTCGGCGCAGTCGCTTTTCTGTCATCCCTGCCTATCTGGACGCCGCAGAAGATGTCCCTGATGGCCCTAGAGCCGAAGCCGAAGCCGAAGCCGATGCTTCTGTCACCGGTGGCGGCGTTTCTGTCTCCCCTGTCGCCAACGAAGATGCTTCTGCAGCCTCCACTGCCACCCCTTCCAACAACCATGTGGCTGCCGTTGGCCTTTGTCTCTTTTATCGTCTCTGGTTCTTCGGAAGTATGCTGCTGCTTTTCTGTTTAATGGTTGTTTTACTGTAGGTTTTATGCAGGCCGTAAGCTAGGACTTTTGGAAATCAGTACCAAAAATATGCGATCAATGCCTGTTATAAGTCCATTAAAATGCGGTTGGTGTTGTTATCTGTAATTTTTTTTTATTTCATTAAATTTAGTTAACACGTTAAGATTAAGTAGATTTATTCATAATTTAATTTTCATTTTCGTTAGAGGAACGTGTCAAAATAGGTTTTGTACCCAATTTATTCTCTTTAAAAAATTGTATCTAAATGAGCTTAGTACCTTATTCGAGAATGTTCATTTCGACCAAATACATTGTAAGCCTTTGAAACTATGTTATTTTCCTGTTTTATGTATTTATTTTTAATGTTTTTACGGTGATTTTATGTACGTGTTTGATCTTTAGTAATAGAATAATTTTCTTGTGTTTATAAAAATTAAATAAATTATTGAATACCATCGAATAAATTTAATAGTCATTTTATAATACTTAAAATACAATTATATAACAGCATTTTAGTATAAAAATATGATTATGATTATACTGTATCAGGATAATAATTCTTACTCTGCCTCTTCCGGTACAAGGTAAACGCGCCCCAGGGAGAGGGGGAAAAAAAAATAGAGCTAGCCTGGGATATGATAATTGAACACTTTGTTTAATTATGGGAGGAGCGGTTTTTCTCCACACAAAAAAAAATTATGGGAGGAGCGGTTATGTCTGAAGTTAGAAACATTAAAGGTTCCATTATAAGTACAGATTGGATTTTTATGCTGCGTTTATACAGACTCAATTTGTGTAATTATCAGTACTTTTTATCTAATTGTAATTAAAAAATATAAAATAAAAAAATAATAATAATTTTTATATTATTTTTTATTATTATAATTGTACAAAATGTGTTTATTATTGCATAAATTATGCATGTATAAAAACAATATAGGGACCAAACGTTTGCCCACAAATATTTTCCCAACGTGAAATGCCTTTGGGTTCGGGGGGCAATTGTTAAGTTCACGGATCTGAAAGGATCTTTTGTACCCAGAAATAATAATAAAAAATGCCTCATGATGTTTGTTTTTAAAAAATATATTTTTGCTGATATACCTAAAAAAAATAGTAGATAAAATAAATAGTATCAAAGAATTCCAAGAAATAAATTCATAATTCAACTGGTGCAGAAACTATGGAATTTCATTTCAATTCAATTATATGAACAGCAAAAGACCTTTCAAGTTGTTGTCGGTTGAATATTCTACGCGGTGGGTCTCTCCGGTGGATAGAAACGGCTGTTCCACGCATTACATGGGTTTCATTTCAAACTTATGGTTGGAAAAAATAGAAGAGGAAAGAGAGAGAAAATTCAAAATCAACGGGCAAATCCAACGGTTCTTCTAATTTAAATGGGAAATATAAACAAACCCAACTTATTGTCCATCACATCATATTAAAGCATGGAGGGCAATGATTAAAGGATTTCTAACCACACAAAGTACGGTAAGTGAAAATTAACAATTTAAAAGAAACTCAATTAAAATATAAAAATAATGAAACATATAATTTAAAATTATATGTATGTTATATTTTAAAAAAAATAAAAAGACCAGTAAATATAGCAACCAGAAATCAATTAAGATCAATTAGCGCAACAAATATGAACGCTTACATTTCGTCAAAAAAAAAAAAAAAAAGTGAAGGCTTACATATATGGTTCACATGTTCAGCACAAAATTAATCTGATTTTTTTTTTTTTCTGATTAACTTAACTGATCAAGAAGAACCGACTTGGGATATTTGGAGGAGATATGCATTTATTTAGTTTTAAATTTTTAGGTTTTTATTATTTAAGTTTTAAACCTTTTTGAATTTTCATTTCAGTTTTAAACCGTTTGATTTTGCTCTAAATCAATCTTTCCATTAGTTAAACCGTTAAAAATTACTGTTGACTAACGAAAATTTTTAAAAAAAGGTAAAATATGTTATTTAAAATTTTTTGTTATTAAATATTTGTATTTTACTGTTAAATAATAATATGTAAGTTGACATTTTGAATTTTTTATTTTTTTTTATTTTTTTAAAATTATACAACATATTTCTGTTAATTGATAAATTAAAATAATGTATTTTATCTTTTTAAAAAAATTTCTGTTAGTCAACAATAATTTTTAATAGTTTAACTAACGAAAGGACTGATTTATAATAAAATCAAAAAATTTAAAATTGAACTAAAATTTCAAAAAAATTTAATATTTAAATAAAAAAATTTAAAAATTTAAAATTAAATAAATGTATGTCTCATATTTGCAACGAGACTATCGCCCCGGGGTGGTGAGGGACCCATCTCGCTACTTAGACTGAACGCTCGTCACTAACCTCATTTTTTATGTATGAAATTTACCGTGCGTTTAATAAGGCCGTGAGAAAAAAATTAGAAAGAAAAAGTAAAAAAAGTAGTTTGTTTGGCAATCAATAAAAAAAAGTTTGGAAAATTTATATGGAAGCAACCGACAAACAATTAAAAAGAAGAAAAAAGGAATCAACCATGTATAATGACAAAAATACCTTCACTTATTTAGTAATTTATATTCAATCTTTTTTAGGATTATACTTGTAATTTAATTCATATTTTTTTTATTATTATTTATATAATATAAATACAAAATTTTATTTTTTATTATTTTTTATAATTTTTTTCTCATAATTTTCTTTCTTACTAAAACTCCATAATCAAAACACACTATTAATTAAATTCATTTCAAGTCAAATGGTAGGCTCTTATCTCGCAGATGATATGCGGCCCGTATGACCCACAAGTACGGATCCCCACAAGCAACAAATGTGGCGGGCCCAGAATGACCTGGCTTTTGACAGGAATTGCCCAAACGGGGTTCGGCTTTTGAAAGGAATTGCACGTTTAATCTTTGCTTTTTTTTTTTTTAACCAAAAAAAAAAATAGTTATCATAATTATGGTGTAAAGTCAGGGATGGCATGCGCATTTAACTTCTTTATAAAAAGGACCTAAATGAAAGACCAAAGCGATTCCGAGATATTTAATCTTGCAAGTTCTTCACGCGTTCCTAGCCTTTTGTATTACTATTCAGTGTGATCTGTGAGCTCACAATTCTTGACTGAAAAACATGTCCATAGCTATAAAAAAATGAGAAGATATGGATATTGGAATCATTGAAAGGTTTTGTGATCTTGTTACTCCAGGAAACAGAATGATGAAGAGTCTTTGGCCGGTGGTGTTTGTGGTGAGTTTAGCAATTATGGTGTTAGAGATAGGCAACATCAGAGTCTGTGCTGAAGTTTCTGAAGTTACCCTGGAAAAGATCAACAAAATTAATGAAGGGGGTCCCTACTTGGGAATTGTAGCTCCAAATGCCTTTGAGATGAACCCTCTTCTTCAATCTCAAAGTTTTGTTGCTGATCCAAATTTCCCCTTCATGGACTTCTCAGGTTAGCATATGTACAAAATATTGGCATAAATTCTCTTGTTTGACATAATTGACATAATTGCTATGACTCAGGCATGTATAGTCAACAACAAATTTTTTGCACTCACAGCCCTAAATTCAGATAAGGCTCAGCTTATGCTTCTTTAGTATCTTAATTATATCTGTAAGTTTGCAGATAATTTATACCTCTAGGTGGTATTGCTGATATTCCCAGTTTCCCACCAATGTTTGAGCAGCTTAATTATGAGAGGGGCTCTCATTATGTAGTTCGTAGCTGAACAGGATAAAATCCTTGAGGAGACAAACTCTAAGATGGCCTTAACAGAATTCTTAACTCCTTGATCATTGACATGAAGGGAAAAATCAATTTAGTTACTTATAAACCGTTTCTTTTGTTTCCTTTTCCTCTCACAGGCAGAAGATTTAGATTTGGAAAGGTGAATAATCAGAAGGTTATAATAGTTATGACTGGATTGAGTATGGTGCGTGTACCTGCTTATATTCCCTTTCATTTAATTGCTCTGTTGAATACAAAGAGACTAAGTAGCCTTTTTTTTTTTTTTTTAAAAATAATTTTGTCGGTGTAGCTAAATGCAGGTATAACCACACAACTACTTCTGAGCCTATTTAAGGTGAAAGGTGTTGTTCACTATGGAATAGCAGGAAATGCCAATCCTGAACTCCAAATCGGAGATGTGACTATCCCTCAGTATTGGGCTCATTCGGGCCTTTGGAATTGGCAGGTACAATGCTGAAATATGAAATTGTTGCATTCAAGGCTTTCAAGAATTCAGGAAGCCAGAAAAGCTGCCTGCCTGGAATTTTGAAATACAATCTCTTAAACATCAGCCATTAGGAACAATGGCTCCCAATGCATCCTTTAATTAATTAACTTCTGATCCCTCTTTCTGATTTCAAATACATCATGTATAGAGAGATGGAGACGGACCTGATGACAAACTGGCATTAGAGTCCAATGGAGATTACACGAGAAAAATTGGCTATCTTGGATTTTCGACTTATAACAATCAGAGTGCCAATAGGGAAGTAGTACAAAACAGCTTGAACAGGGTATGGTACCAACCAGAAGAGATATTTCTAGTAAACGGAGTTCCTGAAGAAAGGCAGCATGCCTTCTGGGTTCCTGTCGACAAGCATTATTTTAAAGTTGCAAAGAAACTTGAGGTAGTTTTACTTACCACGTCTTGAATATCTCATTTCTTTGTTCCGCATTGCCATTGAAGCTCATTAACAACAAACCTTGGAATTTTGGTTTCATTCTATTATATAGGATTCGGATTTCGAGTTGGCAAGATGTGTGAACTCTACTTGTTTACCAAGAGCACCAGTGGTAGCAAGAGTTAAAAGGGGTGTCAGCGCAAATGTTTTTGTTGACAACAGAGCTTACAGAGAATTTCTGAACTCCAAGTTCAATGCAACTCCGATTGATATGGAAAGTGCTGCAGTTGCCCTTGTCTGTCACCAACAGCGGATGCCTTTCATTACCATAAGGGCTCTGTCTGATTTGGCTGGTGGTGGCTCTGAGCTTTCCAACGAGGCAGACATCTTTGCCTCCTTGGCTGCCAAAAATGCCGTCCAAGCTTTGCTCAGATTTATCGCTTTGATTTTTTCATAGTGGGAGACTCTGTCATAGCAGAATTTCGAACACAGTATTAGTCTGCGTTGATTTGTTACTAATAAAATTTCCAATGCTCCTTATAATTTGGATTGTCGTGGAGAGGATTTTCAAACATTCGGTACATTAGGTACGGAAAATGTCAAACAGGTTGTGACGTTTTTTTTTTAAATCATAAATTTATTAGGTGTAAAATTTAGTTATGTTCCACGTTAAATTGATAATAAAAAGGGTGCAGATACATGATCAGACATTTTTACTTTATTTTTTGACTAAATAGTGTGTTAAGGTGCAAAAAAATTTAATTTTTTATAATCATATTAATAAAATATGAAACTTAAAAATCGTTTTATTTGATTGTTACATAATAGTTGTAAAAAACTAAAAACTCATTGCACTTCAATCTTACAATTAGGTAAAAATTTGAACAAAAATCTCTAGATACCTAATTTTTAGTTTCCTTTTTAAAAAAATATTGTTGAGCCCTTAATTATTCTTTTCCCCACCAATTTTTTCTCTTTGCCCTTTGTCATTTTCAGGAAAAATTGAGGTGTTTTTGTGTGGATATCCGTGTTTATGCATTATAGAATTAATGAAATGGAAAATGCAAAATTGAAATGCAAAATTTGTAGCCTTGAAAACCGATTGCATGGTGCATCTGTATTCTGTACTTATAGGGTTGGAAAAAAAAATCAAATAGCTCTAGTTTAATTGTATTGGGGCTGTTGTTGAGACCGAAAATCTTAAGTTCTCTAAAAAAAATTTAGTGGATTTTTCCCAGCGAGAATATATTCCACGAAATTTACAATAAAACAAATTTGTCAACTTTTTCTTAATATCTATGGCATTATTCTTTTTTAGTTTGGAGGGAGTGAAAAAAACAAATGCAAGGGTGTGCAATCTTTAGATATGGTAAAATAAAGAGTGTTATTATATAGATATAAAAATTAAATACAAAATAATAACATAGGTCCATCATTTAAATATGAACTATTAATTATATTAAATTTACTATTCAATCAATAGTTAAAATTCAAATAATAAATTTATAACATCATTTTATATTTAAATTTTTTTATCAGAATTTTGTATTTTGTGTTCATATAATTTATTTAAAAATAAATAATGATATTGTTATCTGCCAATAGGGCCCTACCTTTTGCAGACCCAGAAGCCCAATAAAATAGATGAAATATACGTTTGACCATTAACCACCAGTCGTAACAAAATAAATAATAAATTAATATTAAGACCAAAATCTTCTTCTTTTATTTTATTTTATTTTATTTTGTAGCCGTTATGAAGAGATTCAAATATGATAAGTCTCACGAGTAAGTCGTGGTTAAGTCGCTAAGATCGGAAATAGATACGGGCTGAAATGGGTGGGCCTGATTGGTTGGTAGAAATCCTCATTCCCCAAGGCCTTTGGATTAGTATTTGCCAATGTATTTTTTCGATCTCTTCTCTGTGTATTTTCAATTAGCGCCGTTTGGTTGTCTGAGAAATAGTATCGAATAAATTGTTTTGGGAGTAACAATACAACAATTTTTAGCTACAAGATATGTATTTTAAGTAACAAAAAATTCACCAATAAAATTAAATTACTTAAAATATGAATATTTTTACTTAAAATTTGACGTTTGAATTCCCTTCCCGCTCCTCTCTTCCTCCTCCTGTGTTTCTTTCTATTAGTTCTCGAATTACTTGTGATTATGATCCAATTCTAACTTTCTTTTTCTCTTGTTCTTCCATCGACACTTCCTTTATTGTTGGCTTCTTCTCGATGTCAATCAACGATTCTTAGCAATGAGGTGTTGTTTTCGGTGATTCAATGATGTGATTTGGGCGTCTGTTTGCTCCAAGAACCAGATTCCAAGAATTGCTTCCCCGAAAGACAAAATATTTTTTTCTGAACTTAACACAATTAATCAATCGCACGAATGTGTATTTTAGTTTCTTTATATTTCCTGCTCACAGTTCCGCCAAATCCAGTAATGTCTTCATTCTCCTAACACTTCCTCTGTTGTTTTCATTTTATCTTCGAAAATTAGGGCTGCAGTTTTTGTTTTTTCTTTCCCGAAAGATTTTTCACGTATATTTTTTACTTTTCTTTGTCAATTCTGAATTTCTTGTACTATTATTATTGTTGTTGTTGTCCTTGTTATTATTACTATATTTTTGGCTCATATCAATATTAAACTCAACCGTGATTGGATTTGAAAAAATGAATTATGATCATCTGCCTAAGTAAGGTTTCTTGGCATGTAATTATAATGGGTTTTTATACAAGTCTAGGCTTAGTTTGTCGTTGACAACTAGGCAGCTTCACAAGAAGCAGAGAAGAGCAATGTCAAGTAAAAAGATCTTGAATTTGAGAGTGGAAGTGTAAAAGGTAAATGTGTTAGGTGCTATATATATGTACACAGTAATTTTCATTTATTTTGAGATTAATTTGGATATCAACTCATGGAATACAGATTTTGTAAAGTTCTAAGTCAATGCACTTATCCGGCCGATTCCTGTCTTAGATCTGTTAGAGTGCGGTGTGTATTGTAATATGCAACTTTGTCCGAACGAGATAGATCTGCTCGATATCTCAGTTTCAAATAGGATTAATCTCGTTTTGATTTTTTCCCCTGTTCGGAGAATTTGTCAAAACGAACCGTGTATTCTACTAGTCAATAATCTTTCTGACCATATTATATATAGGTTATTTGGGTCGACTTGTATTCCTACCTCATATAGATTTATCTGTTCTTGTGTGGGAATTATATATAGAATTGATTTACATTAATGTAAGATTTTCCTTTAAGTTAAAAAAATATACTGATGCTAGCGATGAGATTGTTATCTGTCAATAGTCTTACTAGAAGCGACAGGACAGTGCCTGACATGCTGTTTGTGTTAATTAAATACGTTGCCATAACCTATTGTTTTCTCATTACCATAATTCCCTTTCTTGTTTTTGGATTTTCCTCTCTCAATTACACCAATTTGGAAATGTTTTCATTTATTTACAAATATATTTTCTCCGCAGGCGAAATAAGACTCGAGAGAGTTGTTTGGCCATTTGGCGAATGGTACCGAGATTTTGCAGAGGGGTAATTGCATAAATTTAGTAAGTGTAAGGACTCAATTGGCAAATAAAATGGTTATATTGTGTTTACAATTTACACACGTTAGTCATTTACAAAGTCATTATAAAATAAAATAATATTAATTCCTAAATCTTTTTTTTATTTTATAGCCGTTATGAATCAAATATGGTATTATTGCCAAGTCGGTTTGAGATATACGAGCCAAAGGGCTTGATTGGTTGAAAGAAATCCTCAATCCCTAAGGCCTTAGGATTGCTAATGTGATTTTGTAACGATAGGCCCGTGAGTCGGTTATACTTTACCATTCGTTTCCCACTTTGCATTCTCTCTCTGGCTCTCCGCCTCCTTCTGTGTTTACTCTTTAAGCATTAGAAAGAAAGCATATTTATGTGTGCTTCTTTTCGGGTCTGGTATTTCTTGAATTACTTGTGATTCAATTAGTACTTCTTTTATTGTTGGCTTCTTCTTGATGCTAATGTATGATTATTAGCAATGAGGCGTTGTTTTCGGTGATTCAATGATGTGTTTTTGGGCGTCTGTTTGCTCCAAGAACCAGATCCCAAGAATGGCTTGTCAGAGTTCCCCGAAAGATAAGTATTTTCTGAAGTCAACACTATTAATCAATTCTTTGAATGTGTATCACACTTTCTTTACATTCTATGTTGTTTTCATTGTATCTTCCAGAATTTGGGCTGCAGTTTCTTTTTCTTTCCCGAAAGATTTTTCACATTTAGTTTTGGCTTTTCTTTGTCTCTCAGTGTTTGATGTGTTTATTTTGTGATGTTGCAGAGGAAGGGATCTCACGGCTGCTTGTCTATCAGAATTGCTTATCAGAGTTTCCCCAAAGATAATTTCTCTCTGAACTTAACACTATATATTTTTTTTTTGGTTCATTAGTAACTCCATTGGACCGTGAACTAAACAACGAGAGTAGCTCTTCATTCTCATAAATTTCACCCCTCCCTTCTCAGGATTTGAACTTAAGACTTTTAAAATAGAAATTTTGAACTCAAATCACTGAAGTGTAGTGTCCCCTGATGGACAACTTAACACTATTAATCAGTTTCAAGAATGTATTATTTTCTTCTTTACATTTTCTGAATTAGGACTGTAGTTTCTTTTTCTTTCAAAAAGATCTTTTAGCTTGTTTTTGGCTTTTCTTTGTCTCACATTGTTTTACTTGTTTATTTTGTGATCTTGAAGAGAAAGGGATATCACGGCGGCATCAGGGAAATTGCTTGACGACCAAGGTCAAGAAAAGAAAACAAATCCACTCTTTTTTTTTTTTTCTTTTCTTTCTCCTTTTCTTTGATAATGTTCCGTGGAACTCTTCTTTCCTTTTCTTTCTCTGGTTTTTCAATTTTACCCTTTACTATTGAACAGAAAAGGACTCTGGCAGACATATCTATTTTGCAGTTATGCATATGCAGGAGGACGGGAATGGAGGAAAAATGATGGAGATTGAATTTGCTGCAAATGGGTGTAGTTGTCAATTCCAAATTCTGTAAGTCTTTTTAATGTCTATCCTGTTCTAATTATTCTAAATACTAAACTTAACCGTGATAGGATTTGCAGAAATTGTTAATGATCATCCATTGGCTTTCATATTGTTTAGGTTTGGCTTGGTGTTGACAAGCGAGCAGCTTTACAAGAACCACAAACGTTTTCCGCCCACTAGACAAAACGGTACAATGTCCAGCAAAACAGTAACACCTTTCTTCCCCAACTCCTTACTTTTCATTTTTATTATTGGTCCTTTTTTTAAGCTCAAAACTAGACAACTATTTTCTGAAATGGTTTGCAGTTGTTCTTGAGAAGATAACACAAACTTTAGCAGAAATGATTGTTTGCCCAATGAGAGAATATGTTATAAAGTCTGTTGCCAAACAGAAAAATTACAATGCTTGGTCTACCAGATAATAGAAAAGCCTACATTGCATGCCATAGCAGTTGCTTCCTATCCCAGAAGCATCCTCTGCTGTTTCAGCAGCTTCATTATAATGGTGGATTCATGGTTTTTTTTTTTCTTTTTCTTTTTTTGGGTTTTCCCATTTGTTATTGACAAACGTTTGAAGTTTCTATAGTAACAGGTTTGATGGAAAACAAACCCCATTGGACCTCTTTGAATGATGGCTATAAAAAATGGATCAAGCAAGGTTGCTCTTCAAATTGTATACTGGTAACTCCTCTGTCCGTGAAGAATCATAATTCGTAGGTTCTCCCAGTTCTTTATATTAAATTAATTAAGGAAATTGGTGTATATAGATGTGGCACCTACTTTCAATGTTTTTTGTTGAGAATGCTTTTCCAGGCTACTGATAAGAGAGCATTCTCTGCTGTTCACATCATGAAGATTCAATCTGGCTGTTTCTTGATTACTGCACCTGAACCTTTTTTTTTTTTTTTTTCTAGTTGAAAGTTCACCCACTATTGCTGTATTACTCCCTAAGCAGGTATTCTGTGTATTTTTGTGGCAAGTACATGCATGACTTTTCAGTTAACCTTGTTGTCTTTCTCACAGTTCAGAACAAATCCAGATTGATATGAATTCATTCTCTTCAATTTCATCATAAAAGGTGCTGTTAAGCTAATTTTTTTCAGGTCATATTTTTATTGGAGATGCTCATATCACACGTGGAAGCAGGTGCAATAATAGGTTGGATACCTTGCCTCTCTGACTTACAGTCCAACAGATGCCTTTTGTATTATGTCGTGAGCTACCTCAGACGTACATACATCACATGAAAATTTTATTTTCCAAATTTGCATAGTTCATCATGAATGACTTTCTTCTTTATTGTTTCTTCCTGAGGTGCACACAAATATCTTTGCAGCCTTTGACTGTAGCAATAGAGGTAGCGGAAGGTGACAAACCAACTGATCAATTCAATGGTTGACGTCCTCCAGATTCTTGTTGACGATGACTTCTTCGTTACGAATGGGAATATGGAGCTTGTTCTTCATGCAGTTCAGATGTTGACAGGTCTTACAAAGGAGAAGGTGTTCTCTCATTTCGTTCTCTGATACAATGTCTTGTTTTCACAATTTTATACTTTTACATTGTGGCTTTTCTTGAACAGAAAAAAAAAAAAAAAAAACACCAGAATATATATTTTTTTCTCTGATATGAATATGCGCAGGAGGGTAGAATGGAAGAAAATGCTAAGATTGAGAAAACACCTTCAGAGGAAATTTTTGTATGGAAGTCCTTTTTGGTAGTAACTGGTAATGAATGTCCATGCTGAATTTTGTAAGTAATGTTGATATCCATTCCATTGATTATTGTGCATGCTAAATTCAATTATGATTTGTTTCTGCAGAAATGAATAACTATTATCTGCTTGAGTGAAATTCCCTTGACTTCTCACTTTTATCGGTTTTATACCTGAATCAAGATTTTGCTTTGCTGTTGATGCTTGATAACCAGGCAACTTTATAAGGAAGACGAAAGATTTTTTGCCTTCGAGACAAATGGTGCAATTACAAGTAAGTGATCTTGAATGTGGGAGATGAAGCTTAAAAGCTGCCAGCAAAAATGCAGTTCCTGGTTAAAAAAATTTTTTTGAGCGAACTTGGTTGAAAAACTTGGATGCCATATTTTGTGTGTGTGCATATAATATGTTTAGATGTTACATTTTTATTTATTTGTGAACCTTTTAGAACATGAACTCATTCTTTGTGCATTTTTAGAAGAAGTTGACAGATTTTTGGAGGAGGCTGAGTATTGAAACTTAAAGGCTTCGCGTAGCAGGACATTCATTCTTGCCTTAATTTTTTTTTTAGAGAAGAAAAATAGCACTGCCTAATTTGTTTTATTTATTTGTTTTTGAGGAGAAGCAAAAATATGACTGCCCTTTTTTAGTCAACAGAAAACCAAAAAAAAAAAAAAAAGGAAATTAATACTTTCACTTGCTTGCCAGGTGGCGTGACCTTTGACTTCTTTTCAAAGTTCAACGATCACACACATTGAGTCCACATAGGATTTCTAGCCGTTACCACGACACGTGGCCCTCAGATTTCGGTAATCAGCCAGGGGTAAAATGGGAATTCCATCGCGTTCTCTCTTATATAAAGTCAACTCCCGTGAGTTCGTTCTCCGTGCGAAGAACGAAAGGTCCTTCTTTGTCTTCTTACCCTTTTAATTGGTTTTTTTTTTTCTCTAAAATTTAGTATTTATATTCTTATGTTAATATTTATCTTTCTATATGTTTATTCTGTCGCGTGTTAATTAATCGATTTTTTCTTGATGAATTTCTGAAAAAGTCTTTTGTGGATTATTAATTATTTAATTTTATTGTTTCTTTATATAGACTTTGACTGATATTATTTTTTTTCAGGGTAAAAAAGAAAATTGGAAATTTTTTGCAATCTTCATCCGAAAGGGAAAAGGAAGAGGAGAATTTTGTAAATTTATAAACACAACACAGTTCCCCTTGTCTATAAAATGTACGTTTACAGTGCCCTTTCAAATAACTCAAACGTTTCTCAGACTCTCTTCCCTCTTCTTCTTCCTCTGCAAAGTAAGGCCTCGTTGAGACTAACATGGCTTAGACCGGCAAAGCGATATGCCTGCGCACGAAGAAGGTGGCGCCGCCAAAACTGTGACGCCGGAGTCTGCTAGAGGAAGAATTTCTAGAAGGCTTTTCAGTCTTCATGCATGCAGAGAAGAGAAGAATGAATAATAATGATTTTCATAACGGTTCATTAACCTATTTCTTTTTCTTGGTTTTTTTTTTTCGTATTTCCCCTTCAATTCTGGTTAATTTTTCCGAATGTTGTTATGGAGATTCAATCAAGATTCAACGATCTAGAGAGTTGGTCCAGTTTTCTGCATTGGAGGAATCAAGAGCCGTTGAATTCGTACCGTTTCTTGGTATACCAGATGAAAAGAGATCAGAGTCAGGCAATGGTATGTATGTCGATTTTCTCTTTCAAGTTTGTTGTTTTTATTTCATTTTACGCTCACAGAGGCACTCCCTTTGGTAAGGAATTTTTTGCTCAAGATTTTCTGTTTCTTGATTTTATTCTTTCATGACAAGATTATTTTTGGCTTTGCGCTTGTTTTAGGAAGCATCCTCTATATCTTTTTCTTGAAGTTGGGATCAGGTTTGGAGTTTGTATCTTTTTCTTTGATTTGCAATCAAGTTTGGTGTTTGTTTCCATTTCCTTTAACTTCTTGTTTAGTCATATCCCTTAACTTCTTTTGCTTTTTTTATTCTTGGGAAAAACTCTCTTCTCCCTTTTTCTCTCTCTAGAGTTCTAAAGAATCAATTTTTAATTCCAATGATCACTGATTGAGAGAGGGGGCCTTAGAGGGGCTGGCTTCTTTTTTTTTGAATTCTGGGTTTGTTATGATTATTCTTCAAGGACTTAAAATTTTGATATTTAGAGCATTAGAATTTAAATACATAGGAATGTGTTCTGCATATTTGTGTTGGATAAGTTTTTTCTTATCCAAAAAAAAAAAAAAACTGGTATGTTCCCGAAAGATAACTATTTTCTGAACTTAAAACTATTAATCAATTCTTTGAATATGTATTTCACTTTCTTTACGCTTTCTGCTCTCAGTTCCACCAAATCCATTAATGTTTTCATTTTCCTAGTACTTTCTCTGTTGTTTTCATTGTATCTTCCAAAAGTTTCCTTTTCTTTCCTGAAAGATTTTTCACATATATTTTCGGCTTTTCTTTGTCTCCCAGTGTTTTACGTGTTTATTTTGTGATGTTGCAGAGGAAGGGATCTCAGGGCTGCTTGTCTCTCAGAATTGCTTGTCAGAGTTTACCCAAGATAATTGCTCTCTAAACTTAACACTATTAATCAATTTTAAGGATGTATTATTTTCTTTACATTTTCTGAATTAGGGCTGCAGTTTCTTTTGCTTTCATAAAGATTTTTTAGTTTGTTTTTGGCTTTTGTTTGTCTCTCAATGTTTTACATGTTTGTTTTGTGATCTTGCAGAAAAAGGGATCTCACGTTGGAACAGAGAAATAGCTTGCCGACCAAGCTCAAGAAAAGAAAACAAATCCACTCCTCTTTTTTTTTTTTTTTCTTTTCTTTCTTTTTTTCTTTGATAACGTTCTCGTAGAACTCTTCTTTCCTTTTCTTTCTGCGGTTTTTCAATTTTTTTCCTTTACTATCAAACAGAAAAGGACTCTGGAAGACATCTATTTTGCCGTTATGCATATGCAGAAGGACAGGAATGGAAGAAAAATGACAGGGACTGAATTTCCTGCCAATGGGTGTAGTTGTCAATGCCAGATTCTGTAAGTTTTTTTTATATCCATCCTGTTGTAACTATTCCAAATACTTAACCTAACTGTGATTGGATTTGTAGAAATTAATAATGATCGTCCATTGGTTTTGTATCTAAGTCCAGGCTTGCCTTGGTGTTGACAATCGAGCAGCATTACAAGAAGCACAAAAGTTTTCCTCCAGCTATGTGAGCAAGTGTTGATGCTTGAGGATGTTAGTTATTTCTTCCACTTCTCCTTCATACAATAGTTTTTTGATCTGAAACTTGAAATTGAAATGCTTGCTCATACTTTTGATAATTCCATGTGTATCTTTATGAATCTATCCTAGTGTTCTCGGTGGGAGAGGAAGTAGTCATGATGATTGTGGAGTATCATGTTCTACTTTGTGTTTTTTTTTTCTCTTACTTTGTTTTCATTTATTGTTCATGCACCGTTGAAAGAATTGGCGTGATAGAAAGAGTTTATCATGACAAGACCTGAACAGTAAGTTTGATGTCAAATTGCGCACATTGCAGAGGTTATAAATGTCTTCTTTCTTAACTTTGTGACTGACTTTGCTGTGAAATACAAATTTGGTGAAGAGAATGTACCTACCTCTACAAATGGATATATCGTAAGGTTTTTTGACGAGATATACTAAACCAAGGGCCAAGAATTTTTGTCCTGTGTAAGTGTTCTTCTTATGTTCTCATTTTGTGATTTTCATAAATGGCTTTTCTGTCTGACCTCATGATACAATAAATCAAATGGGAATACTACACATATCATAGGATAAATGTGCAAGTTTTCATAGCTAGCCGATCTTAGTTGAGACGGATAATGAAGAATGCTGCAGACCCGCAAATCACTTGTTCTGTATCTTGAGAAAACAGTAACACCTTTCTTCCCCAACTCCCTTCTTTTCATTTTTCTTACTGGTCCTTTTTTTTAAGCTGAAAACTAGACAATTATTTCTGAAATTGATTGCAGGTGGTCTTGAGAAGATAATACAAACTTTAGCAGAAATTATTGTCTGCCCAATGAGATCATATGTTATAAAGCTTGTTGCTGAACAGAAAAATTCCAATGCTTGGTCCACCATATAATGGAAAAGTCATGCAAGCTGATGCAGTTGCTTTGCATCTCAGAAGCATCCTTTGCTGGCAGCTTCATTATAAAAGTTGATTCATGGTTTGTTTTTGGTTTTCCTTTTTCTTATTGACAAACGTTTGAAGTTTCTATGTAACAGGTTTGGTGGGATACAAGCTTTGTTGGACCTCTTTGAATGATAGTTACAGAAAATGGATCAAGCAAGTTTTTTCTTCAAATTGTATACTGGTAGCTCCTCTATCCACGAAGTATCATAATTTGTGGGTGCTCTTAGTTCTTCATAATATACGTATTAAGTATTTTTAGTGTATGTAGATGTGGCACCCACTTGAACTTTTAACGTTTTTTTGATGAGAATGCTTTTTCAAGGGAATGGCGAGAGCATTTTCTGCTTTTAACATTACAAAGATTCGAACTGGCTTTTTCTTGATTGCTGCACCTGAACATCTTTTTTTCCGGTGGAAAGTATTGTTGTTTTACTCCCTGAGCAGGTATTCTATAAATTTTGTGGAATGCACATGCATGGAATTTCTGTTTACCTTGTTGTGTTTCTTACCGTTCATAATAAATCCATACTGATATGAATGTATACATTCTCTTCAATTTCATCACGAAAGGTGCTGTTAAGCTAATATTTTTCTCGTCATGTTTTTGTTGGAGATGCTCATATCACACGCGGAAGCAAGTGCAATAATGGGTTGGATAACTTACCCTCTCTAACTTCTTGTCCTACATATGCCTTGCATATTATGTCATGAGCTTCCTCAGGTATGTACTCTACATGTAGATTTGTAGTCTAAAAATTTATCATTCTTCATGAATAACTTTCTTCTTTGTTGTTTCCTTCTGAGGTGCACACAAAAATCTTGGCAGCCTCTGACTGCAGCAGCAGAGGTAGAGGAAGTTGATGAACCAACTGATCAATTAAATGGTTGAAGTACTCCAGATTATTTTTGATGATGACTTCTTCCTTATGAATGGGAATATGGAGCTCATTCTTTGTGCATTTCCAGATGTTGATTGGTTTTCAAAGGAGGAGGTGTTCTTTTATTTCCTTCTTTGATATAATGTCTTGTTTCTCACAATTTTATACTTAAAATTGTGGCCTTTATGGAACAGAGAGACTAGAAGATACCATTTATTTTGTGTTCTGAATATGTGCAGGAGGGTAGAATGGGAGAAAATGATAAGGTTGAGAAAATACCTTCAGGCGAAATTTTTGTATGCAAGTCCTTTTTGGTTTTAACTGCTATGGTTCAGGTGCTTGTAAACCTTTGATAGATTTGGGTTTTGTTTGAAAGGACTAATATGCTGCAAACTATTATCCGTGCTGAATTTTGTAAGTCATGTTTGTGTTCATATCCATCCCATTGATTATTATGCATGCTAAATTCAACAGTGATTTCTTTTTGCAGAAATGAATAACTGCCATCTGCTTAAGTGAAATTCCCTGGACTTCTCCGTGTAATTGGTCTTGTACCTAAATCAAGGTTTGCCTTACTGTTGATATTTGATAGCTAGGCAATTTTATAAGGAAGACAAAAAGTTTTCGAGACAAATGGTGAGATGACAAGTAAGGTTTTTTGAATGTGGGAGATGAAGCTTAAAACCTACCAGTAAAAGTGCAGTTCTTTGGTAAAAAGCTTGGTTGCAATATTGGGTGTATGTATATATATGTATGTTTTCATATTACTTTTTATTTATTTGAGATGCATTGACTTCGCCTTTAAGAACATGGAACTCATTCTCATTCTTTGTGCATTTTCAGGAGAAGTTGACAGATTTTTGGAGGAAAAGTTATCCTTTCCATTTGATTAGAATCACTCTCTTCTCTCTCTCTCTCTTTCTCACACACACACACACACAAATAAGAAGTTATTTTTTTTTCTTTTTTTTTTTCATTTTCCCCAAATAACTTCTTTTTGGTACAAGTTTTATAGTTTTAGCTACGTTAGTGGAGAATGGTAAATAAAGAATGTCTCGGACCTTGTGAATCACCTGTTCTTTATTTTGAGAAAATTTTTCTTCCCCCACTCATTTTGTGTTTCCTTTTTATCCTTTCTCTAGGTTAAAATTAGACAGTTATTTGCTGAAATTATTTACACTTGATTCTGAGAAGGAAAAAAAAATAAAATATATATATATATATATATATATATATATATATCTCGAGGCTAGATAACGAAAGAGCATAGATTATAAAGATTGTAGCTGAACAGAAAATTTCTTGTGCTTGCTCTAGATAACGAAAAAGTCATGCATGTCGAGGCTGTTTCTTCACATTCAAATGCGCCCCTCTTTATGATTCCAACAGCTTCTTTTAACCAGGGGTTTGTAGTTTGTCTTTGGATTTTCCCTTTGGTATTACAAAAATTGAAGTTTCTGTATGACAGCATTTGGTGTAATACAGCCTTCTCTGGGCTTTCTCTTAATGGGTAGTTGCTGAAAAAAAAATAAAACATGGTTCTGCTTCAGACTCATATACCGGTTGGCAATAGCTCCATTGTCAGTGAACGATCGTGAAAAATAACTACTTTCAATTCCTCATATCTGTAATAATTAATGAATTTTGTTTTATAACTGTGGCTCTACTTAACATTTTCTGTTTTATGACAAGGGGAGTCTTCAGGCAAATCGCAGGAGAGAACATTTCTCTTTTTTCACATCATGAGTGAGTCAATAAGCTGTTCGGCTTCATCCTCTTGGTTGTCAAGTCGAAAGTTCCCACTACCTACATCATGTGCAATTTTTATTCCCAAACAGGTATTCTATTTAACCCTGCTGCAACCATTTCTATTTACCTCAATACTGCTCTCCAAATCTAAGTTTCCTTTTTGTTCCATGATTTTTCCGTAATGATTCATATGTGATGGTTTATCTTGCCTTTTGTGTGTCCCCATGTCTCGCTTGGAATTTCCACAAATATATTGCTTTCCAAGTTTAACTTCATTAGTCATACAAGAATGTGTTGTCATCAGATTTTACCCTTTCAGTTACACCAACTTAAAAACTTTTGTTTTTCAGTTTCTTGACTATTTCATTTATCTGAAATATATCATGCACGTGAGTTATTCAGGGAGTTTTATGAAGTCACTGAGCAACCGTCTGTAGTGACGGCTAGCATTTAAAAAAGACAATCTTTTTTTATTTTACAGCGGTTTCATGAAGAAAATAAATTACAGTACAATGAGTAAGTTGGTTTAAGATCTGATATAGGCTTTATTCTTTATGGAATCCGCAAGGTCTTAGGACTGCTAAGGTAATTTTAGAAGAATGCGCCTATGACCTTGCCTGTATAAATATTTTCAATTCTCTTCCTGCTCCGTGTCATCTCTCTGCTCTCCCTGCACTCTCCTCCTCCTCCTCCTTCCATAGAAGACACATCTTCTGCAGTTTTTTTTTTTTAATGCGAGTTTCTTTCTTTTTCTCGCATTACTTTTAATTATGATCCAATTCTGACTTTTGTTTCTGCAATCCTTCAATTGGTATTTTGTTTATTGTTGGCTTCTTCTTGACCCCAATCTGTGATTATTAGCAATGATGCATTTTGGTGATTCAATGATGCATTTCGGGCGTCTGTTTACTCAAAAGACCGGATTCCAAGAATTGCTTGTCAGAGTTTCCCCAGTGGTAAGTATTTTCTGAACTTAACACTATTAATTAATGTCAAGGACGTGTATCATTTTCTTTACTTTTTATCCTATCAGTTACACCAAATCTAGCGATGTTTCTTCCTGACAATTTCTCTGTTGTTTTAATTGTATCTTCTAAATTAGAATTGCCCCCTTTTTTTTTCTTTCCGGAAGATCTTTCTGTGGGGTCAACCCCAAATAAAGAAAGAATAAATAAATGGAAGAAAGAGAGTGAGTGGGAGACAAAAGAGAGAGAGTGTAAGAAAAGAGAGGAAAGAGAAAGAATAAAATAAGAAGAAAAAGAAAGATAAGAAGAAAAAAGGAAGTGGCTGTCGTGTGATAGGAAGAGAGAGAAAATAAAAATTGAAAAACCAGAAGAGAGAAGGAGGAGCTCGGGGAAGAAGAAGAGGAAGAAGAAAGGGAGCCATTCCAGAAGATCCAACGGTGGATTTTGCTCCGATCGAGCCCATTTTTCAGTATGTTCATCCTGAGAACGTGCTCTACACATCCAACGGTTCAGATCTTCCATTAGTCCCTCCGGGTTCTACTGTAGTTCCACCGTTTGGTGAGATTGTTCTTATTTTCTGGTAGTATATCGTCTGTGTGATGATATTGTAGAGAATTGGTGAACCAAGAATGTGTTTCTTGATGAATTTCTAGTACGTATAGGTGAACTCTGGTTGTGTACTGGAAAGACTGTACTGTGATCCCATTACATAGTGGAAGTTTTGCTGGACTAGCGTCCCGTGGTTTTTCTCTCCATATCGGGGAGTTTTCCACGTAAAAATTCTGGTGTCTCGATATTATTATTTTTCTGCTGATTATTGCTGCTTGGTTGGTGATTGTTGGTACTGGTGAAATTAGTATCCTGTCTATTTATTAATCCGTAGGGAAAGAGGACAGATCCGGGACCGAGGCCTGTTTGGTTGCTGTGTTGATATCAGTAATTATTGTGATCATATCCTTTCCCCAACAGTGGTATCAGAGCTTTGGGTTCTGTGTTTGGGATTAATTAAATGGAAGAAGGTAGCACCAGTATGTTTAAATTGACAGCCTCCAATTATTCGATATGGAAGCCGAGGATGGAGGATATTCTCTTTTGTAGGGATTTGTATGACCCTATAGAAGGAGATAAAGCCAAACCAACAGACAAGGATGAGAAAGAATGGGAGAGACTGAACAGAAAAACTGTCGGTATGATTCGGCAATGGATTGATAACAGTGTGTTTCACCATGTGTCTCAGGAGACTAATGCGAAGGTCTTGTGGGATAAATTGGCCAGTTTGCATGAACGGAAGACAGCTCAGAATAAAGTCTTTCTTGTCAAAAGACTTGTGAATATGAGGTACCGAGTTGGTAACAGTATGGCTGAGCACTTGAACAACTTCCAAGATCTGGTGAATCAGTTGACAAAAATGGGGATCTCACTAGATGATGAATTGCAAGCTTGCATTCTTCTAGGTACATTACCTGATACCTGGGAGACATTGGTGGTAGCACTTAATAATTCAGCTCCTAATGGCAAGCTCTTGATGCTTCCAGTGAAAGAGAGTTTGTTCAATGAAGAGACCAGAAGGAAAGAGCAGGGATTCACTTCTCATTCCGAGGCACTTGTTGTAGAGAGACGGGATAATCAGAGACAAGGAAGGAGTAGAACAAGAAACTTCAACAATCCTGATAACCGTGACAAGTCAAGAGGCAAGTCTAAGTCTCGGAAGTCAATGAGATGCTATTATTGTGGAAAGCTCGGACATGGCATAAAGGAGTGCAGAAAATTCAAAAGAAATCAGTCAAGAGACCGAGGTGAAGAGAAGAAAGAAGATGCAAATACAGTTGCAGCTACATCTGATGGGGATGTTTCTATTGTGGTCAGTGATGAGTGTTGCATTAATTTCACATCCCAGGATTGCACTTGGGTAATTGATTCAGCGGCTACATACCATTGCACGTCTCAGAGAGAGTTCTTCACATCTTATCATGGTGGCAGTTATGGCCATGTTAAGATGGGAAATGAGGCAGAGTGTCCAATTGTTGGCATTGGTAGTATATGCTTGGAAACTAACACTGGCTGCAAGTTGATCCTTACTGATGTGAGGTATATTCCAGATGTACGACTCAATTTGATATCCACCGGTGTTCTTGATGATGAGGGCTATGTCAGTGAATTCCGCAATGACAAGTGGAAGTTGAGCCGAGGTAATCTTGTGATTGCAAAAGGGAAGAAAGACTCTCTGTACAGGACAAAGGCCAAATTGTGCAAGGGGGAGTTAAATGCAATTGGTGACTCCTCAGTTCAGTTATGGCATCAGCGGCTTGGTCACTTGAGCGAAAAGGGACTAGACATTCTCACCAAAAGGAAAGTCATTCCTTTGTCTGGTACAACCCTTAAAACTTGTGCTCATTGCTTAGCAGGCAAACAACATAGAGTTGCATTTCAACGATCTGTGTCACATAGGAGATCACATGTTCTTGATTTGGTTCATACTGATGTTTGTTGTATGGGTGATAGATCTCTTGGTGGTGCATTGTATTTTGTTACTTTTATTGATGACTATTCCAGGAAGGTGTGGATTTTTCCACTAAAGTCCAAGGATCAGGTACTTGATGTATTCCGACACTTCCATGCTAGTGTTGAGAGAGAAACAAGGCAGAAGTTGAAAGCTGTCAGAGCAGACAACGGTGGTGAGTACCGAGGTCCGTTTGAGCAGTATTGCAGAGAACATGGCATCAAACTTGAGAAGATGGTTCCCAAGACTCCACAGCAAAATGGGGTAGCAGAAAGGATGAACCGAACTATAGTTGAGAGGATCAGATGCATGCTCTCTCATGCTAAACTTCCTAAATCCTTTTGGGCTGAGGCAATGAGAACTGCAGTCGACTTAATCAACCTTTCTCCTTCAGTTCCTCTTGATGGGGAGGTACCCGAGAAGGTGTGGCAGGGGAAAGATGTTTCGTATGATCATTTGAGAGTGTTTGGCTGCAAGGCATTTGTTCACATTCCGAAAGATGAGAGGTCTAAGCTTGATGGGAAGTCAAAGCAGTGTATCTTCCTGGGTTATGGGCATGAGGAATTTGGCTACAGGCTATGGGATCCAGTGGACAAGAAAGTTGTTAGAAGCAGAGATGTGGTATTCATTGAAGATGAGTTCTCTGGGGATCCTGAAAAGGCTCAGTATGCACAGTCAGAGATCAGAGACATTATTTATGCCAAGGGGAAACAACCGTCCACCACCCATGATGCACATGAGGTAGATGCTCAAGAGGCAGATGATGCTACACCCGATGCATCTACACTTGGTGATCATGATGTTGAAGATGTGCAACCAGTACAGATTCCACAGGCACCAGCAGTGGCACCGCAGGAAGTGAGGAGATCTTCTAGGCCACGTGTACCTTCGGTGAAGTATTCTCCTACTGAGTTTTTGTTGCTTACAGATGGGGGAGAGCCAGATAGTTATGAAGAAGCCAGCTCTGGTGAGCATAAAAGAGAGTGGTTGAAATCCATGCAAGAAGAGATGAGTTCCTTGCATGAGAACCACACATTTGACTTGGTGAAGCTGCCGAAAGGCAAGAGAGCACTCAAAAACAAATGGGTGTTCAAGCTGAAGACAGTTGAAAGTAGTTCGCAACCAAGGTACAAGGCAAGATTGGTTGTGAAGGGCTTTGAGCAGAAGAAAGGCATTGATTTTGAAGAGATCTTCTCTCCAGTGGTCAAGATGTCTTCGATCCGGGTTGTCCTCGGTTTAGCAGCCAAGCTAAATTTAGAGATTGAACAACTTGACGTGAAGACTGCTTTTCTCCATGGTGACTTAGAAGAGGAGATCTACATGGAACAACCTGAGGGTTTTCTAGATAAGGGAAAAGAGCAGCTAGTGTGCAGGTTGAAGAAAAGTCTCTATGGGCTCAAGCAGGCACCCAGACAATGGTACAAGAAGTTTGATTCCTTCATGGAAGATCATGGCTATAGTAAGACTACTTCTGACCATTGTGTGTTTGTGAAAAGATTTCCTGATGATGATTTTATTATTCTCCTGCTGTATGTGGATGATATGTTGATTCTTGGTCGTGACACCAAGAAGATTGTTAGCTTGAAAGGAGAGTTGAGCAAGTCTTTTGCCATGAAAGATTTGGGACCGGCAAAACAGATTCTTGGTATGAGAATCATTCGGGACAGGAAGAATGAGAAGCTTTGGTTATCTCAGGAGAGATATATCGAAAAGGTCCTTGAAAAGTTCAACATGAGCAAGGCAAAACCGGTTAGTACTCCACTCGCAGGTCACTTCAAACTAAGTGTGAGACAGTGTCCTAAAAGTATTGAGGAAGAGGAAGAGATGAAAAAGATTCCTTATGCATCCGCCGTGGGTAGTTTGATGTATGCCATGGTGTGCACGAGACCGGATATTGCTCATGCAGTTGGCGTTGTTAGTCGGTTTCTCTCCAACCCCGGGAAAGAGCATTGGTCAGCTGTTAAATGGATACTCAGGTATCTCAGAGGCACCTCCAGATTCTGTTTATGTTTTGGTGATAGTGATCCTGTATTGGATGGATATACAGATGCAGATATGGCAGGTGACATTGATTCCAGAAAGTCCACTTCCGGATATTTGATGACTTTTTCAGGGGGAGCTGTGTCATGGCAATCCAAATTGCAAAAGTGTGTTGCATTGTCCACTACTGAAGCAGAGTACATAGCGGCAACAGAAGCCAGCAAAGAGCTGCTATGGTTGAAAAAGTTCCTACAGGAACTTGGTTTTGAGCAGGAGGAGTATACTCTCTATTGTGACAGTCAGAGTGCCATTCACCTTTCTAAGAACCCTGCATTTCACTCGAGATCCAAACATGTTGATGTGAGATATCATTGGATTCGAGATGCCTTGGAGATGAAGCAATTCAACCTTAAGAAGATCTATACTGACGAAAATGGTTCAGATATGATGACTAAAGCTTTGTCTACTGAGAAGTTTGCTTACTGCAGGAAGACAGCAGGTATGACCCAACTCCCTATTTGGGCTTGAGGGGGAGAATTGTGGGGTCAACCCCAAATAAAGAAAGAATAAATAAATGGAAGAAAGAGAGTGAGTGGGAGACAAAAGAGAGAGAGTGTAAGAAAAGAGAGGAAAGAGAAAGAATAAAATAAGAAGAAAAAGAAAGATAAGAAGAAAAAAGGAAGTGGCTGTCGTGTGATAGGAAGAGAGAGAAAATAAAAATTGAAAAACCAGAAGAGAGAAGGAGGAGCTCGGGGAAGAAGAAGAGGAAGAAGAAAGGGAGCCATTCCAGAAGATCCAACGGTGGATTTTGCTCCGATCGAGCCCATTTTTCAGTATGTTCATCCTGAGAACGTGCTCTACACATCCAACGGTTCAGATCTTCCATTAGTCCCTCCGGGTTCTACTGTAGTTCCACCGTTTGGTGAGATTGTTCTTATTTTCTGGTAGTATATCGTCTGTGTGATGATATTGTAGAGAATTGGTGAACCAAGAATGTGTTTCTTGATGAATTTCTAGTACGTATAGGTGAACTCTGGTTGTGTACTGGAAAGACTGTACTGTGATCACATTACATAGTGGAAGTTTTGCTGGACTAGCGTCCCGTGGTTTTTCTCTCCATATCGGGGAGTTTTCCACGTAAAAATTCTGGTGTCTCGATATTATTATTTTTCTGCTGATTATTGCTGCTTGGTTGGTGATTGTTGGTACTGGTGAAATTAGTATCCTGTCTATTTATTAATCCGTAGGGAAAGAGGACAGATCCGGGACCGAGGCCTGTTTGGTTGCTGTGTTGATATCAGTAATTATTGTGATCATATCCTTTCCCCAACACTTTCAAATATTTTTTTTGGCTTTTTCTTTGTCTCCGAGTATTTTGCATGTTTATTTTGTGATGTTTCAGAGGAAGGATCTCGCAACTGCGTCGGAGAAACAACTTGCAGACCGAGGTCATAGAAAAGAAAACTAATCCGCTATTTTTCTCCTTTCTCCTTTTCTTTGTTAACATTCTCGTGGACCTCTCATTTCCTATTCTTTCTTCGGTTTTTCAATTTAACTCCTAATAGTGAACATAGAAGGACTCTCGAAGACAGATCTGTTTTCCTGTTATGCATATGCGAGAGGACAAGAACGGAAGAAAAACGACAGGGACTACAGGGTTGAGGGAATATCCTCACAGCTGTTGGGGTTCAGGCTTTTGTAAGGTTTGAATTTGCTGCCAATCGGTATGATTGTCATGCTAAATTTTGTAATTTTTTCTTTCATATCCATCCTATTGTGATTATTGCAAACACCAAACTCCAACGTGATTGGATTTGCAAAGTGAATGATAAGCGTACACCCAAGTTCCTTGGCATCTAACTAATATTTATATCTAAGTCCAGGTTTTTTTTCATTGTTGTCAACCAGGCAGCTTTACAAGAAGCACAGAGGTTTTCTGCTCTCTAGACATTCAGTGCTATGTCAAGCAAAAGATCTTGAATTTGAGAGGGGAAAGTTAGAAGGAGCCAGTGAAAGCGCAGTTCTTGGGTACTTATATTAAATGCGATACCTGTATATGGTAAAATTCATTTATTTTGAAATTCATTTGGATATCAATATGTAGAAAACAGATTTTGTGAAGTTCAAAGTGTAGAAGAATATACTGATATGAATTGCTCTCGCGAGGCTGATGCAGATGGTGAGATTATTATTTTCCAATAGGCTTACTACAAGCGACGTGGCAGTGCCTAACCTGTTGTTTATGTTGATTAAGGGCGAAGATAGGCCTCCGACACAGCATCCAGACAAAAGATAATAATCTCACCATGATTCCAAATGGAATTATTCTTAAAAATTTAATGCAACGGGTTGTATTTTGCAGGCTATATCTAAACATTTTATCTGAATATAAGGTTTGGAGTATTATCTTTACTTTACTGATTGATTAAATATTCTTGTGTTCCTAATTGTAAAAAAGTGATCATAATGATTGTGGAGTATCATGTTCTCCTTTGATTTTTAATTTTTTTTCTTCCCCTTAACTTGTTTTCATTTGTTGCTCAGGTACAGTTGAAAGAATTGGCGTGGTGGAAGAGTTTGTCATGACAAGAATAGGAACAGGATGTTTGTGTCAAATTGCGCACAATGCAAAGGATATAAATGTCAACTCAGAGGGAATTGAACAGGTGGCTTGACCTTTGACTTCTTTTCAAATTCAACGACCACACACACCGAGTCCACATAGGATTTCTAGCCGTTACCACGACGCGTGGCCATCTTATTTGCGTAATAAGCCAGGGATAAAATGGGAATTGCACTGCCCCCTCTCCTACATTAAGTTAATAAAGCCCGTCCAGTAGAACTACAATTGTCAGTTCTTTCTCTGTGCGAAGAACCAAAGTTCTTCTTCTTCTTTGTTCTCATTCAATATTTTTCTTGGTGAATTTCTTTGCTTCTTTGATTTGTTTCTCTGCTTCTTTTTTCTTTTTTTTTTCATGTTAATTTGAGATTTTTTGTTAGCGTTATCTTGTCCGCTGGCCAATATTTTTCCTTTATTTAATTTTTGTATCTACAATTTCGTAATATTCATGTTTTATAATGGGTTTTTTTTTTCACTAAAATTCTTTTCTTGTTCATGAACTTCCTGCACTTGAAAAATTATTACCAAAATTTTTTTCCGTCTATTTTCCTTTTATTTTATATTTGTTCTTCTTTTTTTTTTTTGGTTCGCTGTCCCTTCTCTGCTTCTGATGATGTTTTGCTTTTTTTTGTTTTTGTGGTTTTGATGGGGTGTAATCTGTGTCCATTGTTGTCTTTTTTTTTTTTTGTCAGTAAATTTATAATCTTGTTATTTGGTACTGTTTTCTATTAATCTTATGCATTTCAAATTTCTGTTGATCTAACATGTATATATTGTAATATAAACTAAAAGAGTCTCAAATTTTATGTGGGTTTTTTAAAGGTAAAAAAGAAAAATTGAAACGAATCCACATGAAATGGGGAATTTCACATTCATCATCCGAAAAGGAAAAGGAGAATTTCGTAAATTTATAAACGCAACACGGTTTCTTTTTTTTTTTTTTTTTTCTATAAATATACATTCACACTTCGTCGTAAAGTTGTCAGAATCAGACCGGTCATCGAATCGAAAATATTAGTGGGTCAAGATTCAACCGGTCAAACCGGTATTTGAACCGGTATTTATTAATAAATATATGTATAAAAATAATTTAAAAAAATAATACTTATACATAATTATTAAATATTATTTTTTTATTTTTAAAGATTAAATTGAAAGTTTTGATAAATTTAGTTTTAGAACTAAATTGAAAATTTTGATAAATTTACGACTAAATTGAAAGTTTTAATTAAATTTAAAACTCAAATTATAATTTAAATAAACATTAGGATCAAATTATAATTTATAAAACTTTCATACCGATTTGAACTGGTTGAACCGGGTCCGATTTTTCACCGGTTTAAGTCGATTTTGACCGATTTTTGACCGGTTTAGACCGGTCCGAGTTAAGAGGCAACAGTGACCATAAACTGACCCAAACTTTTAACCGGTCACCGGTTGAACAGATCGGACCGGTTGGTCCGAACCTGTTTTAACAACATTGCTTCGCCGTGCCCCCTCCCCAAACCCAACGTCTCTTTGACTCTCTTCCCGCTTCTTCTTCCTCTGCAAAGTAAGGTCACATTGTGACTAATATGGACTAGACCGGCAAAGAGACACGCCTCCTCAAGAATTATACAGAAGCGAGAAGGCGGCGCGCCGAAACGGTCACGGCGGAGGCTGCGAGAGGAAGAAGATATAGCAAGGCTTCTCAGTCATCATGGATGCAGAGAAGAGAAGAATGAATAATAATTATTTTCATAACGGTTCAAATGTTTATTTCTTTTCTTGGGTATTTTTTTTGGGTATATATCCCCTTCAATTTTGGTTAATTTTTCCGGATGTTGTTTTTGAAGATTCAATCAAGATTCGACGATCTCAAGAGTTGTTCCAGTTTACGGCGTTGGAGGAATCAAGAGCGGCTGAATTCGTAAAGTTTCTTGGTGACGAAACGAGATGAAAAGTGATCTGGCAACGGTTTGTGTATCGATTTTTCTTTTTAAGTTAATTTTTTGTTGGTTCTACTTATTTTTTCTCAAGATTTTCTGTTTCTTGATTTTATTCTTTCATGACAAGATTATTTTTTTTTGGCTTTGTGCTTGTTTTAGAAAGCATCCTCATATCTTTTTCTTGAAGTTGGGATCAGGTTTGGAGTTTGTAATTTTCTTTGATTTGGAATCAGGTGTGGTGTCTGTTTCTGTTTCCTTTTACTTCTTGTTTAGTCATATCCCTTTCTTCTTTTGCTTTTTATATTCTCGGGAGCGACTCTCTTCTCTCTCTCTCTCTCTCTCTGGAGTTCTAAAGAACAAATTTTTAATTCCAAGGATCACTGATTCAGAAAGGGGCAATGGAGGGGCTAGCTTTTTTTACTTAAAAAATTTTGATATTTAGAGAATCAGAATTTAAATTGTTATACAAGGAATCATTTCTGTATATTTGTGTTGGATAAGTTTTTTTCTTAGTTTGGATTGAATTTGTGGCTTTACTGTCTTAAAAAGATAGTTAGATTGTTCCATACAACTTTGTAGACATATATACTTATAAAGTAGTGTGCTAAATCATAAATCCTACTTATATCTCGCACTGTTGTGCACAACATGTTATTTTTTAACTAATTTCAACTTTTTTATTTGTTGTCAGGTATATAAATGCAGCAGGTCTGTTATGGTGCCTTCATCTCCTTTTGCCACTTCCTGTATCTGTTTTCTTTCCTTTTTATTGGGGTTAATTTTGGTTTTATTTCAGTGAACTATCTTGCTTTGGTGCGTGAATTTTTGGGACATTCCATTTATACTGCTTGTCAGTCTATGCACAAGCACGCTTAATGTGCTAGTTATGGTGTCTGCTAGCCATTCCTTTTCCTTTCTTTAATTTTGCTATCAACAATTTGTCAAGACATTTTGTAATCGTTTTTTTTTTCTAAAATTCTTCTCTGTCGGTTGGCAACATAATATGTTTTCATTGGATTTGAGCAGGCTTTCTTTTGTGTCATAGACATGCAGGCATATGTGTTTCCACTTTCTTTCTTTTCTCTCTAATTTTCATAAATTTTTGACAATGCTGTTTTTCTTTCTGGATTGATATTAGTGAAGACAGATGTCTTCTAGTAATCTGGTAAAGTTATGCCATTCGGTTTAGCTTGGATAGTTAATAAACTACAAAGGCTGCAAATTTTGTGTTCCATAATTGGGGTTGTGAAATAAATTTCTAGTCTCACTAATGCCTGTCTGACCAGTCTGAGAGTTTGACATTTTTTTCGTGTTAATTTGGGATTTTTTTTTTTCTCTACTTTGCTCAGTAAGGTCTTATGTAAACTGTCTTTCGTGAGTTGATACTAATGTATAATTATGGGTATGGATGGTCAGGAAGTGTTTCTTTTGTTATGTCTCTGCAGATAATATGGTATGTTTTCATGTATTACATGCATGCTTAATGTTCTGGGTCATTATGCTGAGCTCGTTGCCTGCTTCTCTCAAGTCTTCCATGATTGTGGAGGTAAAAATTGGATAGCTTGACATCTCGTCTTTCATGTGATATATGACATGAATAGCTTGTTTACCCCAATACACTAAGACATTCCCCCACTCGTGTTTTTTTTTTTTTGTCCTCTCTTTGGTTCAAAGTTAGACAGTTATTTGTTGAAATTGTTTACACTTGGACCCGCAAAGATTAAACAAAGTTTAGCAAAAATGATTGTCTTGCCTGCAAAGCGCATAGATTATGAAGCTTGTTGCTGAACAGAAAATCGCATAGAAAAGTTCTGCTTCGTTTTTTCACATTTAAATGAATCCCTCTTTATGTTTCCAACGGCTTCATTTTACCAGTGGTATTTTACTGACATTTGAAGTTTCTGTATGACATGGTTTCGTGGAATTCGGGCTTCTTTGGGGGGGGGGGGCTGTCTTTTAATGGTAGTTGCAGAAAAAAGTTGAAGCATGGTTCTGCTTCAGACTTATATTCCGGTTGGTGACAGCTCCATTGTTAGTGAACGATTGTCAAGAGTAACTTCTCATAATTTCTCGTATCTGTAATAACTACTGAATTTTTATTATAACTGTGGCACCGATCAACATTTTCTGTTTTGTAATGAGACGAGGCTTCAGGCAAATGATAGGAGAGAGCATTCTCTTTTCTTCACATCATGAGTGAGTCAAGCTGGCATTCTGGTTCATCCTCTTGGTTTCTAAGTTGAAAGTTCTCTGTCCTTAGACCTTGTGCTATTTTATTCTCAGCGAGTTATTCTATTTAGTCATGTTGCAAGTATATGCATGCCATTTCTATTTACCTCAATATTGTTCTCTTTCTTCAAAATAGAACCTATTGATGTGCATATTTGTTTTCTCTTTAAATGCATTGTGAAAGAGTGCTGGCAAGCTAATTCTCACAGTTTTGGTCATATTTTCTGGGAGATGATTTTAAAGCCTCAAATTACTCACAGTTAGCAGGTCTGAGGATAAGCATTGATTATCTTGTCCTCTTTAACCTACAGTCCTATCAATGAACCCTGTTGCAGAGTCGGGCTGCAACAATAGAGGTTATGGAAGGTGATATCCTAACTGACCATTTCTGATTAATGTTGGATGACGTTCTTCAGATTCTTGTTGATGATGACTTGTTTCTGACAGATGGGAATATAAGGCTTATTCTTTGTGCATTTCATGAAGAAGTAGACAAATGTTTGGTGGAGAATTGTTCTTTCCATTTCAGATAATCTCTCTCTCTCTCTCTCTCTTTCACTCACACACACACACGCACGCACAAAAATCGGTTTTGTTCTTCATTTTCTTTTCCTGTTATGACTTGCGATATTTAAACAATTTGTTATTGGTTGTCATCGGTGGCCTTCAGCTCAGTTGCTAAGGGATTGGATGGGCATCATGATTCATAGGACTGCCCAGACGCTTGGAAATATGCAAAGCATGGTCCAGCATACCCTCATGTCAAATTGATGCATTGTATTCAGAGGTGCAGTTGTCTCTGTTTTTTTTATTTTTTCAATTTACACAGCATTTTGATTGGTGCCTACATTTGTCTTGTGATGATCAAATTATTATAATGTCTGGATCACCCTTTGCTGGTACTCCTCCTACTTCAATAGTCCCTGATTTTTATTTTTTATTTTTTGATAAAGTGGAGCATCGTTCATTCACGGGACAATGATCCTACATTTGAACAAGTTTTCAACAGATGATTTCCATTATTGTCTCTGGTCCACCATAGCATGTGGAGATCTTTTCTGCATTCACATTTTCCATTTGTTCTGTTTTGCTGATCGGTGCTATCACGTTTTTGCTTTAATCTTAGCTGACGTTGACGATGGAGAACGAGATATCTAATTCGTTTCTTCATCATGCAAAACAGGATCGTTTGATCTACGCTCAACGGGTTCACAAGCGCTAAAGAGATTCAACTTGCTCTCTCCAGTTATCATGTTACAGAATTTCATGGTAATTTCTTTTCTATGCTTTTTTCTTATGAAATCAAATGTTAAATTTACGGTTTTTGGATTCTGCCTCGATGCCATATTGTGAGAGATATTATTTTCTTGAGGTATCGTATGCATTTGGCATTGTGAAAGATATTGTATGCATTTGTTGTGTCAACATAGAATCAAAGATAATTCTGCCCCTTCTTCTCTTTATTACTTTTAAACCAAAAAAAAAAAAAAAATCAGAGCATCCTTGTGTATTTACCATTGCAGCAGTCTATCATTCTTTTTTCTATGAAAGCTTCTAGGATTGCCATCATCTGTGCTCGTTGCAAAATTTACTAAGGCCAAGAATCCGGAAGACGGCCATCACCAGCACAGTAGAGAAGGACTTCATGTTTCACATTAATCAGGTAAATTTATGTTTGATGAACTATTTTACTATTTCTCATCCACTCAATATCTTTTTCCCATATTTGGGTTTCTTTTCTTCCGAATTAATTTTGCTTGTGTGGTAATGGTAGATTTGGTTTGGTTGGTTCACAACTCACAACAACCATGTTAACTATAGGCTGGTGCGTTGTGACGGAAGTGGACAAAGGCAGCCCAAGGCTGGCCCATTTGCACCTGCAAATTCGTGGCTCCTATTATTATTATTTTTTTATTTTTTCTTTAAAAAAAAACGCACTCAGGAGAAGATACCCGCTTGTGCATATTGATCACCTGACTGTCTAGCATTACAAATGGAATGGCAACGGCGGTGGGATGAGATGACTATCCCAATTTCTGTCCCCAGTTTCAAATTTTTGTCCGTTCCCGACAGCGAGGGGATTTAGAGTCTCGTCCTCATTTCCGCCAAGCATCGAGATCCTTGGTCTCACACCGCCCCTGGATTCCAACCAAAGCTCAGACAATGTGGCAAAAAAACATAAAATAAAATAAAATAAAATAATTTTCAACTGGGACATCTTTGAATACAAAATACAGGTAGTTCAATTAGAGGAGAGTATCAAACCAAGGTGATACAATGATAAGGTCTTCTTTGACCAGAAATCCATACTGTTTATCATTCTTCATACATACTCTATTTGAGTGAAGTCAATGCTGAAAACTATCGTTCTCTAGCCTCTCATTTTCTTTTTTGGTAATCAAAATGGGAAAGTAAGGCAATACTCCAAAGAAGAGAAAATTATGCTGACTTATTAATTGTGTGAACACAGTTATAAGGTGGGTTGAACTATTTATACTGAATTTATGAAAAAGTAAATCTTATAGTGCTAAGTAAGCGTTATAACTTAACAGAATCTGTGTATTTTTATCTCATGGGACGTTTCAATAATTATTTAAAATCACAATTTTATGGTATGAAAAAAAAAAAATCAATAGACCATAATAATCGGTGCCTCTAGCATATGCAATGTTGGGAATACTGGTCTGGAGACCCATGTTCTAAGTCCTCCTGCAATCAACTTTTTGAATGCGGGAAGAACCATATTCTCTTGAAAACAAAACGAGCAAGGTTGACTGTATGGGTTCCTTCGAAGTAGAAATGACACCATGGGGGCTCAAAGGCTGCGGTTCTCCCTACTGTTTTGTTTTTTTGCCAGAAAAAAGGCCGAGCAAAGGTGGTGCTTAAATAGTACCAGTAGAGAGCATTAATCTTCCTCTCAATAATATAAATAATTTAAATAGTTATGATACAATTCGTATCGAAAAAATCTGAGTTTAACTATACTAATAAACTTTAGTTTCAAAATCATACCTAACAATCCTGGAAGTTATGATCTCTCACTTGGACCAAAGCGCTTTAATTAACTATATCACACAGTTAGTGGTTGTGGTTCTCGTTTTTTTAAGTCGAGCCGAAGGCTAAAATCGCTTAGGCAAAGCCTATGCTCTGGCCCAATGAAAACGATAGATATCAAGAAATGCATTTCTTGATAGTTCCCTCGAAAAATGCGAGATACGCTCTATTTACAAAGTTGTAAGACTTGAAGTCATAAAAAAATTTACGCCAAGTTTTCATATATCATATTATCCTGCATGTTTCCTGAGACAATGAAATGTTGTTTCAAGCTTCCCAATTCAATTTTCTTTCTTGTGGTTTATGATGCAACTTGGAAGTTGCTTTTTTTTTTTTTTTAATCCCCAAAAATCTTGGCTCAATTTTCTTGCACACTTACCTGTCGCGGGTAATGATCTGATTTTCCTCGCTCTTGTTTTCTGCAACTGCATTTGTTAACAAAGCGAACAGCAGTTTCTCAGATTTTCCTTTCTTTTTTTTTTTTTCATTAGAATTATTAGAGCAACGGTAAAAGGAGAATTATGTGGTCACTTACACTGTGTTTGGATAAAATTTTTGAGGGAGAGGAAAGTGAGGGAGAGGAAAGTGGAGGAGAGGATCATTAGAGGAAAATAATATTTTCTATCCTCTCTTGTGTTTGGAAAGAGGTGATGAAAGGGAGGAAAATTATAAATTCTTTTGTTTGGGAAATAGTGGAAAGTGAGGGAGAAGAATATAAAATATGTTGAAATAACAATTTTATCCTTCATAATAAATTCTATTAAGATATTTTGTTTAGGTAAAATTGTAATTTTTAAATTATGTAAGGGTAATTGAGTCATTTAATAAATTTAGTATGAGAACTAACAACTTTCCTCCCATTTTTGGGAGGATTGATTTTGGTGGGGTAGAGAGGATTAGAGGAATTAGAAACTTTCCTCTCCCCCACTTTTCAAACATTTTCCAAATATAACAATTTACCTTAATTCTCTCACTTTCCTCTCCCTCTCCCCACTTTCCCCCCTCCCAAACACAGCATTAGGCTATGCTCAATCCGCTCAGATGTGTCTTGTGCCTCTTGACTTTTTACTTCGACTGTCGCAGCCAATATGGGCTGAAAAAGAAAGATGGGTTGGACCATACGGCCTCGAAAATCCATGTCTCCATCAGAATCTTCTCCTCGACGGGTCTCGACAGACAGCTTCAGTAGTCCGTTCCATGCGAGGCTGACGTTGTCCCCGAGTCTGTATCCTGATTTTGTACCGGAGTCATTTTTGGATGATAATTTGGATCATTATTCTTCCTTGGAATCTGGTCGAGGTGCGCGTTAGAAACAAGAACGACAGTTTGGAACTGTCGGGACTGAGACACCTATGCTGAGATTTATATATTAATTAACGGGCGTGTGTTGTTGTCTTGTAGGAAAATTGCAAAAAAGCAGCATATTTTCAGCCTACAGATGTCCGAAACCAAAAACAAGAGCAGCCTATTATTGCAGATTTGAGTAGGAAATGCTCATTTGAATGAGTAGCCACCATTACAATCATCATTTTACTATCCATTGCAGTGTTCTCTTATTTGGATTCTTTTGCTCACTGGCAGCTCTTCAGATCATTTGATGGCTGACGCAGATAATTTACCTTTTGGTGGAAAGCATACACCTCCAAAGGACTTCGTCTGTCCCATAACAAGCCAACTTTTTGATGATCCAGTTACTCTCGAGACAGGGCAGACATATGAGCGCAAAGCGATCCAGGAATGGCTCGATAGGGGGAACTCAACATGCCCCATTACTCGCCAGAAGTTGCATAGCACCCAATTGCCTAAAACAAACTATGTACTCAAAAGGCTTATTGCCAGCTGGCTAGAGCAGCACCCTGGTTCAATCTCAAGTCGATCGGGAAGTCCACGCCAAAAGACTGGATCGAGCTTCAAGTCATCAATGATATATCCAACTGCTTCTCCTAATAGTATCATTAGCCAATCAACTATTGATGGTACAGTTAGTGAGTTGAGACATGCCATTGATAGTCTGTGTATGTCTGAAATCTTGAATGAATCTGAGATGGCTGTCCTTCAAATAAAGCGATTCTGGAAGGAGGTTAATATGGAATTTGATATCCAAAGCATGCTTTCAAAGCCTCCAGTTATCAATGGATTTGTGGAGATACTTTTTAATTCTGTGGATACACAAGTGCTAAAAGCCACGATTTTTCTCCTGTCCGAGTTGGGGTCAAGAGACAAGGGGGTGATCCATATACTAACAAGAGTTGATTCCGATGTGGAATGCATCGTGGCCCTTTTTAAGAATGGTTTATTGGAAGCTGTTGTATTAATGTATCTTTTAAGACCTTCCACAATGAGACTCTTAGAGATGGATATAATAGAATCTCTCCTAACAGTCATTAAGAAGGAAGAGGAGAAAATGCAGCAGATGTGTGTGAAGCCAAAAACAGCTTCGGTGCTGTTACTGGGAAAGATTCTGGGTAGTAGTGAAGAAAGTATTGTCTCTTCTATTGCCAATGCCATTGTTTCAACAAAAGTGATTGGAATTATTATTGGCAGCTTGGAAGCTGAGTGGGTAGAAGAACGAATCACTGCAGTTGGGATCTTGTTGAGATGCATGCAGGAGGATGGGAGATGCAGAAACACCATCGCAGATGAAGCTGAGCTGGCTCCAGTATTGGAGAGCTTCAACACTGCAAGTGATGGAGAAAAATTTGAGATAGTTTGCTTCCTATCTGAATTAGTAAAGTTGAACAGGTACTTTTTTCTCGAGACCCCAAGGATATCTAAACTTCCAATTTCCTTTTTGATGAATCTTAGATGCTTGGCAGATGTATTGTTTTTTTTTATTTTTTTGCTTTTTAATTTTCTAGAAGGACATTCAATGAGCAAGTTCTTCACATAATTAAAGATGAAGGTGCTTTTAGTACAATGCACACCCTTCTTAATTTCCTACAGACAGCACTACAAGAGCAATGTCCGGTTGTGGCTGGTCTTCTTCTCCAACTTGATCTTCTGGTTTGGATCTCTACTCCCTTCTCTCATGTCTTTGTAACACTATAGAGCTCCAACAAGTCATGCTGTTTGATTGTTACTAGATCTAAGATTTTAGTAACACCAGTACTCTAGCTATCACTTGAAAGGCTAAATATACCGTGCAGCTATTGATTTCTTGGCTGAGTTGAGAAAAATGAGTGAGCTAATGAATACTATATTGATTTGTAGGCTGAGCCAAGAAAAATGAGTATATTCCGTGAAGAGGCTATAGATACCCTCATATCATGCCTCAGAGACTTTGAATTTCCTGCTGTTCAAATTGCTGCTGCAAGGACAATTGTCTCATTACAAGGGAGGTTTACTGCCTCTGGAAAATCCCTTACCCGCGCAATTCTTCTAAAACGAGCTGGACTTGACAAAATTTATAGAAACCTTATGCGAACAGAACAACATGGGAACTTCTCTGGAGAAATTAAAGAAACCTTGGTCAGCTTCTTCAAAATTGCTTGACAATATTTGTAAATTAATTACGATTCTCTGCGCCCGTTTATGATTGTTTTCCATAATCTCTGAGGTTCATAGTCACTATTATGATGCGTCCACTGTAATTGACAGGAAGAAGTGAGGGCAGCTAAAGATTGGGAAAGAAAAGTTGCATTTGCTTTAGTAGGTCATGAGTTTGGCCTGCTCTTTGAGGCTCTAGCAGAAGGCCTGAAAAGCAGATATGCAGAGTTATGTTCAGCATGCTTTATCTCAGCAACATGGCTTGTAAATATGTTTGATATTCTTCCAGATACTGGCATAAGAGGAGCAGCCAGGGTCTGCTTGCTCAAGCGCTTTGTTGCAATATTCAAGTCTGCAAAGGATGTTGAAGACAAGGTTCTTTCATTGCTTGCTTTAAAAAGCTTCATACAAGATGCTGGTATGTTGCAATCATTGGAACAAAGGTTTTTTGAGTTTTGGTTTTGGTCACCTGAACTTCAACATGTGAGCCACGCATTAGTCATTGGGGGAAAAATTAATGATAGAATCTGTAAAATTAACGCAAATAAATATGCTATATATGTCTAATGTCAACATGGTCTTTGAATTGAACACGCCGTTCAAGTAATGAAACCACAATGAAGAATGACTAACAATTTTCTGCAGAAATTTCTGTTGCCAATGCATTGCACCTTATTATGCTATTTCTTTCATTAACTTCAAAAAACTTACATGCTTTATGTTTGAAAATTTCAGAGGGGCTGCGTGACCTAACTTTATACATGAAGGATATTAAGAAAGGTCTGAGAGAGCTAAGAAAATCCTCTCGCTTGGCTTTTGAAATTATGAAAATTCTTTCTGAGGACAAGGACTCTAGTGCTGTAAGTTTTATAGCTCAGACAGACAAAGTATTTTGTGCAATTTACTGGCTTTTCTGCCCCGTAATTCTCATTCACAAAATAAAGATAATGAAATATTTGTTGGGCTTCAGGACCTGTGGAATCATAAAGAATTGGCTCAAGCAGATTGCAGCGAGAATGGGGAAGTTCTTTCAATTGCTTGCTATGATGACATGATTTTTTCGGGTCATGCAGATGGAACAATAAAGGCAGGTCTCTCAGCATGTTCCTCGTCTTTTAACTCCAAAATGCTCTTACTGTCATATAAGGAACTGTATTTTCCGTAACATTATGGTCTATCTGAAAATGACTTTGCAGACCTTGGACACTTAAATTTATTGGCTACCACTTGTTTTATGATGATTATATACCATGGATGAGTGTACAAATAATTAATTTCATCTGTGTCAATTGTCCTTAACACGACATATATCGAGCAGACCTAGTTGTTGCCATTATATTCATAACACTGGCTTTGGATGTAGAATGAGTGGATGGTAAGCCTCTGTCAAATTTACTATGTCTGAATTACATGATTCGCTAAGTTTCTTTAGCAGGAAAGTATGAGCTCTAAACTGGATCTGGTTACATTTGTGTTTGACCACGTTCTGTTACTTCTTTTGAAGGTTTGGACCATGAGAAGCAGCAATCTCAATCTCTTGCAGGTAATTCGAGAGCATAATAAGGCAGTCACTAGTTTGGCAGTTTTCAAATCAGGAGGAAGATTGCACAGTGGTTCAGCTGATCGAACTGCAAGGGTACTCTCTGACACTGATGTCTAAAAGTAACGTACTCATATAGAGTATAGGAAGAAAGATTGCTGTCTGCTTTCAATTCTGCTATCTTGCAAGGCATTATGTGTTGTGATTGCACCCTAATTTGCTTTAAAATTTCCACCGCAATTTGGTTTGAAGGCTTCAGACTTGCTTATGTTATCTATTGATATCACAGAATCTGTCTGGTCTTCTAGATAAGTACCCCATCTGGGCATCTCTCTGGGCCCTAGCCATTAAGGGGTTCAGTTTAACAGGAAATAGGCTACTTTTTGAGTTTGTCTAATGCCAATTCAATTCCTTAAGATTTTGTTTCAACTTACACCATTGAATGTTGCTTTATTGTGATGAACAGATTTGGTCTATCGGCAGCGAAGCATTACGTTGTGTACAAGTGTATGATATGAAGGACCCAGTTCACAATCTAGTGGTTGCCAATGGTATTTCATGCTTCATTCCACAAGGGTCTGGCGTGAAGGTACACCCAAAATCAACTGTTTACATTTTTTCTATACATGATTAAATGCTGTTAAACAATGAGTTACATTCATTACATAACTGGTCCTGGTATCTGTTGTGTCAGGTTCACTCATGGAATGGAGGATCCAAATTGTTAAATCAGAATAAATATGTGAAATGCTTGTCGCTGGCACATGGAGAACTATACTGTGGATGCCATGATGCTAGCATTCAGGTATGATCTCTGCTGCAATATGTTATCTCAATTCAGCTGCTTCGGAGTAATTATAACTTCAGTTTGTCAATATTTAAGCTGTGTCACAGAGCTATTTTTATTTTCAGGAAATTGATTTGGCAACTGGAACAATTGTCACAATTCAAAATGGGTCTAGAAAATTACTGGGAAAGACAAATTCTGTACATGCATTGCAGGTTCGCAATGGACTTATATATTCAGCCAGCTCTGCCATAGATGGATCAGTTATCAAGGTATCCCATAAGAAAAATTTACATGATTTTCGTTTCTCGCCAAAAGATCTTTGGCGTAGGAATTAACTTAAAAGGAATTTAGCCAATTATGGCGGCATATTAGCTATCAGGTAAACTAACAAACATCTAACATTTGTTTGGAAAAGGTTTGGGATGCTTCAAACTATGAAGTGGTTGGCTCTTTTTCCACTACGCTAGAAGTCCGGACTATGACAATAAGCTCAGACCTACTTTATTTGGGGTCGAAAGCAGGAACTGTGGAGATTTGGGATCTGAAGAAGCAAAATAAAATTGAAGTCCTCCAAACTGGTACAAATGCTAGGATTCTTTGCATGGTTCTTGGCGCTAGTCAGGAAGTTTTGGTGATTGGAACCTCAGACGGCCGGATTCAGGTAAGGAAAAAATTTCTTTAAAGAGACATAAGACTGCAAAACATCTGCAGAAATGCAATGTCTAACGAATTGACAATCAAAACCAATCCTGTCTGCAGGCATGGGAATTGTGCTAGAAGTAGAGGACGGGACACTGTAAATTTTTAACCACTGCTTTCAACTACTTAAACTGTTGTGGAGTCCTTTAGGAATGACCCAGAACTTAAACAATTGGATTAAGATTCTTTTTGTACCATCCACAATAACCTTCACAGTTGAGCAGTAATCTCGAAAGCGTATATAATATAGAAGTCAATTCTTTCTTGCACAATGATTTGCAGCCTCTTGTATTAATGTCTTCTCGTAGCATTTTACAGCTATAGACTTCGTACCGAAATAATTCATATAGGATGCGTTTAGTATACAAATTAGATAGTGCGGTATAAGATGGTATAAGTTAATATAATATATGATAGGCTATATACTAACCTGTTGGGGAAAGGATATGATCACAATAATAACAGATATCAACACAACAACCAAACAGGCCCCGGTCCCGGATCTGTCCTCTTTCCCTACGGATTAATAAATAGACAGGATACTAATTTCATCAGTACCAACAATCACCAACCAAGCAGTAATAATCAGCAGAAAAATAATAATATCGAGACACCAGAATTTTTACGTGGAAAATTCCCCGATATGGAGAGAAAAACCACGGGACGCTAGTCCAGCAAAACTTCCACTAAGTAATGGGATCACAGTACAACCTTTCCAGTACACAACCAGAGTTCACCTATACGTACTAGAAATTCATCAAGAAACACATTCTTGGTTCACAAATTCTCTACAATATCATCACACAGACGATATGCTACCAGAAAACGAGAACAATCTCACCAAATGGTGGAACTACAGTAGAACCCGGAGGGACTAATGGAAGATCTGAACCGTTGGATGTGTAGAGCACGTTCCCAGGATGAACATACTGAAAAATGAGCTCGATCGGAGCAAAATCCACCGTTGGATCTTCTGGAATGGCTCTTTTTTTCTTTCTCTTCTTCTTCCCCGAGCTCCCACCTCTCTCTTCTGGTTTTTCTTTATTTTTGTTTTCTCTCTCTTCCTCTCACATTCTCACACATGACACCCACCTTCTCTTTCTTCTTATCTTCCTTTTTCTTTTTATTTTATTCTCTCTTTCCTCTCTTTTTCTTCATCTTCTCTCTCCTTTGTCTCCCACTCACTCTCTTTCTTTCATTATTTATTCTTTTTTATTACCCCATTTGGGGTTGACCCGACAATTCTCCCCCTCAAGCCCAAATAGGGAGTTGGGTTATACCTGCCGTCTTCCTGCAGTAAGCAAACTTTTCAGTAGACAAAGCTTTAGTCATCATATCTGAACCATTTTCGTCAGTATGGATCTTCTCAAGGTTGAATTGCTTCATCTCCAAGGCATCTCGAATCCAATGGTATCTCACATCAACATGTTTGGATCTCGAGTGAAATGCAGAGTTCTTAGAAAGGTGAATGACACTCTGACTGTCACAATAGAGAGTATACTCCTTCTGCTCAAAACCAAGTTCCTGTAGGAACTTTTTCAACCATAGCAGCTCTTTGCTGGCTTCTGTTGCCGCTATGTACTCTGCTTCAGTAGTGGACAATGCAACACACTTTTGCAATTTGGATTGCCATGACACAGCTCCCCCTGAAAAAGTCATCAAATATCCGGAAGTGGACTTCCTGGAATCGATGTCACCTGCCATATCTGCATCTGTATATCCATCCAATACAGGATCACTATCACCAAAACATAAACAGAATCTGGAGGTGCCTCTGAGATACCTGAGTATCCATTTAACAGCTGACCAATGCTCTTTCCCGGGGTTGGAAAGAAACCGACTAACAACGCCAACTGCATGAGCAATATCCGGCCTCGTGCACACCATGACATACATCAAACTACCCACGGCGGATGCATAAGGAATCCTCTTCATCTCTTCCTCTTCCTCAATACTCTTAGGACACTGTCTTACACTTAGTTTGAAGTGACCTGCGAGTGGCGTACTAACCGGTTTTGCCTTGCTCATGTTGAACTTTTCAAGGACCTTTTCGATATATCTCTCCTGAGATAACCAAAGCTTCTCATTCTTCCTGTCCCGAATGATTCTCATACTAAGAATCTGTTTTGCCGGTCCCAAATCTTTCATGGCAAAAGACTTGTTCAACTCTCCTTTCAAGTAGCAATCTTCTTGGTGTCACGACCAAAAATCAACATATCATCCACATACAGCTGGAGAATAATAAAATCATCATCATGAAATCTTTTCACAAACACACAATGGTCAGAAGTAGTCTTTCTATAGCCATGATCTTCCATGAAGGAATCAAACTTCTTGTACCATTGTCTGGGTGCCTGCTTGAGCCCATAAAGACTTTTCTTCAACCTGCACACTAGCTGCTCTTTTCCCTTAGCTAGAAAACCCTCAGGTTGTTCCATGTAGATCTCCTCTTCTAAGTCACCATGGAGAAATGCAGTCTTCACGTCAAGCTGTTCAATCTCCAAATTTAGCTTGGCTGCTAAACCGAGGACAACCCGGATCGAAGACATCTTGACCACTGGAGAGAAGATCTCTTCAAAATCAATGCCTTTCTTCTGCTCAAAGCCCTTCACAACCAATCTTGCCTTGTACCTTGGTTGCGAACTACTTTCAACTGTCTTCAGCTTGAACACCCATTTATTTTTGAGTGCTCTCTTGCCTTTAGGCAGCTTCACCAAGTCAAATGTGTGATTCTCATGCAAGGAACTCATCTCTTCTTGCATGGCTTTTAACCACTCTCTTTTATGCTCACCAGAGCTGGCTTCTTCATAACTATCAGGCTCTCCCCCATCTGTAAGCAACAAAAACTCAGTAGGAGAATACTTCACCGAAGGTACACGTGGCCTGGAAGATCTCCTCACTTCCTGCGGTGCCACTGTTGGTGCCTGTGGAATCTGATCTGGTTGCACATCTTCAACATCATGATCACCAAGTGTAGATGCATCGGGTGTAGCATCATCTGCCTCTTGAGCATCTACCTCACGTGCATCAGGGGTGGTGGAAGGTTGTTTCTCCTTGGCATTAATAATGTCTCTGATCTCTGACTGTGCATTCTGAGCCTTTTCAGGATCCCCAGAGAACTCATCTTCAATGAATACCACATCTCTGCTTCTGACAACTTTCTTATCCACTGGATCCCATAGCCTGTAGCCAAATTCTTCATGCCCATAAACCAGGAAGATACACTGCTTTGACTTCCCATCAAGCTTAGACCTCTCATCTTTCGGAATGTGAACAAATGCCTTGCAGCCAAACACTCTCAAATGATCATATGAAACATCTTTCCCCTGCCACACCTTCTCGGGTACCTCCCCATCAAGAGGAACTGAAGGAGAAAGGTTGATTAAGTCGACTGCAGTTCTCATTGCCTCAGCCCAAAAGGATTTAGGAAGTTTAGCATGAGAGAGCATGCATCTGATCCTCTCAACTATAGTCCGGTTCATTCTTTCTGCTACCCCATTTTGCTGTGGAGTCTTGGGAACCGTCTTCTCAAGCTTGATGCCATGTTCTCTGCAATACTGCTCAAATGGACCTCGGTACTCACCACCGTTGTCTGCTCTAACAGCTTTCAACTTCTGCCCTGTTTCTCTCTCAACACTAGCATGGAAGTGTCGGAATATATCAAGTACCTGATCCTTGGACTTTAGCGGAAAAGTCCACACCTTTCTGGAATAGTCATCAATAAAAGTAACAAAATACAATGCACCACCAAGAGATCTATCACCCATAGAGCAAACATCAGTATGAACCAAATCAAGAACATGTGATCTCCTATGTGAAACAGATCGCTGAAATGCAACTCTATGTTGTTTGCCTGCTAAGCAATGAGCACAAGTTTTAAGGGTTGTACCAGACAAAGGAATAACTTTCCTTTTGGTAAGAATGTCTGGTCCCTTCTCGCTCAAGTGACCAAGCCGCTGATGTCATAACTCAACTGAGGAGTCACCAACTGCATTCAACTCCCCCTTGCACAATTTGGCCTCTGTCCTGTACAGAGAGTCTTTCTTCCCTTTTGCAATCAGGAGATTCCCTCGGCTCAACTTCCACTTGCCACTACGGAATTCACTGACATAGCCCTCATCATCAAGAACACCGGTGGATATCAAATTGAGTCGTACATCTGGAATATGCCTCACATCAGTAAGGATCAGCTTGCAGCCAGTGTTGGTTTCCAAGCATATACTACCAATGCCAACAATTGGACACTCTACCCCATTTCCCATCTTAACATGGCCATAACTGCCACCATGATAAGATGTGAAGAACTCTCTCTGAGACGTGCAATGGTATGTAGCCGCTGAATCAATTACCCAAGTGCAATCCTGGGATGTGAAATTAATGCAACACTCATCACTGACCACAATAGAAACATCCCCATCAGATGTAGCTGCAACTGTATTTGCATCTTCTTTCTTCTCTTCACCTCGGTCTCTTGACTGATTTCTTTTGAATTTTCTGCACTCCTTTATGCCATGTCCGAGCTTTCCACAATAATAGCATCTCATTGACTTCCGAGACTTAGACTTGCCTCTTGACTTATCACGGTTATCAGGATTGTTGGAGTTTCTTGTTCTACTCCTTCCTTGTCTCTGATTATCCCATCTCTCTACAACAAGTGCCTCAGAATGAGAAGCGAATCCCTGCTCTTTCCTTCTGGTCTCTTCATTGAACAAACTCTCTTTCACTGGAAGCATCAAGAGCTTGCCATTAGGAGCTGAATTGTTAAGTGCTACCACCAATGTCTCCCAGGTATCAGGTAATGTACCTAGAAGAATGCAGGCTTGCAATTCATCATCTAGTGAGATCCCCATTTTTGTCAACTGATTCACTAGATCTTGGAAGTTGTTCAAGTGCTCAGCCATACTGTTACCATCCCGGTACCTCATATTCACAATTCTTTTGACAATAAAGACTTTATTCTGAGCTGTCTTCTGTTCATACAAACTGGTCAATTTATCCCACAAGACCTTCGCATTAGTCTCCTGAGACACATGGTGAAACACACTATTATCAATCCATTGCCGAATCATACCGACAGTTTTTCTGTTCAGTCTCTCCCATTCTTTCGCATCTTTGTCTGTTGGTTTGGCTTTATCTCCTTCTATAGGGTCATACAAATCCCTACAAAAGAGAATATCCTCCATCCTCGGCTTCCATATCGAATAATTGGAGGCTGTCAATTTAAACATGCTGGTACTACTTTCTTCCATTTAATTAATCCCAAACACAGAACCCAAAGCTCTTATACCACTGTTGGGGAAAGGATATGATCACAATAATAACAGATATCAACACAACAACCAAACAGGCCCCGGTCCCGGATCTGTCCTCTTTCCCTACGGATTAATAAATAGACAGGATACTAATTTCACCAGTACCAACAATCACCAACCAAGCAGTAATAATCAGCAGAAAAATAATAATATCGAGACACCACAATTTTTACGTGGAAAACTCCCCGATATGGAGAGAAAAACCACGGGATGCTAGTCCAGCAAAACTTCCACTAAGTAATGGGATCACAGTACAACCTTTCCAGTACACAACCAGAGTTCATCTATACGTACTAGAAATTCATCAAGAAACACATTCTTGGTTCACAAATTCTCTATAATATCATCACACAGACGATATGCTACCAGAAAACGAGAACAATCTCACCAAATGGTGGAACTACAGTAGAACCCGGAGGGACTAATGGAAGATCTGAACCGTTGGATGTGTAGAGCACGTTCCCAGGATGAACATACTGAAAAATGAGCTCGATCGGAGCAAAATCCACCGTTGGATCTTCTGGAATGGCTCTTTTTTTCTTTCTCTTCTTCTTCCCCGAGCTCCCACCTCTCTCTTCTGGTTTTTCTTTATTTTTGTTTTCTCTCTCTTCCTCTCACATTCTCACACACGACACCCACCTTCTCTTTCTTCTTATCTTCCTTTTTCTTTTTATTTTATTCTCTCTTTCCTCTCTTTTTCTTCATCTTCTCTCTCCTTTGTCTCCCACTCACTCTCTTTCTTTCATTATTTATTCTTCTTTATTACCCCATTTGGGGTTGACCCGAACTATATTATGTTTGAATGTTATCAAATAGTATCGAATAGTTATCAAATAGTATAGAATAGTTATTATATTTAATATTTGGATGATATGAGATAGAATAGTATAGTATATCAAAATTACTTTTTCACCCTTAAAAATAATTGATTTACATTTACCATTAATTTTAATATTTTTATTAATATAATTAAAATTAAGTAATGAAATTAATATTTATTTTACATGTTATTATATATTATACTGTTTATAATTTTTCAGTTTTGTATAAAAAAATATTTTTTAAAATTAAGTATTAATTTTATTTATACAAATAAATTTTAAAATATCAAAAAAAATTAATATTTTTTTAATTTTTTGAGGAAAATTTAAATAAATTTTAAGAGATAAATTTTTAAATTTATATGAAAAAAAAGAAAGAATGAGCACGAGAGAGAGAGAGAGTGAGGAGAGAGAAAGGAAGGGAGGAAGGAAGACAGAGGGAGGAGAGAGAAAGGGAAGGAGGAAGGAGGAGGGAGAGGAGAGGGGAGAGAGGGAAGAGAGACAGATGAGGAGTGAGAGAGAGAGAAGAGGGAGGAGAGAGAAAGGGAAGAGAGAGAGAGACAAGGAAGAAGAGGGAGAAGAGAGAAAGGAAAGAGAGAGAGAGGAGGAGTGAGAGAAAGGAAAGAGAGAGGAGAGAGAGAAGAGGAGAGAGAGAGAAGGGAAGAGAGCGAATATGAGAGAGAAATAAATTTTTTAAAAATATTTTAAATTTATTTTAATTAAAATGATATTTTAGTAAATATATAATGAATATTAGTTTATCATATGAAATAGACTACTTCATAAGAGTTGGAGGGATAATATTATTCCATATTCATGGAATAGTAAATTCACACTAGTTTATCTTATACTTATCTTATTAATTAACCAAGCAACATGAGTTAAGGTGAGATAATTAGCTACTAGTCTATCATATCTTATCATATTCTTTCATATCTTATGAAATAAACGCACTCATAATTATCTTGCTTCCAGCATGTGTTACAGAAATTTCTTTTTACTAAACTTGATTTTAGTACGATAAGCATTCATTTGATGAGAAAAATCGGAGGGCCGAAGAATAAATTATAGGTGATAAGATTGTCAGAATCACGAACTTGTTTCAGAATGATCCAGCTCTTCGTCGAAATCCAAACCCTAATTCAAGGATTGGAAAATGTTTATATCCTGAATACCCTCAGAACGTGGGTCCCATTAAATAAAAAAGAATATTGTTCTCGTCAAAGATCAGTAGATGTGCTAGGTCAGTTAAATATTTAACTAAAATAAGAGAATGTACAACTAGATGAATTTTGACATTTTTAATAACCCGCTGCAAAAGATCTCTTTACTTGTTACACATTTTGATGTATTGGTAGTAAATCTACTGATGTTTTTCTTTTTGGATTGTGAGATATAACTTTCTAATTTCTCCACTCTCTCACAAGTTTCACTGCTTCTTTCTTCTTTTTTTTTTTTTTTTACATGGTAGCCTAAATCATAAGGTAAAATAAACTTCTAAGTAGGTACCACTCGCGGTTATGCTATTTTGATGTTGTCTTGGTATAAGTGGAACATCACTCCAATGGGGTTTCACTGTTTCTTTCTCTCGCTCAAACCACTGATGGCTGATGGTTTTTACTTGAGTGAAAAGCAATGAGCAACTCTATTGCAGAGATGTTGCTGAACTGCAGAAAGCAAAATCCATCTGAATCTACTGGTCATAAAATCAAGCTCTTCAAGGATTCGCATGCCAATCCATTGGCTAGAATCTATTATCGCTGCCAAAAAAGCAAAAGCAGAAAATTCCCTTCGTCCGAATTGCAAGAACTAAGAAGGGACGAAATTCCTACCAACTTTATGAGAGTCTCGGTTTAGTATTTCCATAGATACATGGTTATAGATATATGAAGAAACGCACAACATGCTTATTTACGTATATCCACTGGAGAAGCTAATTCAGGATAATTCCATTTTTAACGAAGAATTACCAAACCGAGAAAGAAAATTTAATAGCAGACCGTATGCAGTGGCGCAACCAAAACCCTTGGGTCACCGATGCAATTTTACTTACGGAGACAAGAGCCCTAATACCCGGACAGAGTGGTTGTGTCAAGGAGGGTAACGAGGTTATTTGACAGTTTTATTTTTTATTTTTCAATTTTAATTTGGTACACATTAATTTTGAATTTTGAATATGAATATAGTCCTTATATACATGTTATTTATTACGTATCAGTTTGAATCTATTGCACATCATCTTATGGATTTTCCCATTGTACACATAAAACATTTCTTCAAAAGAATTGAAAATTAGTGGATCTACCATCAGTTTTATTATCTCTCGTCTCTCTCTACCAAAAATCAAAATTGTTTATCATATAAAGATAGTGTGACGTTAACATATCAGATTTTAGTTAAATTTACATGATGTCATCATGACGTATGTTTAAAAAACTGTTTTTTGATTAAAAATTTTTAAAATTAAATTTAGAGTAAAAATAAATATATTTAAAATTTAAATATTTTTATAAAAAAAACTGAAAAAAAAAAGCCCTCACTCCTTTTATGCGTGGGCAGGGCGCGCCCAATAATAGTGCCCTTTTACTTATGGGACGCACCGACGCGTGGGGCAGTGCCCTTTTGCTTACGGAATAAAAAGAAAATCATAAATGGGCAAATGGCTATAAGCTAGGCCCACGAACTTACAGTATCCAAACGGCCTGAACCCAATCATACTAATCTGATGAATGGCGAAGCCATGCACAATGATTCGGGCATAAAAATTGTTTCCTGACGGGGAATCCGAAAGGACCAATCTTCATCAATCAGAACTCAGAAAATCCTGCACAACCGCCTCCTAATGTACCACAAATACATCCAACAATCTCTAATTAAATTATCTTCTTGTAATGTTTATATAATCTCTTTAAATTATATCATTTTTAATACCCTACAATATGTAAATCTTATACTGAAAACATATTATATAATTTCTTCAAATTAATTTGTTACTAATTAGATCTCTTCATTAATATTTTTTTCCCTTTCGTTGAAAACAACTATTATTGTTATTCCAACCGTCCAAACAGAATCATGTAAAACGTCATAAATTCGCAATCCCTGAAACTTAATTATGCTGTTATGCACATGTAAATCATAGATAAATCCACACATCTTACCTTTTGCTATAGAAAATGAAGTGGCGGCCGTATGAAGTCACAATCAAGGCTTTCATGGTTCACTTCGCTTCTGAAAGCGAGTGATTGTAAGACATTCGTCTACATAGGTTGGCACGTCTTGAAGGACACTAAATTCTAGCAACCGAACACTGTGGATTTATCGCTGTCTCAGTTTCAGAAACGTGCAAAACCTCTGTGTTTCCATCTCTTTGCTATCCTTCTCCAACCTTCTCTTATATTAATGCGGTATGTCAGCATCCTCTGCCAGGACAATTCATTCTGCAAAAAAAAGAAGAATGGAGAGGGCTACAGATACAAAACAAGCGACCCACGATCTTCAGAAGAAAAAGGGTGGCCTTAAGACCATGCCTTTCATTATGGGTAACTTTTGATATCGACATTGACTTTATTGTTTTTTTCTTTTTTTTTTCTCATTTAAAGAGAAGTATGAGAATTTCTATTTTGATTCTTTTTTTTAAGTGAGTATAATTTATTTATGATTTTAAATCACATAATAAGTATGGTCTACTTAAATAAAAAATTTAAAAATAATATTTAAATGATATTAGATTATAAGTTAATTTTACTTACTATAAAAGGAGTAAATTATCAAGTACTTGAAGTATATATTTTCTCAAAAATTGACAACGAATATTGACATTTTTGACATAAATATTTTCCTAGTTTCCTTTTTTGATGCGAAGTCCTTAGCGAATTAGTATGCGCTATGAGAATCATGTCTCCGCGATTTTTTTGTTAAATTTTGTGTTTGCGCAGCTAATGAAGTGTTTGAGAAGGTAGCTAGCGTTGGTTCTCATGCAAATATGATTTTGTACCTGACACGCGTGTATCACTTAAGCATCGCCACTGGGAGCACCATATTGTTTCTTTGGTTAGCCATATCCAATGCCACGCCAACCTTGGGGGCTTTGCTGTCTGATTCTAGCTTTGGCCGTTTTCGGGTGATCGCAATCGGATCAATCATCAGCTTTTGTGTAAGTCAAATCCAATTTCTTCCATTTCACAATCTGGAAATTTCTGTCAGTCCACGCATCTTAGTCTCCAATTCCAGGTCCCATGTAATAATATATATAGATCAATGGCTGTCCTAATTTGGCTTTTCAACAAATCTGTTGTTTCACCCTTATCTCACAGGGACTGGTGGTGCTATGGTTAACAGCAATTATTCCAGGCGCTACGCCTCCTCATTGCAGGAAAATCAATGAGCATGTAAAGATCTGTAAACCCGCAACACCAGCACAGTTGCTGTTTCTCTTCTTGTCATTTGTCCTGATGGCCATAGGCGCTGGCGGCATTCGATCGTGTTCCCTAGCCTTTGGTGCAGATCAGTTCGACGATCCCAAGAAACCCAAAAATGATAGGGTCTTGCAGAGATTCTTCAATTGGTATTACACTGTCATCTTAATCACAGTCATGATTTCGGTGATTTTGGTCGTCGCTATCCAAGTTGCAGCCGGTTGGATTATAGGCTTTGGAATACCTGTAGCGTTCATGTTCTGTTCGGTTGCTATGTTTCTCTTGGGTTCGCCGTTCTATATCAAATTGAAGCCGAATACAAGCTTGCTTACTGGCTTTGCACAAGTCATAGCTTCGGCTTGGAAGAACAAGAACGTGGAGGAGCCACCCTCGGATTCCGTCCATTGGTACCATCAGAAAGGATCAAAATTTGACAAGCCTTCAGTAGAACTTAGGTATACTAATTTTGATCAATCTTCCAACTTTTTTCTTATCGTACTTTTGCCACCATACATATATAGTATCTAAACAAAGCGCGGCATTCATCATGTCCACTTCTTGTCAGGTTTTTTAACAAAGCTTGCCTCGTCAAAAATCCTGAGAAAGATTTGGACAGCTGCGGGTTGGCTACAGATCCCTGGAACCTTTGCACGGTTAGACAAGTGGAAGAGTTCAAAGCATTGGTCAAAGTCCTTCCAATTTGGTCCACAGGAATCATGATCGCTGTGACTCTGAACCAAAATAGTTTCCATGTGCTCCAGGCAGGGACTATGAACAGGCACTTCGTTGGTAAAGTGAAAATCCCGGCAGCCTCTTACGGGGTTTTCGCAATCCTCACTCTGACCATTTGGGTTGCCCTCTACGATCTAGTTTTGGTTCCCCTGCTAGCCAAGTTCACCAAAAACCCACGCGGACTAAGCAATAAACAGAGGATGGGGATCGGACTATTCGTGTCCACTATAGCCACTTTCGTGGCAGGAGCGGTAGAGCACAAGCGGCGAGGAATGGCAATCAGGGAGGGACAGGAAGATAAACCTGACGGCGTGGTCGACATGTCGGCAATGTGGCTAGTGCCACAGCACTGCCTTGTCGGTATAGCAGAAGGTCTAAATGCGATTGGCCAAATAGAATTCTATTACTCCCAGTTTCCAAAAACGATGTCCACCATTGGAGTCTCACTCTTCTCGCTTGGCACGGCGGCGGGGAACGTTGTGGGGGCGATTATATTGGCAATTCTTGCTAATGTGACCAGAAAGGATGGCCATGTCAGTTGGGTGTCAAATAATCTCAACAGAGGTCACTATGACTACTATTATTGGCTACTTGCTATTTTGAGTGTGGTTAATATCTTCTACTATTTGATATGTAGCAATGCCTATGGCAGTGATGACAGAAAGATTTGGGATGATGATGATGATGCTAATGATAAAGAAGAAAGTCAAGAAAAGCATCAATTTGCATGATCACATGTACCAGCTGCTGCTTGATACAATGTTTTGCGTATAAACTTGTTATTTTTACTCTTTTTTCTTTATATCATATAAATTTATTTTATCAGTTTTTAGTTGAAATAAACACATTTAAGTTTTTATTTTCACTCACATCTAAAATTAAATTAATTTAATTCATATTTTAAATTAGTCAAAATAGAAATCTCTTAGACAAATTAAAGATAAGGTTCAATAAAAACAAAAATTTCCAATTGCAAATTAGTATAATAGTATTAGACATAGATGTCAAAAAAACTCAGACATTGGAGGGCTCGAAGGCATGTATAACCTCATGGTATCTCTTCTTTCTTAAGAACCGAATAAGTTTAAAAAATTACTTATGGGCACAGCTTTATCAACTATGTACTATTGTGCGTAAACAGACTTTGTTAAGGACGACGAAAAAAAAACAACAAACTAATTGGGTGTAACGCAAGAAACTGCTTTGTTTGGCCTGCTTAGCATTCGATGAAAATTGGAGCTCTTTCAATAATATTCTCGTAGTTGTCCTGACGCAAATAGGAAAGCGGCCGGAAAGCTATAGGTCGGAGCTTAAAAAACAAAGGTTTAGCGAAGCATTTTCGAAAGGTTTATCAAGAAGAAGAATACAAAATTTCGAGGATTTTTATTTTGGCTTCTTTTTTTAAGTGGGTATAATTTATTTATAATTTTACATTATATAATAAATGAGATTTATTTAAATAAAAAAATTAAAAATAATCTTTGAATAATGTTAGATTATGAGTTAATTTTGTTAAAAAAAAATAAAATTAATAAGGATCACATATTTTAAGTGTCTGTTGAAAGTCAATGTACGTGAGTTATTTGTTAGTATAGTTGAAGTGAGAATGATGGTGACTTTCTTCAAATTGTTAGACGGAGGAAATTGTTGGACTTGACACTTCGTCGTGGAGGTCCGATGACTTTTTGTGGTTTAATAATATAGAAATTATTTGACATTTACATGAGAGAGTCAAGCCTACAAAAATTTTGCAAGAAAAAAAACAGTTCGAACTAAAATTCAAAAAGTTACTTTATCGCTTGGATTTGCGCTGTTTTTTTTTTTTAATGAGATTTGCAGGGTAATTAGTTGTGCAAAGTTAAGAGAATTGATGTGAAAATTTTCACATTTTAATGGGCAAGGGGGATTAATTTGTACTTTTGTAATTTGCACAACCTACAAGTACAACGTAATTGCACGTAACGAATGATGCATATTGCTAAAAAAAAATGGAGTACATACCAAAGTTAAAATAATAAAGAAAGGATACATTTGCTAACATCTAAGCCTGCAGGCTGCATATTGCATTATAGCAAGAATGGCCTCCGGTCCATTCTATCCAATTCCACGAAAATATTTTAAATCAAGTTTCCTATTGGCTTGTAAATTAACTTTTACAACGTGGACTTGTATGTTAATTACATCCAAAAAAAAAACTACTGCCAGTCGTTTAGATCCAGAATATCAACTTTCTTTGATTCCTTTGTTTCCTTTGTTTTCCTTGATCATACCTACCAGTTGTTTAGTTAATGAATTCCTCCCTACTTTTTGAGTTTTTTTGGTCCTCGGACATTGACGTCAATCACTCGCAGGCCTATCAAACAACCGCCCGATGTAGAATTTGCATAATTTTCGGATGTAGGAATGAAAAATATGATGCCGATTGATTGGTTCTAATAAAATATAATTTAAGACACCATTTATTTATCATTTTAAATAATAATTATTATTATACAATATATTTAACGAAATATATAATAAATAATTAAAAATATGAGATTCTTCATAATAATATACAATATGATATGTTAGACGAAATTATATAACTCAATATAAAAATTAAAATAATAACAACGAAAAAAATTAAAAATTCATTCATTAGTTAGAAAGTCATAGAAATTATTTAACTGACAGTTAAAAAGTATTTTCTTTATTTTTATTAAATTGTAATATATATATATATATATATATTTTTTATAAGAATATATATATATATATATATATAATTTTTTCCACGTATATAAAGTTGCAACTTACTTGGAATTTAAAAGAAACACAATTGTATATTTAAAACTCGTTAATATTGTAGCCGAAAGTGGGGAAGTCTCATTAGACCCAACAATAATTGTGTCGTGGGTCTGCTCCTTGAAAGCAGTTGAACGAGATTCAGACAAACAAAAATTACTTTAGTCTCGGTCGACAGATTCAATGATCGTTATATTCATGATAAATTGTTTTGTTATTTTAAAAAAAAATAAGACATTCTTTTAACTCAATTGATTGGAACAATATGTTAAAATCTTTTGATCTTATACTAAAATTTTAATTATTTTGTTTTTTTGGTGACTTTTTCAACTTTCCTTCTAACAAAAAAAAACAAAAAGTGATAAAATGTTGGAGAAACGAGTTTCATTATATAGGTTCTTAATTTAATACAAAATAGATATATTTGTATTGGAGGAAAAGTATATGGTCAGACGTTTGGCCATCAAAATAAAATAAAAAAATTTTAATTTTTTTTTGAAAAACAAAGTTTAAAAAATAATAAATATGTTTAAAATAAAATTAAATATATTTAAATTTTAATTTTCCTTAAAAAGAAGTATGATTATATTTTAATCACAAACGTACAGTCATAGAATAAACCCCTTTTGTATTATCACGGTGACTGACAACACATTAAAAAGTGAAAACCAAATGGAATCAACAATTAAAAAAATTTATTAATAATAAACATATTTTTGTTCGGTTATCATTCGAAATCGGTTCAGTTCCACTTAACCCCTAACGACCACGTATCAAAATTGAACACGTACAATTAAATACTAAGATTTTGGTAGGCAGATAGATAATTTAGTCAAAAAATATCTTTTATTTTCTTTTTTTTTAAAATTAAATATTAAATATACTTAATATTAAATTTTAATTTAAAAAAATTTATTTTTTTTTATTTTCTAATACTCAGCTTAACGGATTTTGACTCACTCTGTCTACCTGCAGTTATTGCAATTAATAATTGTTGTGTGTAACGTACAAGATAGTAGTCAAACAGCAAAATGGTGCTTCGGATGAACGTGTTTCGAGTGCGAGGAAAAGAGGAGAAAGAAAGGGGAAAGAGGAAAAAAAAAAAGAAAGTGAATAAAAAATAAAATTATTTAGTGTGATGGAGAAAATTAAAAGAAAGAAAATAAGTAAATGAAAAGATAAATAGTAATTTGTGAGAGAAAAAAATGGGAAGAAAATAAAATTATTTAGAGTGATAAAAAAAGTCAGAGAAAGACGTTATGATAAAAGAAAAAATAAATAGTAATTTATGAAAAAAAAAATATATAAAAAATAAAATTATTTAAAATAATAAAAAAATAAAAAAATAATAATAATTATATTTTTTTTTCTTTCTCAATTTTTTCTCACAAACTAAACATAACAAAAAGGTCGTTTGCGTGGGTAAATGTGGTTGCGCCAAGCTCCGAAGCGTTCGCTGCCCGGTAAATTCAAACCCTATTATCAATCATTTTGGTCTCCAGGACTTCGTTTCTACCGTTATGATTTCAATTCTTTTCAGCTACTTAAGTGGAATTAAATGTACATTATTACGTCAAAAAAAATAAAAAAATTAAATGTACATTTATTTTTATAAGCTTACAAACGGTCTCAAGTATTATAGTAGATAGTTAAAATTTGTAATTTTGATTATTTAATATAAATAGTTTGATTTACTTTACACCAGCGTTATCCCTCATTTTTTTTCTTATTTTATGAATTAAAAGAAAGGTAAAATGTTGGTGGGTCAAAAATTTTGCCAGTGCCCCACCTGGGAGTTGGCAAAAACAGTTTTTTGCAGTTTTTTCTTTAAATTAAAATTTAAGAAAAAATTAATTATATTTAAAATAACCCTGTATTTAATTTTTTTTAACAAAAAATACTCTATTTCCTCGGACGCCAAAAGTTCCTAAAATGTAGCTAATAATAGATACATCTGCAGTCTCTGCCTATAAATACTGCTCGCAGTTCTAATAGAGTCCTCGCTTTTCGTAGGACGCCGTAGGACCGTCAGATAAAGGACGAAGCAAATCAGGACCGTTCGTCAATCAAATTATGGCTCCGGTTGCCGTCGGCGATAAGTTGCCGGAGGGAACACTCGCGTACTTCGACGAGGACGATGAGCTGCAGCAGGTGTCAATTCACTCTCTCGCCGCCGGCAAGAAGGTGGTCGTCTTTGGTGTTCCCGGTGCTTTCACTCCCACTTGCAGGTCGGAACCCACTCTCGTTTTCAGAAGAAAATTTTGTGCTTTCTGTTAAAATTTTAGTTCTTCTTATTTGGTTTTGTGGTTATGTGGGGTAAATTTTGTGGGGTTTGTCGGTTTTATGTGTAGCTTGAAGCACGTGCCAGGGTTCATTGAGAAAGCAGAAGAGCTGAAATCGAAGGGCATTGCTGAAATTCTCTGCATTAGTGGTCCATTTCTCACTTTTTGCTCAGCAATTCTTTTTCTCTGAATAATAGTGTTATTATATTCATTTGGTGATTGTTTTGTTGGATTATTCACTGTAAAGTAGATTACTTTCGAAGTGAGTATTTAATTCTGTTGCTTTGCGGAATCTGAGATCGCCAAAGTATCTCATATTGGGATTCATATGGTTTAGGCTCGTCACGAACTATATAGAGATAGTTGAGTGATCAATAAAGGGAAGTAAAAAGAAAGGGAAGACAGACAAAGAAAAGCATACCTTAACTTATCTTTTAAGGGAAACGAGGAGACCCGATGATTCAACATTCCATCCGATGTATTTGTCCGTTTTGAACTGTTTGGGAGGACAGCGTCCTGGTTTTCTACTTTGAGGGGAATTGGGGGGAGTTTATGGGAAAATAATTTGCATGGCTTATTGAGTTGTTTGGGGATGGGTTCGAAAGTTTGGATTGAGAACGGGTGAATGATGAAAATGTGAAATTGTGTTTTGGCCTATGTTTTCAATTATGCTTGGCATTAATCAAATTTATACAGTTCCCAGTAATTGGATCCCACTTGATTATATGTTTCGCTTGCTTATACAACTGAGTGCTTGTGATGGCCTGGCATAAGGTGTCCTTGAGATTGGGGTGTGGATTCAGGATCTTCTCATTTGTTTTAAGTTATTTTCCTTGGACTTCTTTTTCTTTCTGGTCTATAAAGTCAAGGATGCATTTTTTATTATGGGGATCTAGCACCAGTTACTAGCAACGTGGTATTCAAGACTTCAAGTCAATATTGTTGATTTACTACTGCTTTGTATCAACTAAGAATGTATGATATATTTTCATTTGTCTTTGGACGCTATGTTTTTAAGGACTTAGATACAAGATCTTCTCTGTTGTCATTTTACCAAAATCAAACTAATTAGTATTCCAATCTCATTTGCAGTTAATGACCCTTTCGTGATGAAGGCTTGGTCAAAAACCTACCCAGAGAACAAGCACGTCAAGTTCCTCGCTGATGGCTCTGCAACGTACACCCATGCTCTTGGTCTTGAGCTTGACCTCACGGAGAAGGGACTGGGCACTCGGGCCAGGAGATTTGCTCTCTTAGTAGATGACCTTGAGGTGAAGGCTGCAAATCTTGAAGAAGGTGGCAATTTTACTGTCTCCAGTGCTGACGATATCCTCAAGGCTCTCTAAATCTTCAGATGCTCATAAATCCCTCCAGCTGTTAAGTCTTTTTGTTGGTGCTACTCTTGATGTTATTGTGGATCTCAAAGCCTGCCCGTTGTGTTGGAGTAAATTTGAAGTCTTTTGTTTCTTGTTTGTATCGTGTGATATGGTGATGAAATAAAAGAACTGTTTCTTATCTAGATGGATACCGGCAAGAAGCACAATGCGGGCATTGAAGTTAAAATCCGATAAAAAATAATAATAATAAAATAAAATAGTTTTAACAGGAAGGTATTATCTCGAAGTATTAGTTTTAATAGTAAATCAGCGTATTTTTCACATAATCGACTTGAGTTTGAATATCTGCATATGTGCCTTTTCCTTTGCAAGTGCTGGGTGGCCTTACTCCAACGTGAGCTTGAAGGTTTAGTTCCAAGGTGCGATGTGTGTTTCAGATTCGACAATTGTTTGGTAAGTTGTGACAAAATATCGTTTGGACTCATCAATGTTGAAGTAGTAAATTTTTATTAGAGGAGATCAAATGAGGACGATCACAGTTAACCATTAACTTCAATTTATAAGTATAGTAATTGATATATTTATGATGCATTTAAAAAAAAAAACACACGCACAAAATGCATCTCGTCGAAGTGCCAATCACAGATTGATGGGATTTGGCTAAATTATGGCCGACAATATATAAAGGAGGATTCCTGGGTTTTTAACTTTTTTATGTGCAGTACATTTAGGAGCTTCACACCTATTGTTTTAATCGTCGTGGGGTTTCGCACATACGCATGTCATTTGCCAGCAGTCTATGAGTTCCTCTAGATTATCACATCGATTAGGAGACTATTAGTTTGATGCAGATTGCACAAATACACCTCCAAATTATTTTTTTTAAACAAAAAAGAAGGAAAAACATTTGACGTAGGGAAGAGATGGAGAGTCAAGCTTCATTACCATAGCCATTCTCCTGCTGCAATCCCTTGCGGATTTGGATTCACGTTCACAAGTTATAAAAATGAGCTAATTCGACTCATTTAACGTATGATTCAATTTAATTCAATTTTAAATATAAATGAAAACAAAATTTTAAGTGATGTTAAATTGGAAAAAAAAATACAATAAATTTATATATAGTGTAATATCATATGTATGTTATACTTAAAAATATTTGAGTAAAATTAACAAATATCTGTATATTATGTCTATTTCGTTGCAAACTTTTTACAATAGTTTGAAGTACCGAACGTTATCATAGAGTTCCATATAATCAGTTGAAATTTTTCAAGAAATTCAAAGGTCAATTTTATGATTACGTTCCAGCACACGCGTCCGGAGATATATCGTTTCATCCGACTCGTCGGTAAGCCGGGAAACTAAGAAGGTGGGCTGGGCTCAAATTGTCTGTTTCTGTTAAATGGGAGATATAAGCTTACTCAACTCGTCATGACCATCTGCTGCCGTGGCCCAAGTTAATACATAATATACTACTGTTGAGTTGTCCGTCCAATAAATAGAGTTTTTATTCGTGAAGTTGTTTAGATTGGAATACCCCAAAAAAAAAAGCTGTTGGGTTTCGCCAAGCACATTAAGTTCCGTTAATGCATGTAATGTGGCATAATTTATTAATATTTCTTTTAGTGATTTCTAATTCCATTAGTGATAGAGTGTGTCTGTTTCTTTAAATGGTTTAGAATAGTTAAAAAATAATAACAACAAAAGTAATTATAGATAATTTACACGCTTTTAAAGGCAAAAATGGTACCAGAGAAAAGATATTGGAGGGCAAATTGATTGTATTTAGCCATAATATATAAAGCTAAATGGGTGTCAATTATGGCATGTTAGCCATTAAGAAATTAATGATGGCAGCATGGACTGCATCGTGATGAGCCAAACTTAACATCACGCCTATTTCACTTCCACAATGTTTGCCAGTTCAAATGTTGTTAATTGTCATCAACCAAACATATTCTACGGAGCTAACAAAAGTAATAATAGCATGTAAAGTATTGCTGTGATGATACATTTGGTGTGATGTAACGTAATATGATGGAATATAATCATTTAATTTTAAAAAATAAGTTTCATCGATTAAATCTTGGAAGCTATTAAATATAAGACCACTTTACTAGTTAGCAACTGCCAGTATCACCACCATTTCCGACCCAAAAACAGATTCACGCAAACTCTTGTGTCTGATAATTATTGGTACGGTAAATTCATGCGATACCATTTTTTTTTTTCAGTACGATATGTCACCGTCGGTGCACGAACGGGCCGAAAATTTGCGTTGGCACCAGCCTCTTTGTCAGCTACTATTGTGTTTGTAGCCATATATAATATGAATAAAACTTCTTGGCAATGATAACAAAAGAAAAGACACATGTAAAATATGTAATGGTATATAACGTTGAATTGTTAAAAAAATGAGTAATAGATACAGTTGTATACTTTTTTCTATATTGTCATGTAACGGATGTAAAGGTATTTAAAAAAAAAAAATCAAATCTTAGTTGTCGACGTTGTTAATTTCAAAATTGATAACGCCGACACGGAAGAAAAATTTTCTTCCTTTTCCATGTGATTTTCATATGGGAAAGGAACCCTATAAATAGGCCCCTACCCCTCAGTTCAAAACATATTCAACAAATCTGTAAACAGAAAATTTGAGAGAAAAAGAAAATTTTAAAAATCTCTTAAGAAAATTTCTCTTTTTCTTACGTGTTTTACTCTGCAGTATACTCTCTTAACTTTTTTTTAGAGATATTTTAGGGGTAAACCCCAAAAAATTTGTTGTTTCTATTTTCAAGGTTATTTTTAAATTTATATTTTCGGATCGCTCTAGATGTGAAATTATTAAAATATAGATCTAAAAATATCAAAATATTACAAATCCGGCTGAAATCAAGTCTCATACGGCCCTCAGCAAAATTCAGGCAACTCATCCGAGAACAAATTCTTTCGACTCTCAGTGAAATTAAGCCTAATCGGCTCAGATCAGGTCTTTGCGGTTCTTAACCGTAGTCTAAACGTACAAATCAGATTCAGTTTCAATCTACCCAGTTCAAGAAAAAACTGTGAAATTTACTGCTGTCAAGATCAAGCTCGCTAAGCCCTTGACAGAGTCAAAAAAAAATAAGAAACACTAATCAGAGGATCTACGGCAGATCGACCCCACGTAAATTTTTTTTTATTTTTAATTTTTTATTTATAATTTATTTTTATATTTTCAAATTTAATTATTTTAAATTCAAAATTTACCTCTTCCAGCAGAGGAGTTTATATATATTCAGCCGATAAATGTGAAAAAAATAGGGCCGATTACGAGGCACTTGTCCTTATTGTAGTTTGCTGGTTGATATATACAAACTAACTACTGATCTTTGTTAATCCCTGCCTCGACAAGTATCCCTCAGCTGTAGTGGATGGTCGGACATCAACTCACCAAGTGCGTCTAAATTTAAACTACATTAATTAACCACTACAGGACTATATCGCCCTTGGAAGCGCTTTTTTTAATAATGATATTCACATCCATTCAGTTTTTCGACTTGTTTCGACTATTTTATTTAAAAAGAACTAAAAATTTGTTTATAAGAGTACCTCTTTGCCTTAATTCGTAGAATATCTCTCCGCTAAAATTGTTTTTTCACCTAAGATAGTTCAAAAAAAAAAAAGAGGTTGAGAATTTTTTTTGAACAAAAAAATTATGTATTGTCAATATGTATAACATCACATGTTTGAATTGAAGTCGGAAGTCACCCGTTACATTTTCATTCAAATTTTCTCATAGTTAGAACTCACCATTTAATTACTATTAAAACCGAATGAGTCTCTCCAACGCTTGATATCGATATTAATAAATATTGAATTAAATACTGTATTATACAAATTAACTCACTTTATCAGAATAAACTCACTAACTTACTACCAAACAACCTCCTTGAATGGTAAAGTTTGGAAATTGAGTTAAAATAAATAGCATTATTCAATTTTTCTTTGTTTTTGATTGGGCACATTCCAGTGACCAAACTTAGCAATGGCCCGGTGGCACCGACGTGGAATATTTGTGCTCAAACAAGACATCAATTTGAGTTAAAGAAACAGACTTCAATAATGGGAATCATCCAAATATCGAATCATTTGAACAGAAGATATATGGCCATGAATTTACTACGCACTGCTGCCAGGTTAAGCTGAACACATTGAGACCCAAATTGTGACTCGGGGGAAGCAAAATATGGCAGTGATAATTTTGGCTTTGGAGACCGAAAAAGGATTGTTGCCCATTTTCCCATAGTAGTGTTAATGTAAACGCTCAATTATCCTCACAAGATCCACACCTTTTCCTTCAAACGATGCGCGTGGATTTAGTAAACCCCACAAAGTAATTTTATGCTTGTTAGTATTTATAACTCTATTATATGATTATATTTTAAATATTATTTAAGTTATATGATAATATTTAATAATTTATTTATTATTATTTTTTTAAAATTCAACTATCTAACTATTTATATTTCTTTAATTTTATATTGATCCCATCTAAAGAATCAATTTTTCTAATATTTAAGCAAATGTGAGAGAACTTGCATCGGTTTCTCAATCCCAGATGAAGATTGGCCAAGAAACGACAGCTAGATCTTGGATGATCTTTTTTTGTGTCGCCTAAACCACGCAATACGGACTACGAGCTTGTGAATTGTGATGTTAGGCATGGCTGGTGAGGACACACGCTGCCGCTTGTCACAAGCGGGGTTTTTGATCTGAACTGGTTTTCTGAAGTTGCTCTCAACTCCCAAATTTAATCATGAAACACTTTTTATTACATAAAATTAATTCGTGGAAAGTCGGTTCCAGTATTAGCGGTGACTTTTCTTTTATTATATAACAAACATGTGCCCGCTCGGTAATTTTTCTTTTCTTTTTTTTTCCTCTGTAAAGTATATTTAATTATTTATATTTGACGGTAATGTCACAAAAAAAAAAGAAGGTAAGTTATACAATAGAGTTTTTTTTTTTTTCCCTCAATCTTATAATTTTATACTATTTTTAAAGATTTAAATTAAAAAATAGAAAATAAAAATAAAAATATTTAAGATACCGAAAAAAAAATTTAAAAAGTATATTTATTGGATGAGTATTTATTGCAGAACCACTAGACACCAAGAGGTCCTGAAAATTTATGGAGATTTGTGCCCAAAGTTGGAACAGGTCGGCTGCCGAGACGGCCCCATCTTCAGGTCCTCCCCTCCATCATCATTGGATACGGTGATACTGATATTTTAAGCCAAGTAACATCAAACGGTCGCATTATTTCAAACTGTCGAAAAATTGAAGTATTAATTAAATACAGCATAGACTTTCGAGTGCATTCAACCGCGGCAGTTGTGGGTGTATATGTTTTCTTCATTTTGTCCAAAGAAAAATATAGGATTTTATCTCTTATGGAGACTTGCTTACTAACCCTATGAAATTTGACGTAGTTCTTATGTAACTTGACCAAAACTTTTTTTAACAAGGTAGTTTGATTGATATTTTAATTTTTTTTATTAATTTACATTTGAGTTTATTTGTTATCACTTGCTTTCTAATAAATAAAAATTTGTACCAATATCTCGACGTTAAATTTTAAATTTGTTAACAATAAAATTGAAGGTGATCAATTTTAATCGACTTTAATAATTTTTAAATGATAAATTTATCTTATAGAATGTGTTCAAATTAGAATAACAGACGAAAAAAATCCGATCTTAACCTAAACGCATCATGACAAAACTTCTTTTAGTTTGAGGACCGGATTCACACGCCAATAATTGGGTAAAAATTGCCGCAAGGCGCTAGCTCAAATTTAAAAGAACATCAAAGTTATATGCGCCGTGCATTTTGTCAAACAATCATGCATAACCCTCGCTGAGACGGCTACCACTAGAGTCCACGAAGAAAAAAAAGAAAAAAGAAAATATAACAACATTAAATATCTATGTTGTTAGAAATTAATTTAGTAACACTTAAATTTTTTTTACGTGTTTTCCTTTGTTTAAAAAAAAAAAACAGAAATTATTCATTGATAACAAATTGTATTATTATTATTTTTTTATTTTATTGGAAACTTGCCTCCTGACGAAAGAAGAAATTTTGAGCAAGCAGTTCTAATAATACTAAAATTATTATTCAATTTAAAAATCTCGAATTTAATTTTCAGTTAAACTTAATTTTAGAAAAAAAAGAGGACACGTGACGAGTTTGCCTGGTTGGAAACCAACAAAGCGAGTGGCAGGGGGAGCATGGGACAGATAGTTGGACTTGGCCGTTTGGGGGGGATGGGTGGGACCCATGCTTTCTCTGCTTTTCAAAAAAAATTTCCGTTGGATTTTTGAAATTTAATGAGGGGGCTGCAGGGCTGCAGTGGACCCTTTGACTACTCCCGTTTTTATTTATTATAATTATTATTTTTTATAATTTATAAATGATTTTTTATAAAATAATATAAAAATATGTAATAAATATAAAAATTTATAATTAAATTTATTTTTTAAATAAATATAATTTAATCATAATTTTATATTATATAATAAATAAAATATATTTAAAATAAAAAATAATAAATTAAACACAATATTCTTTTTTATAATATAATAAAAATAATTTAAATTATCTCATAATAAAAATAATATAAATTTTTTTATATTACATAAATTATCTACATAATATAAAATAACTTATAATTAATATAAAATTTTATTGTGCCTAAATAAATTTACAAAAAATTTCTGCATTTTTCTTTTCTTTTTTCTCTTTTCTCTCATGGAAGGAAACTCCAACATGTAAGTTGCAGTTGGGTTGTTTTGTTTTTAAGGCTTCTTCTTAATTAATTTAATTAATTATTAATTATCAATTAATTAATTATCTTTTGGAATTATATACGCACCTTGTACCTTTTCTTTATCTTCTCTGCTTGTCTTTAACTTCTTATGTTCAACCTTTTCTTCCAACAAGAATAAGGTGGGGGTTTAGCTAAAAGGAAGAGCAAGCAATTACTACTATTTACTACTTGCTTGCGGTTGTGCAAAGCAAAGCTGTTTTTGGGTTGCTTGATTGGTCTCAGAAGAGGATGAGTGCTTCCAAGTTCATTAAATGTGTTACAGTTGGAGATGGAGCTGTTGGGAAGACCTGTATGCTCATTTGTTATACCAGCAACAAATTTCCCACTGTAACTCTCTCTCTCTCTCTCTCTCTCTCATTTCCTTTCTTTTTTTGTACCTAACCTCCTCCCTGGCCTTTCTTCTTCCTCCTTTTGTTTTACCCCATTTCCTGCTGTGGCTACATTGTTAAATTCTATCTATGAATTTTAGGGTCATTTCTTCACAAGGGTTTTTCTGTTTTTTTCAACCTTAAAGTGGATCCAAGTAAAAAGATTGCATCTTTGTTGGTTTTGGTAAATCTTTGCCCTTTTGCAAGAAATGGGCTTTCTGTTTCGAGTCTTTTACAGATTTTACTCTCTCTCTCTCTCTCTCTCTCTCTCTCTCTCTCTATATATATATATATATATATATATATATATATATATATATATCATGCCTTATGTTGTGTTTGTTGTTGGCAGGATTACATTCCCACAGTGTTTGATAATTTCAGCGCTAATGTGTCTGTTGATGGGAACATTGTCAATTTGGGACTATGGGACACTGCAGGTATATATTTGGATTTTCATTCTTTAGCCTAAGTTCTTGTATGTTTCAATGCTGCTTTGCAACAAAATTTTTATGGGTTGTTGTTTAGTGTTTTTGGCTGGTATTCTCATTATGAATAATGCCTTCAATTTCTTCTTAATTTTCTGAAAAACTCTCCTGGTCCTCAATTAAAGGTCAGGAGGATTATAGCAGGCTGAGGCCACTGAGTTACAGGGGTGCAGATATATTTGTGTTGGCTTTCTCGTTAATTAGTAGGGCAAGTTATGAAAATGTCCTCAAGAAGGTACATACTTTGATGCTGATTGCTTTCTCCTCTTTCATTTCCAGAAACACCACCTTTTGCCTTTTCCACTTTCACTTTCCTTTTGTTATCGCTAACTTTGGATCCTATTTTGCGGAAAAAACAAAAAAAAGAAAAGTGCCTTATACTTATAATGTTAAATTGTAAAGCCCGATCTAGCAGTTAAGTTTTCATCCGGCAAACATGTTTCTTTTTCTGGTCATTTTTGAAAAGTGGGATCCTTCTCTTTTTTGTAAATAGCTTGTGATTCTGAATTTGCATGCAAAGGAGATCGGTGACTGAAATTTTACTTTTCAATCTTTTCTCAGTGGATGCCTGAACTTCGTAGGTTTGCACCCAATGTTCCAATCGTTCTTGTTGGAACGAAATTAGGTAAGAAACTTGCCATGCTAACATTGAGAAAATGTTTATTGGAATTTCTGTTGGCCAATGTTGTGTATTCTGCTGAGATACATTCAATTTATCTGTCACAGATCTTCGCGAAGACAGAGGATATCTAGCTGATCACATGAACCCTAATGTCATAACATCTGCACAGGTCTGCATTAGTGACTTTCGCTCCGAACTTCAAGCTTATTTGTGGTTTGTATATGTAGCTCAACTTCAAAGTGTAATGAATAGGGAGAGGAGCTAAGGAAACAGATTGGTGCAGCAGCATATATTGAATGCAGCTCTAAGACTCAGCAGGTAGATTACTCTCAACAACTAGAGAGTTTACGAGTCTTTTATGCGTCATCTGTAAGGTTAAATTCTATTTGCATTTCTTGTTGGATAACACTAATAAGGATTTCATTCCCATTGTTCAGAATGTCAAGGCTGTCTTTGATACTGCTATCAAGGTTGTTCTTCAACCTCCAAGGAGGAAGGAGGTGGCGAGGAAGAAAAGGCGCCAAAGTCCAGTTCGTGCAATTGCGTTAGTTCTTCATTCTTTTCTCTCATTTGATGTTTTCTTGCCAATGTATGCATTATTAATCTGCCATATCACATCATATGGAAATAATATAGCTGCTGGCCATTGCACACAAAGTTGACATTCTCCCACAAGATGGAGGTCCCAACTTTGTGGTTGTTAGCCTCCGAAAAACCAATTCAACTGGCTCTGATAGTAACCTCTATGTACAAATGACTAGACGACATATGTATTCACCAAACTATTTGTATCCTGTTTTATGCCATAAAATTCTTTCGAATGAAGAGAAAAAGATAACCAGAGGATTGAGTCAGAGGACGGGGCAGCTTCCATATGTCCAAACATATGGTAAGCTAATTATCCCGCTTATTGTCTCTTTGACTTGTCTTTATGTGGACATAAGATATTGATGATGCACTCATATTTTCATCATCAAGCTCAAATATAGTGTCGAATCCGTCACCTTTCTGAACTACAGGTTACTTCCTGTCTAGAAAGAGTTTTCATCTCTATTACTCATAAACCGATTAATTTATGACTACCCTTACGATTTATCAACTGCAGGAGCATCATGTGTGGAGGTTGCGTTGCTTAGGAGAACATCGTGATGGTTGTATTTAAAGTGTTTCCCCAGCCTTTTGACTTGAAGGATTAATGTCCAGAAAAATGAGTTCAGGTGGTGCCAATTCCTGACAGCCATCTACTTGCGCCCGACTGTCATTTAGCCTCCAGAACAGATCCCCACTTTAAGAAGTACTTAATTTTCCTGTCACGAACCGATTAGAGGAAGCATAGAGGGAATTGTTCATTCTCTCCTTATCTTCTGTACTTTCGGATGTTGCTTTTGCGTGAATCTGAGTTCTAGTTCATGTACCATTCGATAAAGTAGTAGGTCTTTCTTTAATCTTTACTCATCGGCTATACAAATCATGAATTGCGTAGTCATCTATGTAAAAAAAGTGCATCTTTCTAACCTTGCTTCAGGATTTGGCATATTTTAAATGGTTATATAGTCTGTTCGTTGTATGCTCTTGCATATATAGATATCCTGTTGTCGCGTTCTTATGCATAGCATACATACATGTCTTCAGTTCTTCAAAAAACAAGTCCATTAACCAATTTAGCCGGCTACAAGTGCTTCAGGGGAGAGATTGAGGGTTTAAATTTCGTTGTCTCTCAAATTTCTATGAAATGTGAGCTTTAGGTTTAAAAAAAAAATGTCATTTATAAATGGAAAATGGGATATTATAGGCCATAATGACAATAGTTTTTTTATGCCTTTTCCTCTGCCAGGGTAAAATCAAGTAGGAATGAAATTCCATTATTTTTTCGTTCCGATTAATTGACTTCTATTGAAATTCCAACTTGATTTTTCTACTGATTCCAACTTGGTGTGCGTAAGAAATGATTAGACTTTTAAATTTTACGAGGCCCATGGAGTGTGGACTAACAATGGAATCAGTACCCAAAAATGCTTATGTGGGCTGAGCTTAGCTTACGTGAGAGTGACAGGGGGAATGTATGTTTAAATTTCTTTTTTTTTTGGGTTTTTTTTTTAAATTTTCATGCCATCAAATAAGGCCTTTAAAATAAGTTATAAATTGTAAATTCTTGTAAAAAAAATGGTTTGAGTTTTTAATCAATTATAATTATTACTTATAATACAAATAAACATAAAAAAGTTGTATTAAAATAAAAAATTATAACCACCAATACAATTTTATATTTTGTTGAACAAAAAAAAAAAATATAATATGTATGCAGTTATTGCACTTATATACCAAATTGATTTTATCTGATCGTTGCATTCTCATTTGACTAACTTATAAGAAAGATCTATCACCTGCTGAAATTTTTATGTTTATGGATCTATGACAGCAGGTCTTTTTAATATTTTTCAAAACTTAATGGCCGGTTTATTTTACTTTTTTTTAAGTAGAGAAATAAGTATTTTTTTATTATTACTACAATCATTATTTTATTAATTGTTCATTATTTTTTTTACATTTTCTTTATCTATATTTTTTTTATTTATCCAAATAACTTATTTTTCTCTGATAAATTACTATTCAACTTTCTTTTTCTATACGTTTTTTACTTCTCTAAATAATTTATTTTCTATCCCTCACAAGATACTTCAGTAGTTTGAGTTCAAAACTCTCTACTATAAAAGTCTTTGGTTTAAATCCTAAAAAAAGAAATGTAAGATTTTCCAATAGACCTCATACTAAACTAAAAAAATAAAAAATAATTTATTTTCTTTACCACTCTTTCTTCTCACAAATTATTATTAATTTTTTTTTCTCCACACTTTCTTTTTTTATACTTTCTCTATTTATTTAAATAATTTATTTTTCATATAACTTTTTTTTTCATTATTTTCCTTTCCACACTTTTCCTCTCGATTTAAACACGCCACAAAAGGAATGCATCACAAATCTCATCAAGACTTCAAGTTTGGGACAGACAGGAGGGAAATAGAACTCGAGGGGTCGCTTTAGACCAAATTAATTACCGATTTGGCACTGGCACCATGGATCACCCGCCGTCGTCTCCACCGCCGCCTGGTAAGAGTTGGAGCATCCACACCCGACCCGAGATCGTTGCCAAGTACGAAATCCAAGAACGGGTCGGCTCCGGCGCCTACGCCGACGTCTACAAGGCCCGCCGCCTGGCCGACAACAGGACGGTGGCCCTCAAGGAAGTCCACGACTACCAGGCCGCATTCCGCGAAATCGAGGCCCTTCAGGTCCTCCACAACTGCCCCAACGTCATCGTTTTGCACGAGTACTTCTGGAGGGAGGACGAGGACGCCGTGCTCGTCCTGGAGTTCTTGAGGACCGACCTGTCGGCGGTGATCAGGGACGCCAAGAGGAATGGTCTCAGTACTGGGCAGGTCAAGAGATGGATGGTCCAGATTTTGTGTGGGGTTGACGCGTGTCACCGGAATATGATCGCCCACCGTGATTTGAAACCTGGTAATTTGCTGATTTCTGATGATGGGTTCCTCAAGTTAGCTGATTTTGGTCAGGTAAATTGCTTCTTCTTTTTTTTTTTTTTTTAAATTCTAATACTTTATTTATTCACTTTTGATCATTGTTATTTTGAAAAGAAGAAGAAATTGATTGCTGTTGACACAACTTTCGAGTTGTTGATCTTTCTGTGATCATCAAGATCCGATGCTAACTTAATAGTGAGGACAACGTCAAGAACTAATAATCTGGTGCATTGGCTTGTTGAATTACTATGCTTAATTGCTTATTGGAGGTCTGTTGTGAGCTCGAAAACGGAATTTTTATTTTTATGCTAGTTTTGGTATAGTCTGTCTCTTTGAAAGAAATTTTAATTCTGATTAGTTGTATGAACAAAGAAGGGTATTGGAAATGTTCATGTCTATGTGCATTCTTGATAAGTGGAGTGTTCTTTGACTGACTCGTATAGCTTAACGTGACTATGAGATTTGTGAAAACTGTGAGAATGTATGAACAAAGGGGTAAAATATGCATTTTCTTTTTCTCAGGCAAGGATACTCATGGAACCTGGATTTGTTGCAACTGATGAAGACCCTCCTCAGTCATATGAAACAAACCCTTTAAATCAGGAACATGTTGCTATGTTAGTTGATGTTCATGCAATGGAGAACTTATCCCGGCAAGGATATGGAGACCAAGACCATGGTACCAAGGGAAAAGAAGAGTCTTTTAGAGATACTGGCAAGTCCAGGGCTCAAGATTCCATGGATGAAATGGACAAGGAAACTAGTGTTCATGATGGAAACACGTCCTGTCTTGCCACTGGCACAGCAAGCGATATAGGGGATGATATTTTAAACAGCCCTTATTCTTATGAGGTTGACGAGGCGGGGGATGAAGGGCATGGTTCTCTCACTTCATGTGTTGGGACTCGCTGGTTCAGGGCCCCTGAGCTACTCTACGGATCTACAAACTATGGGCTGGAGGTTGATTTGTGGTCCTTGGGTTGCATTTTTGCTGAGCTTTTGACGCTTGAGGCCCTTTTCCCAGGGGTTTCTGATATCGATCAACTCAGCAGAATCATCAGTGTATTAGGGAACTTGACAGAAGAAGTGTGGCCAGGCTGTTTAAAACTTCCAGATTATGGAACAATTTCTTTTGCCAAGGTGGAAAATCCCACCGGTATAGAAGGTTGCCTTGCTAAGTGTTCCCCGGATGAAATTTCTCTGGTCAAGAAGCTTCTTTGCTACGACCCAGCTAGCAGAGCTACGGCAATGGAATTACTCCACGATGAATACTTCAGCAAAGAGCCTCTTCCTGTGCCCATCTCTGAGCTTCAAGTTCCTTTAACAGGCAGTGCACACGATGAGGATTCTCCTGGAGGCTGGTATGACTACAATGATATGGGATCAGATTCTGATTTTGACGAATTCAGCCCCATGAACATTACAACCACCAGTACTGGTTTTTCCATACGGTTCTCGTGAGCCCTAAGGAGCAAAGAGCATTGAGGTACCTTGAATTTCAAATTTCTGTGCTGCTTGAGGGGCGGTAGCCGTCCATAATTTGATGGGACAAAGTTTTGGATATTAGTAATCAAAGAGTAATACGACGAAACTTTACACTGTTTGTAAAATCAACAGAGATTGCAATATCATGATTATTTTCACCCTTGTCATCCTTTGTCAAAAAAATGTTGTACCTGAACAGTTGTGTGGTAATATGGTTACTTAAATAACAACTGTGCCTTCGGCAAAACGAAAGTGAGCAAGCGCTTTCAGGACGGCTAAAAAGGCCCTCGAGTATGAGTTCTTACGTAAGGAACCATTCCGTTCCATTATTCACTTATCTAAACTTGAATCAACTTAAATCATTGTCTCCCTTAGATCATTCTCTCCTCTTACCGCGTCATCTACTTGAATCTGGTTGCTTCTCTAACTTGGAGCATCTGTAAGCGTATTTTAAAACTTGTCCAAACCAGATTTGGGGTTAAGAAGTTTTGAGATTGGTTTCTTTATGCGGTATAGACCCGTCTTGATTCTTTTTGGATCTTCTTAGTTTTTTTTGGATGTTATTTTGTATTGTCAAGACTGCAAAGAAAATCTACCATATTTGCACCGGTGCACTGCTCGTAACGTCTTGAGATGGTTGGAAGTGTGGGCTTGTGGCTTTTTCCAATTGAGATTCAATTTTTTTTAAAAAAATATAATTGACGTTCTGCTCGGCTGGAAGTTTTGCGGTTGCGGGTTCAGATAGGTGCATTTGATTTGAAATGGAAAAAGGAAAAGAGTACTGTTACGTGGTGGACGGGGAAAAATAACAGACGGGGAAAAATAACAGACTGAAAATTTTTTTATGTAATCAAGTGTTTTTTTTTTTTTTGTATAACGAGATGTTGAATTTATATAATGAAGAAATAAATAAGAAATATTTTTAAATTTTATTATAATAATTTAATATTTTATTATATAAATTAATTAATTAATTGTAAAAAAAAAAATTTCGTCTTATTAACATTTTTTTTTTCCGTCCATCCACTTTTTCCCCAAGGAAAAATAAGATTGTACTTTTATTGGTCAACCGTTATCTTTATTACGTGGCACATCGTCACCAAGGTGCAAAGCGCCAGTGGTGACAACAAGGCGCATGATGGGAAGCAAATAGAGGACATCGCTAATCACGGGACAGCAACAGGTGGAGAGGATGGCGTGTACGGATTGGGCATGGGTTATTTTATTTTATTATTGTTTTGTAAACTAAAACTAAGATTTAAAAAAAAAAAAACAAAATAAAAAAATGACCATGTCCTGATGATTATATCTGACATGGAAAAAGTGGTCAGACAAGGCAGGCGAGAACGGCTGAGAATAAAAGACACTGATAAAAAAAAAGTGAAATATGTAGTATAAGAAAATTAAATGAATAAAAATCGAAAAAAATGTAAAAATGAAAGTGAAAACTGGTTTTCTGCCATTTGAAATCATATATATATATCCTTTAAAGTCTATTAAAAAGTTAATTAAACAATAAATTACATAATAAAAATAACTTATTCTATTTTTATAAAGCACGTATTCCCAATCTGAGGAATTTGTCATTTGTTTGCATGCAGATACAGACAGTGGAATATAATTATTATTTAATAATTCACGACGCATTACAGATCTTAGCATGGATATTATACTCCCTTTCAAGTTTCAATACATGTGCGAATGCGAGTTTCTCTTTCTTTATTGCATTTTCTTACAAGGCTCTACTAATTTCCAACAGGTGACTGATCGATCGAAAACCCTTCAGCGTTGCTTCAATGGATGAATTTCGTCCTCGAACGATCAATCGGGTTTATGGGGTAACAGCGACAACAAGCATAGCGGGCTGGCCTCCTCAGACTACAGCAATTAGGTTTCAACCCAGCACATCGGAGAAATTTGAAAAATGAAGCACGCGTCTTTCAGTAACCTGCGCAGAAAACAATTAACCTGACGGACCTTGAAGCCATTAAATGACATAAAAATGTCATAGTAATGTCAAACATAGAGCCAAGTGCTCAGGTGAACGCGTCATTGGAGATCGTTGACCTAAGTTTTGTTCAGTATAATATCAATACCAACTCACTGTATAGACCATAAATTCACTTTGGAATGACTTTTCCATTTTTACTGAACAATTCCATCAAAGAGACATCAGAAATAGAGACAGTTCGACATTTACGTCCACTTTATTCAATCAGAATTAACAATTATTATACAAAAAAATACGTAAAAATTGTAATCACCAATTATTATTGTATATTTGTAGGTCGGTGTCCTAGCCTTTTCTGTTTATCATGTCACCGTAATATCCTTGTTCTCTAAAACAAAAAATTATGCTTCCAATCTCTAATGACGGTGTAAGTATGTTACATGATAACAAAATATTGCACTAAACAGCTTGCCCCAAACGCTCTCTTTCCTCCCCACCTTCCCAGGGGTTTGTTTAATTCCTACTTGTTTCATGCAACCCACATAAAGCTCAAAACTGTAGAACAGTTGCCTCAATCAACACAAATAAATTTACGGGTAAGAATTTCAGGAAGGATGATACCTCTATTCCGGGGGGAGAAGAGCTATCTCAATTTCTTGGAGTGATTTCCCTTTTGTTTCCATGACATTTCTTTTAACAAAAACCACTGCCAACAAGCAGAAGGTCGCAAAAATAGGTGTACAAGAGTCTTGGCCCAAGTTGCTCCAACAAACGCAAGAATAACAAGCCCACAAAGAAATTTATCACCTGCGTAAAAACAACACCAAGCCCGTGTACAGATTTTCAGGAAAAGATAGAACCCGGTTTCTAGTTCATTCAACAGAAAGCATATAATTTGCCGCACCCCTCTACAGAATACCTAATCGTCAGATATTAATTCAGAAAGAAAAAATGCAAACAAGGGAATTGAAGGGAAAAGAAGGCAGAAAATTACCCAATGCACTGACATGCAGACTGCCATAGCTTTTGCCCTGATTCGACTCGGGAAGATTTCTGGTAAGAGGAGACCTGGAACCGGACCAGCTCCCAATGCAAATGTAAAAACAAACCTGGAAAGAAAAGTTGCCAAATATGTCTCTATACCAGGATATTGGTAGTTCTAAAAGCTGTTCCATCTCTTGTAAATTGCTCTAGTCAAAGACTCAGAAATTAAACAATTCGCAACAAAGTCTAAATGCCTGCCAAGTGAGGGGGTTCTTTCTTTGCAAGTCCTGAAGTCTTCAATAGTCAAACCAACTCAACAGGAAACTAGAATCCAGACTTCTGCATGCCAAGTTGGATGTGACAGGTGAGGGTAGCTAGGGACGGGTGATTATTAGACAACCAAGGCCAATTGGCGTATACTTTCCAGATTATTTGTATATATTATCATTTGTACTTAAACTAGCGTGCAATGCAAAATTTTTCTTTTTTATAATCTCGAAAATCTAGCCTTGAAAAGCCTAAAATAGTTGCTGAACAGCCAGCTTCACAAGTAACAAAGACGCTGCATTACAAGCATAACATGTTTCAGCTTCAACAATCAGAATTATCATGTCCACTTACATTAACATGCCACCAACCGAAAGGTACAACGCTCCAGAGCCTGTAGTGTGAAAGCTTGCTGCAGCAACTTGAAGGCCCATGGATAGTGCCTGCATGGGAAAGATGAGTTATAAATAGTCGGGCTTCTAAGATGGTGAGCTTTGTTCATTTCATTCAAGCCAAAAATAATGAAACAGAGAACAATTGCTTGTGGTAGGCCGAGGAACTCACAGAGGAACATAAACTAATAACCTGACTTTTGCTCAAAGGAGGCCGAAAGGGAAAAAAAAAAGAAACAATAATTATAAAAAACTTCACTAGCTGGCCAGTTCCTTTGGTTAAAGGATTATGCTGTCTATAATAAAATCTCTTTTGTTAAAATATACAAATGTGAAAATTTAGGAATCTGTTAATGGCCTTCCTTGTTTCCCTTGGTATTGATCACATCCTAGTCGTGTACATTGTATGCATTGACTCGGACAAATTCAAATTCATGCTCTAGAGATCATTTAACTGAGATGTATATGTTCAAGAGCTGAAAATTAACCTTTGCATGTTCTCCAAAATTGTAGTGACTTTCCTATATGTCGTGTTGGCAGCAGAACAATTGATATGAAACTTCAGAGAAAATGTATAAGTTTACCATTCCAAAGAAGCTCCAAAGGAGTAGCACCTTCCTTCCTAGTCTATCCATCAATGCCATTGCAACAGCAGATCCTGAGGGCAATTGAATGCGTGGAGTCAAGAAAGCAATTGCAATTATCGACAATCAATCTAAAGATCAAAATGAGTTGTGAAAAAAAGTAGTACCCGATAGATTTGAGATACCAACAAAGACATTAGCAAGGTCGGATGGTACTCCCGCACTTTTAAATACAGTTGAGGAGAAATAAAATACAGCATTTATGCCAGAGAGCTGTTGTAAAGCAAATAGTGTTGACCCAATAAAAACAACTGCAAAAGGAACATGTGAACAACAAAGCCAAACAAAACACAAGGGGAGAAAGAAGAAGATGAAAAATAATAGGAAGTGATGACTGCAGAGACTGCTCTAGAACAAGAAACTAAATCATACTCACAAACCCCACTAGATTATACCCAAGAATTGAAAATCTGTCTACCTCTGAAATGGCGACCATAAAACAAATCTGAGAACTTCACAGAATCCATGTCATCCCCTCTGTCTAATTTGGACAACTCTTGCAATGCAATTTTGACATGTGCTCCACCTAAAAGCCTCTCAAATTCAGCCTCTGCTTCAGCAATTCTTCCTTGCTGTACAACAAAAATTAAAAACTTTTGTCCTCCATTGATGTAAGGACCAAAATGGCAATGGATGACTCTGGGGGGATAAATTTCTATGCCCGATGTGTATACTTTGTAATATTTAAACTGGAGCACTTTCAATTCAGCAGTGTCCAAGGAGGACACATGAAGCTCTTGTCAAGTGACCACAAATCAAAAAATAGAGATGCTCAAAATCCTAAAAGCTTAAGAATTCATAGATGTGTCATCGCAGTGCATTGCTAATATGGCAAACTGCAGTCCCTGCAAAGCAATTCAGTCAACATTTTTCAACATGATCAATATTTCATCTTTTTTTAATTCTCATTCCAATTTGAACAGCATATAGCTAATGCAATTTAAGTATAGTTGCTGAGATGATGCACGGGCTTAACTTTAAGTAGTCTAGAAGATAAAGATCTGGGTAGAGATCCCAGGTGCCAGCAACAATACTCTGACATGAAAACAACTATATATACTAAGAGAAAGAAGACTCTTAAATGGGAGCAAACCTTGTGCAACCAATGTGGTGACTCGGCACAAAACAACATGGCAAAAGCAAGTATCCCAGCAGGAATGGCGGATACCCAGAAACAAATGCGCCACCTAAGCATACATTTTCCAAGCAGTGAGCTTGAATTCAACATCATCACAAACAAGATCACAGTGCATATTTCTCACCAGCCTGCTATCTCTCTGACAGGGATGCCAATAAACAGAGCCCCCATGAGGCCTAAACACGTCGCAATTTGGATGAAGCTTCCATATGTGCCCCTCACAAAGGCAGGTGAAACCTGTGTGAACCAGAGATGGCTACCCAGTTAAGATAAGAGGGAGCAATTTCTTGATGCAAAAATGCCATTACAACATATAACTATCCAAAAAACAAGACCACATAATATCGTGCATCACATATATGACAACTCTTATACCTCTGTCACATAGAGAGCTGCAACAGGGGGACCAAGGCCCATTCCAGTGCCAACCAAAAATCTTCCTAGGAGCATACCAGACAAAGTTTTGGCTGTTGCACTGAAAAAGGTTATCATTTGATCAGTTTTGGAGTGGTCCGAGGATATCAGAAAAAAAGTGATCAGTTTATGCGTTACATTAAATATTAAGAAACACAAGAAGCAAATTACCCTGAAAATTAAGAGAAGCTGTAAGTGAAACACATTAACACGATAAACAGATCACTCAAATTTGACCTCTGAAAAATTAATAACAGATTCATATAGGTTGGACAATAGTTTAGTGTTCAGATTGAGGCCCTTGTTTTGGCGCCAGATTCTTTACAGCAGCGAGCTGCCTGTCCGTGAACTTAATTTTAAGTTTTCTCAAAATAGTTCTTGCACATTGTTAAAGGTCATAGTTTCCAGAAGGGCAGACAGAGACAAAGCAGAGGAAGAAGAAGAGAAAGCAAAATTACAGCCTCATTGAAATAGCAAACAAGTTTACAATGTATGCAATATCAAGGAGTCTATGACCCACATTGCCATTTCCAGACAAATCATCCATGGCAACAAGATAATCAATGTTGGACCGTAAACAACAGGTTGATTTGTCCCAGTACTATGTCTGGTAATAGTGTTTAAAATAAAATTTATTTTCAGTTATACAAATGTAAACCAGAACTTGATTCAGAAATCACAAACTTCTATGACCCAGCAGTCCTAGACAACAAAGACAACAACACCACCACTACCACCCAATGTTGTAAGAACCGGACCGGACATTGAACCGGAAAGTTTAGTGGTTTAAGGTCTAACCGGTTCAACCGGTTTAACCGGAAATTGAACCGGTAAAACCGGTATTTAATATTAAATATATAAAAATATATTTATATATATTATACATCAAAATTTATATGTAAAATGTAATATTATAATCCATATGTATGTATTAGAATACTTACATTTGTAAATTTAAAATGTATAATTTATAATTTATTATAAGGTAAAATTAACAATTTAAAAAAATTGATAATTGTCTTAACAAAAAAAGAAAATAGTAAGTGTTAATTTATTAGATACATAATATAGTGTGTGTATTATATGAGACATTTGAGAAAATAATAAGTAAAAAAAAAGATTACAACAAGTTATAAATTAATTTAGTGGCATGAGACTTACCTTTCATGTTGGAGGTCAGGGGTTCGAAAACCAAATTTTACAAAATTTGAAAATTTTTCTTAATTACTAAAACTGACCAACTTGGTCAACCCGGTACCGGTTTGACCGGTTGAACCGGTCTGTTGACCGGGTTTTGACCGGTCCGGTTCATAGCTACTTTAAGCATCAACCCGGACTGGACCTCTGACCGGTCACCAGTCCGACCGGCTGAACCGGCCGGTCCGGTCCGGATTTGAAAACCATGCTACCACCACCACCATAAAAAAAAACAATAAAGCCTTAATCCAAGCTTTGATTGGGATTAGCTAAACAAATCTTTTTCGTCATTTAGTTCCATTACAAACTATGTTTGGTGCGAAATCTACCCATAGCCCTAGACATGCAATAAAATTAAATGCATAGTTAGAGTTAATCATCTCTCAAGCATTTTCTTGCTGCAGGAACTACCTCAAAGACGCACCAACAATCATGGGCAAAGCGCACAACTGAAATGCCCTACGCCTTCCAATCCCATCAGCAATCCAACCGCTGAATAAAGACCCAATCAAGGCTCCTCCAAGACATGTACTGACCACCAAACCTTCATTCAATATTAACAATTAGTTCCACAAATAGATAAAGAAATTACATACAAAATTATCAAATCTTCACTATGTGTCACCTTCTTCCAAAGTGTTGCCACTGAATCCAAGATCCAAGGAGATGCTTTCAAGTGGTTCATTTACCACTCTGTGAAAGCAAATAAATCAAAATGAGTATCTTAAAATCTTTACAGAACTACCAAGAATGACACCATCATAAGTATAGAACTACCATAAAAAAAAAATCAAGAAATTCGCATACCCAAGATGATAGCCAAATAAGAAGGATGATATGGTTGCCACAACCACATGTGGGAAAGAAAGCTTCCATGAAGGATTTGTAGTTTCGAGTTCGAGATTTTCCTGTAAAAGAGCTAAACATATATCCAAGAATAAATCCCTAGCCTCAATCAAATTAGAAGCAAAATATAACATCTCGTGAATTGAAGACATTCAGATGACAAGAAGGAGAGGGTCATCATGCATAATATCTGAGACTATCCCCTAGCTTCTGATTTGAGTCAAGAATGAAAGATAAAAAATTCAAATTCACTTGATTCTTTCAATTCCACATCCATAGCTTAACAGTGAATTACCGGAGTTATCTTCTAAATCTGGTGAATCGCTGTAATCTTTCGAAGACATTCTCTTGTACATGGAGGATGCTTCACGCTGACGCCCCAACATGCCAAAAAGTCAGCTATCCTATCCTGCAAATCACAACACGTTTGGAGTTTGAGACAAAGTAAAATCACAAAATTACCACAGAGATTGCAATAAACCATTCAATTCCATTTCGTTCATAGGAGATTTATATTCAAAAGTTTCTCAAAGAAATTCATAATTGGCGAAAATAGAACTTTAAAACAATTAATTCAGAATTTCAAATAAAAGCATCCAAGCTTAGATTAATTTCCTACTCAAGCAACTCCATCTCTATCCTTGCAATCGGAAACCAGTGGTTGCCGTTAACTATAGGCAAAGAAATAGAAAGAAAATTTCACACAAATAAATGCTAGAATTATGAAAAAAAAATCAGAAATAGCCAAACAAGTACTATCAAAACCTTTATTATTCAATCTACCACTTCTGGCTATGGTTAGTTGGCCAAGAAAAAATAGCAAAAAAAAACAAAAAAAAAAATCCAAACTTCAGTCGTTCACTGACACTCTCAAGTAGCTTATACTTGCGTTCTGGACAGGTTTCTGCTGTTTCTCGACAAACAAACAGAAAAAAAAAAAAAAAAAACAACAACAACAGAAAAAAAAAAAGAAAGAAAACAGAGATTCTGATAAACAAAGCTAATTAGATCAAATCTCTCTGTTCGCTTTCACTGATCAATCCTTCCACAACAGGCATAATAAAAAAGCGCAAAAAACGATCAAGAAACTCGAATTCAAAAATCAACTAAACGATCGTTGTTTCTACGTTCAAACGAAATTAAATAATCTCAAAAACAATCGATTTCGTACATAACCGACTCGTTACCGACAATCATCCAGCGATCGGAGAAACGATCCGAGAAGAGATTTCAACCGGAGAACGGCAGTCGGAAAAGAGGGTGCAATTCCTTGACCAAAGGTTTTTACGCGGCTTTAAGCTTAATATGACGCGTAAAATATCTACATAAAGACAGCCAAAGTTTACTCTAACTTTGGCTCTGAGTGCTATCCTGGCGTTTTTCTTGTTTTACGTAACAGGTTTAAAACAGTGCAATATTAATTTAATAAAACATTAATGTCTACACCAACTGTTCTCTTGTTATCAATGCAGCGTGCTGTTATATAACTAGAGAAAATATATTTAAAAAAATATTTAAAATATAATTAATTAAATTTAATTTATAATTATTTTAATTATAAATATAATTGATAAATAAAAATAAATTAATATTATTTTTTTATACACTAAATTTAACTAATTACAATCTCAATATTTCTCTAGATATTTTTTTCTCACGCCACCTATTATTTTTCAAAAATTAATTGAATTGAAAAATAGTAACGGGATAATTATGTATCATTAAATAGATTGTACGGTCGAGGCCTATTAATTAATTAATTATATTATGTATAGTTATTATCGGATTGTCGAAAGAACGATTGACACGTGTTTTTATTCAACCATAATACCCTTCAAGCTGACGCCCGTGAAGTTGATGCAGCGAATCACAAGTTGACAAGTTAAAGGTTGGAGCGATTTATTCCTGAACAAGACGACTCGAATAAGTTTAACAAACTGCGCAATTAATCGAGCAACATATATAGTTTATCTGTTTTTTTTTAAATTTAATATATTTTTTATAATCAAATTCTTACGTATTTATGGTTACACATTTAAAAAATATTTCTATGTATGTAAATTAGATAATAACACTGAGAATGTGTTTGGATTTGTGAGAAAGAGTGAGAAAAAAGTTGTGAAAAAATAAAATTATTTAAATTGATGAAAAAGTTGTACAAAAGAAAAAGAAAGTGATGAAAAAAAAATAAGTAATAATTTATAAGAGAAAAAGTTATGAAAAAATAGATTATTTGGATTGATGAGAATGTTGTGAAAAAGAAAATGATGGAAAAAATAAATAGTTATTTGTATAAAAAAAATTATGAGAAAAAAATTATTTGTATTGATAAGAAAGTTGTAAAAAAAATTATCAAAAAATAATATATAATGATGATTTTTCTTCTAATAATTTCATTTTCTCAAAACTAAACAAACCATTAGAGAACCACTTGTAACAAAAAACTTATGGTGCGTTTGGATTATGAGAAAGTGATGAGAAAGAAAATTATGAGAAAAAATTATAAGAAAAAAATTGTTTGGATAAATGAGAAATATGTGAAAAAGAAAGTGATGAGAAATAAAATAATAAAAAATTGTGAAAATATTAAGTTATTTAGATATATGAGAAATAGGTGGGGAAGAAAATGATGCAAAAGAAAACAATAAAGAAAATTATGAGATGAAAAATTGTAAAAAAAATAAATTATTTGAATAGATAAAATATATATAAAAAAATGCGATAAGAAAAAAAAATGTAATAATTATTATATATATATATATATTTTTTTTACATCCAATTCCTTTCTATGAATTTATAAGAATTCAAACACACCACGCTGCGGTAACAAAAGGTTTGTTTTTTTGGGACATAGTAACAAAAGTAGTAGACCTCAAAGTAGAAAAGTTGAAAGTAGTTAAATAATTTTTCTGGTTCTAACTTCATTTATTTGTGAGATGAGATGTGGGCAGGTCATAGTTTTTGCCATTAATTTTTAAATGTGACTTATTTAGAATAATTTTGTCCTTTCGATGCGAATTAATGCTGCATGATTGCGGTTATCTTGCCTTCGGCTGTGAAGTGGTGCCCCACCTAGTCTCCAGATCCTTCGTATCTGGCCGTGGAAAGTTTTCCTTTTTGGAGGAAATCTGACTCTGGAAATTTGACCTCTGTAGTTTTGTTGCGATGTGGGCCCCTTCTCACATGCCACTCCCAGCAAACCAAGCATCCACCGCCCTGGCCGGTTACAGCCTATTTCAATTTCTTTTTAAAAAAATTTGAAATAATTTTTTCCTTTCATAAAAGAAAAAAAAAAAAGTGACGATGCACTATAGGTCTGTTTGGCAGTGCTGTAAATAAAAGTGTTATGAATAGAAGTGCTGTAAACAAAATGTTGTGATTAAAAGTATTGTAATTTAAAATTACAAATTATTTGGTAATAATTATGAAAAAATTATAAAAAAAATTTAAATTTTGAATGTTTAATAATTTTTTAAATTGGTAGAGTTAATTTTATCCACTTAATTCAAAATTTGTGTAATCTGATTATTAGATTTTATCACTTTCTTCAAAATCATGTTTAAGGTACTTTTGTGAAATCATAATTTTGAGAGTTATTACATTTGTAAAACTCTATTTAGAAAGAATTACTAAATATTAAAAAAATTACTTTTAGTTTAAAACACAGTTATTACACCACAACACACTTTTCACCTCAATACCAAACATAACTTATATTCATTTACAAATATTTTTAACTTTGAATATAAATGTTTTTAGGCACCAAAATATAAAAGTTATTTTTTAAAAAAATTAGTATTTCTAAAAAAAAAGAAAGAAATAAGTAAATAAAATTTGATCTTAAGAGATACCCAACAAAGTTTACCCGATTATCTTCGATCTATTTTACCAAATTTAATTTGGTTTACAAACTATTTGGATAGATTGATTATAAGTATAAAACTAAACAAATTCAATTACGTAAATTATTATCATATAAAAGAATGTGGTGATAAATAGAGGCTGTTTTTGTGACTCGGCAGCAGCTAATCTGCAGAAATTTTTTTTTTTTTGTGTTTTTTATGGGGCCAAAGCGTAAAATTAGAAACAAGATGCCAACGCAACGAATGTAAATGTTCCAAAATTTGAAATTTCTTTAAATCGTTTATTTTAATTTTTATTAATTTTTGACAGATTAATTATTAATTATTATTATATTAAGAAAGAAAAGTGAAAATAGTAAGAAAGGACATTATTGTAATTTAGCCGCACGAGAGCAGAAATCCAGAAAAAGGGGGAAAAAAAAAGGAATGTACGAAATCCAGACAAGGCTGGGAATAATAGGCCGAAACAATGGGTTCGAGATACAAGAAGCACTCGACGTCGCATCAACAGCCGATCTTAAGCAGCCTCGTCGTACGCCTATCACTCCGCGACGGCGGAGACCGGCGTGGGGATGGAGGTGGAGGTCGCGCAGGTGGCATCGACTATGAGCCTGACGAAGTGCGTCGCGAGCCTCTGGTTTATTCTCGCTCCGATCGTCATTCGGACGATCCTGTTTCGTCTCCCTTCCTTTAAAGAAGTCCTCAGATTCTTCTTCTTTCCTTTATTTTTTTTCTCAGCTGCTTTTCAATGTTCTACTTAGAATCTGATAAGATTTTAGAAACCAAATCTGTGGTAGGAATATGTGTTGTGAATATCCAGATAGGATTTTGCTAGCAACATTTTTACCTTCTCTTTACAGTTGCTCGTTAGTTATAGAAAAGCTATTGATAGCAAAAGAGAATCTAAAAAGTGACAGTTCGTGGCAAATCTCATCTAGATATCTTTTATAGTTACAGTTGCTCGTTAGTTATAAAAAAGTTGAAAGTTAAATATATTACAAATTTATTACTGAGAAATGTTCATCTGTTGATTTTTTATTATTGATAGCAAAAGAGAATGTAAAAAGTGACGGTCCGTAGCAAATTTCATCTAGATATCTTTCAGTCTGAACTGGAGAACGGTTAGGTTGTTTGCTTCACCGGTTTTTTAAAGTCATGCAGGTGATGTTTTGCTTGATTATTGCAGGAATTCATTGGTTCGGCAAAGCAATGTATTGTTTCTTGTATTGATGTTCCGAAATTAAATTTCATGAGTGACAATTGTTTGGCGAGTATTTTTGTGGTTCTTATTTTCTTTTTGTGAATTTAAATTTCAAAAATACGAAAAATAGATTGAGATCCACCATTTTGGAGTGCACAATAAAATTCTCCTGACTTGGGGCAAAAATTTTGAAAAATATGTAAGCCTTGATATCAAATGCCTGTATTAAAGTAGAGTTTTAAGAATACTGTTTTGAGTTTTCTTCTTTACTTGAATATGGAAAGCTGTTTCTGAAGTTGTTTCCATGGTTGATCGTCTGTTGTAGAATTATGTTTGTTTGTTTGTTTGTATAAGCATGCTCTTTTGCATCTTTTTTCCTTTGTGAAAGTTTTGAATATTAAATTTGCCATACACCTTTTAAACAATTATCATCATGTGAGTCCTTACTACTAATGTGTCTACTACTCTCCTGCTAAAAAATGCACTCCAAAGGCAATTAAGGGGTGTGATATCGAAGTGATGGGTGGACATGCCTTTTGAAACTAGGCTGATTGAGTTCAAGATGAATCATGCAGGAGAAACGAAATTGATGTATTGCTTATTTTCCATTTTTTGCATCTATGTGGCTGCACTTTTTTTTTTTTTTTTTTGATAATGAAGAGCCTCAGGATCTGAGTCTTGACGCAGTCTGACGAGTCTGTTAATGTTAAAACAAATCATTTTACAGCCTTTTTGCATTAGATGTTTGCCTTTATTACGCGTCAAGCTTGTGGAGCTGGTGCCACTCATATGTGTCAAATCAGAAATAAATTATGCTGCTCTGTGTTTCAGCTTTGACTATTGCTTACAAGAGCTTGAGTCTTGAGGAAGGCATGATGGTGTGAGTGCAGTCTTGGATCATAATCTGAGGAAATTTGGTTTTTACTCCTATTTTAAGTTTATTGTGGGAAATGCAATATGTTGATTGAGTGGTGTTGGGATGTATTTGTATCTCTTTTGCTGTGAAGCCATTGTTAGTTACCTAGCTGGAATTATCTGGCAATGCAGAGCCAGTTCTATGTATATTGGTTTGGAATGGTGTGGAAAAATTGGATTGGCGTCAATTGCAGTCACATTTGGGGTCATTTGTAATGTTTGTTGTGGTTTAGGAGGCGTGTGCTTCTCGGGTTACTGAGATGATATGAGCAGTGTTTGTTTAACTAAATTATGAAGTGCAGTAATCAGTGTTGATTTTACTTTGGAAGGCTGGTCTGTTACTGGTCCAGAATGTGTTTTTAAGAGCTCCATACTCTAGACATGCAGAGTGTGGTTATAGGCTTTTGCTTATTGGTGTTGGTTCTGCTTCTGATTTTTTGGGATTTTTTAATTTAATGGGAAATGCACGTCGTTGGACTTCCTGGTAACTGCGGAGTTGTAGCAGCTATTGTGGATTGGTGGGATGGAATCAAGTGTGACTGTAAATTTATAGCTTCTCCAGGTCCATGAGTGCGGGTTGGTAGTTTTCATTATAGAAGCATCCATTTAATGATTACTGGTTGAAAAATTAGGTGGACATGACACATGGAGCAACCATGGACCTGTACTATTCTTATGGATAAGGTGAGTACAAACAACCTTAATGTTGATTGTGTAGTGTTTGGTTGGATGTACTGGTTTTGTGGCTGTGTGTATGAGGGATAGGCAGCAGGGTAGTTATGAAGCGAATGTCTTACCCTCCTTGGCATCAACCTTCTGTTTGCACCACTTGGCAGAAGTTTTGATGGGCCTTTTTAAGAAAGCATAAATTGGACTATTTTAAATGTACGTACAAGGGAAGGAAACTGGATCTGCTTTGATCCTTCGTAAGTCCCTTTATGGTTTCATTCCCTAAGTTTGAACTCCTTCAATACAAAAGAAGGGAGAGAATAAAAAAAACAAAGGAAATTCTGAATGCCTCCCTCAAACACAATTATTTGACAGTTATTACAGAAATGTGTTTGTGTACAACCTCTAATTGTAAAAAGAATTAATCAAGTTTGTTTTCCCTGAAGGCTTTTGTGGTTTCTTCATGTTAGGTGAGCTACACACCTTTTGATTCATCATAATGTCTGAATCAGAGTTTTGAGTTCTATAAGTGGCATTTTATCATGCCAACAGCATGTCAGGAGATCCTGTTCTTTTGGGTGTTGTTTGAATACTTTACTATTCTCTGTCTTAACATTGTACTTAAAGTAGTTGATGACCCGGTTATTTCAAGGTTTTGGGGTTTTAGCATGGTTTTTATTTGTGCATTTGCTTGTCTGAGTTGTAAACTTCTAGTAATATATTTTTGTGCATGTTCAATGTACTTTTACCATGTTTCAGATGTTGCTACCTGAATTTTGCAAGGAGAGAGTACTGCAGCAACTGCAAAAAGCCTCGCTATGGACCTGGAGGAAGTTCTCGGAAAGGCAATCCCAGCCCTTTGTCTCCAGCTGCCCCTTGTAGGTATTTCCCTAATACTCCATTGGATCTTTCTGCCAGCAGGCACATGAGCAGTTGAAGGTCTCCTTCTTGTGGCGTGCCAGAGATGTCCCTAGAGATTTTGGGTACCGTGGTGGCCCACCTCTTAGTCATGTAAGCCAGTTCTTCTGATGACATCCGGGGAGATCAACCAGAGTATCCAGATTATGACCATCGAGGAAGGAACAAATTTGGTAATCGGAGTCGTAGAGACCCTGAAATGGACAGCTTTTTCAATGAAAGGAAACGGTTTGAGAAGCAGCATCTTTTATGCCTCCTCCACCCATGCCACTTCCTCCTCAGTGCCTTTGGTGGCGCTGAGACATGAGAGAGAGGGGATCTGATCACCTATCAGGGGTGCCCCACCACCAAAATTCTATCGACTGGATTTGTACATGGAACGAGGACGATATGATTGACGTGGCATTGGTAGAGACAGAATTGGAGATATGTGTTACCATGCGAAGGGGATGAAACACGATCAGTATTCTCAATATATTAAGTGTATACCCGTGTATTTGGTGGGGATATTTTATTATGACGACATGTCTGAGGACTTGATTCATTGTCCTGGTTACAGTTTCGTTGTACTACATAAGTATTGTCCTCTATGTTTAGGATTGGTGTTGTTCTGATCTTGTTCATGGGGTTATCAGCTTGTTAACGTTGCAATGTTACGAGTTACTGCAGTTCCCTGGGAAAAGTATTTTCGGTTTTGTTTTGTTTTGGTTTTTTTTTTTCTTTTTAAAGTCATTATGAGCATCGTAGGGCACACGTGCGTATGTTGTCCCTGCTCTGGCTGTCAGCAGCAGTTGCAATTTGAGCTTAATAGGTTTTCTGCCTGACACATTAAATAAATAAAAGTTTGACATTTTCCCATTTTCAATTTGCATTTATCTGGACAAACTATTAGGATTACGATGCTTAGACGATTGCTCGAACAAAAACAAATACTGTTTTTGTAATATGGACCGGCTATCTTACAAGAATTCAAAAAACGAAAAAAAAAATCTAAAATTCGGATATGATTCAACTCAAGTCGATTGTATTTTCTTTCCTGTCATGAAGCTCTACTATATAATTATATGTTAAGTAATATTAAAGTAGTATTTAAGTTATAGACTAATATTCAATAAATTATTTTTTTGTTAATTCAATCATTGAATAATTTACGTTACTTCAATTTCACAAAGCATTTCTCTTTCTCAAATATCGTGTAAAGAATGCGAAGAGTTTTGCATACAAATTGCAAAGAGCCAAAGAGACCTCCTTTCATGTACAATGTACAAAAAGAGAAAAATAAAAAAGCACTTTGGCTGATCTCTTGGTCGGCTGATTGATTGAATTGTCTGCCTTGCTAGATAGTAGCTGTAAAATCTGCCCACAGGATTTCTCAGTCAGCAGGCAGTCATTCATCTAACATCGTAAAAAACGAAAAACTCGCCTTCCTTCCATGATGTTTCATTCTTGATTTGATTGACTCCCAAGTCAACCCCACCTCACTCTTTAATTCTATTGTATTTAGCGCCAAATCTCTCAAATTTTTAATTATTTTATTGGGTATTTTACTTTTCACTTTTTTTGGAGCAAATTTTACTGTTACTTTTCAATTTTCACCATTTCACCTCCATTCGCATGGCACATACAGCGTCCAGTTACTGCTTGCCAAATATTCACAGGGGAATCGTCTTCCACGTGGCACTAATAGAGTGGTTATTTATCTGTACACCGTCTTGTCCTCGCACGCAGCGGAGAAATTGTCGCCATTATTCTTTTAAAAAAAATTTGTAGTTCAATTAAACGTAAATTATTAAATAATTAAATTAATAAAAAATAAATAAATTATTAGATATTATATTATTAAATAAAATTTTATTATTATTCATTGTTACGTAAATATAATCACATAATTGTACTATATTCGCTCTAAAGTCATTCATGCGCACCTACACGTATTGAGTTCTCCCGTTCTAAATGGGAAAAACGAACGAACGGATGAATCGCTAAAAGCCATTTGATTCCCCTATCTATGAATTTCCACCGTCGGATCGTATATTCCAACACAAACCGTCAGATGGAACAACGTGCAGAAATCCGACCATTGAATAAAACACAGAGAAATTGAAATTCAAAATGGAGTTTAGAGAGAGGGAGGAGAGAAAGAAAAGGAAGTAAGAAATACATACCAAAGCCCAACCAGCCTCAGCTCCCTCTCCGTCTCTCTCTTTTTTCCTCTTTTTGCTGAAACTGAAATTCCCAAAGCCTCCCCTCTCTCTCTCTCCTTTCTTCGCTTCCTTCGCTCTTCGTTTTCTGCAAATCGTTCCTCAAAAAGCCTCTCTTTTTTTGTTTCTCTCTCTACGGTTTTTCTACCGTCCTTCTTTCTCTCTCTAGAATTTGTGTTTTGTTTGGTTTTCTGTTTTTTTGGTTGGATTTTTTTGGGCGGTTTTAGTCCAAACATTGAGCTGATTGACGTCGCGGTTTCGGATTAATTAGGTTGTGTTGTTGTTTGGGATGTTTTGTTGAGATTTTGGATCTGGAGAATTGGAGTTTTGAGTTTTTTTTTGTGTGTGGAAATTGAAACTGAAACTGAAGTTCTGTTGGGCTTAGAGTTCCGCAAAGATTCAATCTTGTTTTGTGGTTGCTTGTTAGAAAGAAAGGAAATTTTTATTTATTTATTTATTTATTGTAAATATAAGTATTGGGGGAATTTTGAATTTGGATGGGGGAACGTGAGGGAACCGAGTTCCCTCCAAAATCGGAAGCGGAGTTTCCGGCCAAGAAGCTGGCGCGGCAGCTTGATTTCACACAGGGAACTGCGGTCCTTCCCGACCACCCTCAATCGCACGCCGTTCAGCCACCTTTGCCTCTGAACCCTGTGGCGGCGCCGCCCCCTGCACTGAGCCAGTCTCAGGTCGCTGTCGCCGCACAACCGCCGCCACATACGCCAAATAGTCATCAGCAGCCGCAGCCGCCCGTCACCGTTGTGTAAGTTTATTTCTGTCTGCGAAGAAAGTGATTCTTGTCCTTAATTGAGAATTTGATTTTTTTTGGCTTTTTGATTGTTTCTTGAGGTTGCGATTTTATTGTCCGTGTAAAAAAGCTTTTAATGAGCTGAAATCCCTGCGGTTCTTTTGGACTTGCTCTTGAAATTCCCGCCTTTCTGTTTGAAAGTTTAGCCTTTGGGGTTCGAGTTATCATCTTTGCAAACTTTGCGACAATTTCCGGGAAAATTTTGCAAAAGAAAAGGGAGAAACATAGGAGAGAGCATGAAATTTATTATCGGATCACATGGAGCCATTGAATTGCTGTTTTTGATTCGTGTTGGGATTTTGGTGTACAATTTACTGGCCAAGGAATATGGACTTAACTTCCACGGTGAAGTGTAAAAGTATGCAAAAGAAAAGGCAATTTTGCACCATGAGCTCTATCCCCCTGGTACTAGAGTCATCTTCAAGGTTTTGAAGTTCTCGAGTTCGAGTGCTAGCTGGGCCCATTAACCAAAAAAAGAAGAAAAGGCTATCTTGCATTCCCCCACCCCCAAGAAACTATTCAAAATCAAGAAAAGACTGTCTTTCTCAACTAGCTGCCCAAAAGGAGGTTTAGACAATGTCTGTCTTTACATATCAATTAAAGCTTTCAGCCTTTTGGGGAAGTTCTTTTATTTTCTTCTTTAATTCTCTCTTTCTTCTGTTAAGGAAGGGGCATACATGAGCTTTTGCTTTTGTAAATGTAATTAATTTCCTTTCCCTTTCTTAGTGAAGATGATGATTGTACAGAGGATTGCTGGTCTTTTCAAATCTTTAGTGCATTTACAAATATAAGTAATTGTGCTACCTGCCAGTTAGTATTTCCACTATGGCAATGGTTACAAATTTTCCTTGGTCAGTGTTGCTAATACTGGACTTATTTTCTCAGAAAGCCAGAGTCCCCAAAATCAAGGTCAAGAACCAATGAAGTGAAAGATGGCACTCCAAGGAAGCAAAAGCAGTGTAACTGCAAACATTCACGTTGCTTGAAGCTGTATGTACATAACAATCAGTTCTGCTTTAGGATTGGTAGCTGCTCCTTTTTTTTTTTTTTTTTTTTCTGTTTCAGTTCATTTCATAAAGCTCCAGTTATTGGTGGTGGGTTTTGCTGCTTGTTGCTGTTCTTTGTTGAATTTTTAGAATAGGGTTGATTGTGAGTTATACATTGTTTTAGTTGGTCATAAAATGACCAACTTTTGGTTTACTCTTTCCATCCCTTTTCTAGGAAGCCACATATTTATCTGCAACTTTGGTTCCCCATCATTACTGATGGACTTCATAGATAATGGCTTAATTCTGTTTGCGAGAACATGGTTTTAAAATAGGAAATTGTTAAGAGAATCATTGTATTGTTTAATGTTATTGAAGTATATTGTATGTAGTTTTTTTATGCATGAAAAGTTATGCAAATATGCATAATATTTTGTTCAGCTCCAAGGTGTTGGCATCTTTGAAGCTTACTTGAAATTTGTTGCAGGTTTTTGGTCTTGAATTGTGGTGTGTTTTTAGTTTTTGTTAACTACAATTTTCTTTTGTTTAAGTTACCATTTCTTTTCTATTCTGGACATTACAAGCTGGTTTAAGATGTCCATTGGTATTCAAATCTTTATGTCCTGATCAGGTACTGTGAGTGCTTTGCCTCTGGAACATATTGTGATGGATGCAATTGTGCAAATTGTTTTAACAATGTAGAACATGAAGCTGAAAGGCGAGAGGCTGTTGAAGCGACATTAGAACGTAACCCTAATGCATTTAGGCCAAAAATTGCTAGCAGCCCTCATGCAGCTCGGGACAGTCAGGTATGCTGGTTAGACTCATGGAGACATATTTACTCTTGTGGAGATATATTTACATTTTAGTCAAAGGAGGAAAATAAAGTTGTGGCATTGCAGTTCTCTTGGGTGTGGCAAACTGGACATATATTTGATTATCTTCTTCTATTATTGTAGTTGGCAGCAGTTGGCATTCATAACAAATATAGTGCAAATGCAAATCCATTAGCCATGGTCAGAGTGTTGCTTTCTGTTGAAAGGTTTCTGAGGCTTTGTTGTAGTTTTTGCATGAAAGTCTTGTGCTGCTTGGGATTTAAGGCATCTTAATTGATCCAATTTGATATCCTCTTTCTTGTCACCATTTTGGCTCTAGAAGACAATTGCAGGACGCAAGTGCACTGAAGAAAACAATTCTCTCTAGAAGTATAACTTTCCATGGTGCCCAATCTTAAGTGATATTTTCACTAAAACAATCACTATGTGGTAAATATTTCAATGCGGATCCCTGAATGAAGTTTTCTTAGAGAGTACCCACAGGACAAAAGTCATGAATGAGAAATGATTAGATGTAGGGTTGGTATGAAGTTGAAATAAGCACATCAATCAGGTTGTGTTGAGCTGTTCTGTGAGGCATGTTGTTTTGGGTGTTAATGATAAGTTTACTAGCTTGACCAAAATACGTGCAGGAGGATACTAGAGATGGGTTGGTACTGGGGAAGCACAACAAGGGATGCCACTGCAAAAAGTCTGGGTGCCTCAAAAAGTACTGTGAATGTTTTCAAGCCAACATCCTTTGCTCTGAAAATTGCAAATGCATGGATTGCAAAAATTTTGAAGGAAGTGAAGAGAGACAGGCTCTTTTTCATGGTGACCATACCAATAACATGGCGTATATTCAACAGGCTGCAAATGCTGCAATAACTGGAGCTGTTGGATCTTCTGGTTATGCATCCCCTCCAGTTTCAAAGAAGAGAAAAGGTCATGAGCTTTTCTTTGCGCCTGGTGTTAAGGATCCATCCTTCCAAACGATTGGAAGTTTTCAGCAGGTAAAGATTCTCTCAGAGCATATATGATAATCCCTTCTAGTGTTAAATAGATCCTTTATTTTTCCTGAAAATATAATGTCTTAACCACCTGAGCTAATTTCTTATCTGCGCTCTTGTGGGACGATGGATGATTCATTAAATTTTGTTACTTCTTGATATTGGCTTCTTTTACATTTCACTGTATTAGGATATTCTTTAGTGCTGCATAACCCATGGAAGTGGTCATTAGTATTTGATTTTCTTGTCTATCAGGCAAGCCATATCAGGCCTTCTCCACCACCTTTGTCCTTGTTGCCTAATCCTGCTGCTCGTGCCGGTTCCACTTTAACCTTGGGCCCTTCAAAATTTCCTTATAGGTAGAATTATAATCTTCATGAAATTATTGCTCATTGGTTCATTTATACATAGCTCACCTTAATTTCATTTTGAAGGTCTCTACTGGCAGACATTATTCAACCACAGGATTTGAAAGAGCTTTGCTCAGTTTTGGTTGTTACTGCCAAGACACTTGCAGGTATGTTTTCAAAAGTTGTGCATAGGAGTTATGAAGTTTTTGATGCAGAATGTCCGAGACCCATGCATTTTTATGATACTTTTCTATCTATCCTTAATCTCTATGCAGCTTCCTATTGATAATAATTTTTGTCATATGAGGAAAAGAATTGCTTGGAATCTTGTCATTCCTATTTTACTTAGAATCACCTGATTATATGAATTGAAGGGACTAGTTCTTTTAGGTGTGCGGTCTCTTTGGCTGATGTTAACCATTTGTGAACCATTCATTATTGAGTTTGGATGGTTCGGTTTGCTTAAGAATGTTGCGGTCATATATATGTGAACAGGGTAGTTTGAACAAAAGAAGGTACAAATTGTTGCCAGGGTTTGACCAACTGGGTTTCCTTTTAATGTTCCATATATCTAGACCAAAGAAATGCACAAGAAAAGCAGGCAGAAGAGAAGGCAGAAACCTCCCTTGCCTCAGCAATCCAAGAAAGGTTGCAGATCCGGAAAGAATCAGAGGCAGAAAAAATTGCTGCTGATGATTCCAGTCCAGACGGTGTTAATATACCAAAAGATAGGCCAATGTCTCCTGGAACTTTGGCATTGATGTGTGATGAACAAGATGCAATGTTCATGGCAGCTGCTTCCCCAAATAGGTTAACAGCTCATGGCTGCAACACAACTTCATTAATGCCTGATGGGCAAGGTGTGTCTGAGGTTTATGCAGAGCAAGAAAAATTCATCCTAACTAAGTTTCGAGATTGTCTTAACAGGCTTATCACCTTTGGAGAAATAAAAGGCAAGTCTGTCTTTTTTGTATAAATGCTTCCATAAAAGTGTAAATGCCACGTCAAAAAGTTGGACCAAGTCCTCCAATAGCTAGGATTTTCTGTTGTCAATTTCATCAGCTTCCCCCTGAAAGCAAGTATGGCAGTGAGCCAAATAAGCAAGGCACCAATTTCTAATTGGTTTATTTGCTTTCTTTTTCTGACCGAAAGGGACAAAAAGGTTATCTGAAACTGAATGTTGTGATTACTTTGATTGATCCTTGGAAGGGGATGAGACAGTGGTGGCACAGCAGGTTTAGTTTTTTTGTGCATGATAGAATTCTCTGCATTCAGAGACATGAACACTGTAGTTTATATATTTGTCATTCCTTTTCTTTTTGTGATTGGCATAGTTTTTGGGGCCTGTCAACAAAAACGTGTTCAACACTCTGATTGTCATAGAGATGAGGCTACTTAGATTTCAGCTCTTCATTTGGTATTTGCAGCTCTTTATTTTTGGGATTTTATTTTCATAATTTGCTTGGTTTGATTAAATGCCTTCTTGTATTAACAGAGACCAACTGTTCATCATTAGCAAGAAATGATTTGGGGAAGCCAAAGGACCCAACTAGCAATGGCACCATGACTGCCAGAACTGGACTAGGTAACCTGCATGGACCCCTGAGCAATGGGGCTGCGAAATCTGTTCTTCCTTCAATATCTAAGCCATCTCAACTGGTCAACACTATGGTTTCCACCGCTACAACCGGGCTTCCAAAAGCTGCAGCTGCCCCTCAAAATGGGGATAACAGACAAAAGTCTTGAAAAGAAACTTAAGAGAAAATTTATAGCTTTGAAGAAGACTGACCTCAGGTATGCCCCCAAGTTTCCTTGATGCTATGCATACGCTGCTCATTTCAGCTTCATCCCTGATTTCCTTGGAATTGCCCGAGGTTTATTGAGGGTTTTACAATTGCACAGGATGACACAGATGTTTATGACATGCCAATAACCATCATCTATTGTATGGTTGCACAGTAGGAGCCTTCTATTCAGACAGTTAGAAACACAGAGCTAATTTAGGAATTTTGATGGCATATGACACCCTGATGGATCCATTAATATGGTAAATACCACAAGGCCCTTTGATTTTTACTTTTCTTTTTTTTTTAAATAAAAAAAAAATTCAAGTTACATTTGCATACAGATATAGAGCCTTGATACGTGAGGGAGACTTGCGGGGACGAGTTAATACCAATATGGACATTCTTCACAATGGGAGTTTGTCTTTTTGAGGCCCAAGTGGGCTATGGTTCTTTTTACTAATCTTTCTTTCCATCTTTCAACTATGATGAATTAATGACGCATCCCATAAAAAAAAAAAAAAAAAAAAAAAAGCTGCATGGAGGCAACTTTAATGAAACAACTGATAGGGGTTTAATGGTAATTTTACAGTATGCAGCCGCTTAAAAATTACGAGCAGTGACTGTGTTTGTTGCAAGGGACAGAAATTAGGGTAGATGGGGACCAGACCACAAAAGTGGAGAAAGGAAGAGAAGAACAGTTTCGCTTCTTCCTATTTGTTTGGTTGCAGGCAGAGAGAAAGGAAAAAAGATAACAAAACTATACTTTGATAGATCAAAATGCCCCTCCAACTAAATTAATCAAAGTTGAAAATAATGGGCAAAAGGTAATTGCAGTACTTCAAAACCCCATTGTTCCCCTACCCAGTAAATCCGCCCATGGATAATTTGGAAGGAGTGGACTACTACTAATTGTGGGGTCAAAACGTTGAAAATGATTGAGCCATTTTCTTCCTCCCTAGCATTTTAACGAGGTAATCCTCCGGTCTTTTTCCTTTGTTTAAGTCCTTCCTTTCCTTCTTCAGTTTTTCCCACCCAAACAAACACGATGTTTGGTTCTTTTCTTGCTAAAGCGCGTTGAATCCACGCAAGCATATGCCGCCGAAAAATTGCGAAAGACACAGCATAGATTTCAGCCAAGAAGAAATCCAAATGTGATGTGGACATCCACATCAAAGCCAATAAAATGGGAAAACTTCACGTGCTAAGTATTTGGTTTCAAGTGCTACAATTTGTAGCGCCTCTTGCAGTGACATGCACCGTTGGTCAATAATTAGGCAATTAGAAATCATAATTTTGAGGTTAAGTATTTATTTTAGTTATTGAGCGGAGTGCTCCTCAACCATGAGATGAGAAGTTTTAACTCCTATCAACCTTATTCCCCATTTTCTTCATATTCCTCGTTTCCTTCATATGTCTATTAAGACTTCTTGTAAATCAGAAAAAGAAATCATAATTTCTTATTTTTCGTTTTTGTTCTATCATTTATTAAGTTTTTTATTTTTTTATTTTACCCATACCATTTATGTAGATAACTGTGCATCTTCTCACCCTCGCGTAGTTTTAAATGATACTTCAATTCTTAACGTTCATGTAATTTTCTAAATTGATCATCATTTTTAATGATCGGATCTCTTGGGACAAATAGAAATTTACAGATCATTCGGTGTTGAATTGAATTGGTTTCCAAGCAACTGGAAGTTGAAACTATTTATTGACGATTTTCAAGTGTGCACATAGCTCGTCTTGATTCCATAAAATTTGCCACTGCATTTTGGCCCTTGGCAAGGAATTCTGAGACGTTGATATAACAGGAAACAGCTGGGGAAAACGAGATCATTATTTTTTTAACACTTGCAAATGCAAAAAAAATGATAACATCAAGGCTCTCGCTGCTCTTTTACATGCTGCTGTTTGCCTACATTCGCGACCTTGACCCTGGAGATGATGAAGCAGGTGCACTCTGCAGAAAAGAAAATATCATTTTAATATTTGGATGCATGCTTGCACGTTTAGACATGGATGTAGAAGATCAGAAAGGGAGGGTTAAAACCCAGATGATTCCAATTCTCATGATACAGTCAAAAAAAGCCATTGAGAAAAATGATAACACGAGAAAATTAAGGTTCAACTATGATGAGAATGAATAACCGAATATGATTGATGTTGACGCCATCTTAGAGAATGAGAAACGATAGCCCTTTAATTTTTGAAATTCCGACATGATAAGATCATTGAAACCAAAATTTGGAGGCGAAATGGTAAGAAGGATATTGTTCTTACCAATACTATGCTTTTTGTTGCTCTTTCTTCCAAATACCGAGATGGTTTGAAGAAGTCGCCATATGTTTGAGACCATTTCTTCAAGCTTGAATACACATGTTTTGGACCGACCAAGTCTGCCCAGAAAACAACGCCGCCACTGCCAACGAAGAATAAGATTCATAATGAGAACGCAAGTTTGTCTTCAAAAGAGATAATAATACTTAATGAATCCCGCTTGTTGGATGTTGGTTTCAAAAATTCAGGTCTACAAGTCTGTAAATGCCGGACAAAGTGGAGTCAAGAAGACAAAGTACAATTAGCCCAACAACTTATTAATAGCTGTTAAAGAGCTCAACTAGGCATAAAGTGTGTTGCAAAAAAAGCACTCACCGGTAAGAGGGAAAACTCATTCCAAGAACAGAAGCAATATCCAGGTCTGATGCTCTAACCACCACTCCCTCATCCAGAACGCGACATGCCTCATTCACCACAGGAAACAGGATCATCTCCACTATCTCTTGGTCAGTAACATTTATAGGCTGTCACATAAATCAACAACTCACATAAATTTCTTTGGCCGAAGCTATAGAGAAGTAATTGTGATGTAATTTGTAGAATGCAGAAGTTAAAAACATTGGTTTAAGCAGCAATCACATGCCAACATAATGTACATGTGCGCATAAAAAGTAAGTTACCTTTCCATTAGGCATAATATTCGTAAGTCGCCTGGACTCCTCAATAACTGGTAGCACAGAAGGGTCAGGCCTTGGCTTACTTCCCTTCTCATAAATGTAGTATCCTCTTCCGTTATTTTTACCTGAAACACCAAGTTGCAAATGAAGTGCGAATAGCAGAAGAATAGAAGCGTTGCTCTCAATAAAGTTTAAAAGGTAATACAATTTTAGACTTACCATTTCTTCCATTTTTTATTAACAGGTCAACTAGTGGAGACCGAAATGTACGATTGGGAAATGCATTAGCAAATTCTTTACCAACTGCAACGGCAACCCCATATCCAGCCAAATCCTGAAGCCTGCAGAACAGCCATACATTGAAACCCCCAAATTGCATTAAGAAAAAACCACCAAATTCAGCCAAAATGGAAAACATATGATCAAGCACATCATATATGAATGTAAAGCACATCATATATGAATGTAAAGCAAAGTGAAAGTAAAGTATGAAGTGAAGCAAAAGAATTACTGGAAAGGGCCCATAGGGAGACCAAAGCCACTGATCAGCCTGTCAATTCTGAATGGATCCACACCTAAATGGACCAAAAGGTGTGCAGCTTGTGTATAAGGAAAAAAGGTCCGATTGACTGCAAAGCCAGTGCAGTTACCCACGACAACTGGAACCTTCTTTATGGATTTTCCAATTGTCATGAGATCAAGTATTACTTGTGCGGAAGTCTTATCTGACCGTACAATCTCCAAAAGAGGCATCACATGAGCAGGACTGTTCAAGGAAGGACCAAGTGAAGGGAAATATATATGAACCATCAGTCTACAGAAGAACTTAGTTACAGCAGGAATGACTATAGACAGAAAGTAATGATAATTCCACTGGGTTTTGCTAATGTAACCTGAAGAAGTGTGCACCTATGATGCGATCTTGAGAACGGGTCTTTTCTCCAACTAAATTGAGGTCAATGGTGGATGTATTTGTTGCAAAAATACAATCAGGAGGACAGGCCACCTCAATTTCATTAAAAATCTTTTGTTTCAAGGGAATACTTTCAACAACGGCCTGCAGATTGAAGAATCTCTATCAACAAACTTTTGACAGAGACCATGAGCTATGTAATTCATGCAAATACCATGAAAAGGGCATTATAAGGAGTAACTACACATTGAAAAGAAAATATGATTGATGAAACATAACACAATTCTGATGGAACCAACAGCCTTCAAAAGACAACCACATTATTTTTTTTCTATATAACAGTATAAAAGGTTAGATTTAAGACCAGTCTGCCTACCTCAATGACCATATCCACATCTTTGAAGTCCGAATAGTCCAATGCACCCTTTAGCATTGAGATAACTTTATTTGCCCTGTCCTGTGTCAACTTGCCTCTTGAGACTAGGCTTCGAACATTGGCTGCCACATGAAACAATCCCAAGTGGAGTTAAAAAAAGATGCAGACCTGCAGAAAGCAATCTTAGTACATAATGTCCATATGTAATAGTATGATAGTAGGTGGGATAAATGGTGAAGTAGTAAGTCAACAAAGATGCAGATTAGTTTCACGAAGACCAAAAAAACATTGGATTTATGTTTAGCTATAATAAATATACAATGCTATGTGTAATGCTGTTTCTGTTCTTGCATTTGCATCCAAAACTATGACTGCTGCAGATAGTTTATTGCTCAAACTGCTGTGACTGAAACAGTGAGAAATCAATCACAAACTGCTGCCAATAAGCAGTACAGTACTAAACTTTTTTGCATAACACGAGAATCTATAATTAACTAGATCCAGTCAACTGCACAAACCCTTCTCATTACATACTGTAAATCACAAATGGAGGCATATGTTCTCAAAATAAGTAATTTAATTGTCAATCTCAGCAACATATGACCACCTTCTACAGTTTTTATTCCCTTCTGAAGATATTCGGAATTGATTTCTTTGAGTACAACATAAATGTTGCTCATGATGAGAGCTGTAGCTATGCCAGAACCCATCAGACCTCCACCAATAACAGCAACTTTCTTTATGTGCCTTGGCTTGAGCCCAATGTCAGACACATTAGGCACCTGAGGAAGTCAAAAACCTATGGGTGAGATAGTTTAAGAAAGTGGCTGCACTACTAGCTTATTTTAGAACAACCAAAAGACAATTCAGCAACGAAATGCACAATCTCACACATGTGATTGCACACACAATGATAATGGTATAAAGGGTATCACATTGTCCCTACAAAGTAAGAAAAAGGAGGCAGGATAAAGATATATGAAATACGCAGGCAATTTCTTCTAATCTGCTCAAGAATGGAGCACCCAAAAAGCCGTTGCATAAATCGTCCTTCAGCAAGAACTCCCCATTCAAAGAGGTATACAATAGGACAACAGAATGGGAAAAAAAAAAAAAAAAAAAACTATCATGCTATTGCTGACTAGATGAAGGTTAGGAGTGTCTTTCCAAGAAAAAAAATTATGATACCTTGTATGAAAACGTAGAGTATGAAATGCCTACAAATCCTTTTCAAAAGCACAGATTCTGTGATGCTAGGATTAACAGACGTATAGAACTTGATTTTATAAACAATTCTCTATACTTCAACTGAAGTATTGTACCTTTAAGGTTGCACGCTGGGCAAAAAAGACATGAACAAGCCCTTTTGTTGTGTTTGCTAAGACTAGCTTCTTAAATGCTTCTGCTTCCTGCAATATTAGTTAACCATTAGCAAAGATATGATCATCTTTCAGACCAAACATGGTTGCAGTAAAACTAGCCATGCTTGTCCATGCCTAAACTTAAGACTCTGTTTACTAACACCTCAGCACAAAATCAAACATTTGACCTCGAGCATAGCTACAAACCACTAAGAATAGGAAGACACAAACATTTCAACTTGCTATCAAGGATTAACAAAGGAAATCACAAACTCAAAGGTACCTTCAAAATCCCATTGTACCCTCCATGAATAATCCCTTCTTCAATGACATCAAGACATACTTGATGCTGGGGCAAATTTGGGGCATTTTTCTTTGCCTGTTGCCTTGCAGCCTTCAATATTTCACGTGCTTCAGACAGGGAGCCAAGCTTGTCTGCCTTGTGAAGAGAACGGAGCCATGGATTTCGCCTGTCTGCAATGTCCAAAGCCCATTGCCGAGATACCTTCAGCAGCTCTAGAGGAGACACAACAGCATCAATTAAACCAAGCTTCTTCCCTTCTTCAGATAAAATGGGTTTGGATAACTGCAAAAATTCCAAAATATATCAGTATGGATGCAAACGATAGTCAGTCAAAGCATTATCCATGATTCCCCTGAAAGCAGCCAGCTGAGAATAAAAACAAGGCCGTAAAAGCTTGTCCTTTACGTAAAGGATGTGTGTGTGGTTAAAATGCATTTTATGGCACCAGAAATGATTTGCAGTGGACAATTAGGATAACCATGAGCTCTCATTCTTTCAAAACAATTTTACAACAATCATGGCTGCTTTGTAAAGAGAATATCCCTATCAAATTTGCTTAATATTTTAAGTATTCTATTGTTGTTAGGAGAATGTGTTTGCGATTCAATTCCATCGTTGAAAAACAAGATTATGTGGTAGTTCTACTAAACCATGACAACAAGATACAAAAGAAAAGGGAAAACAACTCTGAAATACATTGATTTCAAACAAAGCTCTCAAATTTGAACTTTCAAAAGCAGTAACATAGACCATCACTAAGTTTTTCCACTTCTTTTCTCACTTCTTCCACGTAAAATAAGCATGATAGCAGAATTTGCATGATAAGCTAGTAGAACATAGCATAGAATGAGCACTACTTACCAGCATCATTTCAATGGCCTTTGAAAGTCCTAAAAGCCTTGGAAGACGTTGAGTTCCTTAAAAGTATAACAACATTTTCAAAAGTTTTAGTCCGCAGACAGCGAAATAAACAAAATAAAAAAACAACCACCAAACTTTTAAATCCCATGCATTGGCTTACATAATGCCAACATAAAAAACAAGATCACACCTCCAAATCCGGGAATCACTCCGAGCGTCAACTCTGGCAAGCCAAGTTGACTTTTGGGCGCAGCAACGCGTGCATGGCATCCCTGTAAGAGGTTACCATGCCTTCTCAGTTTTTGAAAGATGACAGAAACAAAATCCATAAAAGAAGCAGGTTAAAAGAAAACACAAACCATTGCCAGTTCTAAACCACCCCCAAGCGCCAATCCTTCCACAGCAGCAACAACAGGCTTCTTGCAATCTACAGTAATCCACGGCACACGAAAACAAGTCAAAACAAAATGTCAACCCTGCAAATGCACCATGTAAAATTGACACAGAAACTCATTCTAAATTGAATTCAGGAGAAAAAAACCTTCAATAGTGTTGACCACAAGATCAACGGATACATCAGGCATAAGTGAAGCATTCCCTGCCAAGCCGCGAGGTGCGGATTCAGTTACAGTCTGCAACTAACTCGTAAACTACTACACAACAATAAGATCAAACCACTCCTTACCAGTCTCGTGAACCTCACGGAAAACATTGATGTCAAAACCACCAGAAAACTTCCCGCCTTTGCCTTCAAAAACATAACCAACTCAAATCGGTAACCAAAACTCATGCTCAGCTCCTAAATTACTACGGAGAAACCAAGAGAACATAGAAAATAGACATAGAGTACGGACATTTTTTTAGCGAAAAAAAAAAAGAAAAAAATTATTTAAATCGAGACTTAAAGTAATATTAAATATATTTAAAATAATAATAAATATATTTAAATTTTAATTTAAAAAATAATTTTTTTTTTTTGAGAGATTAAACTTATTTTTACTACTACTATAATTATTTCCTATGTAATTGTATGGGACTCAAATTATTATTATTAAAATTGAATTCAAAAAAATCACCAAAATGAGAATTAAACGGAAAAAAAAATTAAAAGAAAAGAAAAAGGAGGAGGCCGAAAAATCACCAGTCAAAACGATAGCCTTAACGTCGTTTCTTCTAACAGCCTCGTCGAACTTCTCCTGCAGTCCCGCAATCACTGCGCATAGCTCAAAATCAGCACCATAAGGAAATAAACATAAAATAAAACAAAAGAAAAATCGAGAAAAATTACTCCTAAATAAAACAGTCAGATGATAATTTAAAAAAAAATAAAAAAAAAAGAAAAAGAAGTGAGTATCTATCACAATTCACAAAACACCTGGAAGGGCCAAGGCGTTCACTGGAGGATTGCACATAGTGATGACTGCAACGCCGTCGTATCCGACCTCGAAGGTGACGTGTGGCTTTTCCATGATAGTTTTCGCAACCTCCATTTTAATCGCTCGGTGTGGATTGGAAAATGAGAATGGAATGAAATTATAGAAGAAGGAGAGAAAGCAGACGAAGAGGCAGGGAGCTATAAATAGGTAATACAGAGTGTGAGGAAAGCAAACAGATAAAAGAATATAATATATCACTATCCGAAAAAAGTATTTTAAAAACTTCTTTGTAGGGATGGAGACTCACGTGGTGGCCGTTTCTTTTTTTTTTTCTTAATTTAAAATTATTGAGTATTTAATTTATTGAACTGATTAATATGGATTGATTCAAAAATAAACTTAAAGGACGGCAAAGTCTTACAATAGAAGTTTAATGTGACTGTATTCATAGAATTTAAATTTAAAATCTTTAATTAAGTAGTAACGGACTCTTTTTACCTGTATTTGTTGATTTTTTTTAACACAATTATTTGTCTGGGTGAATTTATCTAAGGTTTTATCACAGAAAAAATTACGTATATTTTTAAAACAAAAATTAATACTTTTAAAATATAAAAATAATAAATATTTTAAAAATATTAATCATAATTTTAATTATAATAAAATTCAGGATAAATTGATTTAGAACACCAATTTTTTTTTGGGTTTTATAGAAATTTTTTTGGGTTTTATAGAAATGCGTGACCGCACTCGACCAGTCTTGTCTTTTTCTTATCGCTCTGTTGGCTGCTGACCATGTTTCGTTTGGAAGCGTATGAAAATGATAGGAAAAAAGAGATGGAAAAAAACAAAGTGATAAAAATGGAAAGGATTATAATTTAGAAAAGAGAATTTTTTTTGTTGCTTGGGAAGTGAGTGAGAATAAAAATAGTGAAAAAAAAAGAGAGAAAAGAGCCCATAAAATACTTTTCTCACCCATTTCATTGAGACGCAAAAATGTTACCGAGTTAGATGGTTTTGTTGTATGTTTGGATTTGAAATGAGATGTGAACAATGAAGTGGTGAAAATTTTAAGGAAAAAACTAATTTTTTAATAAACATTTATGGTAGATTAGAAATAAGTGGAAAATAAAATGAGTGTAAAGTAAATTTTTTTTTATATATAACGAGAAAATAGAAAGATTGAAATCTGATATTTAAATAAAGACAATTATACCTTCATATGAAATCAAAGAATTTGCCTTATTAAACAAAGTTAAAGGGGATTTCCTCACGCAAAAAAAAAAAAAAAAAAACTTGAAGGGCAATTTTAGTATTTTAAAATCAAAATCTATTAGACAACTTTATTCCCGTTGCAGCTTTCTTACTAAAATGGTAAAAAATAAAAATTACCATTTTTGACTACATTTTCTAATCATTTTTTTTTCTTATCAATAGCCAAAGAAAGGAAACTTTTTTCCCAATTGGATTCTTTTACCCCACTTTCCAACAAAACAAACATGAATAAGTACTAAAATACCTTCACCTTTATCCACTGTCTATCTACTATTCTACTCTCAATTACTCCACTTATCAACGCCACTGAATGGAAAAAATAACAATAATAATAGGATTAAAATATAAAAATACTATCACCTTTATTTAAAATAATAAATTTAACATTAATTTTAAAAAATAATAAAATTAGCACTAATTTTATTTAAAGTAACAAATTTAATACGTTGTGAAATTTTTTAAAGAGAATTTATATGTTTTGATATTGTGATATTAACTTATATGATTATTATATTATTAAAATAGATATATTTTAATAAATTTGTTATCGAAATTGATAAATTCTATTTATATAGAATTACTTTGTGTTAGATTTGTATTTTAATTAAAGTTGTTATTAAATTTATTATTTTTTAAATTTAATATGAAATTTATTATTTTAAATAAAATTAATGATATTTTTATATATTAATTAATAATAATAATTTCGGATATCATTAATTATTATCCACGGGGGCGCAGGCATCTTTCATTCTCTTGTGAATTAAACAGATGATGTCTCTGATCAGTCTACGACAACTAAGAATGAATAAAAATTAAAATAGGCCGTTTGAAGCCGGGAGCGGAGTAACTCAGGCTGTCACATCGTCCTGGTATGGCTTCACGGTCAACGTGAATTGCAGCGGGAGATGATTGAAGACGTGGGACCCATCAGTTGGATACCAATGGTTGTTCGTCAACTAGCAACCGGCCGAATTAATTCCCAATGGCTTCTTAATTTGGTAACCCTATCTGTTGGGATTCAGTGGATTGATAACTTAGATTAAAGTTGTTTAAAAATTAATTAATTTGACCTAATTTTATTAATTTAATTTAATTTAATTTGAATTTGTCAAAACTGTTGAAATTAGAATTAGTTGTAATTTTAAAATTTTATAATTCACCAATGACAGATTAGATGCGAATTAGTGAGTTCAATCCGTCCAACTCGATTCAATCCGTCCATATATATATATATATATATATACTTTGGATTTGTGGAAGGTTTTGTGGAGGTGGTGTTGGCAGTACCGTAGGATTGTCTTTCTTGGGAAGGACGTTTTCAGGCAAGAACACGATAGCCTTCATGTAGTCTCAAGTAGCCAAAAGCTTTAAGTGGCCACACAAGCATGTACACACATACAAAACAAAATTTCCAAACACTCTGATATGTATTGGATAATAGTGTTCTTGGAAATAGACACGTGACACATGTTTATCCTGGTAGAGCACTTGGTGACTTGGAACCTTGGACATTCAACAGCTTGATGTGTTTGCAACTTTACATACTACTACAAATGAATTACTTCGGCAACCACGGGTGGGACAGTTTGGATTTTTGCTCAGTTCTTAGAAAGGGATTAAAAAGTGTCTTCCATTTTATACAGGTATAAAAAATTATAATTTTTTTTATTATATCAATCCGTCCAAATTGATTTAATTCAACCTGTCATTGGCGGATTGGATTGGATTGTATGATGAATTAGATGCGGATAGAAAATTATCCAACTCGCCAACGACAGATTGAATGTAGATATACTCTCAAGTGAACCCAATCCGACCCACGAACACCTCTAACTTAAACACAGTCGCCCGTACTCTATTCCCTCCCGTCTATAGTGTCTTTTTCAACGTTATAAAGAAATACGCCCGCCAGCGTTTTCACGTAAAACACCACTGCATAGAAAAACTGGACCAGTGAGTTACCAAACTAACAATAAACTCATATAAATTGTTTGGACATAGAAATTTGAATAATAAAAAAATTAATAAATTATTAAATATTATTAGCTTAATTATATAGATAAATTATTATTATTTAAAATTAAATTACATGAAAAATTTTTAAATAAAAATTGATAACAACGCGAGAACGGTAAAATAACTTTTGCTTTCAACTTCATTTTTTTTTCTTCTAACTATCACAATAACCTCTAAGTCTTTCTATGTAATTTTGTTTCCTTTGATGTATACAACTAACTAACATTGTTAGCTGCCCCTTTCCAACCTCCAGGTAACGACAAATCAAAAATCTTGCAAAAAGACCATTAGCATTTGAGGCGGGGGTTTTGTCCGGCACCATCAGTCATTAAATCACAAAATCAACGTCTGTCCCACATGAATTCACATGCAGAACACACGATCAATGCTCCTAATGGGTTCGAACATACCCAAATTGAAGCAAGAAAGCATTTTCCAATTACTGAATGTCAATTAATGATCGTTCATGAGATATTTTAATAATTAAAATTTAGTATTTTTATTTTAAAAATCTTGAATTCAAATTATAATAAGAGAATGATGAGATTTATAAGAGAATAAAATTACTTTTTTTTATGTAACTTATGGTCTAATAAACATTATAATAGGCAAAAAAAAAAAAAAAAATCAATTAGTACAACTGTACCCACCAATATCATTATTCCAAATGCATCGCCTTCACTATTATACTAATTACCATTTGAGATAGTAATTTAATAGTAAATTAAATAGTAATTTAATAGTAAATCAACACTGATAGTCTGGATTCGAGCTCTCACCTCTGCACTCCCCTGACTGATTCATGCTGGGAACAATTTCAGGTGTAAACTATTATGCATGACATTAAAAGTTAGGTTTGACAATCACTGTAGTCTCCAAGCGACCTCGCTGGTGCTTGGGACTCAAACAAATTGAAATTACTCTAGTTCTGATCAACAAATCCTTTGATCGACATATTCGCAATAAATTTTTTTTTTACTGTTAAAAAGAAATATTATCCTAATTAGATTCATGGCACTGCATTTTCCATAAAATTTGAGAGCATGCTACAGCAACCTAGAATTTGAAGTACGCACCATATGTTGGATTTAATGGAGAACACTATCAATAAGGTTGGATCATAATTTGTCTATTTTGGAAAAAAAAAAAAAAAAAAGATTATCATCACACAAACATAAAAACTAATGCCTTTCTTTTCCTTGAGATAGCCTAATGGGAGAATTCCTTTTAATGCCTATCAAAATTCAAAGCAACGCCTTCCAAATTGGCATATTTATGGCCGCGATCACTAGCCAAATTAGTTGATCGTGCAAGCAGCATTTAACTGTCTGCCAACATTAATCGAACCAATATCAGCAATCTCAAAAGATACGGCAGGAAAAGGTCAGCAGTTGCTTACGAACAGCAGAATCTTGAAGAGAAATCTGAGACCTACGCTTCCTCCCAGAGTTTGGTTCTCTACGTTTGGGTATCCATAAAACTGCTATTAGAGGATCACGCTGCAACCAGTTCACATGCTGGCCAAATGCATGATGAAATGTAACACTGAAAATTTTTACAGTAGCCACCAAGCAGTAGAAGCATGATTAGTAAGAAATGAACACTTTTACCCAACCGACCCCACAATACAATATCAATTGTTAAAAGAGGCTAATTCCCACTATCCTGGTTGATTGTCGATATGGAGGTTAAAACATAGAATAAAACTAGTGTTGGGAGTGAGTTTTCGAACCAACTTGTCAAATGAGTCACAAGAACAATTTTGATATGCGGATTCATTGAGAAAATGTAACCAGCATGGATAACAAACCTTGAGGAGGCAAGCATGTTATAGAGGAGGGATGCTTAAGCATTTATATCCCTGCATTTGCTGCTAAATCATATGCGAAAATTGTTTCATAGTCAAACAAAAATATATCTGGCCTCACGGACTCAACACAGTTAAAAGAAACCAAACAACAAAGATAAACCGTCTGGTTTGATGGCCCCAGTAGCCAATGATCTTCCCACATTAGACTTCCAAAAACCGGAATCAGAAACAACCAAGATGTTAACAAGAAACCTACGTTCCAATCCAGCTTCCTTTGAAAAATTGCTTCCAGAAAGACTGTCATAAAGGCATCGAGATACCTGCAATATCCACAATTTCAAGCGAAAAAATTCACCAAGTTAGTGGACAGTTCAAGGGATCATGTCATTCACAATGGTTGGTAAAAATATGTTGCTTATTGAATCATTGTTTATTAGAAACCGATAGATTACGGATTAGATATGCATGTCTTTTAAGGCGTTCACATTGCAATTAGTTTGCTCTCACATATCCAGCAACATGGAGCATAAGGCAGCAACACCCTTTCACACATTGTCAAAATGCATTCCACTATATCAGGGCAGACAGTCCTATATATGCAATCAAGGTCGAGCATAAATGGCTTTTTTTCTGCTCGGAAAATAAACAAGCGGTTGGTGAGCATGAATTGTGTCCTGAATAGAACACTTTCTAAATCGCTTGCATTGAATCAAATACAGTTCACATACATCAAGAATTGATTGCCAGTGTTCAAGCAGCTACATACGAGAATCTCAACCAGGATTAGAAACCTACCTTGAGGCACTAAACCCCAGCCATCAGACTCACTGGACAAACGCGATATCAACCTCGCCGAAGCTATAGCGCTGTGCAATGGCATCATGGAATCCACCAAACAACTCAATTGCAGCGATAATCTATCCATTCCAACCCATCGAGAAAGGAACCCAAAAAAAAAAATCCCACAAAAAATAGAAAATGAGCAACGAAAAATGGAAAATTAGAGACCCTTGCTGATATTAAAAAAAAAAATAAAAATCAAAATGGTTAACCTTGACGGGCGGCGCGAGAGGGGTGGTCTTGCAAAAACAGAGAAAACTGATGGTGAGGTTGGTTGGAGAGGAGAGAGTTGGGAACACCGAGGTTTCTTGTTCAGATTGATGGCTAGGGACTGTAACCGACACGATAACCTGGAAACAGCCTTTGAGGCTGCCATTTTTCGGATCTTTCTATAAATTTTGTTCTTCTGGGCTTTGCTAGCTTCCTTTCTGTATTAGACTACTAATTTCATGTCTGATGTCCCTTGATATTTTATGGCGTGTTTGAATTGAGAGGAAAGGTATACGGAGGAAATGAATGAGAAAGAAAATAATGTGAAAAATAAATTATTTGAATAAATAAATAAAGTAATAGAGAAAAAAATAATAATTTATGAAAAAATGTTGAGAAAAATAAGTTATTTGAATAAATAGAGAAAATAGAGAGAAAAAAATGTAGAGAAAAAAGTTAAATAGTAATTTATAAGAGAAAAAGTGATGAATAAAATAAATTGTTTGTATAAGTAGAAAAAATATAAAGAAAAAAAATAAAAAAAGTGATGAAAAATTAATAAAATAATAATAATTATAATAATATTTTGAAAAATAATTCTTTCCCTATCTAAAAAAAGCAAAACAAACGAGCTATTAGATCTTTGGTTATTATTGACCGAAAAAAGATTTTGGTTGTTGACAAAAGTGGAAGCTATTTAAGGGCTAATTTGGTAATTACGAGGTTTTAGCTGTTAAGTTTTGATATTTTTCTAGTGGGTTTAATGATCAATTTCCCTCAAAAAAAGACAAAAATCAATTTCACTAAAAAAAAAAATGTCAGTTTCTTAATTTTCGTTTAAAATTCCTTTAAGTCTGCCCTCGTGGCGATGTCACGTCATACATTGTCTATCAAATCAGTATCTTACGTCGTCATCAAATGATTGCTAATGTGACATTTTTAATTTTACTTAAAATAAATTTTAATTACGGTTAAATTTGATTATATTAAAATTAAAAAAATTAATTGCTTTCCTCCGATTTCTCAATTAACAGTTGAGTTGATTTAGTCTGATAGAAGTAACACGACATCAATTTTTTTAAGAGAAAAATACGTTTTCGTGAAATTAATTATTAATAATTTAGTTCATGATTATCTCATGTTTACATCTTTCACCCCGCAGTTCTCAATTTCTTGTTGGTAATTGACTAAATATATTGCATATATTTCAAATTGTTATCTTTCTAACTTTTTATTTATTTATTTATGATGAAACAAAAATTTAATTCCGGGAACTGTTTCTGTTAGTAAAGCAAGAAAAAAATCTGTGAATTGTGATTAATAAGAGAGAAACAAGGGTAGTGGAGTCCGTAAAGAGAACAAACAGAGACGAACCAGAGGTTATGATAAAGGTGTTTGCTAATTTTTTTTTAAATAAATAAAATTAACTTATAATTTAATATCATTCAAATATTATTAAGGGACACTGATACACATTCGTCCTAAATCGTGTCGTTAGTTATTATCCGTTTTTTTTAAAAAGAAAAAAAAAATCTTTCTTGATTTCCAAGAAAGTAAAAAATCCTTCTGCCAGTGAGATTAATTAGGAGGAAGTACTGTTTTGGTATAATTCTATTTGCTGGGGGGAGATTCAATTAATAATCATTCTTTGATTGAACCTCTTTTTTTATTTTAGGATACGGAGAGCAGAGTTCAAACGTAGTTCTATTTTGTCAGGAAACTGTCTGCCGCATTATATATTACATTCTTCGTTTTGCCTCCTCAACCGTTGCCACTTTCTGCGTCTCCTAGTCCGACTTTTTTATATCATTCTCTCTCTCCAGACCTTCTGAATCATTCTATAACAATCGCCATGGAGAGCGCGAGTGCCGTTAATGAAGAATGCAGGCAGCTAGGAGAAGCAGCTCAGCTTCTTGCTACTCTAAAGCACAGGAAATTTGACAATAAGACTCTCTTGGCTTTAGATAAATTGAAAAAACGGCTTCTCGGTGGAGAAGACAAGCACGAACCCAGTTCAAGAAAACGCCCAGGAGTCTCAAACGCCCAGAAAGATCCCACCTTTAACCCCAGCACCACCGCTAATGCCGGAAAAAGTTTGCCGGGAAACTGGCAAATACTGACCAGAGACCAAATTCTGAAGGAAATAGAAGATTTCAATCCTCCACGGATTCCTCCATTTCCGGCTCTGAATGGGCTAATCGGTGATATTTGCAGCCCGCCCTTTGAGAAGCAGCTTACAGTGAGCGACATCAGGGACGACCAAAGTAGGCTGACGCTGAACAAAGCTTTCGTAAAGGAGAATCTGTTGCCTTTGGTGAGAAAAGACAATGGTGAAGAGGATGTTAGTAAGGGAATTAACGTGATAACTTATGATATCAACGGCAAGGAATTCAAGATGCAGTTCAAGGCTTGGGCGGTAGACAAGGTTTACGTCCTCACTGCTGGGTGGAAAGCTTTTAAGTATGAACATGAATTGAAGCAACACGAAGACTTTGTTACTGTGTGGATGTTTCGGAATTGTCAAACTGACAAACTCTGCTTTGTGATTGCTCACCGGAATTTGCGTCTGTTCGAACAAGTCAAGAGTATCAAAAAGCTGAAAAGATGATTGAAGGACAAAGAAATAATCTCTTATTTGGGTGCTAAGACTCATGGTGGGCAAGGTTTGGCTTAAATGGCATAGATTTTTAGTTGATATCATTATAGTCCTGTGCTCCTAGTGACAGAGTATTAAGGGACATAATATCTAAAAGCATAGGAAGTATAGTAGCGGTTTTAGGATAGAGTTGCATTAGCCACACATTAAATGACGGACCGGGAACAAATATAATGCAATAAATTAATTATTTTATGTAACTAAATGATTATTGTTTATAACAAAAAATTAATAAAAAATATATTTATTTTTATTATAAATATTAATTATGTAATTGCACAAATCAATTAATTAATTGCAATATGTCTGTTCTTCGTCTGCAATTTTCTGTGTTCATATATATTTTTCCTTTATTATATGAAGCACTTAGCTTGATTGTGTATTGATTACGGGGAGTGAACCCCGGAAAAAAAACAAATATATATATGTGTGTGGTGCTTGTGTTTATTTCCCTTTCAAATTAATCAAAGTTTGATGTTATATAATATCATTGCGTGTCATTACGATTTATTGGTATATGTTACATGGACATACGTGTCTGAGAGAACATGAGCTCATACATTTTATTACCATATTTCGTTTTTTTCATCGGAAAGGCTTCTCGTGTGGGCCGAGCAAAACTCGCCAAAAATTGCTTCAGTATAGATGTGGAACTGGAAGGAATGAAACAAGTGACTACATGATCAAGTGTCCACCGCTAACACTTCCAAGTGGTTTCGAAATTGTCCAACTTTGTACAGCTCTCACGGATCATTTCTCTTCTCTCTCATAGAGTTCTCTTATTGTTATAATTTTGTCCATATACTTTGAGTTATGCTTGAATTAGGTTTGGCCAACGCACATAGATTTATCAAGTAACTTCGGTTTATGCAATGTTTTTTTAAAAAGAACCTTTGATTTATATAATTGCTTGATCATAACCATCAAACCACAATTTCCTAGCGATATGAGCTCTATTTGTAGGCCAATGTGTAATGGACGCATTATTAAGGTAGATAAATGGAGACTATTATAGAGCGAAATTTTTATTTTAATTCTTTTTTTTAAATGAGTGTAACTTACTCATAATCTTACACCATATAATAAGTGAAGTCTACTTGAATAAAAAAATTAAAAATAATATTTAAATGGTGTTAGACTATGAGTTAATTTTATTCACTAAAAAAGAAAGTAAAATTAACAAATGCTATTATAAAGATAAAAGCTTTTAAAAGTGACAAGCCAGAATTAATAAAATACAAAGCCAGCGACCGTAATAAATGAATCAAACTCAATAGGGACAATATCGCCCAGTTGGGAAGGGCGCGATACAACTTCTAAATTACTAATCACACAGACTCCTGTCCGGGTCTGATTATCTACATTTTATACATAGAGGTCCCTATGTACATCTGTATGTAAATTTGTTTATGTATCCTGCCTCCTTCTCATATTACTGTTTCTTCCTTTTCTTCTACACCTTGTAATGCTAGTGCCGAGCTGTTGGGCTCCTTAGTCCACTTAGGTTCTCAAGCTTCTCTAAGTATGAAGATTTCTTTGCGGTTAAAATAGATTTGATCATCATCTTGTCTGTGCTACCTTTCTGATCCAAATTCCACCCCATGAAATCCGAGAGTGTTTTTGATGTTGGTGTATCTGCAGAATTTAGGCCGTCCGGGTCTTCGTCAGGTTTCTCATCAGGATCTGACTTTTGGACAAGAGAGTCCGCATACATGACATCCTCAATCTTAGACAGGATTGTGAAAGCCAGGCTTTCTATTATTCTTGAATAGCTCTCTAAGATTGCCTGTCCTACATCCTGTGAGGGAATAGTTTAATGTTAGTCACCGTAAATTTGGGAAGGAAATAGAAAAATGGAAAGAGAGATTTATTAGTGGCAATGTTATTCTTGCCTTGTTATATTGGATCTTGCTTATGTCTAGTGCAGATTGGGGAATTCCTGGGAACCGCTGCTTTAGGAGTAGTAAGATGGTCTCTGCTCTCTCTTCAAAGAGTTCCCTTTTCTCTAAGCTGACAGCGGAACCCCAGGAAGACTTTCCATCCTTGTGGTGCATCTTTCTTTTCCAAATAATGATAGAGGCCTCAATCCTGTTCTTGATATCGAGAACTTTGTGCTCGGATGACAGGTCCAAGGTTGACAGGAATTGTTCAGGATCAAAATATTCTACTGTTATGCTCTTATAGATCGAATCCCCAAGGCTTGCTCTACCATTCTGATGATAGCATAACAAAGAAGATTAAATGGAGTAATTGTAAGTTCATTAGGCCAACTGATGAAGTTTCCATTTTCATACCTTGGGAAGAGACTCAATGTAGTTTTCAGGAACAGCCATTTCTGACAACACTTGAGCATTTATGGCCATGGCTGCTTTAAGTACTTGGTTTACAGAATCTTTCTGAAATTGCAGCCATCTCCTTATCGTATCTGATAGTCCATTTGGAGGAACTTTAGCCGTGGGCACCCACCATTTGTCGTCATTTCTTGTTGGAGTTTCTTGTTCTGATTCATCATTGTCTTTGGACACGTACCAGAACTCATTTTGGTTTGCAAATTGATCCAAGTGGTCCTGTTAATTCATTTGGAGTAAGTTCCGGTATTGAATGACCTTCTCTAATGAGGGAATTGCAAGAGAGATAAGCAACTTACAACGAGAATGGCATCAAGCTTCCGCAGAGCGGGGATGTTCATGAGCAGATCGTTTCTTTGCTTCGTCACCATGACCTATCAAAATCAGGTGGAAATATATTAAGGCTTGCGGCATATGAGGACAAATTGCGTCTTTGTCGAGCTACAAGTTGTGCAATTTGCCTGACCAAGCATAAATAACATATACTCAGATTGTTCGTTACCTCCATATTGACTCCATTGCTTGATTGTTGTGAAGGAACCAATTCAACAATGTGCTCGGTGACAGACAAAAGCCAATCAATCTCCTTTCTCCACCTTGCTTTTGTCTCCGGAGACATTGGCTCTAATTTCTTTTGTTCTCCAAACACAGATGCTGCGTGACAGAATCAAAAAGTGGGAAATGAATCAGAAAAAAATTTAAATAATTTTCGAATATTCTTGATTTCAATCAACATGTCGGTGTTTGCTGCTTGATTGGTCTCTGCTTATTAGCATCAGGGGACAACAGATAATCAAAGCAGCAAAATTTCAAGTCATCCAATTATACGAGAACCTATGTATATATATATAACATGCCCCACAAAAGAAGAGAAAATTACCTGCAAGGTTTGTAATTGCATTTGACAAAGCCAATGCTGAGGAAACACCTTTTCCACCTCCTGACATGTCCTCACCCAGAAGCAATTTAGCAAACTTCTCCTTCATCAGTTCCATATCTGCATACACCCAATCCACAAAGCCAATTGTCATTATTTTTTTTTCCTCGAAGAAAGAATATCTCTTATTATAGTTCCTTACATAATTAAATCATAGCAATAAAAAAGAACCCTTTCATTTCAAACTATGACCAGAACAATAAGTAATCAACATGGTCTACCTGAGGGAACCTTCTGCCTGGAACTTGGAGCCTTAGTTTCAGCATTTTCTGCAGGAACCCTTTCGCGATCAAATGGACTGCCTAAATATTTGAAGTCAAGGAGCCTGTCTCCAACAGTCCCTGAAACATAACTTCTTGATTGCATCTTATTATCAGCCACAGCATTGTCTTCATCGTTTCTACCATCATTAAGGATCAAACTTTGAGCCTGCCGCTCCGGAATCTCATACATCCTTTTCAAATAGAAAGATTTGGTTTTCTCAATGCTTTGTTCGCGTTGGAACGCGACTACCATCATGAAACCAGGTCCTTTATCCTCAGCCTCAGGTTTGTTGCCTTCCCCGTCGTTCAACAATAAAGGAAGGGAAAAACAAGTACAACTGCACATGTAACACCCCAAACAAAGCTTATGTAACAATAATGTACGTGGCTTGCTTTTGTTTTAGATAAAGAGAAGGGGAGAAAAAAAGAGAACACTTGTCAGGAATTAGAGGCTCACATAAAGATTGGTTGAAGAGTTGTTTTTTTTTTTTTTTTTGGTGTTCAAATTGTAGAGAATTGAAGGGGGGTTTGTTTCCTTTAGTACAATTTTCTGTTTCTTTTTCTTATTTTGGGTGGTCCTCACATTTTTCTGTTTCTTAAGCAACAGAATGTGGGGTGCATGTTTGATCTTGGAAAACAGATTTGGGGTCAAATTGAGCAAAAACAAAACGCATATTTGTATTGCTTTTAAATTAGTAAGACAATTGGATGGCTGAGGGGTCAATGCAGGTTATAATTAAACAAAACTCCCCTCCCCCGGAAACTGCCACAAAGCTAAAACTGACTTTTGCCTCTACCGGGGCTTCCCCACCTCCGAATTCCCTCCTCCTAATTATATAAATTACAAAACAAGAACGCCAAATACAGGCATTTTTTGGATTGCTTCAATTATTTTATGGATTGACCAATACCACAACCTGAAAATTTTCTAAGAAAAAAAAAATAAAAACCATCTCGGGTATATTTCGCAATAAGGTGACAGTGGACTCTATGACCATTACCCAATTAAGCCTTTTTTTTTTTTTTTGGTCCTTAGCCTCCTGTTCTTTCTTGGTATACAAAGACTTCTCGGATTTTTTTTTTTTTGTCAAGAGGAAGTTCTATGGGTATATATAAGGGAGGAGGTATGGCCAGACAGAAATCAAACCTCTATCTTAGTAGTGGGAGATACACTCTCTCACCACTTGAAATGCTGTCTAGTTATTATATAAGATAATTCAAACAATAATTGGAGCTTAAAAGCCAAAAGGCCCAAGAAAGGCCCTACCCGAGAAAAAAAAAAGAAAGAAAGAAAAAAGAGAGTTTCTTGGCAACTAAAGAAAACAAATTGACAATTGCCTTTTGCAACTCGAAAGGAAAATATGGTTAGTGTTCTTTCAATAGTAAAAGGCCTCACATTTTATAAAATATAACCTAACCGGGGAAAAAAAAAAAAGAGTTTCTTGGCAACTAAAGAAAACAAATTAACAGTTGCCTTTTGTAACTCTAAAGGAAAATGTGGTTAGTATTCTTTCAGTAGTAAAAGGCCTCACACTTAATAAACTATAACTAGACTAGTGAAACGTTGTCATTTGGCCATTTAGCCAGTCATGGGTTACCGTTAAAAAATAGTAATTTCTTTTTTAAAATATAATATATGAAAGGACTTAGATTGTTCTTTTAACATATGAATTTTGGGTGAGCTTTGTTATACTGTAAACATCAACAATAGTTACCTGCAATTATTCTACTCATTGCACTCTTTCCATCACGTTCTTTATTGCATTACATTGCCGTCTAAGTTGAAAAACATAAAATTAAAAAATTATTATCCTTAAAAACTGGAGGTTTGTGTCGGTGAGATGATGATGACAACAACAACGGCACCGTCCAGACTAATTCTTTTGGTTTTCCTTTCTTCGCAGTGGGTGCTCGAAATTGTTATATTTCCAATGAAAAAAATGATGAGAGAACCCAAGTCAATTTCTGGGGCTACTGCGCAATATTTCTTTCTATGTAGTTGAAACTCATCTCAATGTCTGTGGCTTAATACTCGGTCTAATTAAGAGAGGAGAAGCAGCTCTTCAATCTAGAGGGCGTTGAGTTGATCCTTCACTAATAACGAGAGTTTTATGCTCCTAGTTTGTCTTCTTGTCCATACGTTAATACCCAAAATATCTAGCCTTAATGTTATGAGTAACTATATATATCACTAAAATCGTGTTATAAGATATCTAAAACTTACAATTATAAAAAAAATTAATAATATTTTTTTTTTAGTTTAATGGTATTAAAAAAATATATGATTATTTTTATAATTATGACTTTTAAAATATTTCATAACACGATTTTTTTGTGATATATATCATTAGTAAGATGTTATTAGGACACTTAATTTTAATTTCCAAGCCACAATCTTCGCTGTGTAGCTGCCACATAAATCATTTTCGTTTTCTATGTTGAAATAATTAATGGTTAGCTATTAGTTGTAATATGTGAGTCTAAAAATACGGCTACTTCATCCGGTGACTTCACGGTCGCCAAAACAGCCCAAACAGCATCAAACAATTTCTGATAAAATTTATGCAGTTCTTAAATAGCTTCATAAAAGACAATCAAAAATAAGATCGATGAAAATGAAACGCAGTCATTATGGTGGCTCCTTGTCATCCCAGAAAACGTCCGAAAAAACTTACCACGAAACTACCGAGCAGAGTGGGAAAAAAATGATAAGTAGATAGATAATTTCGAGTGATCAGACAAGAAAAAAAAATTAGACAATGATAGAAAAAACATCGATGCATTAGAGCACCTGAGCTGACTCGGTCGGTAGCAGGTTGACACACGGCGTGCCGGGCGATCGGGTTTGAAAGATGTGGGTCTAAGTGGGTTGGACTCGAGCAAGTTGGGCCTGAGAGGCGCAATTCAGGAGCTCTGGCCTACTAATTCAAAAGCAAGCTTCTGTTGAAGGCGATGGCGGTTCCTGGTGAAAGCTTCCCGGACACGTGATTTCGTAAATTTAAGGCTAAAATTATAAATTAATATCTAACGTTTAGATTAATATTTATTTATAAATACAACGTTTTATTTTTATAAAATTAGTCTCTAGTATTTTCACTATAGAATAATTTAGGACTTTTCTGTTATATGACTGTTTAATTTACTAATGAGTATACTTTCTACTCGTCGTATTATCAAATCACCTTTTAATACGATATCATATCATGAAAAATATGACAGCGTAATATTTTTTTCCTAATTTTTTCATTTTCCCTATTTTTGAAAAAAATCAAAACAAATCAAAATAAAATATCATAATATCATATTTTTAATAATATTATATCCTATTAGGAGCTGATCTAATAACACGATGAGTAGATATATACTCTTTAATAAATTAAACGATCAAATAATAAAAAAATACTTAATTATTTTAAAATGAAAACATTGAAAATTAATTTTACAAAAAGAAAACATTATATTTATAATTAGACATTAACTTTAACGTTAAGTATTAATTTAAGATTTTAGTTAAAATTTAAATTTATTACCTTCTAGTAAAACGGCATCGTGTCTTTTCTCAACCTGACATGCCGCTTATTATGGACTTTAACGTGATAATACCGAGGCTAGTAAAGCTCCTGATTTTGGAATTTTCAAATTATGGCCTTCAGTAAAACGGCACCGTATCATTTTGAGGAAATAATGCGACATCATTCGATTTTTGGTACTTCAGCCCGATAATGTTTATAATTTTCAGTAGAATACTGTTAGGTGGACAGAAAAAAGAGTACGTAGAATAGATGGAGAAATTTGTTTTGTGTAATTAATTAATTTATTTGAACAACAAGACGTTTAATTTTTATAACGAAAAAATATATAATAAAATTTTTTAAAAATTTTTGTACAATAATTTAACATTTTATTATACAAATAAATTAATTAATTATATAAATAAAATTTTCTATTTATTCTCTGTTCACCTATCTTTTCTATTGAAAGTATACCTGGACTGTACAATGGTACTGATGACCGTGTCAAAGGTTAAAAGGGGAAAAAAAAGAAAAAAAAAAAAGAAAAAATGACCAAAAAAAAAAAGTGGTGCTGGTGCGAAGTTAATGAAATTTATGATCCGCACCGAAAGTGCTAATTCAGATAGCAGACCTGTCGACATGCTCCAAGAGACTTGTGACTCTATTTAATTACTATCACTCTGGCAACTTGACAATATTTTGTGCTAACGTCTGGCCATTTGAAGCTTAGCCTAGGTGAGGATCTATACTTTTTTTAGTCAACAATAGCGCAATATTTACTGCTTAGTTATTATTTTATATGAAAAAGAAAAAACTAGAGAGACGGGAGATTGACTGGAAGAGGGAGGGGATAATATGGAGGGAATGGTTACACTGGGTCCTGCAGGTTTTTTTTGAAAAAAAATACATATGATGAGCATGTACATAAAAAATAATAAAATATACATACAATTATTAAAAATGTTATTTACATACTTACTTGCATGTATATACATAATAATTTTTTTTATAAAAAAAATTATTCAAAACTTAAGCGATATTCACTTACACAACATCAATCGATTTCTTCTTATCAATCTCATCCCCTCTGTATAATGGGGTCTCTTAACGAAAATATTAATCTTTGTTGACACGGAAAAGAAACGATTGTTGGTGTTGGTTCGAAAATGGAAAAAATTAACAGCTGGCATGAATGAAAATTTTCCTGCAATTGTAACGTCCTTTTGCTTTATATGTGTGGTTAGTGCCTACGTTTTGTGGGTTTATGTCTGGGCCCTGTTGGGTCCTCAGAAATATCAAAATTAAATATGCTTAGTGCAATGTGGTGCTGCTTTAAATCAAATTGCAAGGACTATTTAATTTTTTTTTCCCCATTTTTATACCTGTTTGGTGAAATCTTTCCGTTGTTAAAAACTGGACAAGGACCCTTCCGTGTTCAAAAATTAAGGAACGAATCTTTACATTTGTCAAGGAAGTTACAGGGAATTACCACCTACCAACACATTACTTCCATTTGCTATTGACAATGGGAGCATTGCACAGTTGCACTAATGTGCAATTACTGGGCAAACCACATATTTGAGTTAAAACTGTATATGACAATATTTTTCTCAGATTTTACAATGCAAAAAGTCTCCTATAGTATTCTCAAAACCTCTTTGAAGTATCAACAAATGATATATAACTTTATGTATAAAACCTCGAACATAATATTTTTATCTTGCTTGTATTGAATTTGAATTTTGAATCGCCTCTGGCCCAAACGAACCCCTATTTGGCATTTGGCAATCTTCTCTTAAAAGCATCGTGTCCGAAAAAATGTTGGCTTAGCATATGGCTGTAATAAAATCAAGACAAACTTAAATAATAAATAAACTGAGAAAAAGTTAAAATCACTATGGCAAGCGGTAGTTTCCTACTTTCCTCCACGATCCCATCAGGTCCACAAACCAGAACCACTCCTCCAATTATGAGATGTTTGTTTCCCTGTCTCCTCGTATTTTGAGCAGATTCTCCGCAACACTCCGCGTACGACAAGACACCAAATTGCGGAGCTTTATCATATCCCAATGATCTCATTGTCTTGCTAAAAAAAAACTTATAATTGTCCTATAAAAATCCACCCCATTAAAAATTTAGAAGAGTCTAGTAGATAAAAAAAATTATAATATAATCGATCGATTAATTGGTGTAATTAAATAATTTTTATTTATAATAAAAAAATTAATAAAAAATGTATTTATTTTTTTAAATATTAATTATTTTATTATACAAATTAATCGATTGTACTGTAACATCTTCTTTATCTACGATATATTTCTTGTCAGTCTATCTTTTTTTCAATTTGAAAAAAAGAAAGGAAGAAAAAAAAAGAACACCTAATCTTGAACTTTATTAGTTCGGAAAAGGAGAATCCGAGTGAGTACACCCATACAATGAATAGACACCCTTTAATTACTAAGTCAATGCACCGACTGCTAAACTTTCAATTTTCTGGATCTGGATCCTCGATAAATCAGGTGGGAATTCTGTGAGAGTGTTCTTCTTGGTGTCTTCTTGTTCATTGTTGTTTGAAGGTTGTCCAGAGCGCATTTTCTCACACGGGTTTTCTTCTTTTTCGGTCTTGTTCTTGGTTTGCAGTCTTAGCTTGCTTTTCCTGAGTGCATGGCAAAGGAAAGAGACTTATCTTGATAGTTGGCGAGAAAGATTGGTCGGAAAGTTCAGGTACTGGTTAAATTATCTTTTCAGTTATTTTCACAGGGATCATTATGTCATCATGTGCTTTGAAAAATTCAGCCAATGGTGACTTTGCCTGCAATTCAATGATGTTTACGTACTTCAGACGTGGAAGTTAAAACAAATTTTGATGTTGAGAGTCTGAGGTCATCTTCAACAATAGTTTTCCAAAAAGAAATCTTGACTCGGATCGTTTGGAATTAGTTATTTTTCCAACGTTTATTTTCTTTATTTATTAAGGCGGCAAAAAATTATATGTTATCAAACTGCGAAAAGGCCGTCTCTGGCATCTGAATTATCTCAACGGACAATTAATTACCTGACAGAGGATGTACAGACCATTTATCACATGCGAAGATTCGAAAGGAGTTGTAGAATGTGGGACGATTAGGAAATGCAAGAGCGGATCCCAGAAAATGGAGCAAAAGATTGAGAGCCGCACAAAACAGAAGAACTCTAGTTCGTCTAACAAGGCAGATAAAGAGAAGATGATCGCGAGTGGGACTGCAGAAGAGTATTGTAGTGCGTCTTCGTTTCAGTTGCTGGAGGTGTCTAGAGGAACTCAGAAGCTGAATCAGGTGATTGAATCATGGTCTAAGGGACTTAGTTATGATGGCCAGCCTAAAGACATCGCCAAAGATATGTTAAAAGGAGCTCTTGATCTGCAAGAGTCTCTAATCATGCTGGGAAAGTTGCAAGAAGCATCGAAGTATATGACTCAGTTGAAGAAAAAGCAGAAGGAGAAGTTGGGAACGGGAAGAAGTGATGAATTGGAAAGACGAAGAGTCAATTCGTTTGGATCTGGGGATCAAATTCACATGGCATTGCAAAAGCCGCGGCTTTCGGCTGATGGTTCTTCGAGGGATTGTGTTGAGGATCTCAGGAAAGCAATCAGAGATAGGCTTGCCAGAAGAAGTCTTCAGAACAGAACAACCAAAGAGTCGATAGAATTTGGTAGCAGGGAAGTGAGCTCAAATTCTGAGGCTCCTTCCTCGAGCTCAAGCCGGCTATCAGCAATTCAGTCCAACGATAGCCCATCCACTGACTCCAGATTACAGAGAGCTTCGGAGAAAAAGATAATAGGTCCAAATTTGATTGCCAAACTTATGGGTTTGGAAGACATCCCCGCAATGCCAATGGAGCCAGTTTCACAGAAACAGTTAGATGGCAGCAAATATTTGAGTCGGAAATGGCCGGTCTTTGATACTGAAACGCCCAAGTCAAGGAAGCGTGAAACAGTGATGCGGAAGATTGAGCATGGGCAAAGGACGCTGGACGAAATGCTCGAAAAAATGCGATTAAAGGGACTGTTGAAAAGCTCTTCTGTTCATGATTTTACTTCCTATTCTCGTCAGTCCAGTGATTCCAATTCTAAACAGAGGTTGGCTAACAGTACTAGTCGGCCTATTGTACTTATAAAACCTCTGCACGTTCCTATCTTCAAATCAGAGGAGGCTCTTCCACAAACTATTGGTGAGAAGGGGGTCGTGAAAGCAGATATGATGCTGGGATTGATGAAAGTAAAAGAAAGCCTTGCTCCTGGATCAACAATGTACCAAAAGGCTTCTTTGTCTAGCAGCAACAAAAAGCTTAATAAGGAGGAAGGAGCTAAAGCTGCAAAACCAAAAGAGAGAGATGTTGACCAGAAAGATGGGGATCTGAGTGCTAGCATATTGGACAGGAAATTGGTAACAGAAGAGAGTCTGAAGAAAAGGCTTAGTCGTCAGGAAGTAGGATCAAAGGACCCCAAAGAAGTTGCCAATAGAACAAAAGGGAAACAGGTTGAGACAAACCTGAGGAGCACATTTAGGTCAACTCATAAGACAGTGGACAATATACAGAAAATTATGGAAAACAACAGGAAACCATTGGAGAGGGACATTGTCAAGTGTAAGAGTGTGGCCAGATCTCATGATCAAGTCAAGATGACCTCTACAAAGCTGCAAACAAAGAAGGGTATTGCACAGGAACATAGAACAACTCCAAAAACCATCTCAAGGCATACGAAACAAGCCGGAAATAATAGTAGCAAATATCAGGAGACAAAAGAAAGGCTGGCTGATGAGGTTAGATCAGCTAAAGTGACTGTGAGTCTTTCCTCTAATTCTCCCATATTCTTTGTTTTTTAATCTTTTTATGGCTTGCTGCCCTAGATTTCTTTCAAGAGGATCTAGAACCGTGGAAATATGAATTGATACATACTAAGTTATGATTTGTGAAATTTAAGTTTTTATTATGCACCAAAATGTTAAAATTGTAATTTCTTTTCTAAATTCTTTATGTAGACTGAAAATTCAGGAAGCAAGGAAGATGATACGAGAAATTATGTCACTTTAAACGATAATTCCACTCGCGAGGAAACCAAAAGCATGCATGTCCACCATCTATCTGAGGAGAAGGAAGCTGAAGTCTACAAATTCCAAAGCAAAGGTAAATCATTTTTCAGAAGCCATTAACTCTGAAATTTTCTGGGATGCGACAGGATTAAATTGTGTGAATCACATTTCAAATGAGAGACTTGATTTGATATCAGAATTAACACTAAAGGGATAGGGTGGGACGTTAGCCGGGAAAAATAGCAGCAGCCAACTGTTACATTCGATCAAGATCATTTCTGCATAAAGACATGATATTGCAGTTTCATCTGTTTAGTTCTAAAGCTCCTTTTTTTTTTTTTTTCTCCACGCCTTGTAGAGATTGCAGTGACAAGAATGTTACGTTGCTGAGCTCAAAATACGAAAAGGATGCTATTTCTGAATCTTTAAAAGATGCTAGTGATGAAGTCAATCGCAATATCAGAACAGATGACACAAGCTTCAAAACAGGAACCAGCTTGAAAGCTTTCCTTTTGAAAAATCCATTGTTTCTCACTGGTGCAGATGAGTCTATACATCTCAATGCAGGCACTCTCAAGCTCTTGCCAGAATCTAAAACCCGCGATTTCCATCCAACTGATATCAAACTCTACCTCAACTACGCCTATGAATTCATCGGGCACAGAACTTACCAGACTCGCCAACAAGACATCCTTTGCTTCCAACAAATTATATGGGAAACCTGAGATTGTCTGAGTCCTTAGATCAGTTGGTGGATGAAATCTGTGATGGCATTGAGACGCTAACTAGTTACTGTGTGCCTGATGATGGAAATGACCTTTGTAGTCATAGTTTGTTTGCAATGTTGGGGAAAGATGTAAGTTGCAAAAGAGCGGTGAGTGGAGTATGGGAAATGGGGTGGAACAATGAGTTTTCTGTGGAAGAAGCTGAGAAGGCAGTGACTGATATAGAGAAGTTACTTTTACGTGACTTGATTGAGGAGATTCTTGCATAAATTTAATTGTATCTATATTTTCTTTTTTCCCCTTTTCTCGTGTGTAAATAAGCTACTTATATTGATATAAGGAGGGAGATCAAAATCTATTCAACTGAAATTAACACAAAGTTTTCACTCTTTCAGGTGGGTAATTAAATTATAAACTATTGTTTATATGATTTATTTTATAGGAGTTCAGACTCTGTGAACAAATTCTTGGTTATTGTTACTCACATTTACTAAACTTAGAATTTCTTAAAAACAAAAACTGATAGAGAAAGATATCTCATAACGGTGGAGATTTTAGTCATTAATAAACTATTTTTAAAAAATTAATGGAAATTCGGCAAATGATGATATTGATCAATTGGAGATAAATTGTAAAATCAACTACAAAAAAAACAATCAGTTCACTAGATTGTAGCGGTTCCCAAATTCTTTAAATAAATAGGCATGCATGCATTGATAGGCATGTATAATTATTAACATATATATATATATATATATATATATATCAACCTCAGTAATGTGGGCCTTTCATCCCTTTCGTTGTCCGATGCTTTCCTAGCCAATCATGAAAAAGAAAGCTTCTGATAGATCTACTTTGTCAATATGTACGTATATTAAGTGTGTAAATGCGTGTGTTTCTCTAGAAAAAAATACTTGACATGGTGCTGTCGATGTCCCTCAACTCCAACATAAAACGACTACGTATTATGATAACTACGTAATCTTCGTTAGGGGTAGGTTGGGAAACGGATTACGGACGAGTACAAGCCAAACGTCTTCTGCATAGTTCATAAGCCACATAAATTTGATTACGTTTCAATAGAAAAAATAATATAAAGTCTCATTATTTTCATCGTAAAAATGTTAAGATTTTTTTTTTTTAATTTGATATCTCTAAATAAAAAAGTCTTGTCTCTTTAAAAATAAGAAGCCACGACGTCGTTATAATAACAATGACATGGTTTCTACTTGAATTCTTTTAGTATTATATATTATATTATGACATTTACAAGTTGTATTTTGATGGCACCCACCCAATCATGGTTTTGAAAACATAATGAAAAAGGAAAAAACAAAATCTTAAGCCATTGGTGTGATTATTGTAACCGAATACAATTGGGTTTTAGGTTTAAACTTGAGTTTCATTATGCTGGCTTAAATCAAGTAATCACTAATCGGTATATTAAATAATAAAATATATGTTGACTGAAAATAATAATAATAATAATAAAATATATCATAGAAATTATAACCTTTTAAAAGTTATAGTCCGTATAACGGCAGGCGCAGTGAGTTTCAACTTTCAAGTCATCATAAACCGTGTTGTTTTTTTTGGTGTTTTTTTTCCTTACTCTTCGTCTGCCTAACTGTCTTGATCTTTTTGTACAGCTGTTATACGGCAGTCGGCAGGCAAACTGAATTTTCCCATTCCTTATGGAAAAAGTTTTAAGGATTCTCCACTAGTGTGTGTTAACAAATAATTAATTATTAATTTTTTGCAATTATATTCATATTTCGAGTATAAAAAAATAAAGTAATAAAATATATTTTATTTTTATTATTTATTTTATCAATATAATTATAAAAAATTAATAATTAATTACTTTTTAAATACATATAAAGACAAAATTTTAAAACAAATTTATCTAGCTCTTAATCCATTCCCCTCATTGAAAAAGCAAAGCCTCAATGATCTTTGTTCTTTCATTTTTATTTTTTATATTTTAATCTTGTAATCTATTTAACAAAATTTAATAATTTATAAATTTTTTAATTTAATCATCTAACGATAATGTTAAATATCCACAGACATTTTAATATTAAAGACTCACGTATAATCTAATAAAATCATACCCTATATAATTTCACAATAACAATTAAGGTGTGTTTGTTTCGTATAAAATATTTTATAAGAAAAAAATTTACAGGTTTTTCGGCGTTTGTTTCACAAAAAATATTTTACATAAGTAAAATTTAGGAAAAATTTTCAGATTTTCAAGTAAAATAACTTCTCTTTTGCAGAGCTGAAGTTATTTTTAGGGAAAACACAAATTGTGTTATAAGTAAGTGACAAAGGAAAATTATTATTTTTACTATAAATATTTTCTCATGTAAATATTTTACAAATATAAATTATTTTACAGTAAATAAACGGATCCTAAAGAAGTAAAAGTTAAAACTTAGAATATTCTTTCCTGATTAGTGTAGTAAGTACAATTTGCCCAGCAGGACATATCCTCCTTGAAGTCCTCACATGGATGGTGGACCCAAACATTTTTCTGAGTTTCCGTTACACAAACATTTGTCAACTTTAATTGCTTTTTAATTATCAAAAATCAACCAATGCACCCGCAAATTATACAACGAAAAAATAAGAACCAATTTTCAAAATTAAAAAAAAAATATTCCATTAAGATTCTTTTCTGTTCTTGTGAGTATTGATTAGAAAAAAAAATATCTCAAATAAATTTATCTTAAATTTTATCTTAATTAAAATTATAATTAATATTTTTAAAATAAAAATTAATATTTTTAAAATACTTATAATTTTAAATTTTAAAAATACTAATTTTTATAATTTAATTTAAAATACTAGCTCAGAACAATAATTATCGGGGCATGTATACTTATTATTATTGTTTTTTTTTTTTTTTTTGAGAATGAGTATTGATTATTGAACTTACACAAAACACAGTGAAGGCAGGGGAAATTGCTAGCGAAGACCAAAACGGAGGTCTTCTTCAGACTCCACCAATAGGCCGCCAAGTTGCGGTGGCAAGACTTCTGAATTCGGCTAAAAACTGTGTCGTTTTAAGTAATGGGCGATGAGAAATCGACGATCGTGATGGCGACTAGAGACCGAGAGAGAGATCGGGAGCTTCTCATCCCCGTCGCTGACTCCGCCGTCCACGATGACGACGCATCCAAGCCTTCTTCCTCTTCTTCCTCCTCCTCCCATCACTCCGGGCGCGAGGTCTTAATTTCCTTTTATTATTATTATTATTTTTCCTCAGAGTTGCCCATTCGTTTAACTATTAAACCTTATTTTTGATCGGCAATTTTGTGTTAAATTATGGGTTCGTTATATTATGTCTTAACATAAATAATAGTTCTTTAAACTTCATCAGATGCTTGAATTTCAGATTTCATTTGTTTTGTGATATTTGCAGTAAATTTGATTAAATGAAACATTATGGATAAAGGGAGAAGCGGCTTTGGTCTGCTTTGCTGGCTGTTTAGCTGTTGAAATTGAAATGTTTATGTAATGAAACTTGAAGGGGTTTTCTCAAATCAAAATGTGAATTTAGTTGATACATCTTTGTTTGCCTTTTAAACTTGTTGATAATCCCCCTTCTTCTTTATCCCTATCTCAAATAATTGTTTATGGTCCTTCAGTGTGTAGTTGTAGCCATTGTTACCAGGCGTTTTTCGATGTTATAAGCCTCATTTTGACATCACAATACTGATACCTCGTTTTGCCACACGTCTTTTGATGCATCGTTTTAGCTGTTTTCTCCTATCCGTGTCCATGGGTATGAAGTACCGAATCAAAAATTTATTTTACGGTGCCAAGGGTTAGCTGATCGGATAATATAGCTGTTATAGCAGTATTTCCATTTAGTGAACCTGAATGACTTGATCTCTAACTTTGTTGTCTGATTGACATCTCTGCATTTTTCATCCATAGCATAACTTTCAACCACTATAATTACTTTCTGCCTTCCTACTCTCTTTCCCTTCCTTCCTCTCCTGCGCGTGTGTGTCTGCTTGCTCGCTATTCTCTGAAGTGTGGATGTATTGTTCAATCACTAAGCTATGGTGAATAATGCCACAAGTAAAGCTATCACGCCACATTTGACGATCACTAATTCTCCATCCTGGTATTCTTGATGTTTTTGTCATGCAAGGTTGAAACTCTTCAAGCACAAAAGGGACTCCTTGTGAAAGCCTAATTGTTATTAAACGTATTACATCAAGTTCTTGCAAGCAATATCTGGGCCTTTTTTAATACCTTTTTTAATTGAATTATCATCTAACTTTATCTGCATGTCATTTTCACTGTGCAGACATTTTACAGAGTTATTAGGAGCTGGGCTTCAAAAAAGTTCATGACTGGATGGTCTGGAATTCTTTCTTCTATCTCATCTGTTCCTTTAAGTTCACAAACACTTGTTTCGCATCTTTGCACAGTTTTCTGTGTGCTTGAGATATCAATTTACTGAGATTAAAAAGTAATTTATGTCCTAATATCATGTTCAGAAAGATTTGGCTTCTAATTGTATGTTATTCATTATTACTATTCGTATAGATAATTGCTACTGCTTTCTTACTAGATGAACCCAGAAGCTTTACATTTATTCGGTTTTTTTTTTTTTTTAAGGGAGAAATTAATACTTTAATATATTGAAATATTTTCTGTCCTTAATGTATGTGCTTGAGATTTTGTCCTCTGTATGCTTATGGTTATTATGCTCCAAGCCGTTTAAAATTCTGACTCTTGGTTCTTTTGTAGTGTCATATTGTTCCCAATTGCTGTCACTTTTTACATCACGTGGTGGTTCATTCACTTTGTGGATAGCTTTTTCTCTCCAATCTATGCCCAACTTGGAATCCATTTCTTTGGTAAGCTTGCTCAATTTATGTGTCCCGTATGAACATTTAGTGACTTGAACCTATGACTCTATGATCTTTAAGAAAATTTCGACTTCATTGAGTTATTATTTTTTTTTTTTTCCGTTGAGGATTTTTGAAAAGATGGCCCAAAAGTGAGAGGTAAAAGAAACTGATAATTCCATTACTAAGCCTCTGTGGTGAAATCATGTCCATCCAAAGCTTTATAAGGTCACTTCTCCTCTATGGTGGTGTGCTGGAAAATCTTAATATTGCTAATCCACAATGAGATTATAATGCATTCTTCTTACTTTTCGTATACTGTTTCTGATCATGGAGCTGTTGTTTAGTTTTAATATCTTGTGCTTCGAATGCCACCTTCATTACTGTCCTGCTAAGCCATTTGTTGCCTATCTTCATGTCCTCTTTTTTTTTCTTGGCTGCATAAGGAGAATCTTCATGTTTACAGTTGGTTCTTTGCTTTTCATTCATTTTTTCGCAGCACTAGCTTGATGAATCTTCCTCAGCTGTTGTCCTCCAGTAGCAGAATGGCTGTCCTACTATCATAATTTTCTTTATCTTTAGATGTAGAAAGGCCTTTCTTGCATTTTGTGTCTCTTATCTTTTCTCCAGGAGGCTGATCATTGTTGGAAAGAATGATTTGCCTGTTGTGAGGCAAGAGTTTCTCTTGAATTTTACCTCTAATATTGCAGGAAGAAAGTAGAGACCCTTCCAGACTTTGGCCATTATGTAGTGCACTGCAGGATACTGCTTAATCTTATACATGAAAACTTATTCTGATAATAGTAATTTTCATGTGAGCAACCTTACTAAGTATGTTTCTCAGTTCATTTATTTCCCTTATGATTTGGCTTGCTTTTGTGTCTTGGCTAGGTCTTGGATTTGTAACTTCCATAACATTCATTTTCTTGATTGGGGTCTTCATGTCATCCTGGTTGGGAGCTTCAGTACTTGGTCTCGGCGAGTGGTTTATCAAGAGGATGCCATTTGTTCGCCATATCTACAATGCCTCCAAGCAAATTAGTGCTGCCATTTCACCAGGTATGTTCTTCCTTGTTTCCTTAGGTTTTGACACTGATATATATGTGTAGGTGTTTTTCACACTTATTTTATCTTTGTCATTCTGGCAGATCAAAATACGCAGGCATTCAAGGAAGTGGCCATCATAAGGCATCCACGCATTGGTGAATATGCATTAGGGTTCATCACTTCATCTGTTGTCCTTCAGGTGTGCAAATGATTCTTCTCTAATGTAAACGTGATTGTTGCATTGGTTTGTGACTTTAAACATTAAGAGAGAGAGAGAGAGAGAGAGGGTGGAGGGAAGTTGTGTTTATTTATTGATCTTGCAAAGCACCATCAGAAGCTAACCTTGCTCACGTTATTATCTTATTTGCTTCTCAGTCATGGGTCTTCGGCTGCATATGATTACAGTTATCAGGAGGGTCTTTTTTTCCCTCTCTTTTTGGGCCCTTTTTTGGGTGGGGGTGGGGTGGTGGGTTGTGGGCTGATTAGATAGCAGATATTGTACAACTGTGGTAGGAAATGGTCTTATCTTATTGAACTAACCAGTTGATCAATGCTTCCAAATTTTTATGTGCAGAACTATTCTGGAGATGAGGAGCTTTGCTGTGTTTATGTTCCTACAAATCATCTGTACATCGGTGATATATTCTTGGTTAATTCTAAGGATGTCATTAGACCCCATCTGTCAGTTAGGGAAGGAATTGGTGAGATTCAACTATTCCATCACTTGCTAACTGCCAAACATATGAGTGCATCATCACAATTGTTCTATCTGGGAAGTGATGGCTTTAAAATTATAACTCCTCTTTTTGGACGAGGATATTAATCCTGAGGTTGGGTTCCTTACAGGATCGTGATTTCTGATGCCAAAACATGCTAGAAATGAATTGACAATTTTCAATTTGTTTTCCGTTATTGCTTCGCGACTAAATCAGATGGCTGAAATGATTACCTTCTTCAATGCTTGCAGAAATTGTTGTATCAGGAGGGATGTCAATGCCACAGATCCTGTCAACGCTGGATTCCTGCATTTCACTGGACAGAAGTAGAGCCAACAGGAGCTGAAATTGAAGACACTAATGGTAGAGGTCCAATTTTGTGACTTCCATTGTTTTCAGATTGAGCCATCAGAATGGTCACACGATTAGATTTGAATTGGTGGTGCTGGATTTGAGGTCCAGATCAAATATTTGATAGTTGAATGTGTGGGATTCTGATGGCATTTGTAACATTGCTTTTGTCCAGAATTAGATTATAGTTTGCTTGGGAGAATGGTTTGATAATACAGGCAGAGATAGGCTTGTTGGCTTCGGTTTTTTCTTTTTGATCCCACTAGTTAGGTTTTCTTTTCTTTTTTGATGGTTATCCTGTCCATACTGAAATATTCCTTTATGGTCTTTCACACCCTCTTGAAAATTTGTCTTGTAGATAGGAGGTGAAACTGTTCCAATGTTATTTGCTCAGAAGAGAGAGAACAAAAAAATAAAAATAAAAAAATGATGGAAAGCAAAAAAGAAAGAAGAAAAAAAAAAGGAGTTCGTTACACTATTGTTTTCTTCACCCTCTGTGTCGACATTCTTTTGTCAAGTTTCAGAACTTTGCTATGGGTTTCAACCGACAACGTTTGCACATTGCAATCGCATTAACACAGCAATTGCGCACAATTATGACATCGGATCGAACCACCATTTGGTCGAATGACCGCGGAGGTTGCAACCCCACAAAATGAATATTTAGAGGATGTTTGAGTTAATTTTTGAAGAGGTGTATTTACATATCATTTTTAAAAAGTAAGAAAATAGGTATTTGGTAAACTTTTTAGTATTATTGTTTAATTCTTCTTATTTCCTTATTTAACTTTCTAACAGCAGTTGATTGAAAAGCAGCTTCGAACTATTTTTTATTATTTTTTAGATTATTTTTCACTTTTTAATATTAATAATAATTTATATAGACTAAATTACCCTTAAAAAATATTTATATAATTTTACTATTATTTTTTTTATTTGAGACATGAATTATATATGTTAATTTATTTTATTAGTATTTATATAACTTCAATAACTTTTTTTCAAGTATTCTTAAATAATATTTTTTTTTCACTTCAATTTTCTTTAATATTGACATTTATAAAAAAAAAATTTAAATATAATAATTTTTATCATTTAATAAAAATTAATATTTTTTTAAAAAGTTAAAAATTAAGTAAAATAATTCTTAATATTATTTATAAAATATTATTCTAAAATATAAAATTATAAAATATAAAAATAAAATTTTTAATATGATATATCTATACAAATTATATGTCTAAATTATATATTTTATTATTTAACAGTAACAGTAAGTATAAAATTAACTAAATACTTTATTAATTTTATCAGCAATCAGCAACAGTAAGTAGGAATCAGCAATCAGCAGCAGTAATCAGTAACAGCAATCGGTAACAGTAACATTCAACAGCTAACCTAAATAGACCCTTAATCATTTTTAAATAGCTCTACATCGTTTTATGGTTCTAGTTTAATTGATTGAGATATTTTATTGAGATTTTTTAATTATATGTTCTAATTTTAGTAGTTATATTTTTATTTCTTAATCTTTCGGTCTTTCTTATAACCCACAAAAAAAAATAGCTCAACATGTAGAGCATGAAATAGAAGTGGAGACCGCAGAGCATGTAACCACAACTAGCAATAGGATTTCACAATGTTACACAGAGCAAGCATTTAAGAGAGTAACAGTTGGTTTCATATGAGATGGAGACCGCTGTCGGATTCTTCAGGATTTATTTGCTTCATGCGTTTTATTGAGGGGCTTTTTTTTTTTTTTTGAGATTATCTAGTATTCAGTTTATTAAATTAATTAATTTAGACTGACTTAAATAGGATATTAAAAGGTGATGAAGGTCTCATAATAGATATTTAATGCGACCGCATTTTTAAAACTCAAAATTAAAATCTTTAATTTAACAGTAACAAACTTTTACTATCTATATCAACGATCGATTATTATTGAGAGTTTATTGAAGGGCCCATTCGGTATTGGCTCAAAAGATCCGCTTATAAAAACCCACTAAATATTCAGCCCACCGGACCCGCTCATTTCGGGTAATAAAACCCACTAAATATTTAGCCCTTTTACCAACGCGAACACAGAAGCCCTAGCCGCCGCCTTCTATTAAAACCCTGTTGCTTGGCTCTCTGCTTGTTGTTATAAGTAAGCCGCGATGGCTCTCGCGTCTTCTCCTCTTGCCAAGAGGTTGGCTTCTAAACGTTTGGTTCATTCGTCGCTGTCTTGTTTTGAGGGGTGTTTTGCCTGTAACCAATTAGTCCGCTTCTTCTGAATTAGGTTTTATTCTACTGTATTACTTCGTAGTTTTTTTTTTTTTTTCAGTGTTTTGTGTCAGTTTTTGCTTTTTTTCTTTTGGGGGGGGTTTTGTTTCTGATTGAATTGAAAAAAGAAGCTTTGTGAAGTTAAGGGACGGTGACGATCTCATCATGAAAAGGTCTCGTTCGTCGTAACTGGCCCGTAAAAAAGGCCTTGACGACCATCCTGATATATCACCACCCATATTCTGAGTCCTCTTTAATTTCCAAATTATTTTAAGATTTTAGGGTTTTTTTTTTCTCTCGTTTGATGCTCGTATGATCGGCCGATGATTAAATAAGGTAAAAATTGACAAGCATATGTCTGAATCTATGTATGTTGAGCGAATCTAATCTTCTCTATGAGGCCGGTTAATTCCTTTCTCTTTCTTCCTGATTTCAATTTGAAAATTAATTTAAAGAACTGAAATTTCTTTAATTTGCAATGGGGTTTTTTTTTTCTTCTGTATCATGGTTTCCCCTTTAAATTTTCAATTATCTTAATTATGGGTTTCCCCGTTTCTTTTGCAATGAGTTTTTAAATTTTTTTTTGAAGTTTTTTAACTTATTGGTCAGTGATGAAGATAATGGTGTATATGTAATGCAATGATGATCTGTGATTACACACATACCACTACTGCCTTCCTTCTGAGGCTTCCAGTTTCCATCCCAATTGCCAAAAATAATAGGAAACTTAATTCTTGCAGTTATAATTTGAAATTTTTTCTCATGTTTTGTTGTTTTTATTTTTTTTTAATTAATTTATTTTCTATTTGATTGTAAACTACCGCAATTTTGGGGTCAGATGATGATTGACAGCATAGTTCAACTGATAATCCATGTGATTATTAAAACTGCAAAGTCTTTCGCTCCTATCTGATGACCCTTTTTGTATACTTGCTGAATCTGCCATCAGGGAGAAATCTTTTTCCATCTTTTTTTAAAGAAATTTGTGGGCTTTAAAGTCATTATTTATTGTATGGAGATCACCGTGCATTGGTATTTTGCTTTGTCCTTGCTTGACTCGAACATGTTTGTACTCATCCGATTTTCAAGCCGCATTGACATTTCTTGGCTGGAAATATAATGAATCGCCCATTTACTTAGATTTGAAACATTGTTGAAATACAGAGAACGGCTTGAAACTTGGAACGTTGTAATGGAGAACATTGGAGACCCTTTCATATAATGAATCGCCCATTTAATACCTTCATCAGGTTCGAAGGTTGAGTTCTCAGGCTTTGGAAACGAATAGCTTGTACCATTTTGAAACATTGACATTCTGGTCTTAAAGGACTTAAATTTTGGCTGATTCCCTTGTGAAAAAGAAATAGCAGACAACAGCGGGAAGAACATTATTTTGTCAAACATATCAAACATTGTTTTAGTTGAAGGTTGTAGCATCATAGCTACATGGATGGTAGAATCTGAATTCCATTTTGGATCCTTGTCTGTAAATGTTGAATCAATCTAATCTTCTCTATTGGACCAAAAGATGACGCCGGTTTATACTTTATATACAAATTGCATACTCAATGAGGAAGTTGAGTTTTCCTGGCACAAACACAACTCATTCCCCATTGCCAGAGAGGGTGAAATTTTTTTCTTGTCCCTGGTTTAAAGTTTTCTACCAGCCCTCTTAACTTCTGATCTCAAGCATGATCAATGCCTAGAAAAATCCATACATGTTACAAGGTACAATTTTATAATCACAACGAGGTCCTCTAGAAAAGTATCCACCTTTTCCCCATAATGGCGCTCCTCTATCTAACGAAGAATGAGTTACAAACAATTTGGAAGTAAAAACGGTGAGGAAAACAAAATAGCAAAAGTATATGTTTTTCCCCACAAAGGCCTCCTATCTAATGAAGAATGATGTTACAATCAATTTGAGAGTAAATACAAGGAATAAAAAAGAAAGAGAAAGGCCTTAGTTATCAAGTTTATATTCTCTCATTCTCTGTGGTAAAATGACATGATGAACTACTCTTATGGTCAAGAAAAAAAAAAGGATAGGATGAACTATTCGGACACTGAATTGCCTCGTTGCTCGTCAACATCACAGCCATTCTCCGACACCGTGCCACCAATCCTATAAGGAGGCCAGTAGCGGAAAATTGATCTTCCTATGATGTTCTTGGCAGGAAGCGGTCCCCTGACAGAAGCAAACTCCATGATTTTAACACATAATAGTAAGATGCAGAACATTTGTGCATAATATTGCAGATAAAGGTTCAAGAGACATTACCATACGTGTGAATCGTAACTGTTATTACGATTGTCCCCCATCACAAAAACTGAGTTCTCAGGCACACGCTGCATCAGACAGCAAACACGGGGTGAAATTATCAATGATAAAGCCATAAAGGGTTACCATATTATGCCAGGACGAAGTGCAACATAAGCAGTTAATGTCTGATCAATGTTAATAGTTGTTATTTACCTGCAATCTACCTTATACTTCTGGCTTGAGATGAAGGGTAAAAAGGTGAATACCAAAGCAGCGAATAAATTGGTACTTACTAGCGGTGTCATTTGATAAGAAGGTGGTTCAAGTATAAAATTTTCGTTCCTCACAATCCCATTAACTATAAGCTTCCCCTCATGAACCTGGTAGATCACATTGCCAATGCTTAAATACCAACTATCAAACAATTCCAAGAACTGAAAAATTTCGAAGAAATACTAAAAAAAAGTGACTTTTTAAAGTAATCTGACCTCTACAACATCACCTTCCTGGGCAACGACTCGTTTTATGAAGACGTCATCATCAGTGTATCCAACTTCCTGAAGGACTGGAGGGCTCTTAAAAATCACTATGTCATTAGCACAAGGCTTTCTGAAATAGTATGTAACCTGCCAAATTCAATTCAATCGATAAGTCAAGTAAACTTTGCAAGCCTTCATCAGGAGTTCACTTAATATTAATTCCAACATAGATTCACCAGAACCATCCAAACTTGTCATACCAACCAGGACAAGATAATAAGCATTCACAGAAAAAGAAAAACATAGCCATTGATTGGTAATCTACTAATCTCCACTCATCAACAGCAACCTATTTGATAAAAAAAAAAAACAGCAACCTAAAAACAATCCAAGGCACCCACAATTTTGGACATATATATACTTCACATAATCTTTTTGTTTGTGTTTTTTTTTTTGGGGTCTTGGGGAAGGAGAAGGGAGCGGGGTGCGGTGGAAGTGGAACTCCCGGCCACACCATTGACCAATCATTGTTCAAATTACTTCGGTCTCTATCCCACATCAAGACCCCAACTTAAATAAAATATTCAATTATGATATCCATGAAGACGCCTAGCAGCAGAACATGGAAAACAATTTGAAAAATGAACTAACGAAAAGGCACTTTACCTTCTCTGCAACAACTCGATCGCCGACATCAAATGTGGGATACATCGACAAGGAAGGAATGTATCTTGGCTCAGCTACAAAAGTTCGGAAAGCAAGCGAAACGGCCAGGGCAGCCAACACTGTCTTCCCGTCATCAGTAGTGAAATTTAACCACTCTGGAAGTATTCCAGGCTTCTTTTCCACCTCCCCATCGCTGTCATCCCCACCTCCTCCTCCTCCTCCACCACTGCCACCGTCACCGCCGCCAGAATCCGCCACCGCCTTGGTCTCTTCATCAGAATCCTTAACCCCATAACAGTTTAGCCTGTAAAATTTGGCCCCACCGTTTTGGATTGGGAGGAATTTGGCTGTAAAGGTAGGATCTTTGAGGAAAGAAGCGAAGTGGGTGTACGAGAAAGGGGTGGGTTTTGAGTTTAAAACCGAGACAATATGGGTTTTGTTGGATTTGGACAAGGGTTTAGAGGTGAAATTGGGGTTTCTGGAAAGTGAGATGATGTGGATTGAGAGGGAGTTGGGATTTATGGTGAATTTATTAAAGTGGGAATTGGAGAATTGTAGAGGAGGAGGAAGAGATGAGAATTGTAGAGATACCATCTCTCCTCAACTTTTGTAGATTCCCAGCTCCTTCATGAATGGGCACCTGCTATAAAGCCTGTAATCCAATCCTACCTCCCTGTTGTGTTTCAAGGCAATCTGTAAAAAAAAAAAAAAGACAAAAAAAATTAAAAGAGAAATATTTGTTGATACAATCTTTTTAAAATTTATTATACTTATTACTAAATCAATATAATAATTTATAAAAAAATAAATGACAGCACTTAAAACAGTTTTAAACACGTAAATATCATTTTTTTAATTATAAAAATAATTTTTATACATATTTTTTTTTGTTAATTGTGTAGATTGGTTCTCCAAGAAAAGAATGGACTAAAACATCACGGCATGGGAGAAAATTGGACGCAACCCTGGCATGGCTGCCTGATGATGCCATGCCCCTCTCAGTTTTGACTCTTGATTATATAAATCATTAGACTATACTACAGGAAAAGGCTCTTAAGAGATATATAAGTGATTTAATAATTTATATGTTATTTATTTTTTTAATTTAATAATTCTTTAATTATTTTCATGATATTAATGCTCACCGTGATATTTTTACTACTTTGCCACAAATTTGTTTTCAAATAATTAATTACCCAAAAAAAAAAAATAAGTAATTCAACCCACTCTTGCTAGTCTTGCAAATTCTTTTAAGAAAAGCACTCAGATAATTTCTTTTAGTTTTAGTTCCATTCCATCATTTATGATTGATGAACAAATTGAAATTCCATCATTTACATTTTTTCATTTTGTCATACACATTAGATGGGCATGGTAAGTAGGTAGGTACCAAGTAGAGCAGTTTCTATTGTTCTTTTAATAATAGTTACAATAGTTGTATCAAATCCTCCCCTCATTCCAAACTTAAAAAGAAAAATAGTAGTTCGGTAGTGGTCTCAAATTCAGCCGAAGAAGGCAAACAAAAGGCGATATCTTCTATTAAGTTAGGGACTGGCGATTTGGACATCAATGGCTTTCTGAATTCTCTCTCTCTGTCTCTTTGTATCGGATGCGATAAGATGCTGAGGCTATGGAAATGGTACCAGCAGTGCTTATCGTCTCATCCAGTGAAAACCCAGGTCATCAGCTCTGGAATACTTTGGGGCATTGGTGACATAGGTGCCCAGTACATCACCCATTCAACTGCAATCAAGCGTGTCAAAAATCCTGTAATTTCTATGCCCCTCACCGTAGATAGTTTTTTTTACATTGTTTGATTAATTGGGTATCCTCGATTTGGACGATGTTCATTTTTTTGTGATCTGGGTCTCCGTCTAAATTTTTTTAAGTTGAACCCATCTGGGGCGATCTTTTCTTAATACCCTTATTTCCTTTGTATGTATGCACTTGCTTTATCAACGTAGATTCTTTTTGATTATGTGCCGCTGCTTATTGTCGGTATCAAGGTTTGACCTTTTGTTTGTTCTTTGAGAGAAAGTTCCCTTCTTTACTTGGAATATTCCACTATTTTCCTGCTTGCCACATGCGTTTGGATAAAATTGCATATCCGCAGTCGGGATTAACTTTAAAAATTCCGTCATCTATCAAAATAATCATCGCAGAAGATGAGTCGGCTCTCCGAGTGACATTACAGACATTTCAATACCCCATGGGACATTAATAGGGCATGGAAATGGGGTGATCAAGTTTGGAAGACTTGTACATGTGCTTTGTGGAGTGGGTTGGTAACCTATGTTCTTGTTCCTCCCTCATTGTAGGTGCCTGTTGTTTCTTGTGGTTTGGAATGGTAGATGATAGTGTGGCTGCATAACAACAATTTTGTTTCTTTATTTTATTTTGATGGGGAAGGAGGGATGCAAAGGTTAACAAGGCCAGTGAATGCAGCAATGCTTATGTGGGTTCTTCTGAATATTCGTTGGTAGTCAAGCTGTCCTTTTAGTTGTGTGCAAGAACTAGATAACTTCCCATTATCATTTTCAAGATGATTTATGTCTGAGGAGATTAAGGTGAAATGGCATAGTTCTCTTTGCATGTGTGTGCGCACACATGTGAGAGAGAGGGGTTTTGTGTCTTTGTGTTTGCTTTTATCCTTTCATCCCAAGTCTCTGGAAAAAATCTATGCGTAAGTTTGATCTTTTGTCAAACAAAATTATCATAGGCAGATCTACCAAAGCAGTTTTAGTTTCTGAAGCCAAAGTTATCCCTTTAATTCTGTGTAACCCTTTTTTCCGTTAATAATCACAACTGTTAAAATTGGCATCTTAATTATTTGTTTTCCTTTGGCATCTTAATTGTATGCCGAAGCTAGTTTTATTTCCTGTATTAATGAGCTTTTTTCTGCACTAATAAATTTATATTCTCTTTTACATAATTCAGGATGTGGATGTGGGATTCAAAATTGACTGGAGACGTGTAGCCATCATGAGTGTGTTTGGCTCTGGCTTTATTGGTCCAGTTGGCCACTTCTGGTATGTGTTATTCATCCTGTTACCTGGCTCTAGGTTTTCTAGTCTGCTCTCTGTTTGCCAGTATTATTCGTAATATTTATACCTACATACAATCTGAGCTTGTTCTGTCGTGAATTAATCTTGTTCCGTCATGCATTATAGTCACACACAATCTGATTTTGGGTTGTAGAGCCAAGTCTTCAGGCCAATGCATAGTTTGATTATGGGCTAATCGAAATGCAGTAGATTCCCATGCATATTTTATGCCATGCTCTTACATTTAATGTAAAATATATAAGAGGAAAGTCCATATTGATTATGCATGTAGTCTCTTCTGCTCATTACTTTAGGCCTTTGAATTGGAGGCTTTACCATGGTGTCAAAACTGCCATCAAATAATGATACCATTGTTGTTGCCCACATGCCGGGCCTTTTGTTGGGATTTGCAGGGCATATTGGAATTTGCTGGCTAATGAATCCTGTAAGGAAATTTGTGCATTAGCATATCAGTCAAGGAAGGAATATTTTAAGAGCTTGATTGCCAAATAATTTTCACAATTATCATCTTTGTGCAAACTGCATCATTCAATAAATTTGGGAACAAACAAATTAACAAAGGTATTTAGAATCAAGATGTTGGTTCCTCGATGGCATATAATTCTCACACAAGTGAGTGTTAAATAAACTAAATCCAATGTCATCCAAATAAATTCTATTGTAGGTACGAAGGCCTGGACAGATTCATAAGGCTGAGGCTTCAACTGCAGCCAAAGTCAATGCGATTTGTTGCTGCTAAAGTGGCAGCTGATGGCCTAATCTTTGGCCCATTTGATTTGTTTACATTCTTCACTTATATGGGATTTGCCAATGGCAAGAATGTTGCTCAAGTGAAGGAAGATCTGAAGAGGGACTTCCTTCCAGCCCTGGTTCTAGAGGGGGGAGCTTGGCCAATACTTCAGGTTGCTAATTTTCGATACGTGCCCGTGAGGTACCAACTTCTCTATGTCAACATCTTCTGCCTGTTAGACAGTGCCTTCTTATCATGGATCGAGCAACAAAAGGATGCTCCCTGGAAGCAGTGGTTCAAGTCTTTTCAGCCGTTGAAGGAAAGAGAAGGCCAGGGTGGACTATGACAGAACCTTCCCTGCTTATGTATTACCCCAAATAGCAGCAAGATACCTTTGTAACACCCAAAAAAATTACAGAAGCTGCCAGCTGGGATTTTTAGAGTAGGAATATTGGGAGTAAATTCATTGCTTTTACTTTATAAGCGTTGGGTAATTTTTCATCCGCACCGCCGTGGACAGACAGCACCATTCTAGGATCCTGATAGGGCAATTTATTTAGTCTTGGAACCATTCTTGTCTTTTGTTGTACTGAAGGAATTGTCTTCTCAATGGAGCATATCCAAGAGGTTTACAATTATAACTTGTTTCCGTGAACATTGGAAGTCCCGAGTGACCTCTCAACTTGTACGTCCATTCTGCGGATTTATTGGAATTACCGTGCAAAATGAGGCACCTTGAGGCCTCAGTTATCTGAAATCACTTGGATTCCCCTACCCTAGGCAGATTCTCATTTTATCGGCGAGTAAGTGGATGATCAAGTCTAGATGAACGTATTGTACCCCACATTGCCTGACAGGTACAACTGCTTACATAAAATTTTGATTACTGTAGTTCAGCAAGCATATTGTTGTAAATGAGCAATAATATGAACTCTTTCCCAAAATTTCACTATACAAGGCAAGAAATGGGCTGTCCCTGCCCAGCTGGTCGGACCGATAACCGTGAACGAGTTGGGTCCAATGAGGTTGAGACCTCGCGTGCTTGAACCGGGTGAATTTTTGTGACTGCATGGTCAGTCATCCAACAGCAAACCCAGCTACCCAAAGGAGGCAAAGAACCACCGGTGACATCAAATTTTCTTTCATTTCTTCCTCACTCGTAACAACAGATCAGACCATTAAAACCAGGTTGAATGAATTGCCACTATCTGATATCTTATTAAATAAAAAGTGGAATCTACATGACATTTTGAAAAACAATTAATTTTACACAACAGTGAGGCTTGACAATTGACACTTTCGTTTTACAATGTGTTTTGAAGATGGCCTGGAAGGAACTGAAAAGCCATAAAGTCCGCCATGTATCTGCAGAGCCTAAACGATTGAGATCACAAAAATGAACTGTGACCTCCTCCAAGTGGCACTCTTGGCTTGAATACACAAGAAACCATCAGAAAAGGGCAACACGTGAAGCCAATGCTCTGAAACAACAGAAATAATGATATTATTGAGTCACAAAGTTAACCATTAGAGTCCACTCAGTGAACTTCAATCCCAAGTTAGTTTGACTAAGCTACATTAATCATTTTTCTTCATTAAACTATAATTAAAAATCACCTATCTAACCTTCTGCTAATAATTAATGCATTTTTCATTACCTCACAAGTAACAACTGGCAACGACAAGACCAGAAAGTGACAATGATTTCCAAAATAAAAGGAGAGAAGGAAAAAAATATATAAGTGTGATGGTGGGAGTTGGAAGCCAGCATGAAAAAGGGTAGACACCAAAATTTTAGTGACAAATCCAACATATATTAGTGCCAAAGGAAAAGTAGGAAGATAGACAAACTTACTGGAATGCTCAGCAAGAGTCCTTGACGATTGACTAGTACAGGTAGGCTTCTTCTGGCAGCAACTGGAACAGATTTCAATAACTGGACGGCCCTTTGTGCTGACAACCTCAAATGATCCAAATACAGGCTCCTCTTCTCTATTATTTGCTCCTTGTTATTGTCTACATAAACCTTTTGCTGTTGTAAATCATCCCAACTCGTACATTTTGACAACTTGGAAAGGTCCAGCCAGTCAGATTCGACCATGTGCCGCACCTCGGCAACAGAGTCATGGCAAATTTTGCAAGGCCAGAAATGATTACACTCACTCTCCCCTCTCAAATTCCAATCACTATTTACTTTGTGGGAAACCGAATTGTCGGAATAAGTACTGCTTTTCCACATGATGAAGAATCTGCTCATGAAAAAACCAACTTGCCCAGGCTGAAGTGTTTTATTTGAAGGTGCACTGACAGATTCAACACCATTCTTCAAATCATTGTCACCATTTCCCTTAGTTTTAAGCTGAAAGTGTTTTATTTCAGCCTTCTGCAATAAGAGAATATTTCTATATGTTGACTCACTAATAATATTAAGCCTCTTGGCTTCGGTTAGGACTGATTCAGATGATATGTCTACAAAATGCACATCTGCTCTATCCAAATCTGAATATAATTTTCCATCAGCGATAATATGCTCCAAATCACTTGAAAAATATTGCTTTCTTTCTCCATTAAGATGCATGCAAACTAATTCCATTTCTGAAGGCAGAGGACAATCAACAGAACAGCAAACTAAGATTTTTGTTCCCCTAGACCCTGGAGCCGGACAAAGGTAACATCCCGCAGCTGTAACGGAGGTCTGAATAATTGTACAGAAATATTTAGATGGATAAAAGTCAATTCCTGAATAAAGAATATTAGATGCAATACATTGGCAAGAAGAATGGAACTGGAATTCCTTTCTTTCCTTTTCTTTTTCTTTTTCCCTCAGAGGACAAAGAGAATAACAAATTTGATAAAAAAAGAGAGTCCCTTGCGTGCAATTTTGTTGTCCTTCTGCCACTTGTCATTAAGTCATTCCTAGTGATCGTCTAAGAGGGATGGGGCAACCAAAATGCAGTCAATTCCACATTTTCAGTGAGCAGACAGGTTGTGGCAAATTTTGAGTTTGATGCATAATATTTGTGTCAAATGCAGTACATATGTACCCACACACACATATATATATCATACACACACACACATATATAGAAAGAGAGAGAGTGTGTACTGCTGATGTGGAAAATATAAATAATGACTTTATGTGAGAAGAAGCTAACAGATGACTCCATAAGAAACTTGAGACTAAGAGTGGTGAAAATAATTGTACCTTGCAAGGAAACGTGCGGATGTAATCCAACAACAACTTTAATGCACTACCTCTAACAGGCCTGTGCCTTTGAGAGATGAACTGAAAAATTCAGATAAAACAGGGACTATCCTTACAGTTCTATCAAGAGCAGTCCGTCAGGAAAATGACAAGTTACTTAAGAATAAAAACAACTACCTGCAAGACCAACGCAATAAACTTTGACAAGCACAAATCCTCGATTTCTGATGGATTAAGCATCTCTAAATCAACAGTAACATACCCCTTCTGCAAATGCAATAATTGCAACCCTCCAACAGCATCATAAGAAGAGGAGGAAACATAGAAATTATGAATTAGATGTCCAATGCAGTGAAAGTCAAATTTCTCAAAAATAAGATTACCTAAGAATGTGAAACTAAGCATTGAAGCTATATAAAGGTGTTCATTGGTCAAAAGCATGCTTACCTCCATGACAGTCACAGCCTGTTTGATCAATTTATAACAAATTTGATCAACATATGCACGTGTTTTACGGCAGGCAGAGATAACAGCCTGCACTTCAGACTGGAAGGCATCTGAAATTGAGAAGGTCAAGATTGTACTTGCATACAAAGAAAAGTTTACGCAAAACACCATTGCAATAGAACGTGACTCACATGATGACAACTTTCCTAATGTCATCCGAATCCTATTCCGAGCATATAGTGGACTTCGATTTGTCGGGTCTTCCACCCATTTTACGTGACCACCTTCACATATCTGAAAAAAAGAAAATAACTGATAGTGAATATATAAAAACAAGCACAGAAAAACTCTCTGCAAGATCTTTATTTTAAACTCAAGAATTTTCTTCTGCTAAACATCTTCATGTAATCAAACCTTGTACATATCTTCCTTTGAGAACTGCAATAGTGGTCGGACAAGGAGTATGCCTTCATTCTTCGAAAATTCAAGATGTTCATATATGCTTGTAAAGAATATTTGAGAAGTAAATGCCATGCCAGCAAGGCCAAGCACACCACTATTGCGAGATAGTCGGAGGATGAACAACTCAGCCTGTATGTTCCCAGCAAAAAATCAGTATATCTCATGTAGCCAACTAAATGTATCATACAATGTTTCAGGATATATAGTAAACTTAAGGCGAATTTTATGTTTAAGAAAGTGCTAGCATACTAACAAAGACTACTTCATTCCTTCACCTTGATCAATCTTCTAACAGTGCAAGATTCTCAAATAGTGGAAAAAATTAGCTAGGCCTAGCCACATAATCATTATCACACAAGCCTTTTTGCCTTCAATGTTTAATTGACATCAACAAAATTGTGAATGTATTCTCAAAACTAAGCACGTGTACATGGTAAAATAACTACAATCCAGACCTGGTCATCTGCGTGATGAGCAATGAGTAATACACTAATCTGATGCTGAATACAAATGTTCTGAAATAGTTGATACCTGTAGTTGATCACAAATGGAAATATCTAATTATGTGATGCTTATTTTAAAAGCATTCACTTAATCAACTCCTTCCTCAACACCCCCCCCCCCCCCAACCCAAAAAAACGAATGAAAAAGATGCAGAACACAGAGACAGAGAAACTCAATCTATATTCACCCTAGTTCAGGGGAAGGAAAAAGTAACCTCATATCTCGAGCTGCTTCTTGCAAGTGACCCTGTTTTGGCTTCCCGTCTGGCCAGGTACAGTGAGAAATCTCATATCTGATTCCTACACAAAATCCACATTAGCCATCTAAATCTGAAGAAATCATTAGCTCAACGTATTGAATAATGAATATTTTCCAAAATGTGAGTACCCAGTTGAGAAACACGAGATGAAACCATCTGAGCCTCGTCTTTGCTCTCCGCACGTAGCCCATGGTCTACGATAATAGCCAAGAGCCCATCAATGAACCCGTCTCTCTTGCCAACAGCATTAGGATCCTCCGTTTTCCAACAAGCAGCGAGGTAACAAAGTGCCATGCTGTCAGGCCCACCAGACACCCCCAAAGCTGAATTCAAAACCAAAGAACCATGAATCTTTCAGTCCCCTCTTTTTCATAATAAGAAACGTCAACCTCCCTGTTAATCCACAGGACAATAGCTTGAATTTTTCTGTGCACGCAGGTTGAAAATTCAAAACTCGCAATGCACAAGGCTCTCGCGCACACATAACCACCAAGTCACAATAGAGTAATTTTATTGTTACACCAAACTCACACACCTATCAATTCTAGGTCTTAATTGAGTAACATTTTCTATTAAATAAAGCCTCACATATCCGTGACCCTTAGGCCACACTGGAGTAACTTTTACCGCGAGGTTCTCGCCCTTTTGAAATAATAATTTTTTTAGTGCGAAACTCCAGTATTTGAAAGTCACATTAGACCCGAGTAATCCGGTTTGCACATCTGTCAGATCCCTTGTGAGGCGGCTCCCTTTGAAAATAATAATAATAATAATAATAATAATAATAATAATGAGGAGAAGCCGAAAGTGAATACTGACCCACACGGTGGTGGCGTTTGAGTCCAGCCATAGCCATTCGCCTGGAGAAAGCCTCCTTGTAGTTGGCCAAGTCCACAGGATCGTGGCCGACAACACAACAACCTTTGCTGCTAAACAACCTCGTCGATGAGTCGGACTGAGGCAAAGCCATGCGGAGGCGACAAGGCCAAGGAAATTGACGATAGGAGGCCAATGTTAGCTTTTCGCACGACAGCGTAACCCTAGCTACGAACGAAGCCGTGGTGGCGACTCTTCCCTGCGCCGTTAGGATAAGCCCTCGCGCCATTTTTGGCGCTCTGCCTCCCCCGCGGTGATGTCTCTCTGTAAATCTATTTGCGAGCGGTGATTAAGGAACGACGTCGTATTTGCTATTTAACTCAATGTCCATTACATTTGCCAACCTAGAGACCACATTTCAATTTTTTTTTTTTTTTCTTGAGACATCTTAAACCTAAATAAATCGATTTGAAAGAGGACGAACAATAGGAATGAATTTTTGACCTATGTTTTGTTGGCATATTATTGCTGTCATCTAAATTACAAATTTATAGTGATTACAGTTCAACTTTAAGTAAGTCTCTTTTTACCTAGTTATTGTTATTAAAAAAAACAAAAATAAAAACAAAAAAAACTTGACTATGATGATTTTTTATTTGTGTGCTTAAATAATATTAGAAGTCTAAAGAGGGGTTAAGGAGGATAGGAATTCAAATATCTGCCACTTACTAGGGATAAGTTTCTGTAATTAACAAGCCATTTTATACTTGGCTGCTATCGTGTGTCGAGAATACTGTGTTGACTCTACTCGCCGTCAACATTTTAGGAGATAAGTATATTTGAAGTCTTAAATTTTTAAATTTTTTTACGTTTGAGTATTAAACTTTTTTAACGTTTCATTTGAGTTCTAAACTTTTTAATTTTTTATTATATCAGTCCTTTAAGTTACAAAAAGTAGTCAATTCATTAATAAGTGAGTTTAATTTAATAAAAATCATTTAAAAAAGTTTAAATACATGAATTAAATATTTTTTTCATCAACAAAATATGCATATTAAATATTTTTTTAATCAACAAATATACGAATTAAATAAGTAACAAGTATATTTTTTATAGAAAAGATATTCAATTCATATATTTAATCTTTTTTAAATAATTTTTTGTAAAGTTAAAATTAATTTTTAATAGATTGATCACTTTTGTTAAACAGATGGACTGATTTAGTAGAAAATCAAAAAGTTCAAAACTCAAATGAAATGTTAAAAAGATGTAGAACTCAAACTTAAAAAAACTTAAAAATTTAGGACTAAAAAATTGTTTATCCCAACATTTTATAGTGGGTGTTCATGCCCTTGGTGGAATGTGTGGGTCCTCGTCGCCTCTTGGTTGCCCTCTCCTCTTGGTGCTGGTGGTTTTTCAGGCTCTATTTATGCTAGTTGAGGTTTTGGTGGACGTTCTCTCTCCCTTGTCTTTTTGTTCGTTGCTGTTGGCGAGCAAATGCAAGAGGCATGGTGTTTTTGTTGCTTCGAACATGGTGTGTATAGTGGTGTTCGGCAAGTTCTCTTTTGTGGATCGGCGTTCAATCGGCTGTCGAGGACAAGTATCGGGTGGCAGCTACAACCCCGATGTGTGCTTGTTGTTAGCATTTCTGCTGCTTTATGCAGTTTTGGTGGAGGTTTCCGCCAACTTGTATGTCTATAATGAAATCGTTGTGGCCGGTTTGGGCTCATAGCGACGTTTTACTAGTGCCAATTTTTCCTCTGGTCAGGAGAAGGCCACAAAGCGTTCAGGTTGAGTTAGGCAGTGACCTATGGGTCGAGGCCTATTTGGCATTCAGACTGAACTTGATGTTTGTGGGTTGTAGTTTGTTAATGGGTCTATCTCTATCAATAAGTTGGATTATTACTGACTCTATATTTATATTATCTTTTGGATTTGTCCTATTTAGTTTTAGATTGTGTATTAAAATATTTTTAATTTAATAAAAAGTTATTTTTCCTTTGTTCAAAAAAAAAAAAATCGGTAATCAACTGTTTTGGGGACAGTTGTTTTTTTAAATGACCTCTGCTTAAGAAAAAAAGATAAAATTTTCTTGATTAATACTAGTGTAAGGTGTGTTCAAAAAAAAAAAAAAGCCTAGTGTAATAGTTCAACTTTTTTTTGTTTTTTGTCCATAACTAATTTTTTAGAAAAGACAAAGGGAACTGGTCCGTTTACCAATCCTATCCTCCGAATCAGGTTTAATAACAACTGTTTACAGCAAATCTTTAAGAAAGAGAGCGCTGCCTAAGAAAGAAATCAATTGTCGCTTTTTTCTAATATTGCACTCTTTTTATAAACAATCCTATAAAAAAAATCATTATGTAATAGTTATTGGGGTCATTAAAAACACGCCATTTCTATATTTATTCGGATAAAAAAATCCCAATTTGACCCATATCGGCTTCCAGATTAACGATTGACCCTCAAATCTTCTTTTGTTTTTTTTTTTTTTTGGGACCAAATGGAAGGCTACACAACCTAGAAAATTAGAAAAGCTAGAAAGTAGTCCCACGGGGCCAGTGAACCCCAAGTAGGTCTTGATTCAAAGTGGCCAGCACGCCCGTTGGAGAAGACATGAACATATGAAGACCAAGATCAAAGGGAAAGTCATAATTTGCCATCCCGTCTGCAACGGGGTTTATGAGATTTTTGTGACTCCATCGCGATGTTCACAATGAAGTTGGATCGGTCCAGGTCCACACCCCAGATGCTATCATTCTCGTTGTTCTTCTTTTTCTTTTCTTTTTTTTTTTTCCCCCTTTCTCACGATAGTGGGCACCAAGAAAACGCATGGCAACCAGGAAAAAGCCAAGTCGTCTATGATATAAGCAAACAAGTTTTTTCCTTGGTGGGGATCAAATTTGGCGTGTCAACTTTGTCACTTACATGTTAGCCTGATTCGATATCCCTATTAGAAAGGGCATCCATACGGATTTTAAATTCTAATGAATTTTTAATTTTTTGTAATAACAGTAATATTTTTTATAATAAAAAAAATAAAATATATTTTTTATTGTAATAAATATCATTAAGATTGTCAAAAATGGAGAATTTATTATAATTCATGCAAAAAAAAATTAAATAAAAAAATTAAAATTATTATTTTTTCCGTTGACAAATGCCCTTCTTTGACTTTTGGGAGACACCAACCCAAATACATTTTAGCCTTTTTCGTTAGGCTGCCATCAAGTTCTAGCATAGTTGATGTTGATGCCGCATAGCCCGCCACATAGAAAGGGCACAAATTCAACGGTGACCTATACCCACTTCTTAAAGTCCGCTGTGCGTGCGTGCCACTTGGTCCCAGATCATCGCAATAATTGATAGAGAAAAACTATTTAACTTAGCTGTGAGGATGTACAAAAACAAGAACTCAAAGTATAACGGTTGCACCTGTAATACTTTCGTCGTCAACGTTTTGCGATTGCTAAAACAAGGGAAATTGCAACAAATTTCATCAACCAAAGCAGAATAAACATTTAAGCAATGAATGAAATAATGGAACACTTCCTCGTAAACATTATTCTCTTGTATATGAGCTCTACTTAATACAAATAATAAAAACCATTAAACTCAAATCAGAGGAGAAAAAAAAATATATCTTTATGCGGTATCACATTCAAAACCGCCATTCTTGCAATCAATGGACACCCAAGTGAGAGTCAATTAGATAAGAGGGACTCCATGTCTTTACAGGAAAATCAAGCGTCAGTTTGTCAGGAACTTCCACTAAAGCCTTGGCTTCTTTTCTTCATCTTTCCCATTTCCATTTCTCGGGTGTTCGCTTCACTGCTTGAGCCAGAAGGATGCAAGCCATATTCACTGGTAGGGTTACCATACTCGCTACTGGCACCATATTCCTGGCTTCCCAGTGCCACCTTCCTGAACTTCTTCATGTCCTCGTTGTATTGGCTATTGTCATAGTCTGAACTGCCATACGAATATATGCTGCTGTGTCCCGGTCTGATTCCTTCATTAAGATCAGACAGAGACACATCCCCCCTTCTAAGGCTCGGACCACCTGCTTGATTAAAAGTTGATAATATAAATTAGCACTCTTTCCACATGATATATCAAGTCAAACTTCAGAGTTCGGCCTGGAGCATTGATTCAAATAGTTTAAGGAAAACCTGTAGGTGATGTCAAGGTAAAAGCTAATAGTCCAGAACTATGCTACAACACAAAAGCATAGTGCACAGAACTCTCATTTGCGTAATGTATAGAACTCTTATGTTGGTCCATCATGCAAGAGAGTAGGCCAGACGGTCTAACATGCCCCGTAGCTGGCCACAGAATGTGTCTTTAGCACGCCACAGAATGTGTCTTTAGCACTTGTCCCAGATTATTTAAACTTGCAGAAATTATATTCACAGAATTTGAAACCTTCATATGAATACTGCAGAATTGCTTCTAAACATTGATAATTCAGTCCAAATTCAATCAAGACAGGTAAAGATTCGGCTAAAACTTCAGAATTTGCAGTTGAAAAGGAAAACTTAAGTATGACTTATAAAACAGATCACCTGACTCATACGGGGTCGACGCCGTGCTGAATGACGCACACAAGAAGCAGCACAAGCAAGCATGCGGGCCATCTCACTGTGCTCATAATTATTTTGTAACTTTGGATCAACTAAAGTATCAAAATTTCCATCTTCCAGAGCCCGTGTGAGTAAAGGTCTTGCCTAGAACATACACACAGAAAAAGTTTCAAACATAGCTAACAATACTTAAAGCATGATTTGCGCATGCTTGCTTGCATTCAAAGGAGATTACTATATGTGTGCACTTGCATGCTTTCATGCATGCATGCATCCATTTGCCGCACAAGCAAAATTAAAACTCACCCAGTCCACTAAACTGTCCTCCATGAAAGACTGAGTGGAGTCAACAGGTCGACGTCCAGTGATCAACTCCAGAAGCATAACCCCAAAGGAGAAAACATCTGATTTGTCTGACAATTTCCCGCTTGAAGCATATTCTGGAGCCAGATACCTGGGAACAAGGGCATATGAGTACATGAATAACCATTAAAGTAAAATAGTTCACACCTGAAAGAAAAATCAACCGACCAAATTGGTCATCGTGGTAAAAGGCTACTGCAGGGTTGAACACAAAACAACAAAATAATCAGAACCACCCTTAATTGCAGGCAAAGCTATCAAAGTTGAGTCTCAGCACTTAATGGAAAGACAACCAAACATGGAAAACCATTTTAGATCTGACTAATTCTCGATAAGAAAAAAGTTCAAACACACAGGTCTCAAACAAAGAACATTTCAGTATAATGGTCTTGGAAGCAAGCAAAGGAAAGGACATGCCCTGGTTTACTTTGGAAAAAAATCAACCAGAATATGAAAGAAACTTCTCTTACCCAAAAGTTCCCATCACCCGAGTGGAGACATGAGTATTAACGTCCGAAGAGAACTTTGCCAGTCCAAAATCAGCAACCTAAGCAAAAAGAAAAAGATGAAAGTAAGACATAGATATCAGGCAAAGGTAATAATGACAGGTAAGGAAAAATTATGGTTTCCAGTCAGACTCAGAATAAGTGGGTCAATTACTCTGCCTAGAATCCACCAGATCTAAGGAACCACATCAGATAGATGAAATGAAATGCTGTAATCTTCATAAACTATTCTGAACTCAAATGAACTCAATGTTAGAATCCATACCTTAGCCTCAAACTTGAAGTCCAAAAGTATGTTGGCTGACTTGATGTCACGATGAATGATCTTAGGATGACCTGGAAAGAAGAAATATCAATAATACCAAAAATAATGCCATGCAGAAGTCAAAAAGCAAAATAGAATCAGTAATGTGGAATGAGGAAGGTGATGAAGAACAGGTGGATAAAGAAGAAAAAAAATAATTTTATAAAACATACAATCTTCATGAAGATAAGCAAGTCCTTTTGCAGAACCCAATGCAATTTTCAGTCTGGTAGGCCAATCCATGGTAGGTCGTCCCTTTCCTGTGACATGATTTCCGCAGCAGATAATTTCAATGAAACCATCAAGCAGAACCACAAAATTATGACAAGCATCAAGGGCCTTATCATGATAAATGCATAACATATGACAGTAGATCGATAATGCTTTAACCGAAATCAGTAATGCAACAAGTAATCAACCATACGATGACAGTTATTGTAGAATTTATAAAATCTAAAACATGATAAACATTAAGAAAAGAAAACCATGCAAAAATAAATAAATAAATAATGGAAGAAATATTGCAGCAAATTCAACCATGTACCATGTAAGTGAAACTCCAAAGTGTTGTTTGGAACAAACTCATAAACAAGCAATCTCTGTGACCCAGTGATGCAGTATCCAACCAAGGAAACCAGATGTTTGTGGTGCACTCGGCTAATAATCTCAACTTCTGCCTGAAATTCACGCTCTCCTTGCCCACTTCCAGCTTTAAGCTGCTTAACAGCAACTTCTTTCCCGTTAGGAAGGACGCCTTTGTGCACATACCCAAAGCCACCTTGACCAAGGAGGTTGGCGTTAGAGAAGCCATCTGTTGCCCTTGCCAATTCCTCATACGTAAATGTGCTCTTGGAGAATCCCAAAGCAACACCTGGAGAAGATGGTGGCAATGGGTTTTCAGACCCAGAATAATTGGAGCCAGAGCCACCGCTGCTGCTCATGAAAGGTGGAGGAGGAGGTGTTGGAGGAGAAGGGAAACGTTCTGGAGGATGAGTGGGATTCAACACAACTGGAGGAGGAGGATTAAACTTTGGCGGCTGCGTGACAGCATGATGTGGAGGTGGAGGAGCATTTTGCTGCCAATGCTGTTGCCGGCCACCGTAAGGGTCATCTAGCAATAGCCATCAACCAAAATCCAGGTGAGAAATTAAAAGGGAAAATATGAATTTTCAAAGGCCAATTCAATTATCCATTATCCACTCACTCTTTGATGTAGCCTAAAATGCATCCACACTGAAATGAACCTAATTGTCAATTTCCTAAGAACAAACCAAAGAAAAAGGATTACAAATGACTTCAGCTCCTATCTCATATCCCACATACTAAAAACTGGATCTGTCCAAACAGTCATTTTCCACATTTACGGAGCCTTGATTCAACATTCTCTAACAAACGCGTTAACAGTAAATTTATTCCAACAAAAAAAAAAAACAAAGAAAAAAAAACAGAGACCGATTGGAATCAGTAAAAAAGAACGAATCCAGATTTTCAAATGAACTTCCACCATTCGTACTCCTGCTGTATGCAGGTCTCTCCAGCGCCTTCGCGTCAGATCTATGTACGGATGTATAGATTTGATTGATACTAAAGCTAAATTTCCCTTCGGTCAAAAAAAAAAATGAACTTCCAGCCGAGGCCGAGGCATGCACAGCTTTCCAAAAATATTAAAAAAAAAAATTACCGAATATTTTTCTAGGAAAAAGAAAAATATGAAACCTTTAGGTCCGGAAGGAGGTGGAGGAGGTACATAGTAAGCAGCCTCATGGCTGCGTCTCTTCTTTTTCTTGCAACAAAGACAAAGCAAAGTCAGCACTAACAAAATCGCCACTCCGCCAGCTGCTATCCCCACTACCGCTCCCCGTAGATATCGCAGAAGAACTCGATGACGGCTGACTCCCAGCACTGGACGATGACGGTGGAGGCGGAGGCGAAGGCGAACTCCCGCTACTGGGGGTTGACGGGGTCGTCCCGGAGCTTGAAGGAGGAGACCGAGTACTTGACGGCGGAGGAGGGGACGAGGATGAAGGTGCGGGCGGCGGAGGAGAGACAGACGGGGTCGCAGGCGGAGGCGGCGAGGTTGAAGGCGGAGATGGTGTAGCAGGAGGAGGAGCTGTTGCGTTGGGCGGTGGCGGGGAGGCTGGAGGAGGAGCAGAAGGGGGAGGAGGCGGTGGAGAGGTAGTGTTGGTGGCGGGAGGAGGTGGAGACGTAGTGTTGGTGGCGGGAGGCGGCGCCGTTGAGTTGGTGGACGGTGGCGAAGTGGGAGCCGGCGCTGCCATTGTGACAGAACAGAAGAGTCGCCTCCGGCTCCGGCTCTTGCTCTCCCTCTCTTTCTTTTTTACTTTTCCTTTCACAAAGCAAATTTAAGTCACAATAGAAATAGCGTTGCATAGACGGAAAGCGGCCCGACAGACAAGCTTTTAGGAAAAGTTTGAATGACAAAATCCGAGAATTTTGGTTTGGTAAGGGAAGAGAAAAAAAACAGAAGAGAGAGAGAAATTAAAGAGAAACAGTACTGTGCGCTCAACGGTGGCATGTGCAAGCTGCTCAGCTTTTTCTTTTTTTTTTTTTTAAAGATAATTGTACGCGTATAAGGAAAAGTATTGTGAGTATTTAAAAATATAAGTTATTAAATAATAATAAATATATTAAATTTTAAAAAATAAAAAATAAATAAATTATTAAATATTATTAAATTATTTATTTATTTTTTATATGTCTATTAATACATATCTTAGCGCTTTTTTTTTCACATGCGATAGAGAGGGAAAGAACTCTAATTTAATTTAAGGAATCCTTTTTTTTAATTAAAATTTTAAATTTAAAAATTATCATCCAACCACTTGTTTCTTTCCTTCCTTATTAGTTTTGACAATTGCCACTTACGCGTCTATGTCGTGTTTTCCATTCTTTTAATTTCAATTGACTCAATTTTTTTGTATTCTTTTCTGTTTTTTTAAATTATTATCAAACTTCTTCACTCGTTTTTGCACATGCCCTTTTGTTTTATTTTGCCGTTCTTCGTAATAAATTAATAATGAGAATTTTTGTATTCAAACTTTTGTTTCAGACTTAGACCGTTGTTATGGGGAGAATTTTAATTGAAATTTAACTAAAATAATATCATATTAATCTCATTTTAAATTTTATATATTATTGTTTATACGAGTATCAAATAATATCGTACTTATATAATTTTGAATAATTTTCGAATAAATCTTCTGATTCTATTTAACAATACAATGTAAAGCTACCGTTAATTCTAAATGTTTGACAGGTCCTTATTTAGTGGGTATGTTACAACAAATGAAAATATTTAAAATTTTGCATGAGATTTGGTGTTTATTCTTAGTTACAAGATAAACTGCAAGATTAAATAAATAAAATCACTACACAAAATTAAAAAATTTCATCAGTGTGTCTTAAATAGTCGTGCCATAAGCACGAGATGTGGGATTCGGTGTTTATGACACTTAAATTGGTTGTTAAAAATCAATTGGCATTAGCTTCTCTCGACTGTATGGCTACCTGCTTCAGAGACGTCAAGACGAACTGAGAAGGAAGCAAAGACTTTCATTGAAGCACAAAGCTCATGTCACGGAAAAATGATACACCTACACATCCAATTCGAAACGGACAGAATTTAGAGACTGTCAATTAAGGCTACTCGTCAGCGTAATCAAAATAAATAAACAAATATCCATCATGGCTCTTGAGTAATCCTTCTATAATTAATCCAAAATGTTAAAATTGCCCTTACTTCTTGTATAAGATGGAGTGCTCAAAAAACAAATCTTATATAAAATGGAAGGAAAATTCCATTAAGAAAGAGACGATTAAATTATGAAATGACAAAATATATTTGCTGTACAATTTCCATTGATTATAATTTCTCTTTTGGTCCAATTCCAATCTTGCTTTATTATTCTTGAATAGCCAATGTCTGTACACTACATCGCTGGAAGGCACGACTCACAACCCACAAACCTTCGACCAAGATCCACAAACACCAATGCTGCAACTGCAACCAAGGACAACAAAATTTTCTTTTTTTTCTTCTTTTTGATAGTAAAAGTCAAAAAATTAAATCCAACCCGATAATTATGTCTTTAGATACATAATCTGTTAGCCATGATTTTTACAGGTTTATAAAAGAAAATTTTGATCTGAATCGCAAGCTTTTATTTATATAGCATTTCCTTCTATATTTTGTTACTCGAAGCAAGGGTTGGAGTGCGGAGGAAACATAACAAAAATCACAGACTAATAATTAATCGAGGAATTGCAAATAACGACCAAAAAAAATTAGGTGACCAATCATCAACATTGCACGATGGAGCTCTGAATAAGAGTGCAGGATGAATTAACTAGCTAGTTAATTTGGGATTAGGTAATTTTTTTTTTTATTATTGTCAATTCAGTGGCCACAGAGCATTTGGCTGTCACTCTAAGCGAAAGGGAATCCAGCTGGAAACCAATGGGCGCAACGGGTCTGAAAATGCCCACTTGTGATTATTTAAACCAAAAATAATCCTTCTGATGCTATCCACATTTGGGTCATTTAGATAAAGTATTTTATAAGTTTTGATCTATATATTAATGCATGGATAGGAAATTTGGAATATAGTTAATTGCTCATGTGTGGCATCTTCAAATGCTCTTTTATTTTTGTTGGCGAGGAAATCTTGATTTTAACTGATAGTCTTATCCACAAAATTCCTTCTTGAGATTTTAAGAAAAAGTTCAAAATTTTAAACTTTAAAAATATCAACTGCCTAGCTTAGATAAAAAACTACGGTAATATTGACTTTAACACACGCTCTACGTAAATAATTTATGCACAAATTACTTAGCAAAATTAAGTGCATTATCTTCTAACCAATATGTATTTTGAAGTCTCTTTTCTCAGACATGAGAGAGATTCTTATAAGTAATATAATAAGTGTAATCATTCAAAGAGATAGCTAAGTTATGATGTTTGTTTCTTTTTTTTTTTTTTCGTTTGTTTGTTTTTGTCCTTCAGTCATAAAAAAAAAAAAAGAAAATTTCTTATATATTTTCCTTAATCAATCTTCGGATATACTAATTCTAATATTCTTTATTTGACCAATATAAATACAAAAAATCCAATTCAATCTCCGAGAAGCTTATCACTCAAGAAAAATTTGCAGCTTGGATATCGGAAATCATGCATCATTTCCATGCATTTACATTCTTTCCACATTCAGTTAAGTTTTCTTCCCAATTATCTCCTCATACAGTGAGGTGGAGATTTTCTCGAAATGGGGAAGGTCGTGAAAGTCTAAACAAAATTGATGCCATAGAAGTATTATGACATAAGATCATATTCCTATTTACCCAGTTTTTCCCAAAAAAAAAAAACTACTGAGAAAAACAATAAGACAAGTACAAAGTCCTTGAGATTGTTGTATTTTTGTTCTTTTTGCTGCATTAATCTCATTTTAAACATAAACTTGTAACACCTATGAGTCTAAAAATGTCTGCGTAATGGTGCTTTATTATCAAATAAATTAAGAGAGGAACCAATATAAATGGGCTTCGACGTTTTGTTCATTCATGGAATTAGAAAAGCTTTACAGATAAATTTTAGATAAATCCAGGCGGACTATATAATAATTAGAAAATTTTAAAATAAAAAATAGTCTAATTAATTGTTTGATCCAAGAAAAAGGAAGGTTGGAGCCGGTAATTAGGCACGAGCCAGAAGCCAACCGGTGTGATTCTAGAAGCCGGTGCGGGGAGTGACCGACCAGTCGTATTCCAAGTCAAACGCCGGAGGCTGCAGGCTAATTTGATTTTTTTTTTTTTTTTTTACTTTGACAATAACAATAAGTGAACAAGAGAGCAAGAAAAGGATTATTATCGCAACATAATTTAGCTTGTACAAACATATAATAAAGGTACCAATAAAAATAAAAAAATGTACCAATTTAACGTAGTATTAAATTTTTAATTCGTTAATATTTTAATTAAGTATGAAGGAAGTTTATTATGTTTTAACTGTATTAAAATTAGTAAGTTTTCTTTATAAGAAATGTTGAATAAACACATTGATAGATAACTTTTAACTTTATCTCACGTATACGATAATCGTTACACTTACTATGTAATTTTTTAAATAATAAAAAAATTTGTATGAGCTTGTGTCTCGGCCTCAATTTTACCTATGCATATTATTTTACAAACAAAAGAAAGAGAAAATATGTTTAGTCAATGGTGGACCACAAAATCAAGTGTTAGGCGGCCCAGAAAGTGCGGCAAATAAACATCTTTTCTTCCTTTTGACAGCGCGGACATTCGACAGGGAAAACTCATCTTTAATACCATCGTCCTGAAAGGAACGCGGAACGTCTTATTTAAAACTTCAAGATTTTAAATATTGAGATTTTTGTTATTTCAAGAAGATTGGTTGATTAGTTAATTTAGTTTTGATCCGTTCCTTTCAATTTCTTCGAATTTTTGTATGGCAGGAAAGGAGTGAGAAAGAAGACTCTATTGGGTGTTTCACAATTGGCAGCAAATCGTGGGATTTCGATATTTTGGCTTCTAAGCTGTAATTGGTTTATGGGTCTTGATATAGGACTGGGACAGTGGACATGGGGTTATAATTTTTTTTTACATTAATTTTGATCATCTTACATATCGTATATTTTTTACAAAAATATGGTATGTTGACAACAATGTTGAAATGTTAATTGAATAAGAAAAAAAACAAAGAAAAGAAAATCGATGGGCCATGGTGTGGGGTTCGTTCACTGACCATATCACATGGGGTTGGTACTATTTTCATTATTATTTTTATGTAGGTTTCATAATTAGTGGCATAACATTCGCCAGTCTACGTCGACGGCAAATATTCAGTTCAATCCATCCAGCTATCCAGTCTCGCATTAAAACATGGAGAAGATGAAAAATGGGATCATTACAAACGTTGAAGATTCCCTTTCATTATGAATATCTAATTCAATGCTACTACCTTAATTATTTTCTTTACTTATCCGCTAATTGAATGCATCCTTCCACAATTACTGGTTCTTAAACCCTCCCCCATATTGGTTACAATCCTCAGCCCTTTTTTTTTTTTTTTTTTTTCCAGAACGACGTCTGTAATCGTTTCTATACGTATTATCCCAATAATCATACGGTTGAATAAATCTGCTAATTAAGAGGAAAGAGAATATTCTGTAATGAATACATTTTGCATTTACAGATAGCGTTGCGGTCTCGCTGCAATCCATATTATTTGCACTTTACCCTTATGTCCATGTATCATTATAACAAGAATATAAAGCCTGGCACCAAGCAATCTCACTTCTTTTTAGTATATGATAAGTTCTATTATACTGTGAGTTATATAATAATAATAATTTTATTTATTATTATAAATTTAATATTTTTCTAAGATTAAAACTTAAAATCTCAAAAACAAAAATATTATTAATTACTGGAGTGTCATTAATGTTGAGCCCTCAACATCTCCATCAAATTTAATTAACAAAAAGAAATAAAAAAGACAATTATATATTTTTTTTTGTTAAAAGACAATTATTATATATATATATATATATATATATATATATGATTAAAAAGACAATTATATATTTGATCTAGAGAGGCTTGAGGTTTGGGCCCACTTTCAACAACCAACAAAAATTGGGCTGTATCGGGTAGGACGAGCCTCATTTGATTGGGACCCATTATTGCTCGTCTTTTCTTGTGCTTTCTTGTGCATGACAAGTCCAATCAAAAGGAATTGCAAAAAAAAAATATATATCACAAGGAATTGCAAAAGAATATAGAAGAAAGTGGTTGAACATTTGTTCAATTTTATCAATTAGTAAGTGAGAGTTTAAATCTTATTAAATCTCACTTTTTTTTTTCTCTAAATGTCAAATAGGGTTTCTTATAAATAAAATAAATATATATAGAATAAAAAAAAAACGAATTACAAAAGAAAAAAAAGGAGATTCATATTAATCTTACAAAAAGGGGAGATTCATCATTCATATATTTAATCAACTGAGTTTGTTGATCCAATGAAACGTGTCCTTGGGGTGGGGGCGACACAGCACAAAGGTGCGTGAGAAATTTGTTGGCAAATCTCTAATTGTCTATCTAATTGTGCAACTAATCATAACTGAAATTATGGCTTGTTTTTGTTTTTTGATTTATTAGTAATTAAACATTCCACCAAAATTTCCGATTTGCTGGTGGGTTAGATAGCATTTGCATATAAAATAATAAACGCTTTGAGCTGTTGCAATTGCACTATGGCATGGCAAACTGTGTATTGTCGTATTACAATTCACATGCCAAATAAGTATTCAATTATACTATTGCTACCATTTCAATATAGCTTAGCTTCTGTTCATCTGAAAAATACCTTTCCGGAAACTAGTTTGTTTGTCCAATCGAAACTTATCCCAATTTCTATAAAATTCAGTCGCACTCTCGGATCTATAGTCCTTGATAAAAAATTAAAGGAGGTCATCTTGAAAATCAATCAAGCCGATTATTAAAAAGAAAAGTAATGCTAAATATTCTAAAATTATGTTATAAAATATTGTAAAATGTATAATTATAAAAAAAATAGTTAATTTTTTTAATACCGTTAAATAAAAAAATAAAAAATAATAATTTTTTATAATTATATATATTAAGATATTTTATGATACAAATTTTAAGATATTTAACATTATTTAAAAAAAAATGGCCAGACCCCGACAAAAAGGCAAAAGAGAAGGAAGAGTTGATGATATTCTTTTAGTCTCCTCTCCTGGGGACATTTGATCATCAAATGGTCGATTGGTAGGCCAATTTAATCAAACCATGTTGCCAGTTAATGTTTAATGATGAGTTCGCCTTTTACCAAAAAAATTATTAACAGTCGCCCACATTAAAGCTAAATCGCAGCAAATATATCCACATGATTTTGGAATTTGACAAGCAGTTGCCCGTTAATTAACTCTGATTCAAATTTGAACTCTGAGATGTTCATAGCCAAATTATGGATTGGGACCCCACTGAGCTACCAATCAGCCAAAACATTTCCATCAGATGCTTGTACAGCCTATATCTCATCATGTTGAAATGAATACAAATCTAGAAAGTAAAGTCCATATCTAGAAGCGTTGACAGCAGAAGATGTTGTATTGGCTACCATTGTTCTCAACAACAATAATGCGTGTAAAAATAATGTTGAAGGTAAATTTTAACAACATAACATGCATCTCAATGGAGAACGCTTCGTTGAAATAATACAACAAAGAAAAAAAGAAATCCAAGTCAACGGGGCTGCTTCTCTTCAGTAGAACCTATAGAGTCTTGTGCACGACTGAGAAATCTTGATGGTCGAAGATCATGGCTCATGTTCTAAAGGTCTGTTTAGTTTACCTGTTCAATATTATTATTATTGTTATTAATTATTGTTACTAATTGCTATTGCTGATAAGTAAAATAAAAGTAGAGTGTTTGGTTAAATTAAAAGTAGTTATTACTGATTAAATAATAAAATGATAATTTTAGATATTTTATTTATATTATATTATAATAGATAATCTTTTTATCTCAACTTAATTTAAATTAATTTTATAAAAATATATTTTGTGTTTTTATGAATAAAAATTTATTAAATATGTTACTTATATATCAATTACAATTTATAAGAAATATAATTATATTTACACATTATTTTTATTATACTAATTAGTGTGTTTGAAAAAATAGTATCATTAAAAAATTGTATAACTTACTGTTTACACAATAAAAAAGAAAAAGTAAGTTAATATTTATGAATATACTAATATTATTTTATTATTTATTTTACTGTTTATATAAAAAAATTCAAAAAAAAATGTAATCCATATTATAGTGTCCCGTTGGATATACACATACCAAAAAATTGTAGCTAAAATTAATTACTATATTATTCGGTAGATTTGTCCCGTCGTAGCTAAAATTAATTACCAAAAAAAGTTGATTTGGTCTCAACGCTACATAAGCACTGCACAAGGGTTGTACTGGTATTGTACAGTGTCCAAACCATTAACCTTACACGTAGCACATTTTTGTTGTTATAAGATTAATTTGATAATTATATTATTTAATAGTTGCTGATGAAAATAAACAGTAATTTTAGGTTACTTTTTCAATCAGTTGTTTTTTGCCCCAAAAAAACAACTTAACAGCAAATAAAAAAATTTAACCAAACACTCTTATAGCTTACTTTTTAAAATAACAGCCATAGCACCTTTGAAAAGTAAAACTAGATACCCCTTAAAACAGCCGAGCACTTGATAACGTATTAAGGAGCTCCTAGCGCGGTAAACAGAAGCCGTACTCCACTTGTTTGCATTATGGAATGCCTTTACCTCTGTTGGCAACTGACGTGCTCACGCAAGAGTGTTTGCTAATGCTGAATGATGATTGTAACAGTCAATGGAATTTGGTTCCAGGGTACGAGCTGCCTGTGCTGGAGAGGATTCTGCAAGCACAAACAACTGACAGCGAAAACACAGAGACCCATGCATTCTCCGTGTACATTTCCATTATATCTGTGAACGAAAACTGAGCACAATTTTCGGCCCAATTACGAATCCGATCTGCCTTTGCTACATATAATGCCCTTTCTTGCAAGATTAAAAGGGATTAAATCCATTATAAATCACTATTTTTGGAAAATCATATCCAGAATTTACTTCAGGAGAATATGTGTGCGCAGTGTGTAAGAAAAAGAGAGTATTCCAAGGAATTAACAACTATGCAGTTAACAAGGAAAAAAAATTTACCAGCCGATCGTAGCCAATTTACCAAAAGATCATTCTTGGGATGCCAAGATTACTTGGGCATCAAACCAGCGACCTCTCCGTAGCCATGCAGTGACCAATGCAAGTAATATCCTAAGAGGGTTTAAGTAATTAATGGCCTTCCCTGCGCCTTTTACAACTTGCATTTGCGGAACTAAAGTTCTGGCAACTTAAACATATATTTGTTCTTAAGTTTAAGAGCCACTGCAAAAAGCACCAACAATTTACTTTAAGAAAACGTATTAATTAAGAAAATAAGAACCCCGCTGTGACACATAAGAAGATAAGAAAAGGGAAGTGCAAATTCTGCAGACTTCTGATTACAATTTGTAGATATTTGTTCCACAAATTCGCAAGCCAGAAGCATCTTTATATATTAAAACAGTCAGGGTCAGGGGGAAAGAGAAAGTTCTAGGTGCCAATCATACTAGAAAGGCAGAGCAAATATCAGATAAGGATGCAAAAAATATGCCTTAGGAATAAATCTGTAAGAACCATTCCTGGAGATGCGGTATGAACCCCTACTTTAGTTCGCTTACACTCCTTCAAAAGTGATGCTTGAAGCTGTCTAAGACCGCACTTTGTTGATCCATACCTACAAGTTCAAGAAGGCAAACAGAGTGAGCATCTTCAGGGCAACCGAGAATTTTTTAACACTACAATACCCTCAATGGTTTGAGAATAATTAGACAATCCAAGAGAAAAGACTCAATATCTTGAAATTACAAATAAGTTTTCACCATAGCAAACAATGATAAACTTACACAACTGTGAGAGGGGTACTTGATCCCCCAGAACCTACCGCATCCATGTTAAATATGTGGCCCCTTTTGGGCTGCTTGTCATCACACGCATGGCTTCTTGAGTACAGAGAATAGATCCAACCAGGTTTGTTGAGACAATCTAGCATAAAATCAGTAAAAATACAATCAATTCCTGCAGGACCTAAAGAAAAGAAAGCTCTCACAGAAGTAAAGAGGAACATCACATGATGAAATTAAATTAGTGTACAGACTGTCAGACTTTTTGGTCAAGTTCTAGTAGTATTCCACAGCTTTCAGTATTACTGAAAGAATTTCATATTTAATTCTACTAAATAAGGAAAATGATACTTATCAATACCAAATAGCAATGCATATCCAAGGTACCTGATTCATATCTTCATCAGTAAACTGTGACATGGGTCTAAAACCTTTATTTGTGCCAATATTGTTTATTTAATCCAGTGTGGAAAGGAAAAAAAATTAAAGAAGAGGTATAATATGCATGAAAAAGATGGTGACTATTAAAACAACAGTTGAATAGTAACTTAACAAAATGAGCAGAAATGCTGAATCACTTACCCATATGTTAATTGAACCAAATTGATTGACAGCAAAATTTGCCAATTTCTGTACATCAGAAGGTTCACAAACATCACAAGCTGTGCCAATGACCTTTGCCTGCGCCAGATTTGTTTTAGACGAGCCAGCTGCAGTTCCTTCATTGAGGTTTTCCTCTAGCTCTCTAATTTTCATATCTACAGACTCACGACTGCCTCAAACAGTCGTAGATAGTGCCTTGTGAGTACCAATGCAATAGAGAACGAATTTAACTCGCATCATGATTCTTTATACAACTTGCGTAAAGTAACAACCACACAATCACCATAAAGAAGAAATTCTTTATAAAGTGCTTTTCCAAGCCCTTTTGTATTACACCAGTCAGTTGAAACTTGTGTCAGAATACATAAATACAGTTCACCATATCTCAAATCCATTATGCAACTCCCATATCCAACAAACACAATCTCATTCTCAAGCATATTGCTACCAAGTTCAAGGTTCTCAAGTTGGATTTTGTTTAAGCATAAAATGATTCTACACCATGTATATGCCAGCCAATCAGTATCAAACTGCACACATGGTTCCCTTTGGTTTGATAGTGTAAACTTGTTACACTATTTCCAGAAGCCTGAACAAGGAAAGGTTACCTGCCAGTTATGACAACGTTGCGCGGACCAGCTCGGCAATGCTCTTCTAAAACCATGTTAGCCCCTATCATGGTCCCAATATCATATCCACCGAGCCAGCTATACCAAATCAGTGTATTCATCTGGCTGTCTCCACCTTCCGAGATATGTAGAAATTGAATTTAAAACATAGCATCAACCCAACATTGTGAATGCAGGGTCAAGAAAATATCCTCAGTGTAAAAAGAAGTTTGTTTGCTGACCTCACGACTGAAAACCAATTGCAAGAATCACTCCAGTGCTCATTATGGTTACAATATATCTTCCAATTTGGATGGCAATCTGAACGATAATAGAGGAGTTAAACAAAAGAGTTCGGGACACATGTTTGTTAAGAATAAAATCACAAAATTACACTTCAACGACAAATATTTCATAAATTTTATAAGAAACCAAAATTCAAAGTTTGGATATTTCCCCTCTTAAATAATTCTCACAGCAAAACCCAATTGACCCTATATCAAATTGTTAAATCCATCACAACATAAGCAAACCATGACATAGCACTGAACTAGTTCACATGAATAAACGATGAATTAATTACAATTTACCGAAGAAAAAACTTTCTCCAATTTACCAACCGCCTTACTATAATCTTCATGTGACAAAGAATTGAACCTACAAAACCCAAAACTAGCAACCTTTAAGTTACTCCAAAACCCACTTCCCTTTCCCAAATTAGCCTCATTTTCCTTCAAAATCCCATATTTTCTCTCACTGTTCTTCTTTTTATTTTCCACTTTGCCGCCATCTTCACACTTGAAAGACCTGCAGCGACGCACAAACAACCCATGACACCCCTTGTCCGCTCCAACACTGGATGGAGACCACAAAACATCCGGTCTAAGCAGTCCACTTCGGTGGTGCTTGATGAAGCTATAAGTATGATCTATGCATTGTGGGCATATGTGAAGCTCAGTTATTATTCTAGCAACCATAGCTAGACCGTAAAGATAAGATATTTAACCTTGAAGTTCATGTAAGTTTGAAAGTTATGTTCCAAACGCTTTGGGTAATGCCTTTTTTTTTGTTCACTAGACTACGTTCTTCAGTGTTTATTTATATTATCGGTGAAAATTATTATGTGGGTGTTAGGGGGCAGAAAAAAACAATGTTCTCAAAAACATCTGTGAGAGAGGAGAGCAAAGGAGAGAGAAGGAAACGATTCGGTGACTAATGAAAGGTAGGTGTGTTGGCCACACGTTAAAGCAACCTCATCTTCTGTGTTCAACTCGACACGTGGCGTTGTGGGCCTGTGTTATCGTGGCACTTAGCAGCGAAAGGTACAGTTGTAATCCATTTGATTTGAGTAATCCATTCGACAACTACAAGGTTTTGGGGAAGGCATTCGGCAACTGCGAGGTTTTGGGGCTTTCTTGCTGCAGTTTCTTGTGGGAAGTGGTTGGATGTGGACTAGCGCTCCTTTTGATCCAAATGATTATCTTTTTCTTTTTTTCAATTCACTCTTGAACAACACAAACAAATTTTATAATTACTTTATACTTTCTTTTTATTAATTGACACTAGTTAAAATTTTAACTCGAAATTTTCTTTCTTTGTCTGATATTATCAATATTCAGAAGTTACATAGATCTTAATTAATTTGAATTGAATCAGGTGGACCTATAAGGGAAATAAACTCTCTTCGTACCTATTTACTTCGTTCACAAACTTGAACTCAAGACCTTATTTAATGAGAGTCGAACTCCTCACCACTCAGACCAACATGTGTTAGATTTGTTACAAATAAATTCAAAGAAGAATAAATCATTATTTTTTTAAAATTCATATCAAATTTATTATTTTAAATAAAATTTGTGATATTTTTATATATTAACTACTAAGGTTAACAATTGGGGTACAAGGTTACAAGTACCTGAACATGCGTCTAAGGCCCATCGCTGTGTTGATTATATTATTGGGCCTTATTATTTATCGAGTTGCATATGTGATCGGGTTGCTTTCTATCTCCTTGCGCCAGAACCAGAATGCAAGCCGAGATTTTAGATTTGGTCCACTTGGAAGTGGGTTTCGTAGAGGCAGTTTATTTCTTGCTCGCTAGTAGAGATTTGAACCTCGTCATTGTATCGTCATTCATGTTCTATGTAATCGAGACCACTCTTATTAAGATTGAAAAAAGAAAAAAGTCTGAGCCAGGAGTCCTACTAAGGCTTATAAAAAAAAAAAAAAAAATTCTAAGCGAGGACTTTAGGTTTGGCAACATTTTCTCTCCATTGATTCACTTTCCTCTTTCGCGGCTCTTTCAGGTTGGAGAAAGATTTGTTTTTGTTGGACTTTATTTGTAATATTTGTTTTTTACCTTTTTACCATGGCTAATTTTTCCATATTTAACTATGGGTTGATTTCATAGTCTATTGAAATTTATTAAATTTCCATGCTGTAATTGGCTGGATACCTAACAAGAGTTAAGTAGAATTTCGCTTGATTGTTGCGTTTTTTTTTTCTTTTGTTCCACCATCTGGTGCTAATGTGTGCAAGCCTTGACCTCAACAATTGAAATCATTGTCAATTGTCAATTTTATTGAGAACCCAACTATTCCTTCCAACCCGGGAAAAAAAAAAAAAAACGTGTACATCTTGCTAATCATGGTCAGTTGGTCACATGGTGTTCGCAGAGAAAATGATATACCATAAGCAGCACCTGGCTTGCATTATTGCATGCAAATCGACAACTAATAAAAACCAGTTTCTGGGAAGGCAGAGGAATACTGGGTGTACATGTATGTGCCAGCTTGCATTGACGGTGTTACTGCCTCTACCAATTGCCCATCAAATGATCAATCGTCATGTTCGCCGGAGCACGTTAGCTAGCAGCTATTAAGCAACAGTTCATCCCACACTACTGTTCCCCTTTTTTTTTTTTTTTTTCCCCTCAGTTGGCGAGAGCTAACATTTAAACCCTAAATTTCAAAATTAATAGTTTAATGTTATGTTTGGTAATAGCATGAGAAAGGAATGCCAACAAAAATTATATTTTTCGATGTATTTTCTTGCGTTTGGTATTTATTAGAAAAATAAGAAAAAAAATTATAACCGAGCGTTGTACACGTTAGAAAGTAATAATGAAGTTAACAGATGAAATAAAAAAAATACGTGAAACCAAAATTACTAAAATAACCCTAACCTATCTCCTATTAATTTCTTTCACTATCTTTTTAGCTCACCAAATAATTATGTCTAGGGATATTTTGATATTTTCAAACGGTACATTATTTTTTCCTCATAATTTTCTCATACAATTTAAACACAAAATTTTACTTTCTTATCATTTTCTCATAACTTTCTTTTTCATCAAAATCTTACAATCTAAACAAATCATAAATAATTTTATTACTGAATTTTGTAACTAGTAGTCTTTACTTAATTTTGTTTAAAACATCTTCAGTCAGTATTACTGGCCGAATATTGAAAATGTACTTTTTAATGAAAATTAGAATCTTAAGATGCGCTCAACCAAAACCTAATTTAAATTTCATCGTGTGAAGATTACTGTTTGCAGTCATTTTTTTTTTTGGGGGGGGGGGGGGGGTGGTGCACAAATCTATTACTAAATTCCATGTCAATTGATAAGAACAAATCAATAATCACAGTTCGTGGTACTCTTTAGCAAGAACCAGCATGATTATATACAATTGATGCGGGGAATTGGACTGTGATAATATAAGATTGCAATATGAAAATGCTTCTGTTTTACATGTAAAAAAGACTGATTGTTGAAAATAAAGCTTTAAGACTTAAGAAGTGAATAATGAGAATGAACTAATTTTGTCTCTCTTTCAACCCAATTAAAATAGTTTCCAAATTAACATTAATTTTATACAATTAGATTACTTCCAAATAATTAGACCAGTCAAGTCAAATTATGTTTAAATTTTGTAAAAACAAAGTGAATAATTGACTCAAACAATAAGATAAACAAGTCTAACTTGATCTAATATATATTTATGGAATTCAAGAGATAAAAGAAATTTACCTTGGAGGTCTAGGAATTGGATTGGACATCATAATTAAGTAATTAGTGAACTCTAAACACTCTTAATATCTAATAAAAAAAACGTTAATTGTGGGAGGAGAGCCTATATATAGAATCCATTGTTGACCTAACGTCGTGACACTCACACGTAAAATAGAAGGCATTTGAGTGCACTTAATTCATTGACGCTATGCTAAATGGGAGTTTGGATTTCATCCCTACATTTTTTAGGCATAGTGTTGCTCTTCTTCTAAATAGTTTTTGTTTAATCGTAATATGAGTGTGATATTTAAGGAAAAATACTGTTTTTAGGGGAAAAAAAAAAGGAGTAAAAAATAAATCTATAAAAGGACAAGTTAGAAACTGGAGGCCGAGACAGCGTCATCGGATTGTCACCGTTGTTTCACTTCAATTTCCACACTGACCGTACCGCCAAACGCTGACCAGAGAGAGAAATCTCTTACAAAAAGCGGCCCTTCCCAAGTGTCTCCCGCTCTCTCTCTGTGTCTCGAATCTTGGTTTCTTTTTATTCTTTCTTTGTGGGAAAGAAAGAATAACGAATACAGAGGAGGAACAATGCAGAGGCCTAATCAAGATCAACGGTGGAGGTCATCCAGGCCCGCCACCATTCACGACTGCGCCCATTCCGGAGATCTTATTGGATTCCAGAAATTGCTCTCCGGCAACCCTTCTCTCCTCAATGAAAGAAACCCTGTCGTATGTTCCCAGCAGTTTGAACGAATTAGTTTAAAGATTTCTTTTTTTTTTTTTTTTTGAACGTTGGGTTTTCTTGTTTTCGTTTTTTTTTTTATTTTCCCGGATGGATTTCTTTGTAAAGAAGGGATCTTTATGGTTCTTCTTGAAGTTTCTTGACTTGATTTTGTGTCGATTGTCTTGTCGCATGTCTGAATTTAGGTTCTTTTAATTTCTTGTGTAACCTTTTTATTTGTTGATTGCGCTTTGATGACTTAGTTGCTTTACATCCATTTCAATTTGATTTTCAAAATCAATTAATCAAAGACCTTAACATGCTTTCTCGTCCCTATTGGCCTAACGAAAAAGAAAACAAGAACAAAAAAATTCTTTGTGTAATTTTGATTTACCTTTCAGATATTTTTATGAGTCAGGGAATTGTAATGAGAGAGAAGTAACAGTTGTTGCTCTTCATGGGATGAAGAAGTCAGATCTAGTGTATAGATGATTGATACAGATGGGTGAATTTGTTTTTACCGCAGTCGTTCTTTTTGCTCATTTCTTTTTGTCACACGGGTTATCCGGATTGCGTATTTCACTTGTCTGTACAAACCATAAATGGGCCCTGACTTGCTATGTTTGGGAATTGGGAGAAGCTCCCGTGAATTGTCTCTATGTTAATGCCACGGGGTGGTAGTTAATGAGGCTGTATGGAGATATCGAGTATAATGGGCTGGCTTTTAGGATTACTGGGGTGGATGCAGGAGTAATGAAATAAAGTTTTACTGAGATCATGACGGAATGAAGGGATGCAACAAAAAGCAAGACCTGTTAAGATAGATAATTCATTTTCTTAGCTTGTTATTAAGTGGAAGAATATGAGTCCGTTATATTTCATAAAGGAAATGGTGGGGATAGGGAAGTTGCATTTAAGAGTTGAGAGTTGTGTTAGAAGGTTGCTATTCATGGTGAGGAGATAACAATTTATAGCCAAACCACTAAGTTGTTTTTGTTCTATTTTATGTTTGATTTAATTTGTTTTAACTGCAGATGGCACAGACTCCACTTCATGTTTCTGCTGGCAACAACAGAGTTGAGATTATTCAGGTTCTTCTCAATTGGCAGGGAGTGGAGAAAGTTGAACTTGAAGCTAGGAATATGGTAAGCAGAATTTGCATATTCTATGGACTTATTTAGGGGAATTCCTCTGATGTATGCTTTCTATTGATTGTAAATTTTACATCAGCTTCTCTTGTTTATATGCCTAATTTTGGTTGTTGAAACACTGAAAATTTCAGTATGGAGAAACTCCCTTGCACATGGCTGCAAAGAATGGGTGCAATGAAGCTGCACAGTTACTTCTTGCTCATGGTGCCTTTATTGAAGCCAAAGCAAATGTGCATTTTTCGTGGCAATACCTTTTCCACTTTTTAGTTTGGCTTAAATTTAAGACTAGTGACTTTGAAAATGATTTCTCATTTTAACTGCATTTGTTCATTGTTTCTTGTACATGCAGAATGGGATGACGCCATTACACCTTGCTGTTTGGTACTCAAACAGTGCAGAAGGCACAGCAACCATCAAGACATTGCTAGAATATAATGCTGATTGCAGTGCTAAGGATAATGTGCTTAAGATATCCACTGTTAAGGTTTTCTTAATTATTCTATTTCCTACCTTATGGGTGGTGATAGTTTTTGGGACCATGAATTTGCAGGATAACATGACTCCCCTGAATCATCTCTCCCAAGGCCCTGGAAGTGAGAATGTGCGTGAACTGTTGCTCTTTTATTCTGAAGAGCAGAGAAAGAGGAAAGCACTTGAAGCATGCAGCATCGCAAACACTAGGATGGAAGAACTTGAAGTTGCACTGTCCAACATAGTTGGGTTGCATGAGCTCAAGGTACAACTAAAGAAATGGGCAAAGGGGATGCTTTTGGATGAGAAGCGTAGGGCCCTTGGGCTAAAAGTGGGAGAGAGAAGACCCCCTCATATGGCTTTTCTAGGCAATCCTGGCACAGGTGACGTTGGTCTGAAAGTTAGGGGTTATGATCCTTATTATCCATAATTTACTTGTTAATGCAGAAAACTATCTTATTATATGCTAGTGTTTTTCTCTGTCATTTGTCTAATTGCTAGGTTATTGGTTGATCTCGTTTTGATTGTAGCAATGTTTTTTTGCGATAACAACTTCATCTGTCTCTTCGGTAACTTGGTTCAATTATTTACTCTCACTTCCCTGTAGTTTTTCTCTAGTTGTCCAATCTCTCTCTCTCTCTCTCTCTCTCTCTAAAGAGAACCAAAATTTATTGCAGATTAATAGTCTTTCATTTTTTTTTATGCGACAAAATGTAGCTTGTCAATTTTTTTAGTTTGATAAAGTCACTAAGCAAGCCATTTGTCATGTTCTCCAGGCAAGACCATGGTAGCGCGAATACTTGGAAGACTATTACACATGGTAGGACTTTTACCAACAGACAAGGTAAAAGAAGTGCAGCGCACAGATTTGGTTGGTGAATTTGTTGGTCATACTGGACCAAAGACTAGAAGAATGGTACGGTGCCATGGTTGCTGAAACCAAGTGTTATTTTTCCGTTGTAGAAAGGATGTGCATTTTTATTAATTTATTACTCCTGTGTGCAGATCCAGGAAGCAGAGGGGGGAATTCTTTTTGTCGATGAAGCTTATCGACTTATCCCACTTCAGAAATCAGATGATAAGGATTTTGGTATAGAAGCCTTAGAGGAGATCATGTCTGTCATGGATAGTGGACGAGTTGTTGTAATATTTGCTGGGTACAGCGAGCCAATGAAGCGTGTCATAAGTTCAAACGAAGGCTTCAACAGAAGGGTTACTAAATTCTTCCATTTTGATGATTTTACTTCGGAAGATCTAGCGATGATTGCACATATCAAGATGAATAATCAAGAAAAGAACAGTTTGCTCTATGGATTCAGTCTACATACTTATTGCACTTTGGAGGCAATTGCGACATTGATACAGAGTGTTACAACAGAAAAGCAGCGTAGGGAAATGAATGGAGGTTTAGTGGAGACGATGCTAGTTAATGCTCGAGAGAATTTGGACCTCAGGCTCGGTTTTGACTGTATAGATCCCGGTGAATTGTGTACCATCACTTTAGAGGACTTGGAAGCGGGTCTTCGGCTATTATCATAGTGTAAACAAAGGTTGAATTGCAGAGAGAGAGAAAAAAAAAAAAATGGAACAATATTTTTGGTAGTCTCATAAGATTTCAACATTTTAAAAGGCTTGTTCTCCAGTTGAAGGGTAGCAAGTTGAATAATCAGGCGATGCCTAGGCATCAGTGTTCCTGTACCCTAGTATGATGGTTGTCTTTGGTGGTTTCCCATTGATTCATTCATTTGACTACTCGATTAGTAGATTGTTTGATTTGTGATTGTAAATTTATAACAAATGAAATGTAAAATATTTATTTGAAATTAAGGGTTATTTTATGCATCAGTCACTGATTTTTTTTTTTTTTTCCCTGCATTTGCTTAGAACTTTATGCAAATCTGCAATGTTGGCTGTGGCTAGGCCGCTGGGGTTGTCCGGACCCCTTTCTGGTAATATTTTAAGAACTCAAATGCTTATGAACATGAAAGCAGCCATTTCACAGAGTGGCGGATCTTGAAATTATTTGTATCTGTTATTCAGATGTTGTTTTCCCTTTTCCTGATTGGGGAATACTTCAAGATTTATATTTGTTACATCAGTTGTCTGATTTTGAGCTAGCTAGTTTCCATGGTCATTTATCTGGGATACAAATCTCAAAATCTATTAATAGTAAAATTTTTTCTCTCATCCAATTGAACACCAAAAAAAAAAAAAAAAAAGAATGATTATTATTATGTTAATATGTTTTCACACTGTCAATCAAAATCAAAAGAGTAGTAGCACATTAAGTATCATCGCTAAATTACAAGGAAAGAACAAAATGTTGATGTAACTTCTCCTAATAGTTTAAAATTTATCAGTAAAATAATTTGTTAAGGCTTTGTTTTCAAATTTTACAACTATTTTTATATTTAATTATGAATTTTTATAAATATAACAAGTACGACGAGTCGGTTAATAGTTTCTGCAAACAGATTTTTGCGTAAGGCGGAAGCGGAATTGAAAGTAATTCAAACGGTGGATGCTGCTTCGGACAACTGGCAATGACAGGGTGCTGGAAATCGCGGATTCCTCAGACCATCTCGCTCCATTCGTCGCATTCTCGTTGCTGCTGTCAAGCGACAGCTTATAGGCAGTAGCATAATCATGGGAACTTCTTCGCTCTGGTTGTCATCTGTTTTGTTGGACCACTTTGGCAGGCGGCGGCCTCCTGTAGTTGAACGCAGCAAGGAAGGATGGCTGTATCATTGGCGCGGCGCTGGGCCTTGGGTCAAACTATCTCGATCAGACAGGTTCCAAGCCTGAAAGGGCCGTTAAATTGGGAAAAATTTTGGGAGATGTGGAAGTAAATAAGGTGCCAGATATAAAAATTTATTTTTGTCATCCTTATTTCAGGAACAATTTTCGCTCTCTATAGTAAGGAGCCGTATCTTCCTTCCTGTCCACTTTCTCGTCTCTCCAACGATGCCCCTCGAATTGTTCTTTGTCACAGAATGTGCTGATGTGTTACTCTTTTCAGTTGGACTTGGACCAAAATTACATGGGTTTATTCGTCAAAGATATTTCCACTGACCAAAAAGTTACGGACAAGGTTCAAGCCTGGCTGGCAGTTTCTGCGAAGAGGCTGGTGAGATGGGCCTTGGCCATGACGTTTCTAAGCGTCCATGACATTTCTGTTTTCCTGGTTTTTTTTTTTTTGGCTCAAACCAAAGGTAAGACAACATTGGAAGAGATTCGGGTTCTCTGTAAAAAAGAATTTTTGACTCAGACTTGGAATTTACTTGACCAAAGAAATTGCTTGGACCATTTTCACATAGCGATACTTGTGATCATCCGTTGACAGGATGCAATACTATGGGTTTGTCAAAGAATATATACAATAAATGCACGTTGGAAACTGTGAAGCCTGGAACCGAGTCTTTGTCCCCTACCTACTAATTACTTCAATTGAAAGCGGCCTTAGTGTTTTCTGTGTACTTAACTTACAGGGTTCGATTTCTGCTTTTCTCTTGGGTAGTTGGGGACACAATCTTCAATCATTTCTTGGACATTGTAATTTATTAAGCTCAAAGTCTGTGTGCCCTCAAGCACATAATAACATAGGGCGAGTTGTTAATTGAGTGATAGTTCTACCTTTCCTATGGTCTTAGTTTTTGGTACACGCTCTTCTTGTGGCCTTTTTTGCTTGGGTACATGCGTTTCCCATGGTTTTGCTCACTTGTTGGAACTACCTACCCTAATGCTACCGGAAACAATATAGTAGTGGTCCTGTTGATTAATGGCTATTCCGATAATCCTCGATCAGACTTTATTCGAAATCCATACCTCATTTATAGTTAAATCTCTGTTCTTCAACCTAACCCCCCAAAATAAATAAATAAATAATATAAATATGATTTATTGTGCATAAATCTGCTTTGCCCTTCTCTAAAAACTTTAGCATATTTCTCTCAACCAACTTACATTCTGTAAGGAATTAGGATAAGTCATTGAATGAAAATTATGCTTGTGCAAGACGACCGAATGTCTCTTTCTTTTCTTGTTTACTTAATTTTTATTCAGTTGTAATGACTATTTTGGTACCGTTTACTGGAATTCTTAATTATCTATTTCAGTCGGAACTACTATGTTGGTATAGTTTTCTTTATAAGACAATAACGAACGGGCATGGGTACATCACCCAATGTTTTTTTTTTTTCCCGAAATACAATAAATCTTTAATTTTGTGTAATAAAAATAATTTTTTTTACAACAAAAATACAAAAATAAAATTATACTATTTTTTTTTGCAAAAAATTTAAATATCATTGCAAAAACTTTCAATTTTGTTGCAATTCAGGCAATTTTCGAGCAACAAAAATGTCGGGCCCTCTACTTTTTTCCATAACGAATTCATTCATTAATAAAAATAGTACAAGAAAGAGCCACCCGTTTATGGTATTATTACAACCACAGAACCAAGCCAATTACAGGCCAACTGGTCTTTTCCCACTTCCGGCAAATGTACAATCACTTTTTAGTATTATCAAATAATGCCGATTTGTCTTGGTTACAATATAAACTAAGTTATGATTTTTATCTATGACAAGCACATTTATGTTAAAATTTAAATCATCCGACGGTGACGAAGGCTTGAGGTTCTTCAGCTTGACGTTTATCTATGTGTATGAAATTTGAAAACGATTGTTAGCAAAGGACTTTCTGCTAACACATGACAAATTATTCAAAGTCTTTAGAAGTAAAAGCAAAAATACAGGATGCTTAACATTAAATTTTTCTTGTCAATTTGTTGCTTTTGAGGCTGCTACTCTTTGATCCAATTTCCTTTTTCTTATACTTTTTTTAGTTTTTATATTATCTACACGATTAATTATGTGACATGAGTCTATTTCTAATGTTAGTACTGTAGTGAATTAATACTCTTTAAATTTTATCAAGTAAATAAAAAAATAAAACTGAAAAAAAGCATGAGTTTAATTACAAAGCAATACAGTAATAATTATGCTAAAAAAAAAAAAAAATTATTCAAGCATCTACATACATTTTTTTAATTCAATAAAATTGTAATCAAATTATATTATGATACATCAGTGAGCGCTCGCCACGTGACTTTGGTTGCTTTGCGTCTTTCTGAAAAGATCAAACACAATATAGATATCGTGGTCCAGAGTCATTTGTATTGTGGGATCTTTGGGCATTTACAGGCTCCAGTCCTCCTGTCACAATACACCTTCCTTCTGTTCCGTCTGTCGTGATTAGTTAGTGCGACGAAACCAAAAACTCTTAATTCCTCACTTCCATCTCAAAAACGCAAGCAAATATCTTTTTGGCCGCAGGAATATTGCTATGGCCTTGACAAAATACTGAAAAAAAAAAAAAAAAAAAACAAAAAGAAGGAAGGAGAAGAAGAAACAGAGGACGGAAATGGCTGTGGCTCAACCCAAGTCTGACTCCCAAGATCCCTGCACAGAAAAGGGTGTTGTCGTTTCTCCTGCAAAGGCTGCTCTCAACAGATGCGCTCTTGTTTGTGCACTTCTTGCCTCTACAAACTCTGTACTGTTAGGCTATGGTAAGCAATTGAATTCCATTCCTTCAGTAATTAATTTAATTTATGGGGAAACCTCTGCAAACCCTAATCAAATCTCACTCAAAACAATGGAATTATTATATGGGTGATTCTCAAATCTGGCCTTTTTACTCTACTTTCTGCACCCTTTTTTTTTTTATAAATTTTCCTTTGGAGCAATTGGGGTTTATGTTGATGATGGGTTAAATAATTGGCTTGTAATTTTTTTTTTTTTGGGTGTGTGTGCAGATATTGGTGTGATGAGCGGAGCTGTCGTTTTGATCAAAGAAAACCTTAAAATCACATCGACCCAAGTGCAAATATTGGTGGGTGTCCTAAATTTATGTTCCTTAATAGGCTCATTAGCGTCCGGCAAAACCTCGGATTACATTGGCAGGCGTTACACGATTGTCCTAGCCGCCGCCACATTTCTAATTGGCGCTCTACTAATGAGCCTGGCGCCTTCCTTCCCTTTCCTCGTGGCGGGTCGTGTTGTCGCCGGCATTGGCGTTGGTTACTCTTTGATGATAGCTCCGGTTTACACGGCCGAGCTCTCTCCGGCCATGAACCGCGGCTTGCTCACATCCCTTCCTGAGGTCTTCATCGTTTCCGGCATTCTTTTAGGCTACATTGTTAACTATGCGTTATCAGGTCTTCCGCCCCATATTAATTGGAGGCTAATGTTGGGCATTGCAGCAGTACCTTCGTTGCTCATTGGTTTTGGTGTTATATCAATGCCAGAATCGCCTCGTTGGCTTGTAATGAAAGGTAGGTTAGCCGAGGCAAAGCGGGTTTTGATTAAAGTATCAGATACTGAGGAGGAAGCTGAGTTTAGGCTTGGTGAAATAACAAAGGCAGCTTCCAGTTTAGACAATTCAGGTTCTTCGGGTGGTAAGTGGGGTGGACAGGGTGTGTGGAAGGAGCTTTTGCTGCGGCCGTCGCGGCCGGTCCGCCGGATGCTTGTTGCCGCTGTAGGGATCAATTTCTTCATGCAAGCTTCAGGCAATGATGCTGTTATATACTACCTTCCTGAAGTTTTTGGAGCTGCTGGAATTCACAAGAAAAAGATCTTTGGTATCAACGTGATCATGGGACTTTCCAAGGCTTCGTTTGTGCTGTTGTCGGCCTTCTACTTGGACAGGTTTGGGCGGCGGCCCCTTTTGTTGTTGGGCTCATCTGGAATGTCGGTCTCATTGGTCTTGTTAGGCACGGGCTCCAAGTTTCTTGACCACTCCAGCATCAAGCCTGCTTGGGCCATTGCCACCTCCATAGTCGCTGTTTGTGCCTTTGTTTCTTTCTTTTCCATTGGGCTTGGGCCCATCACTTGGGTCTACTCGTCGGAGATCTTCCCGTTGAGGTTACGGGCCCAAGGCTCAGGCTTGGCCATATCAGTGAACCGGCTGGTGAGCGGTGTGGTGTCAATGACGTTTTTGTCTCTCGCAAAAAGAATAACATTTGGGGGTGTCTTTTATGTGCTTGCTGGTATAATGGTGGCTGCTACGGTGTTCTTCTATTTCTTCATGCCGGAGACCAAAGGGTTGACCCTGGAAGAGATTGGGGCTCTCTTTGAGGATAAACATACAACTGCTGACAATGGGAAGGAAATGAGACCAATGTAGAAGTAAAATTATGAGCCTGCCAAGGCCTTACAATTTGTGGGTCTAGCATCATACTCTAATGGTACTGCGTAGAATTTCTATAGCTAAAATGGAAGAAAATGGCTGCAAAAACTGCTGGGTCAAGCATATCAACGACCAAATTCAAACACAGCTTAGGACGATTTTGGCACTAAAGACACTACTCCATGAATTTTAGGAAGAAGCTTGCTAGCCCCTTGACTCACTAAATGAGTAAATGGGGCACTAAAGTTTTTATGTATAAATATTCATACATAAGAAAATTGATCAAATGCGCCGGACCGCTGGTCATTATGCATTTATTAGCTGATACACGCCAATTGGTTGTATATTTTTATTATTGTAGTTTTGTCTTTCCCTTTTTTCAAATTCTACTTTGAAAAAAGTTTGTGATGCTCTTACTCTTAAAAACTACTTAAATATAATCATACAATCTTGTTCTTAAAAATTTTTTCATCTACCTTTAAAATAAAAGAGAATATAGAAGATTAGCCAAGTTGGTTTACAAAGAGTCTGGGCCGCGTGATTTGTGTATTTCACATCCCATTATCGTATTAATGCTTTTCCACACAAATTTTCATATGTAGAAATGTAAGCCTGACTTAACAAAATGAAAAAAGAAAAAAAAAAAAAAAAAAAAGGAAAATGAAGCTTGCCACCTAATTTGCCGGTTTGTAAATATTCTTTTTATACCTACCTAGACTTAATAATTCGGTGAGTTTGTTTTGGAGGCAGTGTGTTGGAACTTTAGGTACAATCTTACATAAGAGCTCTATGCCGCTGCCCTTTTTATTTATGAGTTCCATTAAAAAAATATAAGAAATGATTATAAAATAGTTATAAAAATAGGTTTAGTCTTTAAAAAATAATATAAGTTTTATTTTTTAAAAAATTAAACTCTAAATATATTTAATATTAACTTAACTTACGCTTTGATACTTTTATATAATTTTTTTTTAATATATTTATGTTTTAGTCGCCATGTCTGAAACGGCACGAGAGAGCGTCGTTTCAGACTATGGCGGACAGTTGCATAAAATACTTGGGAAAAAAACATTGTGATAGAGTTTTAAGAATCGGAAGAGTGACATAAAATACTTGTAATGTTTCCTAAATAGCGTTTTCCAATCCAGGGCCTCCAATTCCTTTTTTGGACGGTTGAGATCCAATTCCTTTTTTTATCAAATAAAAGTTTCTAGCGGTTGCTTTTTTTTTTTTTTAAACTAAGATTGCAACGGCTAGAAATTGTACGGAATCCCCCATTGCAAAAGGATTCCAAGGTCTCAATTTTCCAAATCAAGATATCCAGCGGTTGTTTTTTTTTTTTTTTTTTTTTTCAAACTTGGATTTGCAACGGCTAGAAAATAAAAAAAAAAAAAAAAACCGACTCAAGTAATTCCTATCGCAAAAGGATTCATTTTTTACCATATTTCTTTTCTTATTTATTTATTATTTATTAATGATTATTTCTTTTTGTAGGGAACAACTGGGGCTATGCAAATGCAATTTACCGGCTGTTAATTAGAATTCCACCTGTCGTTAGGTAACCCCATTACAAATGGATTCCAAGGTCGGTTCATTTTTATTTTTTGAAACCAAAATTTGCAACGGCTAGAAAATATGAAAAATTCCCATCCCAGTAGGATTCCATTTTAGCAATTATTATTATTATTATTATTATTATTATTATTATTTTCCGGGGGAGACAACAACGGCTATAAATTAACGCCGCGAGAGGAGGCAATTTCCAATGGTCTGTTTCTTTCCATAACGTCCTCTTCTTCTTTCTTCGTCTTCTCGTCTCAATTGCGCCCACAATCTCCGGCCTCCCGCGGCGGCGGACCTCTTCGGTTTCGTAGAAAATGCAAGAAACGGCCGGTTCGAGGGAGTTCGTATCAGAGGCGGGTTTTAACTACCGCGTCATCGGATTCGAGTACGGTTCTTGTTGTGGTCTGAATAACCGCTCTCTCTGCTCTCTCGCTTTTATATTCGAATCAGTGACTATACAAGAAGGAGAAAAAGAACCAGAAAAGCTCTGAATGTGAGTTGATTAAGTGGAAACCCCAAAGGTCCTTTATGTTCTCAATGTGTTTGAATGCAAGTACTAAACTTTTCTTTCAACATTGTTTTCTTTATTGAAACATCTGTTTTCTTTTTATAGATGGTTATCTTGATTAAAAATACTTTATCTAATTGATCTTTTATTTCAATATTTCTTGAAAGTTAAAATTTTTAACACCTTGATATATCTCATGTGTAGGCGGAAGTCAGTTTCTATTCTCAAAATAACGTGTAATGAATTTACCGGCGACGATTGGTATTTTCTTGATCTTGTTCTTTTGGTTTTCTTTAGTTTCTGTAGTCCTGGGGACGTCGAATATCAATCTTAAACATCTTGGCAGTGATATAGGTGTTGGATTTTATGGTTTTGCTTTGTCCTAATTTGACGGGGAGGCAGATTGTGGTTCTTGGAGAACTTTCCTAGGTGGGTTTCTTGAAGTGCAAAAAGACTTAGAGGAAACTGCAAGAACAAACAGTTATGAGGTTGAGGGTGAGGAGATTCACGGAAATTGTCAGGAAAGCATTTTGATGCCCAATAGTTCCCTTTTTAATAAAACAGCATAGAGTGTTCTGTCGATTCTCGTGCTTCTAATACTTGTAATTTTGTTTTCTTGGAAGAATATGAAGGCATGGGTTTATTCCTGCGCGCCTGAAGTTGGTAGATGTACTACCAATCATGTTCAAAACATGAGTGTCTGTCTGAATTGACATTGGTGGATGGCAGGAGAGAGACTGTGTTCCATTCTCAGTTTACTGGCCCAGTGTTAAAGACAAATGTTACTGTTGCTTCCATTCTTGTAAATCACCTTGCTGGTGAAAAATGTGACTTCTCAATAGTCAAATATCTTCTCACATATCCATGATAGGAATATCTTTCTTACTTGTTTTTTTTCGACTCCAGTGATGGATTCATTCCACAGAGACGCTCATTCAGGTAAAAGATCTATATTCATTTATGTTATCTTGTAATGTTCATTAGTTCTCTTTTTAAACTAAAAAGAACTCATAATCTTGCTGTGATCTTGTGAAGGTCTGTTCTTTTCTTCCCTGTTTTGTTTTTCAATCCAGAGCCGCTGCTGCCTTTCACCTATGGATCGAGTTTATTATAATTAAGTTAAATGTTCATTTCAACCGATTGTTCCTACTCGATTCTTTGAAGTCTCTTGCTCCATAAAGGAAGCTACTTTTTCCCCTTGTTTTGTTTTTTTAACACAGTAACTTTCATCAATTTCGTTCTTGTTAGGCATCAGACATTGTAACATTCTTTTGTGTTTGTTTGACACACCACAATGTTCTCTTCTTTTACGTCTCTGCAAATCCTAGGGCCCCCCAAACCGCCACTGCCCTGCACTGCTCGAGCTGCCTGCTGGTACCAGGAAAAATTCCTCACTTCATTTTTTCACTCTGGAGTTAAGAGATCGACATTCAATGAAGCAATCTTTCATGTTCGTTAGTTCCTCTTTTCTAAATGAAAGCAACTCGAATCCTTGCATTGATGTTAAGGCCTGCTCTTCTAGTAGACAGTAAGGTTAATGTCCACTTATCTGTTTTCTTCTCTGTTTCTTTTCTTTATTCTAGAGACGCCGCCTTTCAGCAGCAGATTGAGAGAGGTATTTAAAGCTAACTTCAAGCTTCATTGATTTTGCTTTCTGTATGGAAAGAGTTCCAAGATTTTAGTGATTTGAAAGTCTGTCCAATTTGTGAGAAGGAAGGTTAATCCCGGCTTTTCCTCTTTTCCTTTTCTTTTCTTTTCCTTTTATGCAGTTCATTTAAGGATCGAGACCTAGTTAGTTTTGCTTGCACGAATTCAAATCTTGCATCGGTTGGAATGTTTGTCTATTATTGTGAGGCGTAAAGTTGATCTCGGCCTTCTCGTCTTTTTCCTTGTTTTTTTGGCTTTTTATACATTTCCTTTTCGTGCCACTTGACATATTTGTCACTCTTTTCTCCAGGTCAAGAAGATTGTTCCATGCCTTCTCTATTTTGGTGCTAGACCTGGGCATTGAACTCCTCTGCCCTGCCTACACATTCAAGATGTGCAATTGCAGACCAGAGATTCTCTGATGCATTTGCTTATATCGTAAGTGGCACTTATGTTTGGCATAATCAGTCTGAATGTTCCTTCATTTATATTTTGATGCATCCATTACTTGATGTCAATTTACGTTTTTTGCGTTTTTTCATCCCATAAATATTTTGCAGCCAAGATGTTTTATGTTTTGGATTGAAAAAATGTCTTGAGCCATGTTTGCTTAGATTTCTTTGTATTCCAATGTTAGCCTAAACATTTGCATTATCAGTATGTAACCTTGCCATGTCTCATGGCATGTTGCGGTTGAATTTGCGAAAGGATCAATTTCTATTTTCTTTTAATGCTATTTAAGAATTGAAAGATGATATGGCTAAACGAGTTGTTTTACTTGTATAATGACTTTGAAGTATATGGTTCTGGTGCTTTATGACCCTGTTACAAATGAATGCCTTCTCATCTAATCTTTAGTTTATTTTAGAACTTGCTTGGAGGCTCCTCGATAGTGAATTACAGGTATCATCAGCACACAATATCAAGATTCTCGTGAAGTTTTTGACCTTGCAAGAACTTAGTTATCAATCATTTTCTGCAGGGATGTGCTGCCGCCATGTTGGTAGTCTCAATAGTTATGCTCTGAATTCAAGTTACAAATCAGCAAACAGGTTATGTCTTTCACATATTTTGTGCTCTTTGTTTCTGTCATTTTCTGATAACTCAATTTACTCATATATATATATAGATAGGGTCGAGATACTAATTTTGTTGTGAAGCATGTAGTGAGCAAATAAATGACAGAAATTTGAAAGATTATCACAGCAGGCTTCGTCATGTTTTCCCCAAGTTATGGACTGATGGAAGTCTGTGAAACCATCTGGCATGAAAAGTAAGCTCTGTTTCTTTTTTCTATTCCTTTGTTTTGTTTACAGAAACTCTCATCAATTTTGTTCTTGCCAGGCATAAGATGACATTCTTTTGTATTTTTTTTGCCAAATGGCAATGTTCTCTTCTTTTCCAACTCTGCAAACCCTGGCCCCTCAAGTGGTCACTTCCTCACACTGCTTCAGCCGACTGCCTGTACCGGAAAATTTTTCCCACTTCTTTGTTTAACTCTGGCGGTAAAAGATTGACTTTAGGTAAAAGATCGTCATTCATTTTAGCTATCCTTGATGTTGATTAGCTCTTCCTTTTAAAATGAAAATAACTCAAACCTCACATTGGTTGGTGTTGTGAAGGTCAGTTCTTCTTGTAGACATTAAGGTTAGTGTTCTTTTATCTGTTTATTCTCTGTTTCTTTCCTTTATTATAGGGATGCCGCCTTTTAGCAAAGGATCGAGAGACCATTTTTTAAGTTAACTTCAAAGTTCGTTGATCTTGCTTTCTAGATGGAAAGATTTCCAAGATTGTAGTGATCTGAAGGTCTGTCCATTATATGAGACCAAAGGTTAATCTCTGCTTTTCGTGTTTTCTTTTACTTGCTTTTCTTTGTTCCTTTTATGCATTTCGTTTATGTACCACTTTTTCGGTTTTCTTATCTGTTTTCTTGCTTTTATTCCTGAGATGCTGGCCTTTCAGCTAAGGATAAAGACCTCAAGTTGTCTTTGATATATATTGATTTAACTTTCTAGACGTGAAGAATTCAAGCCTTTTGCTGATTGGAGAGTCTGTCCATTATGGAGTTAACTTCTTGTTTTTATTCCTGAGATGCTGGCCTTTCTAGACGTTAACTTCTTGTTTTCTTTTTCTTTGTCCTTCTATGCATTTCCTTTATGTACTGCTCGACTTATGGTCAGGAAGACTGTTCTTTTCTCCAGGTCAGGAGCCCTGTCCCATGCTTTCTCAATTTTGGTGCTAGGCCTGAGAATTTAGCTGCACACACTGCCTGCACACTTAAGATGTACAATTGCAGTGCCAAAGTTTCTCTGATGTTTTTAGGTTTATCTAACGGCTCTGGTGCTTTAAGACGCTGTCACAAATGAATCCCTTCTCACCTAATCTTTAGTGTATTTTAGAACTTGTTCAGAGGCTCCAAGATATTGAAGCAATGGTATGAGCAGCACACAATTTTGTGCTTCTAGTGATATATAAAATTTGAATTATTAATCATTAGCAGGGATGTGCTGCCGCCTTGTCAATAGTCCTGTAAGTTATGCTCAAAATGCAAGTTACAAAACAGCAAATAAGTATGCCTTCCAGGTATCTTGTGCCTTTTTGGAGTCATTTTTTGATTACTCATGAAGGAATTTGCTTACATATATGGATATGATACTAATTTTATTGTGAAGGATGCCATGAGCTAGTCAATGGAGGAAATTTGAAAGATTGTTCCAGCATTCTTCATCACCTTCTTGCCAGGTAGACTGATGGAAATCTGTGGATTCTTTTGGCATGAAAAGGGTCAATAAATCTTTAGATTCTTTTGGCACGGAAATGGTCAATGATTTCCACAAAGTTCAAAAAACTCTCTTTGTTGGTAAGACTTATGATTGATTGTCTATCAGTGATAGCTTTTTTGGTGATCATTTTAAGGCCCTACATATTAAACTATAAGCTATGCTGGGAAGCAGATGTAATCTTTACGTGACTCTGCCTTCAGATAAGAGTAAGGTTTCTCAACTGCTGAACTACTTCATCCCTGTGGTCTCTCTGCAGTTTGAAGTAATTAGATAGGAGTTTGTGTTGCTTGTACTAGAGCCAAGGGGAGGCAATCAGTTTTTCAAAACTGCCTTGCAAATTCCTCCCTATGCTCTCTCTGCATTTTGAAGTAATAAAATAGGGGTTTTTGTTGCTTGGAGCGGAGCTAGAAGCAGACTTTATTTCTATTTTTAGAATGACTATAATTTGATTTGATTTCTTGGGGCAATGCACCTGCCGTAGGAAGAAAGCAAAAGAAATTGGGTGTGCCCATGGAAAAACACAAGGAAAGAAGTTGCTTCTCTTGCTGTTTTTTAAGGAAAGGTACTCAACTAGTATCTTTTTAATTCAATCTCCAACAGTAGGAAATCAATATGGTAATCAGCCCTGAAGATGCCGATTCCATTTTATGTCACCTTGCAGTATTTGAAGGGCATGACACCTGTAGTATTTTCGGTATTTTCTCTAAGTAAAACATTTTTCTAATTCAATATTAGAATTTCTCTCGGAGGCTTAAATTGGAGATAGAACTTCCTTGGCCTGGTTTTATTTCATCAAATTGTTTTGTTTTATACAGAGGATCTTTTGGAAAGCTCTTCATGTGTTTGACTTTGGGCAAACATATTTTGGCTTCAGCAACAATTTTATAATTCAAGTACTATGGCTTGCCTATCATGGAAGGATACTAACTACCAACACATGATTTACTGGTCTGAGGCATGGAGTTTGTCAACCTTGCTTCCCTGCTGTACATCGACTCTCAAGACTCCATAAAGGTACATCAAGTGCTCTTGATATAGTTTGTTTTCATGCCAAACGTTACAATTTGGTGCTCTTCATACTTTGGATAAACGATCTGGATTTAGCTACAATGTTATCATTCACGAATCATACTTCGCTGATCTAAATTTTTGAGGATCCGAGCTCATGATTGGTGATCAAAGCTCCACGCTTGTGAACCTTGTTCCCATTGCAAATTGATCCTCAGGTTTATGTGAGATACACCCGAGTGCTTTTGTCGATAGTTTACTTTGAATGCCCAATAATGCAGCTGCTCTGCATAAATTTGGAGCCATAGGTGCTTTGTTTGTTGATCACACACATTACACAGGCAATATCTGCCGAGGGTTTGAAATATAGAGTTTGTGGTGGGATGAGCCTAAGGGCTAATTTTGAGGAATGGTATATGAGGCTGCAGTACAGGATTTGGGAGAAACTGAACTACAAAACCAACCATAAGATGTTTAACATGATGTTTAACCTTAAAAAAAGGCGACGTTTCATCAGGTAAATTTCAAGTCTATAATATGTTGCTTTTGTTTGCAGAATTTCCAAAGTTCTGTTCACAGTATCTTGGCTATTTTATCATTATTAAGGCCAATTTTCACTTTCGCATTACACAAACTTTTGGTTTCTTGTCTTTTTTCTTTTAGTTGTATCCTTTTTCCTTATTGGACTTGTTCTTGCCATTTCTTTTCAGAGTTCCTCCAAATCTGAGTTGGGATCTTAATGGTATTTCTGTCCATAAATTAACTGCAAAAGAGGTAAATATGATTGTCTCTCTCAGATCTATATCATCTCCAGTTGCTCAAGCTTTTATAGCTGATAATAGGACTCCAGCAAATTGCAGTCAATTGTTGCATGTCATGTTGAATCACTGCTCACTCTCTGTGCATTCAGTTGCGAGACTCTTGGCATTTCCCCTAGATGATTGACTTCTACTCATCCATACTTTATTGTCTCAGATTGTAGCATTCCACTTCCAAACTTGTTCAAATTCATACAATTTCTACAAGCAGTATTAAGAAATTACGGGGTAAGATTTAGAGTTGGGAATGAAGGGAATTTTTCGACAGAAATGATATTCAAGTTGGCTTAAAGATTGTGTGTAAAACATTTAAAATCCATGGAAGCTAGGAATGCTGTTTGAGGGGCCTTCCAAAGTCCAAATGCTGACTCAAGTTGCAGGTATGCCTCCTTATTACCTTTCTTTTAATGCCTCCTCATTACCTTTCTTTTAATGCCTCCTCATTACCTTTCTATACAGGTGTTTCGTGTGTGTGCATAGGTGTGCCTGCAAGACCTCTAGCATGTACTGACAGGCTAGTGTTTCTGTTTTCTAGTCAATTGTTGCTCTCTTTCTCTCTGCACTTTACTGTAAGTAGTCATTTTAATGGCAACTTGGCCATCATGTTTAAAGGCAACAAGCACTTGGATGAAGGGCAACTCAGGGCTTGGCTTGGAGGACAATACAACTATTTTCTTGGTGAAATTGTTTGATGATCGTTGATAATTCTCCATATCTTTCAACTTTGCATCAACATTTTTTTTTTGTCCATTGGAGCTAATAGATAGCGGTAATTCGAATATCAAATTTGAGAGTTAAAAGCACATATTCTAATTAACTGAGTTAAGTTCAGTGCTCTTTATATCAACATTCTTTATATTTGTGTAAGAAGGTGTATGGTTATTTGTTCGGCCCGCATTACCATAGTCCAACCCAGTCTTAATTGTGGTTAGGCTCGTGTCGTCAGGAAGGAATGGCTACCCACTGCCTGCTAAACTAAAATAAATGGATTGCGTAGCATCCAGCTTTGTAAATGTGTAGTATCATTAAAGTAGTTGGGCCGATGAGCGTTGGATCTCTATAATGTCGCCTAACCCATTATAGTGTGGGGCTTTTTATGGGCCTCGAAGCCTGCAGGGAAGTCTTTTGGTTTATTCAAAGACATGATTATGTCAGTGGGCCTTGTGCATGAATGGCGACATTTTCTTAACATTTTTACTGGCAGCTAAGTTGGTGGACCTCCATTGCAGAACTGATCGATTCTCCTCCGCCAGTTCATTTTTATTCTGAGGCATGCCCACACGCCTTCTTTCTCTGTTTATTAGGTTGTGATTCTTCTTTTCATCTGCTTTTATTTATTTATTTATTTATTTTGGGATAAGATTTTACGTGTGCTATTTTTTAGTCAACTTTTCTGTTGTTTAATGTCCATCCATTTTCTTCAATTTTATGAATTCCATTACATGGATGCACTCATGAACATATACAACAATAATCATTGATTATAGTAGTTAGTTTGTTTTTTATTAGTAATAATCAATGGTTTATTATTATCCATGTCTATGGGTACATTCTCTGTCTGTGTAATTTTTTAAAAAATTTTCTTACTTTTGTTGGAGATTGGAGAGCCCTTAATCCTTTGTTTGGGAAAAAAAAAAAAAAACAGAGAGGGAGAGAAATGTGGGAGGAATGAAAATGAGAGGAAGCTCTGCAAATACTGTATAAAGTACACTCTCCCAAACACACTATAAAATTATAATGGGCCACGTTCTATTCTCTTAACTCTAGCCGATTCCAATTTCAATGGAGAATTCGGCCTTACCGTATCAACTTGCATGTGGATCTGCATTTGGGTACTAATAAAAAGTAAGCTCTGCAAATACTGTATAAAGTACACTAAAATATAGGATCCAATCCAACTCGAGACTTACATTTCTAGAATACAATAATTTACCGTCTTAGTTTTGCTCTCTTGATGGTAAGCATTGATACTTGATAGCCGTGTGTGATTAATTGCCAAGGACTTTTTTTTTTTTTTCTTCTCAATGGAGGGGAAGAGCCCAGTAGAATAAAGGAACCTCTATAAGACAATCAATCTAGGCCAAACTAGCCCAATGACATCCTGATGTAAGTGTAACTTAGCAATTACACTAGGCAAAGGATACTGAAAAATATGTACTCCCCACGGCAAAGAGAAAGCATATGTAATTGCCAAGGATTTTTTTTTTTTTGGTTTAAGCCAAGGATTTTTTATGCGTAATTGTGCATTGATAAGGAAGCTCACGGATAGGCCCAAACCGTCCAGACCATGGGCCGGCATAAGAACCTCAGGCCCACGATTGCCTTCCAACATGCAGCTAGGGTCACATCGCCGGTGGGCCCAAAATCCGCCACGTCATCCCCTGGCCCGTCACTTACCACCGCACCAACTACGTACAGTGTAAATTTTGATTCACAAGCCGCAACTGCCAGATGGCTAATGTACTAAAAAAATTTCACCACTCGCTCAACGCCACATTAGACCTTTCCTGACTTGGTCATCGGAGCTACCCTTGGCCGTGTTTTCTCTTACAGGTGCTTGGCCACGGTTGCTGACGAGGTATCTCTCGTAGGCTTTACTCTCCAACACGTGCCCTCCTTGGTAGGCCCCTCACTATGAGCGGATAATGATAAAAATTTTTAGTTATTTTTTATTTTAAATATAATTTATTTATGATATTATACTGTTTATTTAGTGATATGCCTTGAAATATAAATTTGATAAAATAAAATTATATTGTGAAAGATAGTAAATGAGTTATATTTTTTGTTTTAAAAAATAGCAATCACTAGTCATAATTTTAATGCATTTTAGTCAATGTACAAAGCTTGTTGATCGTGATGCTTCTGTTTGTAGTCAATGTTAGGGGTGTTCGCAAGTCGGATTTAATTGATTTGGGGATATATCTGTATTCAATATATCGTTTGAGGGTTGGATAATTTTTCATCCGCACCAAATCCACCATACAATCTAATCCATCTAATTCAATCCACCAACGACAAGTTGGATTAGATCGGTTTGGACGGATTGACATGATAAAAAAAATTATAATTTTTTTCAATTTATACATATCATCAATTATCAATATTTTTACTTATTCTTACCAACTTTATTATTATAATGTATATATCATATCCATTCGTAATTTTAAATATTCATAAGAATTGATCAAAATTTACTAAAAGACTATATTAGATCAATTTTACTTTATAAAAATACAAATTATCAAATAGAAAAATTTCTTATTTGTACTTCTACTCGGTAAATAATGTAATATCTCTCTCTCTCTTTCTCTTTTTTTTTTTTATAATGTCTAATATCTTACTTGTGCTGTCAAAAAATAGGGAGATAGAGATACTCCGATTTTTTTCTTATTTTTTAAAATAAAATTACGTGGTAATAATTAGAGAATATGATGATAATACATGAGTAATAAAATAGCTTTTTACTTCTAATTTTATTGATTTATAAGATTATATGAAATGTGGTTATTTAGTTTTAATTCGATTGATATCGATAAATTTAATTTATAATATCAATTTTATATATATATATAGAGGCGGATTGGGCAGATTGAACCCCAAATCTACATTTAATTCGTTCTTGATAGGTTATAAAATTTTAAAATTGTAATTAATTTTAATTTTAATAATCTTAACGAATTTAAATTAATTTAAATTGAATTGACCAAATTGAATCATTTTTTAACAGCTTGACAAAGAAAACCGCACCTGCCTAGGGAATAAATAAAAGCCCAAATTCGTTTGGCAGAGGCACAAGTCATAATCCACATGTCAAACACAAGGGTCCAAATGGAAAAGTGCCAGACTCGGTTCCGAAATTTTCAGAGCCTTTTTTTAATCATAACCAAAGCAAAGAAAAGGGGGCTTAGGAAATTCATGGATGTCAATGGGGCAATATCTTTCTTCTTGTCGCCGACCTGGTTTTTCAAACTTTGAAAAGCTGAATCCAAGTAACCCCAGAACTGTCTGTTAGCTCTTGGTGCTGGTGGCGGATTCGAAGTATAAGAAGTGGATCCTTTGATGTGTTTGTTTTCTTGTTGTTGGAAGCTTCTTAGAGACTTTGAGATTCCTATTAGCTTTCACACACAAAGAGGAGAAGAGACTATAAGGCCTTGATTTCAAGAACTCAACGGCTTAAATAAAAAACCTGTCTTTTTTTTTTTAATTGGAAAATGGGTACTGGTTTAGGTACTCTCTAAAGATTCAACTTCTTGGTCCAGCCAAAGACATAGAATTCTTCATTTGTCTTCTATGAAGGGTATACAAATTCAGGCCAGACATAAGCATATTGACAAACTAACATAAAATTTATACAAATTTGGACGTGGGAAAGGTAAACATCGCCAGCAAGAAACATGGAAAAGGTGACAAAACTCCCTTTGTCCGCCACTTTATATCACATTTGAAAGCTCTCGCTCTCTATTACAGCAATCTCCTTTCTCCTGTTTGTGATAGTGTGGAAATTGGAAATGTGCAGCGTTGACTGGCGCAATTTGGGGCTCCTTTTCAAGCCCAAAAGCCATAAAAACTTGGGGCTTATGGTCTTCATGCAACCATAATTACAGCAAATAAATAACCTTTTGAATTACCCAACTCTACATTCATAGACAATTTGATATATATATATATATATATATATATATATATATAAGGTCGAGATTGCTCCATAGTAATTGGCTATGGCATTGGCAAATGAGTTTGGTTCAATGTAGTAGGCAAGCACAGACTAAACGGGTTTTCAGAGGTTAGATTCGATTGGGTCATGATATAAGAAACCTCCAAAAGAGTAGGTGGCATTATGCCTATTGAGGTACCATATGGTGCAACAAATATAGATACTGGAACAACTTCCTCTATTTCCATGCTTATTGAAGGCAGATACATCCTTTTCAGTTCCAAGCATATTCCATTGGTTGTTGCACTTACTATTTGAATAAGAGAAATATTTCTGCTAAACATTATTGTGGGCAAATAGTAATGGTCATTGGTAATATATTGGGGTATCAAGAGATTTTACAGGTATTTTGTTTATTAAAAATTTTGAGCTAGATCGTTGATTAACACGTCATATTCTATCACATTAATTGGTAGAAAAATTGAAAAGTATGCATCTTATGATCATTGAACTGATTTTGGGAGGTAAAATTTAAAAGTCCTTATTCAGGTTTCATTCAGTTCACCATTCATAATAGCACTGACCAAGCTAACGTAGCCTGAGTTGTTGTATTTTCTAAGGGTCTCTAATAATAGATGTTTTCTAAGCTATAGGATCGCAGTAGCCTTATTGACTAATTATCCTCAATTTGAATTTCGAATGGCGCATCACCAAATATCCAAAAAGCAGTCCCTGGTCTCCTACCTAGCTTGTAGCTACATATATACCTAAGTGATGGGCTGGGCTAGTTGGCATTTACTCAGTGACCAAAACTGCCGAATGGAGTTCCCTAAATCATGCAGTTCCTTGACCTGCGCCGTTCTGATTTTTATCGTAGCTGTAAGTGTAAACTAGTTTTACTGTATAGTTATACCTTAAATAATATTTAAATGATCATATAATTTATTCAACGATATTTGATAATTTATATATTTTTTATTTTTTTAATTAAACCATCTAATTATATTTATCGCTTTAATTTTGTTATGATCTCACCTCAAAAATCCTACCAAGTGTAGGTACAAATCCAATTCAGCTCGTTTTTGCTGTGCGACAAAAAAACAACAGAAACATTTGACAACAGGAAAGACTCACGGGAATTGTACGTCTTCCGAATGTTTGCCTCACAACTCCTCCAATTTCAAAGATTCTCAGCTACGTTATACCGTTTTCCATTGAAAAAGAGAAACCATAAAGTTCGGTGAGTGGGTTGACTGATTACAAATAGTTACATGGGATGGGAGATTTATCTAATAATGAAATCTGAATTTAAGTTATTATCTTGGCGGCCACTAGGCTTTACATAACACATAATATATAATAGAATCAATAGTTTGGGATTATTACAACATATAATTGTACATTTTTTCAAACAACACATATAATTGTACATGTTTATTCTTTTAAATGCATAAACATAATTGTGGTGGGGCCATTAAATGTATCAATAGTGACGATAGATAGAGTAATGTGGACTCGCTGGATACTTCAAATTTTGCATGTAATTAATGAAAGCTCAAATAGAAAATCTACAGTAGAAAAGAGAAATGTACAGGACAGCCAATAGTGGCATTGGAGTCGTTTAGACCAATAGGGGCATTGCAGTTACAGATCATAATCTCGAATTGATTCTCAAAAAATTACTTAATACATAATAACTTTTTCCGATTTCTTGTTCAAAATTGCTTAATTCAGAATAGCATTTTCCGAAATCTTGTTTATCATATTCAATTCTTCAAAAGAACCAAAAAAGGCTATAATTGGGAAATTCCGATATAAATATAGATTGTGACCAACAAAAATGTTTTCTTGTTAAAAACATGGAATTTCAAATGTGTGACAAATTAAAGAAAATATTCTTGAAGAGTTACGGTTAAAATAAAACAAAGGTGATGGTTATATAGTTTTTTTTAAATTTACAATATATGTCATGATTAATTAATCATCTTTGGGCCAAATTTAATAATTAGCCAGTTGATTGAAAGTCATCTGTAAGTCCAATTTTATTCCAATGTACCAAAACAGACAAAGAAAACGACGAAAACAGGAAAAAATTGTCACTCAGACAATTTTTGAAATAATGAGAGAGGCGAAGATGGTTTTCCTACAGGTTATTTACTTAATATTGTGCGCACAATCTAAATAATTATAGTATAAAAAATGTTAGTTTAGGAGTAAATTTGGCTTTATTACCAAACCAAATTACCTTGATTTTGGTTATTAATAAGAAAGAGCATCATTATATCACAAAAAAAAAAAAAATTTAAGAAATTTTATCCCATTATAATAATATTTTGATTTTTTATAATTATTGTGTTAAGTTTTAAAACCCACTCTTTTCCAATAGAAAGGCACTTCATTTTTGTCTCTCGTCTTCTTTGTATTTGTTCAAGAAGTACCACCACTAACTTTCTTGAAAAACCATACAAGCCATGTCTGCCAGCTCTTCTCTGACGGAAAATCGATTCAAGATGGGAATCTCTCGCATGTTCCGTGGCTCTTTCGGCTCGTGTCGTCCGAAAAACTTATCGGACGTGATAGAAAAAGCTGTCTTCATCCCTCAAAACGAAAAGAACTTCGAATTCAAGATCATCGAAGCTTTGTCGTCCCCTCCAAAGACTCGGCCTTTTCCTTCCATTTGCAGGCCCAAATGCCCCGATTCTTCTACCGAGTCGGCCAGTATCATCTCCAGGCAAAAAGTATCGGCCCGATATCTTTCTCCACTTATATCGGCTGCCAATGCCAACGGGCGTACCTGCCCGCCTGCATCGCCTATTTCTTCTTTGAATCCCTTCTATAAAGATTGTTCTTTCAATGAGGCGCAGAAGGGTTCGACCCCAGAGAAAAACAAGAAGAAGAAGAAGAAGAAGAAGAAAAAGAAGGAAAACAACACCCATTTGAAGGGTAATTACAGGAGAGACACTATGAGCCTTTTCAGCTCAACTTCTCGTGAAGATAGCCAATATTATGGAGGCAGCTACTGGTTCAGCAGCGACGAAGATGGTGAAAAATATGAAACAGACGCGTTTTTTTCTTCAAGAAGTCTCTCCTCAGACTCATCTGGATCCCGCCGGGGCCACCGTTCTCGCCGCAAAAACCTCAGCAGCAGCAGTTATCGCCGGAATAAGGCTTCCGCTCATAAGGGTTATTCTTCTTCTCATGAACAAATGGGTGCGCTGCCGTTGGATGGCAGCAGAGTCAAAGGCAGCTTTGCGTTGGTGAAGAGTTCCAGCGATCCTTACAACGATTTTAGGACATCAATGGTGGAGATGATCGTTGAGAAGAGAATATTTGCAGCCAAGGATCTTGAGCAGCTCTTGCAATGTTTCTTGTCTTTGAATTCTTATCAACATCATGGGACAATCGTTGAGGTTTTTGCAGAGATTTTGGAGACATTGTTCTCAAGTTAACTGGTCTTAAAATCTTAATTAATTTATTAATTAGCATATAAACTGTACTTGTTATTTTTGTTTATGCTATCTGTGTTAGCTCATTAATGGTTAAAGTCTAATTAACTTATATTGACTGTGCTTAATTATTAACTGAATTGAGTACCATTTTCTCTCTTTCCTTTCTTTGTATCTTATTATCTTCAGTTAGTTCTCGTACGTGAGGCTACAGTAGGATTTTTCTAGTTTGTTTGCATGTGGATCTGAATAGGTCATTTGTTTGATAGTTAGCTTGGAAAACTATGGTGGAGCAGTGGAAGGAGAGACAGATGAATCGTCCTTTGATTTTGATAGCAAAAACAGTTGTTTATTTTATTTTATTTTATTTTGTTCTGAAGAAGCAGATCCTTAATAAGTCTTATCAAACAGAATAGAGGAACGAGTACTTTTTGATACGTTTTCTTGTGGTGAGAAATTTACAGCCTGAAAGTGAAACCCGAGAGGTGGGGTGGTGGGGAATGGAAAAAGAAAGGCGGGGAAGTGGGGAATGGAAAAAAGTTTTTCATGTAGAAAGGGGAAAAGGCCATCTTATTTTGAAAAAGTTGCCTCAATTTTTATGAAGTTGAAGCTGACCTTTCGGATTTCTTGTGCGCAAAAAGAATATAAGGAAAGATAAAAGGCTGTTTAATGATTTGTCAAGAAATCCAAGAGTCACTTAGTTAAGAATTTAAATTCGTGTGAAAGATTAAAAATTTAAATTATTTAAAAATTAAATAATAAGACTAAATCTATAATTTATTATGCGAGATATGTCTTTAAATATTTAAGTCACTTTAGATACTCTCCCTAGAAAAAAAAAAATGCAAGAGGCAGGTGAAAAAGAAGCGTCGAAATGCTCCACCTCCAATGTGACCCAAAAAAAAAAAAAAAGGCCTATCTGTTTCTGAACGGTAGATTAAAAGGGGGATATCTGGCGTAGATCGTTGGCGCTTACATTTGATACTAATTTTGCGTACTTATTGTTTATTGTTCAAGAAAGGTTTGTGTTGGCCCCTTTTTTTTAATTATTGTTTAAGGCATCATCAATTTTGGGCATTAGCAACTTGCAATTTACCATACCTTACGATTACAAGTGCACTTTTTAGCAAATTCATGGATTCTTTTTTCGCATATTCATTTAATTGAGAAGTATCGATCCAATTAAAAAAAAAAATCATCTTTCATAATCACATAATCTAAGGTCCCGTTCAGTAATTTTGTTTCCTATTTTTTGATTATTTTTCACAAAAAAAATAGAAAATATGTTTGGTATTGATTTTATTTTCTATTTTTTGTTGAAAAATTAAAAGTATTTTTAAAGAAAAGAAAATTGAGAAAATAATAAAAATTAACTTTCTCATTTTATTTTTCGTTTTCTTTTATATACTTTCTCTCACAACCTTTTCTCTCTCTATCCAACCTTTTTTTCATATCTCTCTTTACTCATCTTATATCTATCCCTCTATATTTTTTCTCTCTCTACTCTTTCTCTCTCTACTTATTCTCTGTCTACCCTCTCTCCTTTTTCTATCTCTACCATTCTCTCCCTACCCTCTCTCCCCTTTTTCTATCTCTACCACTCTCTCTCTCTCTCTCCTTTTTCTCTGTCTACTCATTCTTGCTCTACTCTCTCTCTCCTTTTTCTCTTTTTACCATTCTCTTTATTGATTCTCCCTCGACCCACTCTCTCTCTCTCTATTTTCTCCCTCAGCCATTCTCTCTACTCATTTTCTCTCTACCCTCTCTCTCTCTCTCATTTTTCTCTCTCTATCATTCTTTCTCAGTTTTCTTGCTCTACCATTCTCTCTACTCATTCTCTATCTGCCTTCTCTCACTCTCTTTTTTCTCTCGACCCACATTCTTTATCCTTTTTCTTGCTCTACCATTCTCTCTACTCATTCTCTATCTGCCTTCTCTCTCTCTCTTTTTTCTCTCGACCCACATTCTCTATCCTTTTTCTTGCTCTACCATTCTCTCTACCCTCTCTCTCTCATTTTCTCTCTCTATTATTTTCTTTACTCATTCTCTCTTTACCCAGATTCTCTCTTATTTTTCTTGTTGTACCAGTCTCTTTACTTATTCTCTCTTTACCCTCTCTCTCTCATTTTTCTCTCTCTATCATTCTCTTTACTTATTCTTTCTCTACCCTCTCTCTCTCTGTCATTCTCTCTACTCATTCTCTTTCTACTCTCTTTCTCTCTCCTTTTTCTCTCTCTACCATTCTCTCTACTCATTCTGTCTTTACCCTTTCTCTCTCTCTCATTTTGCTCTCTATATTCATACTCTTTTTACCATTTTTCTCACTATCCTTTTTTTATCTACTTTTTTATTCTTATAGGAAAAAATTAAAATTCAGTAAATAACAAAAACAAAAAAATAAAAAATAAAAAATAGAAACAAAAAATTGATAGTATCTCTAAATGGGCCCTAAATTTTTAATTTTTAATTAATTTTTGGATACAAATTACAAAATATATAATGTTTCTTTGATTTTCGTTGAGAAGTAAAAATTACATAATTACAACTAAACATAAGTACCAAAGTTGGGCAACCGACAATCAAAATAATGTCACTTCGTCTTGGTCTTTTGAGAGTCAGGACAAACCAAGCCCATAAAATAAAGTCGATTAAAATGAGAGGCACTTTTGAGTCTTGTCCATACCAAGTTACCAACCGGCAATTAAACTAACAGGAACATTGCAGTTGTTATCCAATATTTTACGTGATGGTGGAATAAATAAGATATATGTGCCCCTGTATACTTTATATAAAAAGGGAATTATTATATGACCATATATTGGTGGCCAGATTTTATCTAAACGATATTTAATTTGTATAATAAAATAACTATTTTATATAATTATAATTACAAAATATAAAATAAAAAATAGTAATATTTTTCTAAATTACTTTTTATTATATAGAATATAATATTTGTTGCACAAAATTGAATCTAAATAATATTTAGCCACTTAATTGTTTGGCCATCCAACTTTTCCGATATATAAAAATTGCACACACATGGATAGCCCCTAGTTTCCTTTCTTGTCCAAATTATTGAATGCAGAAAGCGACAAAGGAAAAGTTGCAGCGTTAGGCAAAGCTTTTATTAAGGTTGAATAAATATTATAAATGCTTGCCTCGATCAGAAAATCCCTTTAGCCCCATATTTTCAACAGTAAACGGAGAATAGTCATTGTTTAGAATTGGGGAGGAGATTTAATTATCAATTAAGTCTTGGATTCAAATTTTAAATCTCATTACAAATTTTTAAAATTTAACTAACACTAAATCATACTTAATGGGTATAACCAACTATATTCATCATACGAGACAACAAGACGTTGACAATTGAGCTAAAATCATCAATTTATTATAAAATGGCATAAAAGAAAAAGTTAACCGTAAAAGGAGAAAAAAAAAAGAAAGAAATATCAGTTTAAGATATACCCATGGGGTGGCTTGATTACTCCAGACAAAACCCAAAAATTTTATAATTAGGTACTTGTTGATATGGACTGTTTTTAATTTGCTAAACAGATAAAAGGAGACAAAATGTGTCATGAATTTGTATTGGATACGTCCATTTTTGTTCTGTTCTATACTAACTGAAGTCAAATAAATTATCATCATTCATTTGTTGCCATTACACGAACAAAGTACAAGAAAAAACAAAGGAGAGTACACGGTATTTTTCACTTGTAAGTGCCCTGTATTTAATTTTTGATAATATTTGTAGAATATCATTGCCTTAACCTTTAACCGATGAGGTTGAAGTTCATCCATCTTTTTCACCAAAAAAAAAACAAAGTGCAAGACAAAATGGCCGGCATCAGCATGTTCCATCGAAAAGAGGTTTGCTTCTCGCACGGTAGTGTGACACCAATGTAATAGTAATACAGGTTTCATCCTCAAAATTAAGCATTTGAAACAAAAGGGCTTTAATTAATAGAAAATGCTTGATGGAATTTTTTAAATAAAATAAAAAACTGATAAGTGATATATATTGTTAAATAACTAAATTTAAAAAAAATTATTAAATCATTAAATATTATTAAATACATTATATAATCACTTTAATATTATTTAAAATACAATTATTTTATGCAACTCTAAATTAATTCGAGCATAAAAATGTGCACCATCATGATAGGACAATGATTCGTGATGCGGTAATATATTTAATGAAACATGCGGGCTAGGCATCTTTACCAGGGCAAACAAATGCCTTCTCCTTAGCCACCCTTTCATTCCCAATAATTTCCTGCGAAGCTGAAACTGTTTACATGTACGATTCCTCTATGAACATTGACGCGTCCATTTCAAGCGATTGGGGTGGGGGAAATTGTTTCAACGAAATGTGGGGGAAGACACAATGGAATGATAAAGGCTCATGCAGAGGGAATGTGAGCCAGAAGCTTGCAAACCATTGAATAATGTGCAATGTGAATTTTTACTGTTTGTATCTATGCTAGATAGCAATGTTTCCTTCCAGACATCGAGAGAGAGGCTCTGGGCATTCTGGATATTTGGAAAAAAATTTTTGGTCTCTCTCTTCTATATATGCGATGTGTAGTGACTGTAGCTTTTTGTAGTACAAAAAATAACAGTACCGTACAGATTGTGTTCCAAAAAAATTATCTAAATATAACTATGTCCTATTTTTTTACAATTATATTTTTATTTTTTACAATAAAAAACTGAATACATCTTATAATATTTTGTTGTAAAAAATAAAAATATACTTATAAAAAAATAAAATATTATCATATTTAAATAAATTACCCAGACACAATTCTCTAATGCTGTAATCGGTGTCCTTTGTGATAATCTAGGAAGCCATGACCGGGTAATTGACGGGTAAAGTTTACAGGGCATTCCCCAAATGGGAAACGAATTTAAGATTGTCTGCAGTATAGCAGGTCCCCTGTCAACTGGGTTGGCTCGCAATGTCATTAATGGTCACATTTTTTTGGGTTACCGAGCCCCAGAGTTGCTCACTCTCCACCTCTCCAGTTTTGAACATAACACCACTAATCCAATTCAATTGGGCTTTTCGGCCTACTTACAGATTGGGATTCAACCCATCATCTGAAATGGACTAATCTAGTGGAAAGCCCAAAGACGAGCATCGTTAAGACTGGCCACATCAAGTGGTTAGCTCGTCTCTGAGCAAAAGAGTGCGGTCGGCATTTTTTTTCATTAATCTTCTTCTTATATCATCGAAACCGAAAAAAAAAAAAAAGGAGAGAAAATGAGAGGAGGGTGGGGAGTCACTTCGAAAACTTGCTATATATATATATCTATCTTGATGGGAGAGAATATCTTGCCTTGCATTGAAAGCCACGTGGATTAAATAATGGACCACGGCTGAATTTTTCTTTTTTCATAAGTTTAGTGACCATTAATTAAAGATTAAGACTGCCTTTATATGTCTTGAAATTTATAAAAATAGAAAAAAATTATTTTTACTCGTATAGTTCATGATTCAATAAGTTTTTGAGTAAAAAAATCTTATTTAAAATATTTGTATGTGGTAATAGTCCAAGTTATTCACTTGTCCAAATAAATGAGTATCAATATTTTTAATCCTAAATTTTTAAATTTTTTTACGTTTGAGTTTTAAATTTTTTTGACATTTCATTTGAGTTCTAAACCTTTTGATTTTTTGCCAAATCAGTCCATCTATTTACCAAAAGTGATCAATCTATTAAAAAATAATTTTAACTTTATAAAAAATTATTTTAAAAAATATTAAATATATGAATTGAATGTCTTTCTATCAAAAAAATGCATGTTATAAATTTAATTCGTATATTTTGTTGATGAAAAAATATTTAATTCATATATTTAACCTTTTTTTAAATAATTTTCATTAAATTAAACTCATTTATTAATCGATTGACCACTTTTTGTAATTTAAAAGACTGATGTAGTATAAAAGTAAAAAATTTAGAATTTAAATAAAATGTTAAAAAAATTTAAAACTGAAACGTTAAAAAATTTAAAATTTAAAATTTAAAATATTGATATCCATCTAAATAAAAATCTGATTTATTCATTATGGGGTATGGAAGGCTCCGTGTAGTGGGCCATAGTTTAAATACAATTATGTAAAGAAATTCAAATTTGGGCCCCTTCGCAAGGTGATCAATAAGGATTTATTAATTTTTTTTAGAACCTAAAAGTAGGGCCGTGAGTCAATCTCAGACCAGAGTCACCAGACCCAAAAAAAACACATCTTTCACTTGTGCGCCGGCTGAAATTGAAATCAGATCACGATAACAGCATCGCTGAAAAGAAGACTTCAACCTAAAGGCTAAAGCACATAAGAAATTGACATCACTTTGTACACATTCCCAATTAATTCATTTTTTTTAACGTAGGACCCAATCCAATTAAAGGTAGGATCCAAACCAAAATAATACTTTGAAAAAAAGGATCCGTATGTGTTTACTTTTTGGATAACGAATGGGGGCTGGACTCTTGACTAAGCGTATGCGGATACCAATGGTGCATTATAACCAGGCATTCCGTGATTCACGGGACGATTGTTTGTTTCTTTTTTGTTCTTTTAAAATTTTAATTTAACTTGAGTATAATTTGATCATTAATTTATTATCTTATATAATATAATAAATATAATTAACTGAAAAAAATGAATTATATGAAAAAAAATTTAGGAGTTTATTGTCAAAATATTTTAAAATAATACATATTATTAGATAATTAAATTTAAAAAAAAAATTATTAAATATTGTTATAACTATTAAAACGAAACTACGCGTTACTGCTTATACTTTTTTTTTACGCAGATCAGAACCTGGGATTTCATTATCAGCCGACCGAATTCGGAAGCCGGTTGCAAATCAGAGCAGCTTCTTTTTTTCAATTCCCGAAATTGCATATGCGTGAGCTGCTTAGGAATTTCTTAGAAACTACGTAGCTAGCAACAAGAACACCTTCATACACATGTACATGTATCATATGTACACACGTAAATTTATAAGAATTAATGGGCACAAACAAATTAAGAACCCCACAACCGAAAAGCCAAACAATCACACCAATAAGCTGCTAGAAAGGAGAGAAGAAAGGCCCAGCTCAACAACTCTACCCGCTCCTCCCTTCTTTCTGATCCCCTAAAAGTGGCGACACACCAACTCCACCACCATCAATAGTAAAAAATAACAACTCTATCTTATAATAAAGGGTGCTGTTGTCAGAAATTTTTATCTAATTGTTGTGTTAAATTACAATAAATTTTTATTTTTTTACAATTACAATAATAAAATATAAAATAAAAAATATGGCTTATAATTTTATTTTATTATTTAATAAAATATTAATATAATTATAAAAAATTAAAATTTTGTTACAATTTAATTTAATAAGTTGACGAACACTTTTGTTTGGAAGTGTACTTTTTTCCCTATAATAAATGGATGAGGACATGCAAAGGGAGCTTAATTTGCCATAGCTTTTGTTCCTTATTGCATCAGTCTGTGTGAGTGAGAAAAGGGCAAAAAGAAAAGAGAGACAAGAAAGAGTGGGAACTCGCTAGATGGCAAGAAGAAAGGAAACACAAAGATAGCAATAGGAGCGTGTAAAGACAAAGAAACAAAAAGGGTGGAACCCATATCGAAAGCAGCAGCTGTGACCTTGTTTCACTTCCTTCGTTATCATTTATGAAGTTAAAATCTCAAAACAACATAGGCTGATGGCTCCTCCATCTCTGTCTTATATATTTGCAAGTTTGGCATGGCGACAAAGCATGTCTCCCTTACTTGTAACCCCCCACCACCTACAAGGCTAGCTTGAAATATCAGGTCAACAAATTAATTACATCAACAATGTTGCTCAGAAACTCCATTTCCAACACCAAAAAGTTCTTCCAAAGAACCTTTCAAGGCATCAGGTCTTTGTTTTCCGGCGGTGGGGGTGACCATTACCAAAGGCTACACAAAAGGGCGGATGCCACCCGGCCTTACAACAATATTATGATAAGTGCACAATCAAGCTTCAACACCAAAGAATTAGATTATTTCTACAACGATTTCGCCGATCGATGGGACAACACCGATCATCATCAGAAATCAACGAAGAGAAACAACAAGAAGAAGATGATAATTTCCGGCGACCAGGTTAACAAAGCGAAGAGCTTTGAAGAAGAAGAAGCAGAGAAAGGAAATTCAAGTTGTTGCAGAGGAATAATAAGCTAGTAAAAGGGAGAGAAGGATTGATGTGGTGGCAGAGAAGCTGAAGGAGCTAGAGAGGATGGATTTAAGCAATGTGGATCATGTGCTGGACATAGAAGAGGTTCTCCATTACTACTCTCGCCTCACATGCCCTGCCTATCTCGAAATTGTTGACAAGTTCTTCATGGACATGTACGCTGAACTCTTGGGTGGTCCTCCTCCGGCAGCTCCTCCTCCACCAGTAGGAGGAACTCCGTCGCCAAGCAGTGTCAACTCTCGGCCGCCAAGGCTGCTCAGGTGATCCCTGTATATGTAGTTGTTTCTACCACATGGTCTCCTGAGAAGAAGAGAGGCATTTGGAAAAACACGATTAATTTTACTGGTTATCATGATTCATGATTAATTTTCAGATTCATTTTCATTCTTGTTTTCTTGGTTTTTCTTGTTGTTCATAATCTTTTTTTTTTTTTAATTTTATTTTTTGCCCAGTTGATTCTAACTGTGGGTTTGATCACGAACTCTGTTCATCCGGATGATCATTTTCCTGTGTGATTAATTACTGATTGATTTGCTTTTACTTCAAACAATTGGTTATGGAAGATGCAAGTATCTCAATTAATTACTTGGCAATGTCCACGTGGGTAGGTATTGTTCGTAGATTTAATCAACTGACTATATATTTTTCAATATTTTCTTCCAGTAATTATTTTTCCTATGAGCGTTGTAATTATTACTTTTTTTTTTTTCGATTTTCACTAATTGCATGACGTGTGGATTTTGGTGTAATAATTGATATGCCGCCTTTACAAAAATGCGTCGCGTCATTGTGAATTAGACAATTAACAAACAATGAATGTTGGTTGGACTTCTCTTATATATGACGTAAAATGGTCCAAAAATATAATGCAAGCCAACTAATGTAATAAATTGGTGTTATCCACAACACAAGTATAATCCAATTCAAGCTGGACACCACTAAGCATTTTAATACTTTAATTAACTTCCTAGTTAAGGTGGATTTTTTTTTTGTTGGTGTTCTAACAAGTATTGGTTGGTAACCGAATATGCTTCCACACCCAAAAAAATGTTGGCGGTAGGAAGGATGTCTCGTGTCTCGTTCAAGCAATTAATCGTATCATGCCCATTACAAAAAAACAAAAAAAAATTTATATGACATCCATACGGCCCACATCAATGATGGTCGGGCCTCATTGGACCTATGCGTGGATATTGGGGATCATTGGGTCATACACATGAGCCCACCATCTGCATGTGGGGATACATTTACCAAATCAATCCACCCGGCCTATTTTACCATATCCCAGCAGATGAGAGAAGCTTGGGCTGCCAACAGAGAGTGGGTTTCAACCAATGTTGTTAAAAACAGCTCGGACCGGTCGGTCCGATCGGTTCAGCCGGTGACCGGCTAAAGGTTCGGGCCGGTTCATGGTCACTGTTGTCCCTTAACTCGGACCGGTCAAAACTAGTCTAAACTAGTCAAGAATCGGTCAAAATAGGTAAAAATCGGTGAAAAATCAGACTCAATTCAACCGGTTCAAATTGATATAAAAATTTTATAAATTATAATTTGATCCCAATGTTTATTTAAATTATAATTTAAGTTTTAAATTTAATTAAAATTTTCAATTTAGTCCTAAATTGATCAAAACTTCAATTTAGTCTTAAATCGATCAAAACTTTCAATTTAATCCTTAAAAATAAAAAAATTAATATTTAATAATCATGTATAAGTATTATTTTTTAAAATTATTTTTATACATATATATATTAATAAATACCGGTTCAAATACCAGTCCGACCGGTTGAACCTTAACTCATTAATGTTTCTAATTCGATAACCGGTCTGGTTCTGACAATCTTGGTTTCAACAAGTTTGGGAAGAAATTTTTTTTTGATAGGAAGTCTGGGAAGAAAATTAATAGAGGTAGAGGAGGGCTATTAGCCCGATTAGTTGGAAACTTGTATCTCCAATCCTCAAATTTGGGGTTCGGAGCTCACCACCCGTTATCTCGCATGTTTTTAGGAGCTTTCTTCAACTACCTAGGTTAAGGTAAACTTTTAATATATATATATATAAGTTAGAATTTATTTTAGTTGGGGTGTTTGAAAATATGTGCCGTCGTCAACTAAAAGGTTTGATAAATCCTCTCTCTTATTTACTCCTCAATGATGGGCTACTATTTCTTTTATAAAAAAAAAAGAAGAAAATTAACAGAAGTCAATGGATTACTAGATTTTGAAAGAAAAAACTTGTTGAGAAGGAGTTTTTTTTAGGAAAAAGAAACCAATTTTACAAACCCGTTGATAATAGATACTTGTGTACGTAGAATTCTCTGATTGGGTTAAGAATTCCTTACGACTACGGCTTAGCTACGCTAGCTGGCTCAAGCATTGCTTAATAATTACGCTTTCTGGGCTTTGGCAATCTCAATAGTAATGGGCTGCAATTCTAAGTCCAATAAGTTGGTACCCGGTTCAGCCTGCGATGAAAAACAAAAGTGTACAAGGGCCCTTTGAGCTACCATTGTTAGGTTTCTTCTTTATTCCATTTCCATCATGGACCATGGCAGCCATCTCGCACAATCTTGTATTGGATCTTCATTTCGTTTCGAGCAAAGAAATTGTCAATTATTAACTCCTGGGAATGCAGCCGATTAAATATTTATTGAGAGACTTTTATCATTTTTTAAAACCTTATTCAAGTCGGTTCAGATTAGTCAGCGCAGTAGACTGGATACTGCGTGGTCTAGACAAAAAAAAAAAATGGTCAATTTTTTCTAAAAATACAGAAATCGCAATTTTCCCACCAGTCATTTTTCTTCACTTTTTCTTTAAAAAAATTATGAATTATTTTCTTCCAAAAACTAATTTTGATAAGTTAATCTTTTTTTTTTTTGGGTGCAAAAAGTTAATTTACTCATGGAATTTGAAATAATTAGACCTTTAATTAGTCTCACAAATTGACCTTGATAATGAGAGCGAGAAAAATTGAAAGCAATTTAACGTTATTCCGTTTAAGTCAGCAGATATTTGTAATGGAGCAATACAAATATGATTAGAAAACTAGGAGAAGAAAATTTTGGAAAAACTGCTTGTAATAGTCTGGACATTTTTTCCTTTCATAATATCCAGACTCTATTTTAATATTTATTTACATTTATATTAATGGTGTGAATTTTATGAATAAGATTTTTATCTCAAAAAATGTGTGTGTGTTGATTGTGCATATCCTTTTTGTTTTTTTTTTTTCAGTTATTAAACATGGTATAAATCAATTGTTTTCTTCTTCTCTTTTATTAGCGTTGATAATCCATTGATTATTATTGTCTTCTTCTCGTTTAATGTTAATAGTAACATCGATTATTGTTTTTTTCTCTTTTAATATCAAGAGAATAATCTTGGCATCCCTATTAAAAGAAACTAATCGAACGTATCTTTGTAATATTTGAGATCCCACCTATCTTGGAAAAGAAAAAAAAGTTAGTAACAGAATGATATTTGTTCAGAGAAAGTGTTCAGAGTATAAAAAACGTTTAATTTTAAGTAATAACATGTTAACATTTACATTATAAGTAACAAAATTTTGTGGCTTCATTTTTTTTTACTTAAATTAAAAAAATTTTTAATTAAAATTGAAAAATCATTATACTATTGACCCTTTTTTCTAGACAATTTTTCTAACTAGGAATCCGAACTCGGAAAGGAAAATGCGTGGGTGCATCAACTGTTATATGAGCAGAAAAGTTGGGAATGACAACTCAGTCGTCAGCTGTCAACACCCTGAGTTATACCCATAAAAATTCACCGAACTTTTAATGTTTTGTGGTCAAGGGGAGACAACGTATGCAGCCTACAGTCACATAAATATTAGCATGCACGGAAACAAAGCTACCAAAGAAGCAGAGGATTTCTATTTTTTTTTTTAAATAAGTATAATTTATTCATAATTTTAAATTACATAATAAGTGAGATCTATTTGAATAAAAAAATTAAAAATAATATTTAAATGGTGTTAGATCATGAGTTAATTTTATTTATTGAAAAAAAAAAATAAAATTAACAAGTACCAAAGAAGCATTGATTGCGAAAATGATGTACTAATTAAGGACTAAACAGAACAACTTGGTGACTTTGTGGATCCAATTTTAATTTTCTCTCTCAAAAAAAAAAAATCAATTTTCAAATATCCAGAATATATATAATTGGACAACGTTAAAATAGAGAACACAAAATGTTTATAGGACTTGCTTTTAGTTGGACTTGGTCTTTTTCGTGTTTTTTTTCCATTTTTCTTTTGTCTATTTTGGTGGGAATTAAGAGTAGATTCTTCCAGCATCCCCCAAGATTCCAAGGACAAGCAGACGAATTCCATTGTTGTAAGTGAGGAAGTAGAGAATAAAAAAAAACACACACACATACACATTATGTGGCTATAAGTTAGGAAGACATAAAAAAAAATTATTTATTTATTTCATTTTATTTTTTTAAATTTAACCATCTAACCCCTATTATCAATTTAATTTTACTTTTATTAGACATGATCTCTACCCACCAAATAATTCTCAATTTCTCATAGAAAAAAGGATGCCGTCTCGGCAAATCATATATTTTTTCTGTTGACTCAATTGTCCTCTTGCAATGAAAAGCGAGAGGTAAGAAGCCATCTTTTGGAACCAGCTGTCTCTCTCAATTCTCTGAGCAGACTCGCATTTCATTCTCAGCCTTTCTTTACTACTACATCTTGGTAGGGCATGCACCTTCCTGACACTTCGAATGCTTCTTTCTTATCATTCTCGTAAATCGATATTGGATTCATCGAGTCAGGTTTCAGAAATTCAACTGGGTAAAATCAAAATCGAAAAGAAAAAAAAAAAAGAAAAGTAGTGAGCATAAAATTGTGCCAGAAGAAAGTCAATTATAATTTACTTTTAAAGTTTAATGTATTTTTTAGCGAAAAATTCAGAAATAGCTTTTTTAACGTGTGATACACACACCACCTAATCTTATCTGGATAATATTGTCTGCTCACAAAACTGAAAAAAAAAAAAGAAGAAATAGTGCTTAAATGCAAAACGAAAATTTCCTAGATGAATGGTTTGTTTGCTGGCATCAACTGGATCTGGTGAACAGCGGGTCGGGTCGAATTCATGTCAGTTTGTTTTAGTTCTTGAGCATTGGGTTCTAAAGTCTTCAAAATATTTAGGTTTTTGGTTTACGAGGAGAAAGAAATTAAGTGCACAAAGCCATTCACAATCGCAGCAATATATCTATCGTATCGCTTTAGAATTCCATGACATGTGGAGGAGCAACGGACTGTTTAATGGTTGAAGACGAAGACAACTTGCCCGTGGGTAGTGGTCCCGCAATGTTATTTTAGAAGCTAGCGCACCGGAGACACTTAGTATCTTAGTATCTAAAATTTAGATTTGTTTTCGAGTTCTTCAAATCTAAATTTGTAAATGATAGTATGAAATATACATAAATAAATTAAGTTATTCTTATTATATAATTTATGGTATAACAGTGTAATTTTTTTTTTTTAAAAAAAAGGAAGCTAGCATACCATTTTCAAGAGAAAGAGACATACATCAACCTAAAAAAAAAAAAAAAATCATAAATCGTTGTAATTTAGTGGTAAGTGTTGAATATTACCAAGTCAAAGGTCTTGAGTTCGAAAGCTGATAGGGCATTTGGTGAGGTTAAATATACTCCTCCCATTTGTAATACTGAGTTATACTGTAACCATTCAGGCAATTTAGAGATTATCCTGGGAACAGGGGCAATATTCCCTGACGGAATTGTGGGGCACCGCCCCTATCTTCCCATTTTTCTGACAAAAAATAAATAAATAAAAAAACAACAAAAAAAATTCCCTTTCAACTTCAAGACATGACTGGAATGATACCACTATTATAGGACCCTTTTTTTTTTTTTTCAGAACTGCTTGACTCAATTGACCAATGCAATTCCACTTAAGGTATTGGGAGTGTATCAAGGCGGAAATTAGAATCTCTGACTGAAGTGGTGGAGGGCACAATTCCACCATTCAAGCTGGACGCCCACCACTATTATAGGACTCTATTTCTACTTCGCTGTGAACTGTGATTCTATTGTGTTTGTGAGATCCGGCCCAATCATGAACAAGCATGTTCTCCCATTCACACGCGCGAGCGCGCCTGCATGTCTTGCCCCTTTCGTTTACGTAATAAAGTGGATTCAACTCAAGCTCGATGGAAAAATTGGTGTTTGGCACCCCTCCCCCTTCTCTTCTCACCAAAATTTAAGCCCGTGTTTGGATTTAAAAAAAAAAACAGAGAGAAATGTAGGGGAGAAAATTTTTTTTAATCATTTCTTGTATTTAGAAAAAGATGATAGGGAAAAAAAAAACTAAAAATTTCATATTTGAAAAAAGTGGAAAAAACTAAAAATGTTTATATGTATAATTTGTAAATTATATATAAAATACTTATATAAATCTGATTTATTAAGTTTATAATACGAAAATTGTATAAAATTTTAAAAAACGTAAAGATTTTTTTTTGTGAGTAAATTTGTAGCTTTTAAAATATAATGAGAGCAATAGAATATTTTAATAAAATATAGGGGATCAATAAATTTCCTCTAAATTTTAAGAAGAATAATTTTCGTGGACCAAGAGAAAAATTAGCTTTTCCTCCCCTAGTTTCTTCTCTTCTAAAAACTATCTCCCAAACATAAGTGTTTACATTTTCTCTCTATTTTCCTCTCCCCCCCCCCCCCTTTTCTCCTCTCCTGCTAGGGCTTCATCTATAATCATGCATTGTGAAAATTATTTATGTATCAAGCATCTCTCAGCTCATTCATTGCGCCAATAGATGATATCTGGATTATTATAGATGAATCTTTATTTAAATCACAAGCGCTTTTCCTAAAGTTGCCCTATAATTATTCTGATATGAAGCCACTTATTTGAATACATTTGAAATCTTCTGCAGTATACAAGCGATAAAAATTTGCAATACACATCATTGGGCTTTTATTTTGATCGCAAATGATGAGTGTTTATTATAAAATTATTATTATTATTATTATTGGTCTGCACAGATTGGGGAAGGGACCTAATTTTGACATGTCTGATTATTTAAGTACTCTCTGAAGGAAACACGTCGGGTGGCCACTCGGTTTAAATCGAGTGGTAGAGATCTGGACCAAGAAGAAAACGACGTTTAAACGCCTAAATTAGAAGAATTTTGTTTTAATAAGCCAACAAAAGAGATCCTTTTGTTTTTGCCAAAAAAAAAAAAGTCGATGCAAGCATGCTTGGTAAACTTTTATGCTCGATGAAATTTAGAAAATTACCGCACGCATGCACCACCCTCTTAATTAATTTCATAGTAACGAATTTCATAATCAAGAATGATTCTGCGAGCCAAAAATATAGAAGACGGATTATTACCAATTGCCATAAAAAAAATTGGGTCCAATAGATTTACCTGTTAAAAATTATAAGTAAATTTACTTAAAAAAATAATAAAAATAACAAGCACCAAAATTAATTAATCACTCCCAATAAAAGCTGTAAGTCCAATCCCTGGACGGAATTGGATGATGGCCCAAATCCGTGGAAGGAATTGGATGGTCCAAAATCCGTACCTAAAACTAGAAGGCTCCGTCCAGCATAGAAAAGAGCTGCAAGGCTACAACTGGGGAAAGTTGAGCCGGTTAAATTTTTTTATCACAATGATAATATAGTTCAGTTGATTTTTAATTAAAATAATTAAACAGACTATTTATTAACGGCACACAAGACTCGTTTAGATAAAACTTTGAAAAAAGAGTAGACATCAATCTACACTTAAATGGTGGCCTTTCCATGATCTCACGTGCTCCGGTTTAATTGGCACTCAAAATTGTGGTGTTTGCATGATCTCACGCGCCACTGAGCCATAATAATCAGCAGATTGCAAATTGTTTCTGGGGTCGTGCGGGACAAATCGAACTGTTTTGAAAGTTTGCATGCTAATCCAAAGACTATTAAGTCAATTCATGTACTTCGCAGATATTATTGTTGTTATTACTTAAGCTAAATAGTAAATAATAGAAAAAAAGAGAAATTATACGTAAAAAATCATAACAGACGTGAGTTTCTGAACATAAATAGTCACGTAATTCTTATATATTATTTTATACTAGATGACAGAATTTTTCATACAGTATAGGAGAGATTTCTGATATATCTCTGATATATTGTATAACATTTTTCATATTATTTAAAATGCTCACTATATTGTATAAATCATTGTCTTAGAACGCGCGAGCCCGTATAATCCGTATAATCGGACTCAATATATAATTACAGAATCGGTGAGTGAGCTTTGGTGGAGGGAGAGGTTTGGCCTATTGGGACCAAATCTATCTCATCTCAATCCGCATAATTAGAAAAAGGGAAACCTCATATGATGATGTTTGTTGGAGAAAAAGCAGCTTGCGACAGGCAAAGAGAAGACAAATGATTGCATTATCACTCACTTTGGGTAACCCATTAACTCTTCACCTCCTTGATCGAATGACCAAATGTAGTAGAAAAGATACAAATAAGCATATAATAAGCAGCAATAGCCTGCAAAGATGGAATTAAGAGGATCTGATATGGACCAGGCAATCATTAGTAGGCCACACATGCTGGTCCTCAGCGAGATTTAGAATGAGGAATCCTTTTGAGCCTCCGTTTCATCCGAGTGGTAAGACTATGAACCTCTTGGCAAGGAAGTCGAGGTTCAAGCTCTCGCTTCTTGCCCACCTTTTCTTTCCCTTAACGTGGTCCGGATGAATGATGATTCTTTCTCCCTCACACACACAAGCCCTGGTTTTATTTATTTATTTTTTTTGGGGGTTGGGGGGGGGGGGGGCGGGGAAGAGGGGTTTCAAATCTCATTTTATTTGTATTCATCAAACGAGATAAAGCACATTTGTGTTGGATAAAGTTATGTTTGGACGTCCTATAAAAATGTAATTACTTGAATTGATAGTGTAATTAGATCGATCTTTTTAGGAAAAAAATATTTTTTTCCAAAGAAAATTTTTTGTTTTAATATATATTATATAGGATCTATACTTTAAATTCTAAAATAACACTTATTCAGTTTTAAATTTTAAATTTATAATTTTTTATTTCAATTTTTTTTAATAAAATTACAAAAAATATTATTTGAACAGCTCATCTGGTGCTATAACCGCACCCATTCATATTTGAGAATTTAATTTAACTTTGCATTAGAGAAATTCAACTTTGCTATGAGTCCCAATTTGCATATTGATTAATTTAAGAGACACACGGAGATACAGAAACATAACGTTAATGTACTCATCACAAGTCACCACCTTCCTTCACTTTCAAATCTATAGGCTTTAAAAATGTAAAATGATGAGATGTACTTTAATGCAAAAATCACATACTGACAATTTTAAAGTTAGTCACTTCATAATCAAGCCTTTCTTTTGTTTTTTTGACCTTTATTTTGACCAAACGTAATCAAGCCTTTCTTGGTTATTAATTATGGATGTCGCATAAATATTCTTTAACAATAATTTCCTATTTATTCTTTGACAGAGATCAAGTAAGAGATATCGACTGGACTCTAGAGAAATATTAGTGGTGGTCCAAGTTGAGTGAAGAGGATATATATGGAGAAGCCTAGCATAGCAACAAGGCAAACGAGGATAAGCACTAGTCCAATATATATAGCTAGCATGTGAGAATAGTAGAAAGCATTCGGAAGAAGATATCTAAAACAGATCGAACCTGAGGGCCACTCCCGGCTTCTACAGAAGACGTTTACGTAAATGTCTTTTTTCTCTTTTCCCTTCCTTTAAATCGCTTTACCCTGTTTGTTTTACAAAAAGAAGGTATAACGTGGTCCCTAGATGATGATGAGCTGAATTTTCCATGAATCCTTGCAGAATAATAAATTCATTATTCTTTATGTATTCATGTAGCACAAATTATGCAAGTTGTACTCTGAATTTTTGATATTTTACAAAGGTGATTGTTATTTTTATTCACTTTGTAAACAATAGCTCTTGTTTCTTTTTTGAAAATTGCCACTAAAGTATGAGGTATAAAATTGTATATATATATATATATATATATATATATATCAAATACGATATTTTGAATGCAGCTTGTACATAGTCCACGATCTCCACTCTTGAGATGTAATGGAATTGCAAAAACCAAGCCTGCCCAATCACATTAAGACTTGCAACTAATATTTGCTTAACAGATGGTAAATATTCACTATAAACACATTGACATTGAAGATCTTCATATCCCCAACAAAATCAAAGTATTTATAATTACTACAATCTTCGATCCCAACATCCGTGATAGGTTCAATATTTACATAAGTTTATGCATAATTTTTATATATATTTGGATAATTTAACTATGTAAATATTGTGAATTGTGGTAAATTCTACTTCGGTTGCTTGTTTTATACTTTATAGGACAATTGGACATAACCGAAGTAATTGACGCTTGGAAAAAGGAACCTATCGGGTTTGAAGGAGTAGAAACAAGCCGAGCACCAAAGAACCGAACCAAAAGTTTGGTTGGAAAGCTAATATGTGGTCAATTCGGGTAGAATTTCACAGCTTTGCGCACTGCTCGGTATCTCAGCCATAACTTCCTCTACACAGCTCGGAATTTGATGATTCTTAAGCCGAATCGAAGCTAAGAGATAAAGCTACAACTTTTCTGTTTTGACAAACTTCGGATTCTGCGTGGAAGGGGTCGAAATTTGGGTCCGAAGATACAGGGTTGAAACTGTCCAGAAAATTTACTAATCCTTTTCCGACTCGAATTTGGATTCTTTAGGGCTTTCAATTTTATTATTTGAGGGAACTATAAATACTGAAGTTACAGCAAAGTTAGGGGACTTTTGGAGGCTATTATTGTAGACACAAGACAGAGAAAAAGCGTAGAGAACGAAGAGGAGAAGAGCATAAGGGAGGAACGCGAAGACGTCGGAAACGAGTTTTTCGATTCCTTTTCTTTCCCTTCTTTTTCTTTTGAACTTAATGATGTTGGATATTTGTTTATCTTTGGTTTTTAGCATGAGTAGCTAGAACCCTAAACTAGGGCGAAAGGGATGTAGCCTAGTTTAGGGTTGGATTATTTGATTTTGTGGATGTTTAGATGTTCTTTTGATTATATTGCTATTATATGTTGAGAACTCGATTTGATTTATCTATTTTGTTCTTAAATATGCTTTTGTGCCTGGCCATCATGAAAGTAGTCATAGGATTCGTGTTGAGATCGACAGATGAGACACAATCGTGCACTAAATAGATAAACATATGAACTTTGAGTCAGACATGAGATAAGTTTATATGATGTCATTATAAATTCTCTGTTCTTAATGGGTTTAATCTACTTTGTGTAAGTTCGAGAGAAGATCACAATTAGATTGAATACGGTTAGGGTTGCTTGACAAAGAACACTAACTAAAGAAGAGGAATTGACATTCAAATTATTAATCCACAAAATTCATGTAATTCAGCCATTCTAGGTGAAAACCCATAGCCCTAGTACCCTCTATCTTGTTTGGTTTTAATTAATTTGCCTCTGATTTTTCATTAGTTAAATTGTTTAATTCTTGGTTTAATAATTCTGCTTCTCATTAATTTTCTCAACATAAAACATTTACTTTGAATAACTTAAATCATAATTAATTCTTTGTTCCCTTGGGTTCGACACCTGGAGTATTCACCAGGATTTTATTACTACGATCGGCCCTGTACGCTTGCAGGATTTTACCCGATCAAGTTTTTGGCGCCGTTGCCGGGGAACGGAGCATTAATTGTGGTTTTGGCTATTTTATTTTATTTTATTTTTATCTTTATTTGTTTAAGATTTAATTTAGTTTAGTTTTATTTATTTATTTTAAGTTTTAGTTTACTTCTTTATTTCTTTTTCACGATTGTAGGTAGTTTATGCTATTGCGAGCGTCTAAAAGCGATAATCTCCTTCCGTTGAACCCCGAGATTGAAAAGCTTTGTCGGCAAAACCGGGCATTAAAGCGAGCTGAGATGGCCGAAAGAGTGGGTGACCGGGATGGTCAGGTGATAGAAGATCATGTCCTCAACAATGGGCAGGAGGTGAGGGAGCAGGCTAGAATTAGCATGAAGGACATTCAAAGGCCTGTGATTGGTCCTTCACCATCTTGTATCAGGCTGAGTACAGCAGCTCGTAACTACGAGCTTAAGACCATGTTCTATAACATGCTACCATCGTTTCATGGTCTACCGAGTGAAGACCCTCTTACTTTCCTTAGGGATTTTTACAGTACTATTGAGACCTTTCCTCCAGGGAGGTGCTCAGCAGATGAATTAAGGATGAGGTGTTTTCCTTATACCCTCAAGGATAAGGCAAGGACGTGGCTGATCAACCTACCAGAGGAATCACTCAATACTTGGGAGCAGATTTATGATAAGTTTATGCTCAAGTTTTACTCCCCACAGAAGACTGCAGAGCTTCGGAATAAAATCTGTTCCTTCTCACAAATGGATGCTGAGCCCTTTCACGAGGCATGGGAGCGATTCAAAATGCTTCTAGTGCAGTGCCCACATCATCAATTTTCTAAGCCACTCCAGATGCAGTTCTTTTATGATGGTCTCATCACTAATTCTCAGATGTTAGTGGATTCGGCAGCTGGAGGCTATGTGGGTCATAAGTCAGCAGATGAGTTGTATGATATTTATGAGCTGCTGGCAGATAACTCCCAACAGAAAGCTATCAGAGGGCGTAGAGTTGGAGTTTATGACATATCTTCACACGTTGATGTGACATCCAAGATAGACGACTTATCTCGCCAAGTGAAGTTATTATTGAGCAGGGACTTGATGCAGAGAGAACAATGCTCTTATTGTGGACATTTTGGACACACCGAAGCCACTTGCATGGGTAGAGACTCAGGAAAGTCGGCGGAAGAGATTAATTATGCTGGAGAACAGCAGAGGAATGACCCATACTCCAACACCTATAACTCGGGATGGCGTAACCATCCAAATTTTGGCTGGAAGGAGCAGGGAAATACAAGGCAAGTAGTACCACCAGGGTTTCAGCAGCCGAGACCCCAATTTCATAGTCAACCATCTCAACCTCAGGAGAAAAAGCCACAGATAGAAGACATGTTCATGCAGTACATGTCAAAGATGGATGAGAGAATGACACAACAGGATGCTGAGTTGAGGAAATTGAATCTAAAAATTGATCAAGTTGCATCCACTCACCAAGCCTCAATTCATACTTTGGAAGTACAGGTGGGTCAACTTGCCAAAGCAATTTCGACTAGGAATCAAGGTCAACTCCCTAGTAATACTGAGGTGAATCCAAGGGAGAGTGTCTTAGCCATTGCATTGAGAAGTGGGAAAGTGGTATGGAATCCTAAAAATGCTCAGCAAAATTACAAGGACACAGAAGATGGTGGTAAAGAGGAGGAACCTGTGCAAGAGAAAGTTATGGATAATGAACAGGGAGGGCAGGACAACATTGAGGAGCCGGTACCACCCACTCCTCCCCCTCAAGTCAAGCCGTATGTTCCGCCGATTCCATTTCCCAACAGGCTGAAAAAGAGGAATGAGGACAAGAACTTTCTTAAGTTCTTGGACATGTTTAAGAAGATCCACATCAACATTCCTTTTGCAGAGGCTATTGCACAGATGCCAAATTATGCAAAGTACCTGAAGGAGATTATATCAAACAAGAAGAGACTCGAGGAACATGCTATAGTTGCCTTAACTGAAGAGTGTAGTGCTATTCTTCAGAATAAACTACCTCCAAAGTTAAAAGATCCAGGGAGCTTTACTATCCCTTGCACTATTGGTAGTTTAGATATTGAACGTTGTTTATGTGACTTAGGTGCAAGCATTAATTTGATGCCTTTATCTCTTTTCAGGAGGCTGAAGATAGGAGAATTGAAGCCAACCTCAGTGTCCTTGCAGCTAGCTGACCGATCCATCAAGTATCCATATGGAAAGATTGAGGATGTGCTAGTTAAAGTAGGAGAATTCTATTTCCCGACTGATTTTCTGGTGTTGGATATGGATGAAAATGTAGACATCCCGATAATCTTAGGGAGGCCGTTCCTAGCCACCGGTAAGGCACTGATTGATGTAGAACAAGGAAAGCTAACATTCCGAGTAGGAAAAGAAGAGCAGGTATTCCATGTGTTCAAAGCATTGAAGAGTCCATCACTAGAAGATACATGCTTCATGATGGAAACATCAAAGCCTCCCAAAGAAGACCCAAAGAGAATGGATATAGACTTGGGAAGTGCACTTGAGATGTTATTTGAGCAACCTCTCCTAGTGGCAAAGCCGAGCTCAACACTTTCCATTGCGAAGTTGGCTCCTTTTGAGCTTAAACAACCTTCTCTCCCTGTAAAGCATAATTGTATGGGAAGCGACTTCAAGGAGGGAGAGAAAGTGCTTCTCTATGATGCCTACAGTGGAACAATCCCGTGGAAGCACAAGAAAAGGCAATTATTAGGACCATTCACAGTGCGCAAGGTGTATTCTCAAGGAGCAATCGATATTTGGAGCAAGAAGTTTGGGGTGATTAAGGTTCATGGAGGCAACTTAAGACATTATCCTCTCGGAGATCATCCTCCTTAATTCAGGGAAGAACGTCTAGCTATAGACGTTAAATATAGCGCTTGTTAGGAGGCAACCCAATATTTATTTTATATTTTAATTAGATTGATAAGTTTAATTTAGTTTGTTTTTTTTTTTTTTCATTTGTGTGTAGGAACTTGGGAAGGATAAGCATGTTCATTACAAAGCAACAAATTACAAGCTGCTTAGTTCAGGGAGTATTTCTTACCCTCACCTTTGACCTTATTATTTGATACATTGATATTGTTTATCCTAAGTGTGGGGGTGGGAATGAGTAGAAAAAGAATTCTCTTGATGAGTATTTGGGTGTTGATTAGAATATATATATATATATATATACATATGTAAACCCAAGGGGGATCCGAAAAAAAAAAAAAAAAAAAAAAAAATTTACGTCCAGGTCCGGTCATGGACCGGACAAGGTCCGGTCCCATTCTGACCGCTGGACCGGACCTGGTCGAGGTCCGGACCAGGTCCGGTCCAATTCTGTAATTTCAAAAAAAAAAAAAAAAAATTACACGTTTTTTTTAAAACCTAACGTTACCTTCCCACATTTCTTCTTCTTCTTCTTCTTCTTCTCCTCTTCCCTTCTATAGTTAACCTCCATCCATTCATCCTCCCTCTACTCAAATCCTAACTTTCTTTCACCAATTTCTTCTTTTCCCCCATATCCAAAACCCAAGCATCCATTATCCTTCAAGTTTCTCTCATTCTTCTTTCCTCTACCCATCTTTCTCTTAAGGCCCTCTAGTTTTATCTTCCCTAAGCTTTTGGTTTTTCTTCTTATTGGAGAGGGTTCTACCTTGGTTATAAGTTATTGCACTAGATTTTGGAGACTCAACCAAGTTATTGCACCAGATTTTGGAGACTCCGGAGCACCAATTTCTTCAACTTATGGATGCTCTCGATGCTCGCCCACCTCCTCCTTGGCTTTATCCCATTCCTTGCATCTAGTTCTTTTTATTGCTTGCGTCGTTTTTGTTTTTGCTTTTCCTTTTCAATGACTTAGATTCTTTAGGATTAGATTTATCTGCTTTCTAGGATTTTAGCTATCATATATTTTTGCTCTCTGTTCTCTTATCTTTGTCTTTACTTTTCTTGTCTCATGTTATTGATTCTAAGGTTGTTTGTTCGATGATGGCGGCGCACGTGAGAGTTGCTTTTATCCTCTGCTCTATCCGGGTAGTTTCGTCCTCTTTGTTTTCTTTTCTTTTTAGTTATATTTTTATTGCAACATTGAGGACAATGTTGGCTAAGTGTGGGGGAGAGGTGTGATTTTGAATTTTTTGTTGAAATTTTTGCCAATTAATGCTAATTTTTGTGTGCTTGCATGATTTTATATGAGCTTCACTTGAATTCTATTTGAGTTGAATTTTTGGACGTCGATGATAGTACTAATGCATGCAAGGTTTGTCTTTAAGTAGTATTTGACATTAGCTAGTTAGAGATAGTTAGTAGTGAACTTGTTCTCCACTTGAAAAATTTTTATTTCTAATTTACTTTTAAAGTTGTGCGATGATCTTTTAAAGAGATATGCTAGCTTTTAGAGATCTTCATATAGTTTTTAATTATGTACACTCATTTAAAGTACTTGAACAAACGTTATCTTCTCTTCTTCTAGAGAATTTTAGGGATATGATTTAGGAATTGAATTGAATTGAAAAAAAAAAAAAAAAACGAGGCTTGCAAGTTGTTAATAAGTTATCTACTCCGCTGTTTTGAGTTACTGAGTAACTGGGGGTCGGCATTACAATTGTTGGTCTTCACGTCAAAAAGTAACTTGAATTATGAGTATGCAAAGCACTCTAAATATCTGTTTGTGAAGTAGTAATCGGGTACCGACACCACAAGTGATGGTATTCATGTCAAAAAGCATGTCAGTATTTAGAGAAGAGTATTAAAGCCTCTGTTACATAAAAAAAAAAAAAGTTAAAATAATTAATTTCTATTGATCCCTTGTGTGGTTTTGTATTTTTAAGAGAAGATAATTTTTGCCCTTGGATTTTGGATGAGTGTGTGTGATTATTTTCTACATGACGATAGCTAAGCGTTATCATTGATCAATAAAGGGTTCTTGCACACAATTAATCAATTTGAAAACCTATTTTGTGGGGAATAAGAATACTATTGATTATATTTGATTAGTGAAATGTTGAGTGATACTTTTAGATTGATTTTTGTAATGTGTTGATGAGGCACTGTTTGAAGAATTCGATTTGAATGGAATTCTCGTGAAGGTCATGTGATATTTTTGAATTGCTTGAGGACAAGCAACAGTTCAAGTGTGGGGGAATTTGATAGGTTCAATATTTACATAAGTTTATGCATAATTTTTATATATATTTGGATAATTTAACTATGTAAATATTGTGAATTGTGGTAAATTCTACTTCGGTTGCTTGTTTTATACTTTATAGGACAATTGGACATAACCGAAGTAATTGACGCTTGGAAAAAGGAACCTATCGGGTTTGAAGGAGTAGAAACAAGCCGAGCACCAAAGAACCGAACCAAAAGTTTGGTTGGAAAGCTAATATGTGGTCAATTCGGGTAGAATTTCACAGCTTTGCGCACTGCTCGGTATCTCAGCCATAACTTCCTCTACACAGCTCGGAATTTGATGATTCTTAAGCCGAATCGAAGCTAAGAGATAAAGCTACAACTTTTCTGTTTTGACAAACTTCGGATTCTGCGTGGAAGGGGTCGAAATTTGGGTCCGAAGATACAGGGTTGAAACTGTCCAGAAAATTTACTAATCCTTTTCCGACTCGAATTTGGATTCTTTAGGGCTTTCAATTTTATTATTTGAGGGAACTATAACTACTGAAGTTACAGCAAAGTTAGGGGACTTTTGGAGGCTATTATTGTAGGCACAAGACAGAGAAAAAGCGTAGAGAACGAAGAGGAGAAGAGCATAAGGGAGGAACGCGAAGACGTCGGAAACGAGTTTTTCGATTCCTTTTCTTTCCCTTCTTTTTCTTTTGAACTTAATGATGTTGGATATTTGTTTATCTTTGGTTTTTAGCATGAGTAGCTAGAACCCTAAACTAGGGCGAAAGGGATGTAGCCTAGTTTAGGGTTGGATTATTTGATTTTGTGGATGTTTAGATGTTCTTTTGATTATATTGCTATTATATGTTGAGAACTCGATTTGATTTATCTATTTTGTTCTTAAATATGCTTTTGTGCCTGGCCATCATGAAAGTAGTCATAGGATTCGTGTTGAGATCGACAGATGAGACACAATCGTGCACTAAATAGATAAACATATGAACTTTGAGTCAGACATGAGATAAGTTTATATGATGTCATTATAAATTCTCTGTTCTTAATGGGTTTAATCTACTTTGTGTAAGTTCGAGAGAAGATCACAATTAGATTGAATACGGTTAGGGTTGCTTGACAAAGAACACTAACTAAAGAAGAGGAATTGACATTCAAATTATTAATCCACAAAATTCATGTAATTCAGCCATTCTAGGTGAAAACCCATAGCCCTAGTACCCTCTATCTTGTTTGGTTTTAATTAATTTGCCTCTGATTTTTCATTAGTTAAATTGTTTAATTCTTGGTTTAATAATTCTGCTTCTCATTAATTTTCTCAACATAAAACCTTTACTTTGAATAACTTAAATCATAATTAATTCTTTGTTCCCTTGGGTTCGACACCTGGAGTATTCACCAGGATTTTATTACTACGATCGGCCCTGTACGCTTGCAGGATTTTACCCGATCAATCCGCCTACTACTTTTTATGCTCAATTAACATATTAGACCAGACAACAAATCATGTTTCCTTTCTCAAATCAGATGGGGAAAGATACGTCTGGCTGCAGGGTTCAATGGAGGCACCAGAAAAGCTCATTAGTTTCTTAGTTTCTGTACAAAATGCAAATTTTGATCACTTCCAACGATCATCATTATAGTGGGGTTGATGCACGAGCAAAGGTCATAAAGCTTGTGGCCTCAGCTTTCCAGCGAAGCTCAAGGTCATCTGCGATCCTTCTGGCATCGATGGACGTGCCAAGCAGGCCACGCTGAGTAACGCCTACAGCATACAACGCATTTTCGCCTTTCCACCCATTTGGGAATGGCTCTCGGGGCAGCACGTCCTTCTCCGAAAACATATTGGTCCCCTATTCATTAGGACCCCCCCTCCCCCCAACAAAAATAATAATAACAACAATTAATTCACCTCCAAGTGAAATTAATTTGTAGTAATTGATATTATAGAGAAAATTACTAGATAATAATTAATTAGGTGTAATCAAAATTACCTTCAACCAAAACGGTACATTGCTTTTGTAACGTGGCTAGGATGATAACATCGAATTTCCCCAACTTTCCATCCAAAAACTCTACAGTATTGTGCGCTAGTCTCGTCTCTTTATTCCCTGACATATCTACATGTCAGAGCAACTATGTCAGACATAGGTAGATTACTTTTGGATACTTCATGTCATACGTTATCTTATATGATCAATCATCTCCAAATGCTTATTATATTTAATAATAAGGGCCATAATTAATTTTTATATAATAAAGATTTAAATCAGAGAAAATTATGTAAGCACATAATAATACACATTAAGATGGTACGTGAGATTTAGACTGTTAAATTGTAAAAAATATATTAATTTAAAAAAAAACGGATAAATCGTTATATTAACGACATACCTTCCCTGCACAGATTGCATGGCTACATAGTTGCTTCCTTTAAATAATATGATGCAAACAGACTAATGTCCATAGGCCATTATAATAATAAAAATGAGGGATTTCTAATTTGATTCTTTTTTTTATAGTAAGTATAACTTATTTATAATTTTATAATGCATAATACGTGAAATTCACTTGAATAAAAAATAAAAAATATATTTGTGTAGTATTAGATTATGAATAAATTTTATTAAAAAAAAAGAAAATAAAATCAACAAACAAGAATAGATTTTTTTTTTTTCAGAGCGAAGCAAATGAGGTTAAGTATTAGTCCAATATATATAGCTAGCATGTGAGAATAGTAGAAAGCATTCAGAAGAAGATCTCTAGAAGAGATCGAACCTAAGGGCCACTCCCGGCTTCTACAGAAGATGTTTACATAAGGGTCTTTTTTCTCTTTTTCCTTTCCGTTAAATCGCTTCACCTTATTTGTTTTACGAAAAGAATGTATAACATGGTCCCAAGATGATGATGAGTTGAATCTTCCATGAATCTTCGCAGAATAACAAATTCATTATTCTTTTTGTATTCATGTAGCACAAATTATGCAAGTTGTAGTCTGAATTTGTGATATTTTATAAAGGTGCTTGCGGTTTTTATTTAATTTGTAAACAATAGCTGTTGTTTCCTTTCTGAAAATTGCGACTAGACTTAAGCATGAGCTATAAAATTGTATATATGAACTATATATAAAATGCTACAGATCTCATCAAATACAATATTTCGAATGCAGCTTCTACATAGTCCACGATCTCCACTCTTGAGATAAATGTAATGGAATTGCAAAAACCAAGCCTGCCCAATCACATTAAAGACTTGAAACTAATATATGCTTAACAGATGGCAAATAAACACTATATACACATTCACATTGAAGATCTTCTTATCCCCAAGAAAATCAAAGTATTAATAATTACTACAATCTTCGATCCTAATATCCACCTATGCCTTTTATGCTCAATTAACAGATTAGACAAGACAGCAAATCACGTTTCCTTTCTCAAATCAGATGGAAAGATACGTCTGCCACAGGGTTCAATGGGGGCACCAGAAAGTTTATTAATTTCCGTGCAAAATGCAAATTTTGATCACTTCCAACGATCATCATGATAGTGGGGTTGATGCACGAGCAAAGGTCATGAAGCTTGTGGCCTCAGCTTTCCAGCGAAGCTCCAGGTCTTCTGCGATCTTTCTGGCATCGATGGACACGCCAAGCAGGCCACGCTGAGTAAAGCCTACAGCATACAACCCATTTTCACCTTTCCACCCATTTGGGAATGGCTCTCGGGGCAACCCGTCCTTCTCCGAGAACATATTGGTCTCCTATTCATTAGGACCCCCACACAAAAAACATAACAATGATTAATTCATCTCCTAGTGAAATTAATTTATAGTAATTTATATTACACAGAAAATTACTAGATAGTAATTAGATCTAATCAAAATTACCTTCAACCAAAACGGTACATTGCTTTTGTAACCCGTGGCTAGGATGATAGCATCGAATTTCCCCGACTTTCCGTCCAAAAACTCTACAGTATTGTGCGCTAGTCTCTTTATTCCCTGACATATCTACAAATCAGAGCATTTATGTCAGACATAGGTAGATTACTTTTGGATATTTCATGTCATACTTTATCTTATATGATCAATCATCTCCAAATGCTTATTATTATATATAATAATAAGGGCCACAAACAATACATTAATTTCATATATTAGGGATTTATCTAATATGATGCAATTAAACAGATCAATGTCCATAGGCCACAATAAAAATGATGAGAAACCCACCTTGATATGCCCACTTTTGATCTTGGCAAGAGTCCCGACGTCAAGTACCGGCGTCCTGCCTGTGGCGTTTTTGAGTTCAATAGGACCAAGGCTCGGGCGACTGAGGCCGAATTTGGCCGTGTCACCAAGCATAAAACGGGATGCAATTAACAAAAATTGATCCACCAGATGCACGGGAAACCACTTGAGCAACCGCATAGCCAATCCGAAAGTGGAGGTCCCAAGCATTTCCTGAGGCAAAATGTGCACCTGCAACATCGATCAGGAAAAGTTTTATCCCAAAAGTTTTTTTTTTTTTTTTTTCAAAGTAATGAGTAAAATGAGATGATTAAACAACCCCTACGCCCTCTGCATCTTTCGGATCATTACTGAATCCCCCTAATACTTTAGAATCTTCTGCTTTAATCATCCATGATCGTGTGTGTTTTTTTCTTCAAAAAAAGAAAGATGGGTTTTCAAAGCCCTAACTTTTGTTCCGCATGGTGCAAACAATTTCCAAGAATATGCAAGAAATATAATTTATTTCTTTTCTTTTTTCCAACAATAAAAAGAACAAAACTAATAGGATATAAAAAAAAATAATCATAGATTAGTTATAGGCAATAAAAAACATTTTTTAGCAAAAAAAAAATTGAAATCAAAGTTTAGAGTAATATTAAGTATATTTAGAGTATATTCAGAATAATACTAAGTACATTAATTTTAAAAAAATAAATTTTAATTATTTATTAAGTATTAAACTGATTTTTATAGTTACTCTATAATTATTTTTTTTACCTTTTTAGTCAACGTAAAAAAAAAATTAAAACTTTGCTCGCTGTTTTGAGAAACCTATATAGGAGTTCCTGAGTGGCCTAAAAAGGAGTAAATCCTAGACTGACCAACTAGCAATTATAAGACATGCTGAGAATTAATATAGCTGGCTGCTGGTTCTATTAAGAAAGTGGTCTTCTCGATTCTTTATTTCTAAAGCAGCTACTTAGACGCTGAAAGTTCTTTGGTTCCATTAAAGTGATCATAAACTGTTATACAAGACTTAAGAACTACAAAAGATTCATGGCATAGAAGTTATGAAGCCGAATCCCGTTTTGGGTGACAGAAATTTCTTGGGTATGTAACCATATACGTGATAATTACATATAATATTCAAAAAGTTTACAGAAACTCACCGAGTCTCTGACCACGAGCGAAGGGCATGCATTATAGTTGCAAAGATCCAAGCAAACCTCCATGCCTGAATTTCCACATCCAACGACCAAAACACTCTTCCCGCGAAACATTTCGCCGCTCTTGTAGGAGCTTGTGTGAACAATAGAACCCCTAAAATTGTCCCTTCCTTCGATTTGCGGCAAAACCTCCTCAGCATTCTCGCCGGTGGCCACAATTAGCCATTGGCAGGCATACTCAGCGTTTTGCTCTGGTTTCAGCCCGTTGGTCGTGACCCGCCAAAGCCCCCATAGATGATCGAATTCTGCACTTACCACTGTGGTGTTAAAAACAGGTTTTATACCGAAATGGTGAGCGTAAGACTCCAAGTAGGATATGAATTGTTGTTTAGTTGGGTAAGCAGGAAAATTTGGAGGGAATGGCATGAGAGGGAGCTCACAGAACTGCCTTGGAAGATGGAGGCGGAGACGATTATAAGTCTTGAGCTGCCACAAGGAACCTACACAAGGAGACCTTTCAAGAATCAAGGCAGGAACCCCTCTTTCTTTGAGGCAAGCAGCCGTGGCTAGGCCTGATGGGCCAGCACCAACTATGACTGCTCCAGGCACCCATATCAACCTGCTTGCTGGTGCGCCCATCTTGTTGTTGAAATGGTCATGGACCCTTTTTCCTTCTAGTTCCATCAGCAGGTCCATGAATTGGAAAATTAGCCAAAATAGTGGCAAAAAACCAGCAAAAGTGGCTTTGGTTAGGAAAGAATTCTCGGGAAAGAAAAAAAGGGTTAATTCCCATCAATGTCAAGAATCCCATTTTGATACAAAATAGAACTCATATTCACTTTCTCCCTGTCTGTCTCTCTCTCTTTTTGTTTTTTTTCGGAATAGAGATTAGAATCTGATCAGAGACAGAGTTTCAGCTTATCTAAAAAGGGATCCGAATAAGGAGAGATTCTTGGACTTCCTGGTTTTGTGGAACTATGGATTTTATCTGGAGATCTTATCCGAACTCATGACATAAAAAAAGGGGGCTTTTGGTAATTAATCATATAAAGTTCTAGCTTAGTTCACTTACTCAGTGTAAAGAGCAGATCACTTTTGGGGACCAAATTGCCAAAACAATAGATTTTAAGTGATACAGCTAAAGAGCAACCGAGTGAGACAGTGGATGTAAAAGGGAAAGGAGGGAATCGCATTCCCATTGAAATTGAAATGGAACCGAAGGCTACATGTTTATATATAGTTTTGTCAGGGGTAAAGACTAATTATAGACACATCTGTACACGAAAAAAATGTTTGGTTGAACTTTTGGGTACTATTGTTTGTTGATCAACTCTTAATAAGCAGACAATTTTATAAATGTTTGGTAAATTTTTTCTTTTTGTGCTGCTAATAGAAAAGTGGCTAATATTACTTTTTCAACTACTTTTTAAGTGCTTTTCACATTTTATTATTAAAAATAATTTATATAAACTAAATTACTCTTAAAGAATATTTATACTATTTTATATTTTTTACTTAACATTTATATCTCCATTTCACGAATATTTAAATAAATAAAATATTTTTTTGAACTCTTAAATAATATTTTTTTGCTTCAAATTTTTATTAATATTATTTATTAAAAAAAACTCAAATGGTACATTTTTTTGACTATTTAGTGAGCACTAATAATTTTTTTAAAAAAATTAAAATCAAATAATAAAAATCTCAATATTATTTATAGAATATTTATTCTGAAAATAAAAAAATAAAAAAATAAACATGATTTTGTTAACATAATATATTAATATAAATTAAAAATTAATCATTTTATTATTAAATAGCAAAAATAAGTACAAAATTAATCAAATACTTCATTATTTTTTAATAATCAGTAACAAGAATTAGTAATAATTAATCAACAATAAACAATAATAATAATAATAATCAACAATAATAATATTAAAAAAGTAAACCAAACTGCCCTAATAATAACTACCGGTAACCAACACAAACAAACCCTATTTCAATCCCCACACTTATGCTTGAGTGAAAGAGAGAGATAATATATATATATATACTAATTTTATTTTTTTTTAGTACAATTAATTCATAATTTAATATTATTTATATATTATTTTTAATTTTTTTATTTAAGTGAATCTCACTTATTATGTGATGTAAAATTATAAATAAATTAGATTTATTTAAAAAGGGGAGTTAAAATAAAAATCCTGAAAAAAAAAAAACAGACACTCCACTCAACAACGGCGACAAGCACTTAACTCTTGAGTCCTAGTGAGGACATTTTCCCATCAACACAGCGAATGTATGGATCAACGGCGGGGATAAAATTTAGAAGCTAGATGGTCAACCATATTGTCTAGTACTCATTCCAAGTAACGCTCTATTATATGGACATATAATTTTTTTTTTATTATGTTTATACGTATTTTTTTATATAACTGCGAATATTTTTTTTGTAATTATAAACAAAAAAATATGTAACAAAAAAATAGTAATACTTTTTGTATCACTTTTTATCGTTGTGGTTGCACAAAATACGCGTGTAGTTGCACAAAAAAAATTACGTGTAGAAACAATAAAAAAAAATCGTATATCCATAAACATTTTCCCTTCAAGTAATATGGCCCCACAATAACCTTTTGTTTGCTATCGTGGAGAACCTTTATAAATGGAAACGTTTCAACTCTGTTAATGATATAAAGCCCAATTGACAGTTCGCAAACATCCGACTCGAAATCTGACGGTGCGCCAGTAAAGAAAAGGTTTTAATGTTCGTTGATGGAGAAGCAAATCAAGGCGCTTAAAGTGAGGTTAGGGAAAATAAAACCGAAAAAAACGTGATGAAAAAGAGAGAACAATCTGTGCTTGTCATATTGTTTCTCTTTTGTTAGTGGGTAATATTAGTTTCCAATCTTAAATCGAGTTGAAAAAAGATAGATAGACAAATAATATATTCAAAATTTTTGTAAAATGATATAAGTATAATATTATTTTAAATTTTACGTGAATAAAAGATAATACTTATAATTCAAAACTATATCAATATGACATTACTTTGGTTGCAATGACACTCAATTAAATATGCACTTGTGCATGCTTATATGAATCTCAATCATATGTTTGATTACTACGTCTATATTTGCTCATCAGAAAACTTCCTTTTTTGGGACAACCTACTCAACTTCTTTTATAAAAAAAGAAAAAGACCAAATTATATATTTGGTTAATTATGGGTGTTATGGGCATTTGGTTTTTGTTGTCTCGTTGTCCTTTTACACACAGTGTCATAAAAAATTTAAACCCGGCTAAAAAAAAACACTGGTTAAAAAAGTTATATATAAAGCCATACAGAGTTAAACATATAAATGTTGAGTTCCCTCTAACAATGGCTAGATTTGGTTTCATCTTGATTATGACCTACCACGCCGTAAACTTGATAATGAAGGTCAAGTTTCTAGCTTGTCAGTACAAGTTCAATATGCCTGTCACGCATGATCGGAGACTCCAAGCTTTCGTTGCCACTAGGCTTTCGACAGATTAAAATTCAAATTCTTCTTCTCTTCTTCAACAACTCGTCGCCTTATGTAAAGATGCCCAACTTTCTAACGTATAAATAATAGAAACGAGAAAAGATGCACATATATGTCACTGCAGAATTAAGGGGTTAAACGAAAACTAAAATGAAGATCAAATGAGATGTACACATGACTTTGATCGGAGATCTTACACGAAGAAGATGTTTGGTTTAAGTTTTGAGTACTATTTTTTTGTTGATCAACTCTTAACAAGCAGACAGCTTTACATGCATTTGGTAAATTTTTTCTCTGTGTTGCTGGTAGAAAAGTAGCTAATGTTATTTTTTCAGCTACTTTTGAGTATTTTTTATTTTTTATTGTTAAAAATAATTTATATAAACGAAATTACTTTTAAAAAAATATTTCTACAACTTTATATTTTTTTTTACTTACTATTTGTATCTCCATTTCATGAATATTTAAATAAACATCACATTTTTTAAACTCTTAAATAATATTTTTTTACTTCAAAATTTCATTAATATTATTTATGAAGATTATCTCAAACATTACATTTTTTACTATTTAGTGAACACTAATAATTTCTTAAAAAATTTAAAATTAAGTAATAAAAATTTCAATATTATTTATAAAATATTTTTTCTAAAAATAAAAATAGAATATAAACATGATTTTATTAACATAATATATTAATATAAATTAAATATTAGTTATTTCATTATTAAATAATAATAGCAAGTACAAAATTAATTAAATATTTTATTATATTCAATAATTAATAATAAAAATTACTCTTTAGTAATCAACAATTAATAATAATAATCAACAAAAATATTATTGAACAGACAAACTAAACAGTCCTGATAATAATCACCACTTACCAATACCAACAACCCCTTATTTCAATCCCCGCCTTCATACCAGAGTAAGAGAGACAGAACAAAAAAGACATTCCACTTAACAACGGGGACAAATACTTACTCTTGAGTCCTAGTGATGCATGGCATTTCCTAATCAACACAGCGAATGGATGGCTGAATGGCGGGAATAGAATTTAGAAGGTAGATGGTCAACCATATTGTCTTGGTCTTTGTCCCTTTTGAAGTGACATGGCCTTCCAAATAACTTTTTGTTTGCTATCGTGGAGAGCCTCTATAAATGGAAACATTTCAACTCGGTTAACGATGGAGTATTGTCCGAGAGGTTTTTTTGTCTGAGAAGTGTCCGAATCATAGTGAATTTTTTATTTTTTGTAATTATAATTATATTTTTTTATAATAAAAAAGTACAATTTATTTTTTTTATTACAAAAAAAATCACTATTATTATAAAAAAATTAAAAATTTGTTGCGGTTCAGGCAGAATTATGATAAAAAATCTTGGACCGTGTACTTATGCCCGTTAATGATATAAAGCCCAATTGATAGTTCGCAAGCATCCGATTTGAAATCTTAAGTTTTCAAGGAACACCTGAGGGATGGGCCAGAAAAGAAAAGCGTCCAGTGGTCATTAATGGAGAAGCAAATCAAGGTGCTGAAAATGAGATTAGGGAAAATAAAACAAAAAATAAAAATGATGAAAAAGAGAGAACATGTTGTGCTTGCCATATTTCTTTTATTTTCTTACTGGGTTATATTAGTTTCCAGTCTTAAATGAAATAGGAAAAAAATCGATAGCCAAAAAATATATTTAAAATCTATATAAAATAATGTAGTATGATATCATTTTGAGTTTTACTTGAAAAAAAATAATACATAAAACTCAAAATAATGTTAGAATGACATTTGGCAAAATTTTGACTAAGTCCTCTAGCGACCTAGTGACACTCAATTAAATATGCACTTGTGCATGCATATATGAATCTGATTCATATATTTGATTACTACGTCTATAAAATATTTGCCTGTCAAAAACTTCCCTTTTCGGACAACCTACTCAACTTCTTTTATAATAATAATAATAATAATAATAATAATAATAAATTATAGCTTTGGTTAATTATTGGTGTTATGCACGTTGGGTTTTTGTTTTGTCGTTGTCTTTTTACACACCGTGTCAATAACCCATAAAAATTTGGACCCAGTTAAAAAAAAAAAAAAAAAAACACTGGTTAAAAAGATATATATAACGATGCACAGAAATAAGTATATAAGTATTGAGTTCCCTGAAATAACCATGGCCAGGTTTGGTTTCATCTCGATTATGACCTACCACGCATTAAACTTTTTTTTTGAAGGTCAAGCTTCTGGCTTGTCACTTGTCAGTACCAGTGCAACATGTCTGTCACGCATAAGTAGCGACTACAAGCTTTTGTTGCCACTAGGTTTTCAACATCTTAGAATTCAAATTCTTCTTCCCTTCTTCAACAACTGGACTCATCATGTAAAGATGTTCAACTTTCTAACATGTCAATAATAGAAACAAGTAAAGATGCACATATAAGTATCAGTGCAGAATTAAGAGGTTAATCGAAAACTAAAATGAAGGTCAAATGAGATGTCCATGACTTTGACCGGAGATCTTCTGATACGTTAAAACTTAGAGAGCATTGTGCTTCAACCATGCAATAATATTCTTGTCAAATAACACTTTCAAATCTCATATATTCACTTAATACCTTGCTTGGAAAAAAAAAAGGTAGGAGAGATGAAATTGAGAGTGAATAAAAATTTCCATCTTCTTAGAAAAGTTTGGAAAATGGTAACATGAGGAATGAAAATTAGAAATTTTGTGATTAGATAAAAGTAAAAAATGAGAGGAAAAAAAATTATATTTATTATAATTTCAAATTTATCCCTAAAAAATCAAAATAAAAAAAATAAAAGAAATGATATTAGGATGATTAACTCATTTTAAAACCAAAAAAAAAAAAAACAAGTAGATGGCCAGCCCCTTTCTCCCGACTTTAGAAAATTGATTTTTGGTGGCGCCCACTAAAAATTGTCTTTGACCCCATTCCTCTCTCTCTCTCTCTCTCTCTCTCTCTCTCTCTTTCTCTCCCTCCCAGGAGAGAAATTCTATACTTTTCATCCAAAATCATTCCCCTTCCCCATTTTTCACCAGTCCAATCATAGTTTAAAAGTTTAAGCTGGTAAGTGGTAAAACTCACAAATATTATAACAAAAATAAGATGTGGAGATCTTATGCTCTTAACAATTCTAATTAAACTTTGATACTCTTTATTTATATCCCAATAATTGCTAGCAATCCATGAGCTGAGAAGGTCCCTTAATCAGTTGTTTATATCATTTATCAAAATTTTAAGCGTGGCAACAACGTTATGATCGACTTTTCATGTAAATCAAGAAATAAAAGAAAGTTAGAGAGATGCATTGGACCGTGTATATATGAAACGGCAACTTACGATTGTACGGCCTTCACGCCCTTACCTGTTTTCATGTCCTCCTAACAGACTTCACCAAGAAAATGTACTTTAAATTTACCCAAATGCCGATTCCAGTACGCAATATATATCCTGAATCTGACATATTTCCTTGTGAATGTCGTTGAGACATTAATATTGTATTTGGATAAAACGGTCAGAAGAGAGAAAAATGAAGATGGGGAAAGTGGAGAAAGGATCATTGAAAGAGAAATAAAGGACCCTTAGTTTTGGAATCACCTTGTAAAACTCCATCAGTTCATCAGCTCTGAAGTTTTTTTCCTAAGTTACAAGAACCAAATAAGGAATGATTACTAGCAAAAAGCATAAAAAGATTAGACTAGAAAAAGAACAACTTACTTGTTTCAGTGGAACAAAATTTATGTCTGCAGGAGGCAAAGCCTGCAAATACAGGATAGAATAACTTAAAGTCAGGACTATTGTTACTTCATTTGAGGAGATCTGATGAGATTGAGGAAAATTATGAATTTTTTTGTTTGTAAAAGAATGAAAAGTGAGAGGAAGAAAAATAAAATGTATTGGAATAATAATTTTACCTTTCATAATAAATTTTATTTAAATATTTTATTTAGGTAAAATTATAATTTTTAAATTATATTAGGGATAATTAAATTATTTAATAAATTTAATATGAGAATTAATAATTTTTTTTTCTATGTTTAGGGAAATTGATTTTAGTGAGTAAGGGAGAATTGAGAAAATTAAAAACTTTTTACTCTTTACTTTTTAAATATTTTTTAAATACAATAATTTATTTTCATTTATTTTTTTTTTCTTCTTCTTCTTTTCTTCTTTTCCAAGCATAATGTAAGGGAGCACCACAAAGTTTGTGGCTAGCGACTACACTAGCTCTAGATTATCATATATTCCCCAGTGATTTACAGATTCTCCAAAAAGAATATGTGCGCCCCATAGTGGGATAGTAAATGTTGTTTGTCCATTTTCCCAGTAGCTACTAGCTATATGGTGTGACTGGTGTCCTTGGAAGACACAGAAAACACAGTGTACTCTCTCCACTGTAATGGCCCACGATCTTTGGAGGATCTAGATATCTTCCTATCCACTCTTTTCTTCATGTTCTTCTTACTCACTCATGATAAAACCTTGTCATGATCCTAACCAACGGTGTCTTTGATTTGTCCTCTCCAAAGATTCTTTATTCCTTCCAAATTATAACTTCATTTGACGCGTGCACAAAACAACTGTTCAATGTCCTTTTCCGGGTTTTCCATTTATTTTTGTGTTTCCATTACAAGCATAGACCATATTGTTGGTTTGTCTCAATCAATTAAACCAAGGCTTGTTATGTGAATTTGCTCCGCTACAGGTGGAGTACGTGTGTTCAACGTGCCTTAATGACCAAAACGACCTGATATCTATGTGGTATATATGTTGGTGGCCAGAAACAAAGACCATAATTTTTGATTTTAAGATCTAAATTTCGTAATGTTCGGCACGACCGAGAAAAAAAAATTTAATTACACCTGAAGTTCACAATGCAGCACATCACGTCCAAATGCGTCGATCCTCTCTGGGTCCTTCTCAAAGCAGCTCAATGGGTTGGCCCAACCGAAGAATGTGAAACCCATTATAACATTGATGACAAGATGGCAATTGCCGAGAAGATGTATCATGTGGGCCTCTTAATGGACTAAGAAAAATGAGCTACTTACCTAATGTTTCAGTTTTTTTTCTTAAAAACTCACTAACACAACAAAGATGGTTTGCACCCCAACTAAATCCAACAAATTTGCAACCCAATTAAATCCAACAAATATGTAGGGAGTTAAGAAAAGTGAAGGGATTTGATCTATTAACCTCCCTCGTAGTATACAGCCACAGTGACCCTGTCTTAGTAGTTTTAGATCCTAGTTTACGTTAGTCTTATTGTTTCAAAGATTCGAGATTTTGATAAACTGTTGCCTGTGGAGATATTATGAGTGCGTTTGTTTCATATAATAAGATAAAATAAAATAAATTAGTAATCAACTTTCTCACCTTAACTCATATTTAGTTGATTAATAAAATAAATATAGTATCAGCTAATATGAACTTACTATCCCATAAATATAAGATAGTATTATCCCTCTAATTCTTATGGGTTAATCTATCCCGCATCATGAACTAGTGTTAATAAATTATATATTTACTAAAATATCCTCTTAATTAAAATAAATTTTAAATATTTTTTAAAAAATTAACATAAAATTTTAAAAATTTATTTCTCTCATCTTCTCTGTCTTCCCTTCTCTCTCTCTCACTCCTCTTCTCTCTCTCTTTCCTTTCTCTCTCCTCCCTCTTTCCTTTCTCTCTCCTACCTGCTCTCTCTCTCACTCCCCCCCTCTCTCTCTCTTTCCTTGCTCTCTCCTCCCTCTTCTCTCTCTCTCACTCCTCATGTCTCTCTCTCTCTTCCCTTTCTCTCTCCTCCATCTTCTCTCTCTCTCACTCCTCATCTCTCTGTCTTCGCTCTCTCCCCTTCCTCCTCCTTCCTCCCTGTCTTCTCCTTCCTCCCTTCCTTTCTCTCTCCTCACTCTCTCTCGTTCTCTCTCTCTCGTGCTCATTCCTTCATTTTTTTCATATAAATTTGAAAATTTATCTTTTAAAATTTATTTAATTTTTCCTCAAAAAATGAAAAAAAATATTAATCTCTTTTTTTATTTTTTAAAATTTATTTGTATAAATAAAATTAATGCTTAATTTTAAAAAAAATATTCTTTATATAAAATTAAAAAATTATAAATAATATAATATATAATAATATGTAAAATAAATATTAATTTTATTACTTAATTTTAATTATTTTTAATAAAAATATTAAAATTAATAGTAAATGTAAATCAATTATTTTTAAAAGTAAAAATATAAATTTGATATACTATACAATTTTATCTTATATCATTTAAATATTAAATAAGATAATTATTTTATATTATTTGATAACATTCATATATAATATAAACTAATAATTTAACTTATCTTATACTATATTAATTTATATTATTATATATTATATTATTTAATTTATATACTAAATACAACTTATATGACACGACTGGTAAATACAACTTATATGACACGACTGGTTGCGTTGGCTCGCATTCCCCTGACAAAAAAAGGACGATTGACATAGAAGCAGATTTCACTCTCACCACTCCCATACCATATAACATGTGCAATGGGCCTTTTCTTTTATTTTTATTTAAATTTTATTACACAACTTAATTTTAAATAATAATAAAATAATATTTTAATTATTTAATAATAATTAATAATTTTTTAATTTTTTAAAATTTTAATTATTTAATAACCTACATTATCTTACCAACATCATTTTACTGTTATTTTAGGTGAACCTCTTATTGTTATTGACTTAGAGACACTCGCACTCCTCGGTGATAGACAGCTGTCGAGTAATGAAATTAATAATTGCAAAGATGCGGCAGTGTCACTCTTACTAAAAAAAATAATAATAAACGGCACCCAAAGAGACGAAAATTTAGCAACAATAAAATTGACGGGGAAAAAGCGGGGGAAAGGGAATCAATTAGCGAGAGTATATATCCTCTAATTCCAACCCACAATAAATCTGAGTATGTTAGAGTATTGTATCGTCACATTTACTCCACACCGTCAAAGATTCAGGTTGTTGTAGCACCCCGATTTTTGCAATAAAAGTTTCGGATTAATTTTAGGATAAATGTGAGTGCCCCAAGTTCGTCCTCCCTGCACTTATCCGAAGTTAGTTAACAAAAAAAATAAAACAAATATACTAAATTTATTTAGAGTAACAATGAATAATATTTAAATCTTAGTGTTTGCAAGAAAAAAAATTAATATTTAATGTGCTAGCATCACGTGGCAGTAAGACGACATACCGGCCTGTGTAACACTACTATTAATTTTATAAATAAACACGATATTTGTAAAAATTAAAATATTTATTTTTTATGTGATTTTAGGTATGAATATTTTTCATATAAAAAGAAAAAGTCAGGTTGTGATGGAGCCACTTGAGTGGTTGAACGGTAGAGCATGGCAGTGGGCCAGTGGAACTAGAGGAGCATTATAATTAGGAATAAAGGTTAATTTGATCCATTACGTTTTACTTTATTTTAAATTTCATTCACAATATTTTTTTTTTGTTAATTTAGTCCACAACGTTACGTCCGTTAGTCTAATTTGGTCCTTCCGTCCATAACGCCGTTAACTCTGCTGACGTGGCATGACGGAGTTTGACACGTCAGCAATTTTTCCACGTCAGCATACTACGTCAACATATGTTGCTGACGTGGCATATGTATAAAGGCTAATTTAACCCACAATGTTTCAGCGTATTTTAAATTTCACCCATAACTTTTTTTTATGGTTAAAATTGGCCAATAACGTTATATCTTTTAGTCTAATTTGATTTTTTCGTACCTACCGTCGTTAACTTCGCTGATGTAGCGTAACAGAATTTGACACGTTATTAATTTTTTTCCAAAGAGATGGCTCCGTACTGGCAATGCTAATGGTGGTTGGAGGCGGCGACAATAATTTGATGAGGAAATAGTGACAACAACAGAAAAGAAAAAATTTAAAAATAAAGATAATAATGACTTTTGTTGAATTTTATTAATTTATTTTTTTTGTTAAAAAAACAAAAGTATTCAAGTGGATATATATTTATAAATTTTAGTTTTTTATTTTGTTTAAATTTGTAGAGTGTGATTTTTAGTATAAATGTTTGGTTTGGATTTTAAAATTTTACTGCAAACGTGACATGTTGATATAGACGAAAATTATTGATGTGTTATACTCCGTCGCATCATATTTGCTGAGTTAACGATGTTATGTACGAAAAGATCAAATTAGACTAAAAGATATAACGTTATGGGCCAATTTTAACCATAAAAAAACGTTATGGGTGAAATTTAAAATAAGCTGAAATATTGTGGGTCAAATTAGCCTTTATACTTATGCCACGTCAGTAACAGATGTTGACGTGGCATGCTGGCGTGGAAAAATTGCTGACGTGTCAAACTCCGTCATGTCACGTCAGCAGAGTTAACGGCGTTATGGACGGAAGGACCAAATTAGACTAACGGACGTAACGTTATGGACCAAATTTAACCAAAAAAAAACGTTATGAGTAAAATTTAAAATAAAGTAAAACGTGGTGGGTCAAATTGACCTTTATTCCTTATAATTAAAGGAAACTGTTACGTGTCCCAAATAATTTAGTGATTAAAGTGTAGTTATATTATAATTAAAGGTATATTTTATATAATAATATTAAAAATATATATATTAAAAAAATAATTATATTTTTTATTATATATTTTATTATTATAATTATATAAAATATAAAATTTATTGTAATATATTCATAATTTAACCACTAACCTGTTGGACCATTAAAGATTTCTGATAATTAAAATATGCCTCAAACTCAAAGAGGCCACCTATCATGTGATCGCTCAAAAACGAGGACTAAAGTTATACATCGTTTGGTCAAAAAAAACAGTTGTGCATTGCCGCAGCCGCCGCTGACACCGTCGTCGTCTCCTCCCAGAATCACTTTTGTCTTATTAAGAATTCTTTGGGAAGGATTTTGTTATATATTGTGAGTTTTATGTTATTGTGTTAGTCGTAGTGTAGTATTTTTAGAAATTATGGTCAAATTCATTCGATCGATTTCACGAATCTGTCAAAGTGTAGTGTTTTCTGCTACCAATAGAGATATCCGATCATATTAAATTTAGTTAATTATATATAGTTTGGTAAATTTTAGTTTTTTTTGTTGATTTGTATTATCGTTTAGGATTTTGTGTTAACTGGTTGCGAGTCTTGTTTGTAATTTATTGTGTTGACCTTTGAAAATGTAAGCCATTAGAATCGTATCATTTTCTTATTTCACGTAAGTATTTTTAATATTTTTGTATTAGTTTTATGTATAATTTCGGTGAGTATTAAAAAAATAATTTCCTTTTGTAAAGAAAAAAAAAAGAGTTTTGCATCGCCTTGCTAACACGTAGCCCTCCCAATTTACAAACCCCACGTGGATGCAGTTGCGAGGGATGGTCCCCACTTGCCAAAAAGTTAAAGGGCTAAGCGGAGACCATCCTGTTGTGTCATCTTTCCTCCCTTCTATTATTGTCGACCTTCGGGGTCCCACTTTCCCCTTTGGAGTTCCCCTCATCCTATGACACGCATCCACTAACTTTCTCCGGGCAGTCGGGGCCACATGATCAACTCATCGCGTTAATACGTCGTCACTCTCATCGTGGTTTTGTTTGGTTCTTTCTCAGTTCTCTCGAGCAAATTTCTTTGCCAACGAATTCAGTGTTAGCGGTTCAACAATTAAGAAAGAAGGGACAACTGTTCGAACACTTGGTGTTTAAAAATTAAATTTTTATTTATAATATCTTAAATTTTAATTTAAAAAAGTGTACTAAAGTTATGAAAAAAATAAATTATTCTTATTTTATAAATTTATGACACAACGAATTTTATTAGTAATATATATTTTTTTTTTTTTAGAATAGAGAGGAGAGCAACTTAATTTACCAAGACTATGCTTTTGTTGGGGAAACCTTTTATTTCCCCCATTTCCTTTTCCTTGACTTTCTCATGTCACGAGCAATTGAGGCAATAAAAACAGTTGTGCCAACTAAGCGCTGTCAGGTGGGGCATCTGAAAGAAATGTAACGCGATGGACCTACTAATATTAATGACATTGGCTTTCCACCGTCAAAAGTTTTGCTGATTTGTAAACTGTCTCTACGAGTTTCAAAGGGTCATTGTTCACTGCTCACATCCGTTTTTGAAAAGGAATCTTATTACTCGGCACTCACAGCCACACTACATGTTCTTTCCATTTTAATGTTGTTGTTGTCGGCGTAAAACCTACATCTGCATAACTGCATCCCAGTTTTTGTTAGTTAACAGAAACAATAGCCGGGGAAAGGGACAGACAGGGGCTTAACGGGTGACAGAGAAAAGAGAGAAAAAGGAGAGAGGAAGTTGGGTTTCATTAATTTTTTAATTTTTTTTTTAAAAAATAATGTTATGTATATAAATATTAAATTTGATGTACAATAAATTTATATATAAAAATTCATTAAATTCATATGTATATATATTACAATTGATGCATAGCAAATATTATGTATATAATAATTAAAATTCAAATATATAATAGATCTAATTTTAATGTATAATAAATATAATTTTATAAAAAAATGAAAATTATAAAATTATTGTGGATGCGCTCGTCCGAACTGCCCACGTACTGCCATCAAGTCTATTTAGTTAATTAGTTGTGAAAGAACTCAGAAACTTTTTTTTTGTTTTCAATATTAAAGACCATTTCAATAGCAACTCAGCTATAATATATTAATACATCTGCATTCCAGTTTGCTAACTGCTGAAACGTATTCTGATTGACTATAGGTGCCAAAACTTAATCTTTGTTAATTACTGAAAAACAATACAATTGCTTTTTTAATCCAAAAAATATATACCATTTTTTGATAAACAAGATTGGCATACGAATTTCTATAGGCATGGGCAAATTATGTATGGGCACAAAATGACTGACACTAATTAATCTACTGAAACCCAAAATTCGTATTAACCCTATCATCAAAATACTTTTTTTTTTTTTTGTGTCCGCGTTAATAAAAGATATAAAAACAAAAACATTATAAATGAAAAAAAAATTATATTCAGTGCAAAAGATATAATCCAAGATAAATCTTGTGAATGTCAACTAAAAGCCACTTCCTAAAAGCGAAAATGGATAAGGTGTTGGTGGTGGCTTAGCCTCCAACACCGCCGCCATTTCTTCGAAATAACTCTGCTGGTCACCCGCCTCACCGCCATATGTTCCATAACCTGACATACTATTCCCTGGCGGCGACACCGCCATATTACCATTGCCAATCCCTCCAACCGACGTAAGTGGACTAAAGCCAGCTGCCCAACCACAAGTCGCATCTCCTAAGTGGCCAGTCGGAGTGGTCTCCGGCGACGGCGATGATTGGCAAAAGTAATCGACATCAGGCGAGGACGAAGATATAACCCCAATGGTTCCCTCTTCATCGTCTTCAGATTTTATAGAACTGGAGACCGCCATGCCCGAAGACGAGGTAGAGGACGACATCATCAACCGTGGCTTCTTGTCGTTAAGCAGTTGCCTGGTCCGTACTTCTTTTTGGAGAATCATGCGAGGAAGGAAATCGGGGTCTTCCGCCACTTTGTAAAGAAAATACATCATTTGTTGGGGCCTTCTCTCCGTCGCCTCCAACCGTTTGTTCATGCCTTCAAGTGCTGTCTCTAGCGACATCTGCTCTTGCTTCAACCTCGCTATCTCCATCACTATTTCTTCCTCGTCAAAATCTTCGCTCTTCTTAACATCTGAACCGATAACATTCTTGCTTTGCTTCCTGCGAACTATGTTCCTCAGTAAATGTTTTTGGCCTCGTAGAAACCACTCGCTCGCAAATTCCCATTTGTCTGGATCCACTTTCCTAAAGCCCTGTCCAATTAACATACGAAAACTCCAATCAAAACCAGGTAATTAAAAAAATATATAATTAAAATGATAAGAACCCTACAGATAGAATCGCAACACAAATTATATTATGTACGCAATAATCTGGGGGGACGCTCACATAGGTGTTTAATTGGCGAACGAAGCTAGAGAAATTGTTGTGTTTGAAGTAAACAGGTAAGATCCTCTGAGAGAAGTCTAGAGGGTCAGTGACGATGAAGCTGTTGTTGGCTTTGCCCCAGAAGATGAGTGAATCCGTCGTTGGATCGCTGACCATCTGATAAGTCTTCATAACGAACGGTGCTATCATGTTGTTGTTAACATCCATCAACTAAAGTGTCTGCCACGCTTGAATTGAATTTGCTTTGCCCCCACCCCCACAAAACTTTCTAAAAATTTCTATCTTGAATTTGAAGTCCTGGATTTTTGACCCTCAAACCGCTTTTGTTTCCTCAATTGGGGAGGATGTGCTGGCGTAATATATTAGTGGTGCCCGTACCGTAACAATGAGCTGTCGTGGCAGAAGTCCTGATGGCCGCCTGATATTTCTTGGCTTACAAGGGCGAGGCCCACGTGGCTTGGTCCCTGTATCGTCTTTCGCAGCTTTTTAGTTTTTTACACATATAATAATTAATAATTAATCAATTAATCATTAAAAATAATAAAAAAACGAAAGTTTAGGACATCGCGTAAATTAAAGGTATCTCTACCCACAAAATTAACAACTATCACAAATGTAAAAAATTTTGAAGGTAAGAAAGATCGATCACCTCTCACAAGAACAAGTCTGAACACCCCTTCGGTTAGACCGAGGTGGCCCACTTCATGCTCACTATGGGGATATATTCGAATGAGCAGAGCTCGTACCAGGCGTACAGTGGCGCGTGAAACTCTGCGTTTTCCTTCATGACGCCTTGATTCAAAGCGACCAATTAGGACTAGACAACGAGCTGTCGATTACCATGATCATATCATCACTAAGCACCTCTCCAAATGCAAATTTTCTTCCTTTATTTTTTGTTTGTTTCTTCCACTTGTGCATCTCTGATTGCAAATTCGAACGGTAAGTACGAATCAGCCAATGGAAAGGATGCATTAAAATGTGCTCACCCTTTCCGCGAAGCGAAATACAAACAAAAAAAATGGAAGAGGGACAGACGAGGGAAAAGGAACATTTTTTTGCTGTGTTTTTGCTTGGCCTTGTAAAAAGAAAATAATTTGACGGTATTGTAGATATGAGGGGTGAAGGCATAAACTTTAGATATGGAGAATTTAATATGAAAGATATCGCTCTGTAATTCTTTTTTAAAAAATATAAATAAAGATACAATCTATTTAATTATTTAAGGATATTCAATAGTTTTTATTAAATTTATTTATTCGACAACATATGCTGCTTTGTGCTTCTGTATGTTCTGATAAGGGTGAGCACTCAATTTTTTTTTTTTTATAAAACGGGAGCGCTTAGATTCGGTAGTCGGAGAATAGGATTTTGCTTTCGGCTTTGCTTTTGGGCCAAGGCGACTCGTGCGTTGGCGCAAAAGGGAATGGCCAATACATGGCGCTTTCCTATTGAATCGTGATGCCCACAAGCCAACACTATCTTCGTTATCTATTCATCTTGGACTTTTTGCAAGAAGTGGTGTTGGGTGCTTGGGGAACAAAGTTCACACGCTCCAAATTTTTGACACTTCTATATTAATTGTTACAAGCTTCGCTACTTATTTTATTTTGAGAAAAATTAAGGAGTACCATTTTCACAATAGTACGAGAGTAATAAAATATTATATTAATTATATTTTATTTAGTTATAAAAATGATTATAATTGAATGTAAAAAAATTATTTTATTACTTTTTTATATTTGTTATATCGCCAGATGAATGTTGTTAGATAATGATAATATTTTAATTATTAAGGAATAGTAACGCAAAAGTTATACTTCTTATGTAAGTCACTCGAACATTTAATTTCAAATGTAAGGTTTGATATCTGCTCCCTGCAAACTGAAAAATAAAAATAAAAATTTTACTTTCTCATGATTTGTACATACCTATTAAGCTAAGAAAATTATTTTGACATGGCTCAAAAAATGACATTGTTTAATTACTTTGAGCTGTTTTATATGTTCATTTTAACGACATTAAATCATAACCTATATTAGAAAAGTTCATAAGACCTAGATATCAAAAATTTTCGGGCATTTTAAATGTATTCAGAAATTATATGAATTAGGACTGTTCATAAATCACCTAATCCGCAAAAAACCGTCTAACCTGCACTGAACCTACCCATATTTGCCAAAATCGCGAGAAAAAAAAATTATTTGTGGTTTTTAATTTCTTAAAACTATCATAGGCAGATTGGTGATGATTTTACAGTTTTGAAAACTGCAATTAACAGATCTAATTCGCCCATACTATATATATACTAAAAAGGACGATTTCTCTTGGAAATAAAGGCAATACCATTAGAATTGTAATACTTATTGTTCTTTTGATCTTATATGTTGTGAGATTCGTTTATATTACCATTGTTTGGCATTTGGCTAGTGTTATTTCTGTTTTAGAAGACAATTATGGGATTAAGGCCATGATCAAGAGCAAGAACTTGATAAAGGATAAGATTAAAGTGGTAGTTGCTGTTTCATTACGGTTGAAATTTATTTCATCGCAGTCTACGTCTTGTATGAGAGTTTGTGGTGTTTGGCTAGCAAGATCTTAGTTTGAGAATGAGAATTGGAATCTTTATTTCTTTCTGCTATTAAAAACTATTCTATTCGGCCTTATCCTCCGAATAGTGGTCTATTTTGTGTGCAAATAATATTATTATCAGTATATAGACAAATCCTCCTCGGCAGATCATCTTAAGAACTTGATTCCGTGATTCCGTGTAATGCAAGTTGGTTCAGAGAAGATGAGGAGAATTTGAATGAATGTCTAACTGAATTTTTAAATTTTTTTTATTAAATATCTAACTTAGCATTTAGATTTCACTTTATATAGATATTTAAAAAAAAAATGAAATGTTAACTATAAAATTAGAAAAACTATCCAAACCGCTCAAATCAATCTGCCATTTTGCGGATTGATTTATACGGTTTAGTCGGTTGGCAGATTAGTTGTAATTTGAAATTTTTAAACTATCATTATGACGGTTTTGTTGTAATTTTTCCTCATAAACTGTTTAATTAGACCCGCGAACACTCCTAGTATGAATGTAAAGGTTTTTTTTTTTTTTTTTAAAGGTATAAATATTATAATGCATATTAAGCATCTTGTCAAGAGATTTCAATCACAGAAAATAGAAATGTTTGGCATAACCTTTATGTAAATCAAAACTTTATTGGACAACGGAGAGAAGCATACGGTAGTAGCATATTGCCTTGCGAATAGGTATATTCGACTGAAAAGTTTTGACTAAAGTTATTCTTAAGCCTTTGCCAGGCACTAATTTCTCTATGATTAGAATGCTTAAATTTTTAGCTAGTAATAGAAATGTGAAATTTAAAAGAGAGAGTTTAGGCGACCCAAAATAGTAATAGATGTGAGGATTCTGTTTTCAGTTGCTTGATAAAAGTTAAAAAATCTAAATAAATAAACACCACGCTTGTATATATGCTGAGGAAAACCATTGCCATCTTTTATATTTTTGCCTCTTTCGGCAAGGCATGGTCCATATTGCTAAATTGCTGATTGCCCAATTTTAGAAGTAGGGACAGCGAATAATGTTATCAATTAGAATAACATGGGCAAAATCCAATAAGCGCCAGCTTGACCCATGTTTCAAAAATTGAATAAACTATAAAATAAATAATATTCCCTGCAATATTGCTGTCTTTTTTTTTTTTTTTTGAGGAAAAAATATGAATCGTGAGTATGTCGGTCATCATATTTATAAATCAAAGTTCGGGAGAATTCTTGTTTTTGTCTGCCTTATTCAACAATTCTCAAAGGGGTAGACCTATCACTCGAGAACTATTAAAATTGAGTGAAACTCTGCTATTAAAAACTACAGTAATTATTGAGTTTGAAATCGATGTCGCATCACACTTATTACTCACAAGTAGAATCTAGCATTTGCCCTTAGGAGAGGACATAATTGCCAAAACTCAAACTCAAATTTTATAACATAAAAACACATCAACTTAGCATTGGGCTACACTACAATGAGATGTGCATATTTTTAATTCTAAACTTTTAAGTTTTTTTACGTTTGAATTTTAAATTTTTTTAATATTTCATTTGAGTCTTGAATTTTTGATTTTCTACCAAATCAGTCCATCTGTTTACTAAAAGTGATCAATTTATTAAAAAATAATTTTAACTTTACAAAAAAATATTTAAAAAAGATTAAATATATGAATTGAATGTCTTTTCTATAAAAAAATATGCATGTTATCTATTTAATTTGTATATTTGTTGATTAAAAAAATATTTAATATGTACATTTTGTTGATGAAAAAAATATTTAATATGCATATTTTGTTGATGAAAAAAATATTTAATTCATATATTTAACTTTTTTAAATGATTTTTATTAAGTTAAACTCATTTATTAATGGATTGATCACTTTTTGTAATTTAAAGGATTGATATAGTAAGAAATCAAAAAATTTAAAAATCAAATCAAATGTTAAAAAAATTTGATATTCAAATATATAAAAACTTAAAAATTTAGAACTAAAAAAATATTTATTCCCCGTTACAATACCCCGATAACTTTCTTTCTTTGTATTTTTTTCTGTTAACAAACAAAATAATTAATAGTTTACTTGTTAGCAATTTGGGAGGAGAAGATTGCACATTGAAAGACACCAAGAATGTACCCAACATTCTAATAAGTAAATTTTCATAAATATCATATTTAAATGAATTTTTAAGAGAGATCTCTAACCTTCCCTCGATCGCAAAAGACTAATAACTCCTCAAACTAAGCGCACCCAGTATGGCCCATAGCTTTCCCTTTGCGAAAAGGTAAACTTGCTGACGCTATCAGCAGTTGGTTAATAATACCCCAACTCTCAAACGGCTTGGGCTTGGCTGACTGTAATCGGCACTATATGTGAGGTTCAGTTGCAACTAGCCACCTACACTACGCGATTTTTTTTATTTAAATTTTTTAGTGAAAAACAATAAAAATGACCTAAAACTAGTATTCTTTTATTGGATAAATAACATATGAGGCATTTAAATACACCAAAAAAAAAAATCCACAGCTCGATACGTGTATTTATTCAATTGGACACTAACGCTGACTTTAGTAGATGTGTTATGGGCATATTCTCATTGTTGGCCTCCTTATTGTTACACAAAGATTAGAAAGGTTAGGTGGACACATTTGAATAGGCATATTATAGGTATACATTAATTTAGATCGTTGGATTGTAAAAAATAAATTAAATTAAAAAAAATAAAAAAATAGATAAATTATTAGATATTGTTAAATTAATTACGTATTTTCTGCATATTTACTTATGTGTATTTATATAATAAGTCTCATGATAATAACTCTTAGGCCCACCTCTCGTACAACGTAATTCTTAAAATTCATGGAATTTTTTAGCGAAATTAAATATAATTCTACAATGTGAATCGAATCAGAAAAATCCCAACGAAATTTAAGACTGAAATTATACTTACCAATGTTCTTGAAACTCGGAGGAAAGGCCCAGATTTGTGCGAGAGGAGGCCACGTTTAGGGAGAGGCAAAACTTGCTATTTGAAAGTGACTTGGGTTGACACCATCTCCGCACTTTCTTAGATCACAAGGATTATAATTTTCAATTTTTGTCTTTTTCACAAAAGACAGCAAGAACAGTTGCTGTAGAGCCATAAACCGACTATAAAACAAAATCCTCAAAGATCTTGCCGAAATCCTAACACGGATTTGACGTAATGTGAACAACATAAAGCCGAGGGAAAGTAATATGAAAACAATAAATGCGTGTTTACACTTGACAATCGTGAATCATCCGGCCCTGTGGTTCTCTAAACATTTAAGGCGGTTTTGGTCCAGAACAGTCAATGGATTCCCTTACTGTAACAATTATTGCGGTAAGATAATATTGTGGTACCCTACAGGAAGTTTAATTGATAAAATATGTAAGATGAAAGATGAATACACCAGCTTGTCCACTAATTTTTTGAAGGAAAATAATCTACGAAAATTTCCCAATTGATTGCTTATTGAACAATTTTAAGAAAATTTATTGGTCAATGGTAAATCCGTGAATCCCCATCTCAAGCTAAATTATGGGCTAATTGATGACCGAAAAAAAAAAAGATTAAAATATGGGGTAATTGGAACATTCCATGTGTATGGATTGTAAGTACAAGCCCATAGAAATTGACTGTAGGTACTGGAGGTTAAAGAAAAAAACAGGGCCGAAGCATCTTTTTAAATGCCCAAAATTGTAACAAAAAACATCTTCGTGCAAGCAAGAACACACAATCTAAATCGGAAGAATGACTCGGAGAAAGTCCGATTAACGAGAAGACAGTATGGGCTAGGCCGCTTGCCTAAGACCAGATTGGGTCCATGCTGTCATGGGCTAAACGTAAGAGTTATCTAGATAGTATTATTGTCCTTTTATTCTTTGGTTTTTTTTTTTTTTCACAATCAAACCGAATACTTCTTCTTAGTTATATACAATATTGTTAGAACCGGTTCGGACTGGTCAGTCCAACTTATTTAATCGGTGACCGGTCGAAAATTTGGACCGATTCATGCTATTTTTTAAAGAACCGAACCCGTTAAAACTGGTTAAAATAGGTCAAAAATCAGTCAAAATCAGACCGCTCGGATAGGTTCAAAGCAAATCAAATATTTATAAATTATAATTTGACTATCAATATTTATTTAAACTATAATTTAAGCTCTAAAATTAATTAAAATTTTTAATTTAGTCTTAAATACAATCAAAATTTTCAATTTAGTTCTTATAATTAAAAAAATTAATATTTAATCACTATTTATAAATATTATTCTTTTAATTACTCTTATATATATATATATATATATATATATATAATATTAAATATTGGTTCAAACATCGATTTAACCAGTTCAATCAGTTAAATTTTGACCCATTAATATTTTTTATTCGATGACCTGTTCGGTTCTCACAACTTTAATTATATAAAATTTATACATTTTTTTAACATTAAAATTTTAAAAATTGAGATCTCGTAAGTTTAACTCTTTAATTAGTGATGTATCTATTGAGGAACAAATAATATTATTATTGTCAATGATGACAAATGAGACTGAAAGTTCATGCCAAGAAATTATAAACAATAAAAAAAACCAAGTGCCAACTTTTTGAAGAAACATCCTTGTACCAAAAAAAAAAAAACACAGTTTTTGAAGATTCATGTATATAGGTATCAAAACAGGTCATCGAGTCGGGTTTGGGTTTGGTCGTTTCGGGTTCGGGTCACTTCGGGTCGAGTTACTTATGAGTCAAGTTATCTTCAGGTCATTTTGAATTGAGTCACTTCGGATTTGGGTCAACCCACGGGTTGACTACATTATAAAAAATGATGACGTGACATTTTTTATTAAAAATTTTAAAAATTTAAAAATTTCAAAAATTTTACTAAAAATTTTTAAAAATCAAAGAAAAACATATGATTGAAAAATAATTAAAGAAATTTCTTTTAAAATATTTTAAAAAATTAAAATAAAATTTAAAATTGTATAAAAAATCTCAAAATATTCTAAAAAAAATTTATAATTAAGATTTATATTAAAAATAGTATAATCTATACTTTTTATAATATAAAATATGCTAAATTTTTTCATTTTATTTTTTTGTTCCCTTAAGAAAAAAAAAGTTCAGGTCAAACGGGTCTGGTTAGGGTTGAGTCGGGTTTGACCCAAAGATTTTCAGGTCATTTTGGATTCGGATCATTTCGAGTTAGATCATCTTTCGAGTTGGGTTCGAGTCGTATTTTTTTGAGCGAGTTTGAGTCAACTCATCGAGTTGAGTCAGATTTTGACACCTCTATTTATGTACAATGTTTCTTTATTTTCATTGTTTCGTCGTCTATGTCATTGTCTGGTTTTTTCTTTTTTTGGTCAAGAATTAAATGCCTTTTTCTCGGTATACGACGACTTATCGGACGATAATCTTGACATCTTTGTCGTAAGGGGTACACTGTACAGCGATCGTGGGCCCCCCTAATTAATGGATGGTTTAGATTAGATTAGCAGGAACGGTCTAGATTCTCCCAGAGACTCCCGTTACTGCAGTAGGTTGCCTCTGCCCCCAAAATTCGTATTTACTGCACCGGCGGCGCCTTTTTAAGCAATCAAAATTCAGGACCAAATGAATTTTCCCTCCAGGGTTCAAAATCTCACAGAGCCAAAAGTCGGAACACGCCAGCATTAACGACTAATTAGTAATTATCGCCATTAATAAAAAAAAAAAACAAAAGAAAGAAACCGGAGCTCGTTATGGCACAGGCCGCGAGGCTGAATCTCCGTATGCAGAAGGAACTCAAGCTCCTCCTCAACGACCCACCTCCCGGCGCGTCGTTCCCTCTTCTTTCCGCCGATTCCGACGTCTCCTCCTTGTCAACAATCCACGCCCGTAAGTGCCGCATTTATATAGAATCCACATCTTCGACTTACAAAGTATTAGAAAAACAACGATCAAAAGAAGTTGAACCGGCGGTTTGATTTCTTTGTTTTGTTTTGTGTCTTTTTTTGTTTGTTTGTTTGGTTTTTTTTTGGGTGTGATTGTGAGCCAGAAATTGAAGGGCCTGAAGGGACCGTATATGCTAAAGGGATCTTTAGTATTAAGATTCAAATTCCAGAAAGGTATTGTTTTTGGTTTATGTATTTTCGTATGTTTTTTTTTTTTTTGTGTGTGTAAAAAAATTATATTGGGAGTTTTGGGTTCGTTTAGGTACCCATTCCAGCCTCCAATTGTGAGCTTCGCAACTCCAATTTACCACCCTAATATCGACAACGGTGGCCGAATTTGCCTGGACATCTTGAATCTTCCCCCAAAGGTGAGACTGTGTGATTGTATATTATCGCTAGCAAATTATTGAATATAGAATCAAATCTAGATTTGTTGTTTCTGATAGTTCAGTTTTTCACCTTGCCATGTACGAAACAAAAGTATTTCATTAATCCAATCAATTTGTTGGCGCCTAAATAATGCCGTGGAGTTCATTTTTAAAGTGACAATCGGATATTGAAGCATCAAACTTTTCAGAATTCTAAAAAAAGGGTGCTATTCAGTGCGCGGGACTTCCACATTTGTGAGGTTTAGGGAATGGTCGATGTGCACAGCCTTGATATCTTGTGATTTCCATTTGGACCTGCCATTGGCTTTAATATCTAAAAAAGTCTTATTTTTTTTAATAATTGGAGTTCTTATGAAAATTGTAATGCTTTTATTTCTGCGAGTAATCATTCTTTATGACAAGGGCTGGGGTTCTTATACGTGCAGGGTGCATGGCAGCCTTCACTGAATATTTCAACTGTACTGACAAGCATAGGATTGCTGTTGAGCGAACCAAACCCTGATGACGGTTTGATGTGTGAAGCGGTTTGTATTCATTCTCCCAGATTGATCAGATTTTGCACTTTATAGATGTTATGTCCCTATAGTCTGATGTGATTGTGATTGAATAAATATGCAGAGCAAGGAACATAAATATAACAGACAAGTTTTTGACCAAAAAGCACGGTCTATGACTGAGAAATACGCAAAGAGTGGAGTTAGTGAGCACAATCACAGGACTGGTGGCATTGAAATCAAAGCAGATTCGAGCACACTGGTAGCATTACTTGGTTCTTCATTCGTTTGTTATTTGTATTCTTTATAAGCATTGTTCCTTTATTTAACTTTTGATATGTTTTTGCAGATGGAGATTAAACCAGAGGAGGAGCCAATTTATAAAACTAATGCTTCTGTTTCCACTCATAGGAAACTATGTGGGATCAGCTCAAAGTTATCATTGGGGAATTCTAGCTCAACAAATAGAAGGGACAATGTTGTGGAGACAAATGACAACCAAAATTCTCGCCCACTGTCTGACTTTAATAATCACATGGAAGCAAGAGAGGGTAGAGAAGACATAAGAAGTATGCCTCAAGCATGTGCCTCGAAGAATCAGAAGCTATGCAACACTAGAAGGAAGTCATCTCTTGAATCCTCTCTTGAACACCATAAAAGAAGTGATCATGTCATGGAGGTTTTGGAGCCTAAGCACTCTCATTCTCTCTTTAACCCACAAGTGCTTTCTATGGTAACACCCATCTTGCACATCGACGACAATCACGAGCAGCATCAAGACAGTAAGCCAACATATAGCAGCAAAAACTCGAACTCAGAGCCTGTAAGTGAGAGCTTGATGATTGGATCTTCAAGTGCACACCAACCATCTCGATTCCATGGCAAGTCAACTGGACCCTCGCATTTATCACCATCTGATAACTATGACAAACTGCATTCTGCAAAGGATTCTGTTGGCAAAGTGGAAAAGGGCTCCACTGATATCAAATGTAAGAAGATACATTCTCTTAGTAAGAAGCTTTCACTGGGTATTAAAAGCTTGTCTCAGAAACAGGAGGAAAACAAGGAGAATATTCTGCCAAATCAGAAGTTCCATTTACCAAATTCCCAAACTCCAAGGAAGACTGCAATTGGTGGGAGGCAGACGTTTGGACCTCTCTTTGATTTGCAGGGGAACAATGAGGAAAACAGCCAGTTGATCTCGCACTTGCACAAACCCTCTCCGGATGAAAAGGGGGAGCAGACTAACCGACGTCACACGGGAAAAACTGCTGGTGGAACCAAGCGACCGAAACAAGAATCACTGGAAGATGAATCATTAATTGTTCTGGATAGTGAAGATAGCGAGGAAGAAAGCAATAGATCAGAAAGTTCTAAGTTGTCATCAATTGGGAAGTGCATGGTGAGGAGGAAAATACGACAACCTTAAAGGCCAAAAGCTGCCTACTCTGATCTTGGTGCTGATTTTATTTTTGATGGAACCTGGAAGCCAGTGGAAACTTTTCTTTTCAGTTTGATGGGACAGATTGGGTGCAAGTATGTTAACTATAGGGAATCGGTAATTCTGTTGGTGAAATCTTGAACAGACTTTGCGTGTTGCAAGCTGTAAGTTCTGTATTTCGCTTCTAGCGAGTGTTTGAAGTGTGTAAAGTCTTAATTATGGGGTTAATAACTTGAACCGGTCACACCAAAAAAAAAAAAAACTTGAACCTGAAACAGAATATATTTAGAGTTTGTTTGAATTAACTGTTAGATGTTATTGTCACTGATTATTGTTATTAATTGCTGTTATTAATTACTTATTACTGATTTTTATTTGTTGTTGCTGATTGCTGATAAAATTAATAAAATATTTAGTTAATTTTATACTTACTGTTATCGTTAAATAATGAAATATTTAATTTAAATATATAATTTGTGTAGATATATCATATTAAAAAATTTACTTTTATATTTTATAATTTTATATTTTAGAATAATATTTTATAAATAATATTGAAAATTATTTTACTTAATTTTTAATTTTTTTTAAAAAAATATTAATTTTTATTAAATGATAAAAATTATTATATTTGAATTTTTTTTATAAATGTCAATATTAAAAAAAATTAAAGTGAAAAAATATTATTTAAGAATACTTGAAAAAAATATATTGAAATTATATAAATATTAATAAAATAAATTAACATACCTAATTCATGTGTTAAGTAAAAATAAATAATAGTAATATTATATACATATTTTTTAAAAGTAATTTAGTTTATATAAATTATTATTAATATTAGAAAATAAAAAATAATTTAAAAAGTAGTTTGGAATTACTTTTTAATTAGTTATTATTAAGAAGTCAAATAAGGAAATAAGAAAAATCAAACAATAATACTAAAAAATTTACTAAACACTTATCTTTTTATTTTTAAAAAATAAAACGTAAATATATTCTTTCAAAAATTAACTTAAACACGCCCTTAAATTGGACAACGAGTTGGGAAATACGAAAACCTGAAGACCACAGGCCTTCCCCTAATAATATAATTGGGCTGGGAGTAGCCCACTGAATTAAGGATTACCCATAGTATGGGGCCCACACTGTTCAGCACACAGACGACGAGGTGAGGTTAATAGAAGTGTTTAGCTTAGGACAAAAAAGAAAAAAATAAAAAAAGAAGAGTTTAGCTTAACTCAAACGGGTCGGGGGCCAGATTGAGGTTGGGCTTATCCATATTAGTAAGACTAAAACAGTCAACCGTCATGTCAGAAGTCCAAACATACATTTTGAAGATGTACTCTTTTAAATGTTTAGTAAAATGTTTTTATTAATTTTAAAATTTTATTTAAGTTAATTTAAATTAATTAATTTATTAAATTAGATATATAACTGTCTCTGCTAAAAAAAAAAAAAAAAACATTACTTTCCTACTTCTGGCGAGCAGTTGTTTTGGATAAAAAAAAGATAATAATGAAGTAATAATTTTGGAATACAACTGCGGCCTGCGGCTTATGGAGAGAGGCGGTTAGGGGCCTGTGTGTGCTGCGCTTGCCTTTGACTGTCTCTATTCGTAATTTACCTCCAAAACCAAAGAAGAAGAAGATAACCATAAGAGATGGCATCGACGGGGTTGTCGACATGTACCACTTCGAAACCTCCGTTAGTTCCTCGCACGTCCGCAGTGACGGCTGCGGCTTCTTCTTCTTCGTCGCCGTCGGCGAGCCACCGCTGCCGTTCCTCTCTGGTTTTCAGGTCCCTGTGTGGCTCTGGAAGCTTCGTTGCTGCTTTAAGCAAGAATTGCAGTCGCGGCCGGCGCCAACAGTTTGTGGTTTGTATGGCACCCGACGAGGAGAAATTGACTCGCCGAAACCCTCTCGATTTCCCAATTGTATGTACTTCTATTCTCCGCAATTGAGCTTTTACTCATTATTCTCAATCAATTAAATTTATTAAGTAAATGTAAAAATCCCTAAATTCATAGAATTGCAATAGAATCCAACTTGTGCGTGTGAAGCTGGGAATCCATCTTTGAAATATATGTTTATGTGTCTGTTGAAGTTGGGACAAACACAAGAAAATCACGCCGAGCCACGTAATTTCTGCACTGATTATTTGCATTTTAGATAGGGGGAATGATATAAGTTGATTGATGTCTGTTCTTGCATTAGAATTGAACTATGCTTCTTGTTACTTAGCACTACTTATGTTGTCTTGTATGCATCTCTCCCGACCTTAATTGCGCTTTGTTTCAGCTATAACCACATCGGTGTTTTATGGGGCAACATGTGCTGTCTGGAATTCAATCAAAACTAAAACAATTTCTTGTGTCGTTGCTCTCTCCCACATAGGCTTTTATATGTTTATGGATGATAGCTTTTTTGACTCTTTGTTGGATCTAAACTTCATAACTGTTTAGGGGTTAGAATGTAGCATATTTTAGCATGTAATAACTGCATATTTGGAACTCAAATGTTGGCCCTATGGATTTTCCAAGAAATATAAAATGGTTTATTGAAATTTGATCATCAAAATGGTCTGATATCGCATACAGCAGGCAAGAGATGATGTTATGTCGGTATTTTTTTTGAAGAATGGTGGAAATATTTGCAGCTTTCATCTTTGAATTGCTTAAGTAAAGGTTTTCACTCGCTGATGGCAGTAATATGATGAATCGATAGTTGAATTGTTTCCATTGAGATTACTGCTTTTGCTTTTATCTGGTGCTTTCGAGGTGGAAATATGTTTTGTCCGTAGATTTAGTATCCTATGGCCCTCAAAATGCTTGGCCTACTTTTGAGGAAAGCCGTACTATTGAATGATTTAGTATTGAATAGGTTTGTCTTTCCATTGAATAATAAGAGAAGAAGCAATACAAACTTCTTGGAGATGTAACATATTTTAACTTTTTTATTTTTTATTTTTTCTAATTGTGAATGCTTTCTGTTTGATCTCGGCATGGAATAAGGTGTCCTGGTTCATATTGCAGGAGTGGGAAAGGCCCAAGCCCGGGCGTAGACCTGATATATTTCCCCAGTTTAGTCCCATGAAAACACCAATACCGCCCCCCTTGCCTTATGATCCTCCTGAAGAAGATGAGGAAGAAGAAGAGAAAAAGAAAGAGGAAGAGGAGGAAGATCCTGAAAAGGAAGAAGAACCAGATAAGCCAGAGAAACAATAGCAAGAGGTCCATTTTGTCAGAGCTCTGGGCCTTTTCAGTTCTCTGTTCTCTCAATAAGTTCTTGTTGAGTATTTGCTGGAAATGAAAGGTCGATGGAAGATTAGGATTTTCTCTTTTCTTTTCTTTTCTTTTTTTCTTTTTCTTTTTTCTTATCACGTTCGGGAGTTTTGAGATATTGGTATAAGATAATTTGTTCAATTAGCAACTCCAGTGCTTTAATCATATGAAGCATGGAACGTTTAATTGAGATACAAACTCGAATTACATACAATATCAACTTTATGGCATGTCAAAGTGTATCAAACTGTAAGGCTGTAACCTTAGTTATAGCTAGTGGCGATCAAGTTAAATACTTGGGGTGTGATTTCAGATTCTAACTTCAGATTTCCGGGATGGTTAAATTTCCTCTTCAATTTCAACTAAGAAAAAAATGTGTATCAAGCTATGATAATGTCAACTGGTACGAGCGGCTGCCCTGCCCTACTTAGCAGTCGAAATCTTTAAAGTAACAAATTCAGTGGAAAGAGATTATCATAATTTTCATATTTTGGTTGCTTTTAGAGCTCGTATTTTTTAAATTTTGACCTTGCGTCATGTTATACGCACAACGTTTAATTTTTTGTAATGTTGAACCCTACTTCACTATATAAATTAGTAGTATCAAATATATCTGAACTTTTAATCCTTATTACCGATAATGGAATTTCGATGTCCAAGTCATGCACCTATCTACAAGTATTGCGGAAAAGTTCTAACAATTATTAGACCAAAGCGGGAGGCTTACAAATTTAAAATGGTGTTTTTTTGTAAGTACGGATACACATATCACATGTCTCCGCAATTTGTAAGGGATATAACTGATAAACCGCTTAGAAATTTGTATGGAGCTTTATCCAAGCTAGACTCGTTTAAGGAAGAAAAATCAAAGAAATAAAGAAATAAATCTTGTAAACTGTGCACAAATCTACATAAGCAACTGAGTCCATCTCAAGAACACGTCATGCATGGACGGTTAGGAACTTCTGGTTAAAAAGGCGATTTAAGAACTAAAAGCCAACTTCTCAGACACTCACAGTACCCAACTCTGTTTATATTTCCATTCTCTGCACTTCTCCATTTTTTTTTTAAATTTATCTTTTGGTACATTAAGAAATTCATTGGAATATGAGTTATACAATAAATATAATTCTCTTCTTTAATAAATTTTACTTTTCCCTTTTCAAAATTTAAACCCAAGACTTTTAAAATAAAAATCTGAGTTTTAAATACTAAAATGCTTATTGAGCGACTTCTTTATCTGCACTCTTCTAGTGACTTCTATGTCCCACACAGAATGAAGCGTCAACATTGTTATCTCAAATGCATCAGAAAGCCCGAGAGGGGGATCACATTACGCAAAGATTTTTCCCGTAAAATGGGCCTCGTGGGTCAGAAAATAAAGTTCCGATTGCATAGCAGTGCTTTGAACTTTGAAGGGTAAGGTTACTAAAGTTTAAAACGTGGGCTACTCGGCTCGGGATGTGAAAGGGGGTCTGGTTTTTGTTCAGTTAGTTTGGCGCGTAGACCTAAATTTTTGCCTACTGCTTATCTTAGAGACTTAGATACACATACAAAAGACTAAAAATGAGACCATTTCATACCAAAATCAGGCTTTTTGAAAATAGAACAAACTAGAAGTTATTATATTAAATCTAAATTGGGTTGGACTACAACTAGACAATGAAACTTGCTCTAGCTCCATAGGGCAAGAACGAACAAGAACATAATGTTTCACATTTGTATTACTCAAATGAAATACAAGATAAAGAAACCATACAACCTCACTATTATGTGGAAACATGCATGCGAACTAACACTAGCTTAAAAAGATTAATTTTACACAGTAAACAAGGAGTAGTGACATCCTAAAACTAAATTATTTCTTTCCACAGTACAAAAATTCATTTTAGGCAACAAACAAGAAGCAGAAGCAAGTCAAGCAACAGAAACCGCACACATGTACATGACACTTTTCTACACACATATTCCTTTCAAATCCTCGATTCCTTTAAGACAAAAAGGTTTTCCCGATTAAACTGGCTCGGATTTTAAGAAACAGAAGCTACCTCTCTAAATCTCTCACTTTCTCAATTAGTGACTCTTGCTAAAAAAATGTTCTCTGTGGAGCTAAATGTAGCGCGCAGGGGAAGCAGAGAGAGTTGCACACAACATTGAGAGAAAGTCTGACATAAGACAGCACAAGAAGAAATGGGTTTGACCAAAAAGAAGCAAGAGGAAACAGACCCCAAACCAAACCCCAAATTTCAGAAAAAAAGTAAAAAGTCTGCCATTTGAAACAAGCACAAAGTCAAGAAAAACTATCCTAAGAAACAAATTCAAGAAAAAGAAATGCTCAAATTCAAATTTCTTTAATAGAGAGCAATAGGAGGGAGTTGATAGCTGAAAAGTCGGAGTGTTGGATGGCAAAGATTCACAAAAATAAAATAAAATAGACTTAACAATCTTTCAGTCAAAAGAAGCGGTTGTTTATATTGATTTATGGCTCCCCCTTTTTCCACTCCCTTTGGGATTGAAATACATAAATGGGCTGTCATGTGAAGCCAATTCTCCACCGACCTACTTAGCCTGAAAATCACACCTGCCTATACCCAACTACGAAGCAGCCCAATAGACCCAATATCAAAAATATAAAAATAAAAGGATTTCACTGGACAGTACGCCTGAATTAAATGACACAATTGTTCCCAACAACGAATAGCTGGGTCACATTCAATTGGCCCCATAGTTCCACTAGGACGCAGGTGAAACTTGATGACTCGATATTAAAGTCTAAATGTTAGAAGATAATTTGGGTACAAATCAAGAATTGCCAGAAGAGAGGACCAGAGTTCCCTTACCAGTTTACCACTTACCACAATGGGCACAGACACCTGATGTCAAGTAAATGTGTGCTTTGTACCTGATTGGTCATAATATGTAATTCTCAAATCTCTTTTTTGAACAGCACCATTCAATGCGTCTGTAAGTGTATTCTGCCAGACGCAAAGAACAAGAGTAGGTTTGCCACTACATTAACCCGCGAGTCATATTTTATTAAACAAATAGAACATAAAACAGAGAAAATCAAACGCAAGAACCATTACCAAGAAAGCAAATCGAATTCAACGGTTCTTTGATTCCTCGACAACGGAAATTGGACCGTGTACACTAAACTCTCAAGATTGTAGAATGTTGATTGATTCTTGGAAATCATAAGTGGAAAAAATTAACCAAGAAAGAAGCCCGAAATATAAAAAAAAAAAACAAAAAACAAAAAATTGAAAAAAACAATGCATTGCAAGAACCTGTATCATGAAAATTTTGTGTCATCGTTGCTGCTAACCTGCGTAGAAATTTTTCCTCTCACTGCGCCTGTATAGGACTCGTGTGTTGGGCGCCGCTTTCTTGAAACTGAGAACAGGAGAAAAAAAAACCATTTTTTTTAACACTGCAGAAGAAAGATGAAAAGACCGACGTTGGGGTTTCCGTTCGACGAAGGAACTTACGTATAGTAACTAAGATGGTCAGAACTGAACTCGAATTAAAAATATTAGTGAATTAAAATTTAACCGATTTAACCAGTCGAATCGGTATTTGAATCGATATTTAATAATATATATGTATAAAATAGTTTAAAAAAATAATACTTATATATATTGATTAAATATTATTTTTAAAAATTTTAAGAATTAAATTGAAAGTTTTGATAAATTTAAGACTAAATTAAAAATTTTAATTAAATTTATAGTTTAAATTATAATTTAAATAAATTTTGAAATTAAATTATAATTTATAAAATTTTGATTTAATTCGGAAACGGTTGAATCAGTCAGATTTTTTACCGATTTTGATCGGTTCTTGATCGATTTTGATCGGTTCAAGTTTTGTGCTAATTTTTCTTCAAACCGAACCAGATCCTTAATTAGTCACCGATTAAACCGGTCGGACCGACCGGTTCGATCCGGTTTTGACAAGCATGATGGTAACATTGTTTTTCCATTCTTTCTCAAAAATAAAAAAAATAAAAACCTTGTTTTCCTATTCTAAATTTCTAATATGGATTTGTGAAATTACACAACTGCCCTTTTCCTCGTCCATTGAGGATTTGCATGAATTTGCATCCATTCTCACCCATGAATTTACATAAATAATCTCAATTTATTTTTATACATCTTAAAAACAAAAAAAGAGTCTTGCCTCCAAGGTTTTTTTTTTTTAAAAAAAAACACTCTCTGAGACATCCTTTTTTTTGGTCCATTTAGATTTTTTTTTTTGCCCATACAGTCTCAGATCTCTTGGCCAGGCTTTTGTGTTTGGTTTTGGATTAATTAATTGTGGGCCTAACTTAAATGGCCTAATTATAACAATTGATGTATAGATATGCCTAAATTGAAGGATTTTGGAGCGGGTTGCTCTGGTTCAAATTAAGAATAGCTATGATAAGAAAGGTTCGGTCTGCCAGAAACCATAATATTAAGTGATAAAATAGCCGAACTCTCAACTTTAAGAAAAGGTTGGGCCTTACCAGAGTCCATAGGCGATGGTATGGTATAATCAAAGGTGCGCTTCAACTGGTCCGGACCCAAAACAAACACAAAACCATGTGTGTGTAGCAATAATTAGTGTCGTTTTGCCAGGTTAGGTAATCTGGAAACAGAAAAGAGAAAAGGAGTAACTATTGTATTTATCACAGTTATTATAACATAAAAGAAAAGAAACAAAAAGAATATAAATAAATAAACCAGGAAGAAAAATCACCACAATAGCACCATTTTTTTTGAGACTGTGCTATGCTAATCAGACTCTCTTTGCGTAGATATTGTCGTTATTACCTCTCCAGCTCATCAGTTCATTCATCATGCCAAAAGAATATGAAATTGATGAGTTAGAAAAGAGAAGTCAACGTTGAAAAGGAAGATCACAAAACTGCAAAAACACAAATGACCATGCAACGCAATGAGTAGTTGTCTTATGCCTTAGAGAGATAAGCCACTGGGAAAATGAACGAGTAGAAAGATGTTAAAGGAGATCAAATAATTTTGCTAAACACGCATGTGTATAGATGAGAAGGAGAAAGCTTTAACAAGCATCTGAGATGAATCTTGCACAGATGGAAGATAAAGCAGCCACTAACCTGGGTTGACAATCTTAAGTAAAGCAACAAAAAGCAATTGAAGCCATCAAACACACCAAGCCCTCCATTCGTCACGAACAACTTCTTTCTTCTTTTCCAACATAAACAAGCTTCTTCACACACTTCTCCAAAGGACTTACGCCAACCAACAAAAGATAAGAGCATGTAGGAAAACTATGAGGGAGAAATATTTATAACCTATTTTTAAGATTTTATCTCAGTTAAAATCAGCGTACTTCCCAAGAATTGAGCCCAAAAAAAGTCCAAAAATCCAATTTGTTTGAGTTCAGATATCCCAACAACAACAGGAAAGTTGAGTAGAAATAGCAGAACTAAAGCAAAAATCAAGATATCCACAGGTTTTTCTGTAAATGAATTGAAAGGAAGCATAAAAAATCAAGTGAAAATTTTCATTATAATGAAACATTTTGGGTTAAAATTCACCACCTCCATACAAAGGGGACAAAATCCTCATGACCTTTGGAATAAAAGCCTTGACACTTGTTTCAATGCAGAATGTCACCCAGTTTTGAAATGAGCACACAAGAGGGACTTTATTATATGTTGAATCCCAATATCTGCAGTCAAGCATTGAAATCATGTCAGTAGTGTATGCGGTTCTTAGCACAGATGAAGAATAGGAAAAAGTTCATATTTTACACCTACTGCTCACAGATAAGGAAAAGATCAGTAGTTAACCTATCTTCAGAAGTGACAGCAGGGACAAACTCAAGCACCCAAAAAAAAGAGAGAGAGAAGGACAAGGGGCAGTGAGGAACAACTCAAACATCAACAAGAAAAATAAAAAGCCTAGACAACCTCAGAAATGGTTGCACAACACGTAAACTATGCAAAACTTGCTTTCAGAAAACATGTGAATCCAAAAGAAATTTCAAAAAAAAAAACAGAGATACACCAACGCACATCTCTACCATAACATTATTGGGCATGGTATCAAAGCTGGAGTCATGTACTTTACCAATTAGGGATGTTTATACTCTTAACACACTTTAGGCCTATTTTAGATGCCAGCTGTATCAAAATTGTTTTAGCAGATTCAAATGATTCTCGTAAGTATGTCAAATTTGCACCGAGTACTATCATCCACAAAAGAGCACAAGCATGTGGAAACAGGTGCCAAACACAAAAAACCATCGATGTTACCAAATGAGGCACCCAGTAAAACTTTGAGAAGCTCCTTTGATTGTTCATGAACAAGAGCTAATGCTGGCTCCAGAAGCTCTCTCAGGTTCAAATCAATCTGGAATGATTATCTACACGTTAATGAACTTGGCACTAAAGCAGGAGCACAAGACATCAGCAATGCATGCTTTTGCTCCTTTTCCACCATTTGATATCTTGAGAAGCACATTCAAGGTTACAGACAATTTAAAATGACCCATAATGTGTATAATGCACTAGGATTTTGGAAAGCACATTCAACAAAAAGTTATCATTATTGCAATGATAGCTGGATGAGAAACATTAGAAAGTCACTCAGTTGAGAAAGTTTCCTTGACAACCAATGAAAAGGTGGTTATGCCATTAAGTACCTAGCTTGTTGTCCATTTGAAGCTCCGGTAACACAAGAATTCTAGACAAAGCTGCTGTTATAATGGCTGAGGCAATATAAAAGAGCTGGACAGAAACAAGATGGCATAAGCATTAAGCAGTTACCTTTTTATCACGATGTGAGACAACAACCCTGGAATCTAAAGCAGTCAATGTAGATTCTCCTCTGTTTCTAGTTGTCACCAGATATTTCACAATATCAAATAAGATGTCCTCAAAGAAACATGCATCTGTGATAAACTAATCGAATATACATATAATAATAAAGTAGTCACTCATCAGGGCCAACAATTTTATGTATAGAATAAAAAAAAAAAAAAAAAAGAAGCTACAGAAGTAACAACTACAGGAACGTTCACAAACAAGTAACTGGGTTACCTTAATGTCTTCAGGTAGGCCAACTGCCTGGAAGTTTAAGCCATTGCAGTGGCATCTCCTTCCCTATGGCCTTCGGCCCCCAAGTTTTGAACCCCATTCTCTGTTCATATTAGGATCTTGGTACACACGAGTGGGTATGTGTGTGTGCGAAAGAGAGAAAGAGAGCGAGAGAGAGAGAGAGAGAGAGTCTTTCTTACAACTCAATGACCTAAAAAAAAAAGGGATAACTAACGTTAAAACACTGACAAGAGAAAAGGCTTCACATGCACAATTGGTAAACAAACTTGTCTTCCACAATATCGTCTAGTGTCAAAACACCCAGCCTTTTGTTTTTTTTTTTCTTTTTTGATTTGAACAGCCAGCCTTTTGCATTGCTGAGTTTGCTACCTGACAGTTAGAGGCAAACTTTCTCTCTGTTAATCTTTCCTTTTAAAGAGATAACAAACAGCTTAGACTTGCACAATACAAATTTGTCCTAAACATTGCTCAAAATCAGGCAGACTATGTAATTTAGAAGTTCATTTTGAAAAAGTAGACATATTGAGGGCCAAAAAAACAGATGTCTTTAAGAAACTCGGCAACAAAAAAAAAGGGAACATGCATAGTACTTAAAACAGCCAGCTGAATAATATGGGCCAAGAAGAAAAATAGAGAGAGAGAGAAGAGACAGGGTTAGATGAGGATCAACATTAGATGAACTGAAAAGGGTTGATAACAAACGAGTTATATGCTTTTTTCATCAGCGTTAACTTCAACGCTAGAGCTCTACTTCTTCAGCTCCTCCAGTAACTACTGGAAAATAGTTAAGCACATTTAGTTTAGTTTCTGCTAAATGAAGTAGCCATCTAGCATGTACCTCCTACGCACATACCTTCATCAAGTGCACGGAGGATCCCACAAGTTGCACCTTCTGCACATATATTGTAAGTAGCTACTACAACATTCCCCCTTCTCGTCCTTTCACTTGTAGAAACTCCAGTCATAATGAGATCCATACCTGATGACATAAGAAGGGCAAAGACATCAGATCCTGTTGGTCCGGTAATGAAATAAAAATCGAGAACAAAAGGGGCAAATACTTTGCAGAATCACCAGTTGGGTAATCCATTTATGATAGTTAAATTGCAACTTCTAATGCCTCTGCTACATCTGTTTCTCAACCTACATTGCAGGGCATAAAAGAAACTATAACTGATACATAAATATATATATATATATATGTATGTATGCCATTTGCACTGATGTATTTGCACAGAGAAAGCCACACGTACCAATTCCAAGAAACATATCCCAGCCAGAGCTTTATTAAGGTGTATCAGACATTCCATTTGCCAGAATTTCACAGAACTGCACAAGTACAGAAGACCATGCAAAAAGTTTTCTAATGTCTTCGGTAAGAATAAACCACTGAGAAAATGAACAAGAAAGATGTTGAAGGAGACCTACTAATTTTGTTAAACATGCACATGCACAGATAAGGAAACGATGAGAAGAAACATACTATAATCACACCTTTTTGGTATTTCTTGGAAATTTCCTCTTACATAACCTTGAGTCAACTCTTTGCAGCTTTATCTCATAACTTGGGGTGAATATGTTGACAGGCATACCTGAAATACGCATCTAATGTGGCAAGATATAAGGTAATGCATTCTGCACTTTGCAGCACACAATTTTTATGTGACCAACATGCTTGGAAAGATCCCTGTCTCTGCCCATCACATGTAAAAAACAGCTATCATCAGAGATATTCTCGTAACAGCAGCCATCTATGATGTTATTTTAAGTGTTATCGTTGTACCTTATCCCAACATTGGCAATCTATTATGGATAAAATTAAGAGAACCAAAAAAATAAAGAAAAAAATTCTACGCACTTTTTTCCTGCTGCAACATTACATTCCTACAAATACTTATAAGCTTGAGCAGAGCCATGTAATAATGTACATAATTGTTTGATGCCACAGTCGCATGGCTAGTGAATCATATTACTTACCTTGACAACAAGGGTTAAAGGTGAATGAATGTCAATCACAGGCAACCTAGGATTATACCACGAACCAATAAGGTTAGCACAAGCCAGCACCAATTTCCAAGCATTATGGTAACAAATAATGTCAGCCTTTGCAGTATAAAGAGTTTGTTAGTTCCATCACCTGAATGAATAAGCAACAGTGAGCTCGAAATGTAGCACTTGGATGCAAATATAAAGTAAAATAGAAACCGCAGCACAATGTTTAATATCATCTACAGCTAAACATTGAGCCATCTAGGTACTATGATCTCTTGGCTGTCAACAGATAATAAAAGTTAATATGAGATATCTAAAATGCAAATACATATCCCTATTTCTATCTTCCATAAAAAACAATTACCCAGAAAAATTAATTTGCTTGTTAATGATGAACTCATGATGTAGAATGAAAAATACATACTGTTGCAAAATTTTGCAGAAAGCAGCATTTGATCAACCCAAGTAACATGTTCATTGCATTTTCAGATATTTTGTCAAATTCAAAATGCACCAAATGCTCCTGTCACTTAGAAGAAGTGCTGCACTTTCCAAAACCTAGAAATTTATGTCATAGATAACAAATTCCCATATGATCTAAGTCATGCTTCAAACAAAGAAATACCAAAATAATTTTTCTCACAGTTCTACCAGTTAGAGGATATTTGCTACACGAGCTGTCAAGCCAAGAGCTGAGCTACTCTTCCATAGCACAAGGAGATTACTTGCAATACGAAACGAAGCAACCAAGTTTTACTGGTTCGATATTGATATCACCGTGGAAACTAGCACCAGAAGGCAAATTCAAGGCATCCCACCAAAGAGCTACAATTTGGGCATCAAACAACCACCACTGCCACAACATAAGATAATCAGAAAAAATAATAAAACTTTATCAAATCTATTTAATGAATCGGTGAGTCAAACTTCTGCAATTACCCAGTCAAGAAGTTCACTCTCCACATCATCCAGCTCCCATATGCTCTGTGCCAAAGATGAGGTTAGCCCGTCATAAATATCAGGTTATCTTGACAATCCTTTTAATTGTTGTGTCTGCATTTAAAGTCAGCATAAGCTATACGCAAACCCGAAAAAAAGAAAAAAAAAAAAGAGCATAGACCGAGACATCTTCCTGAATTCTGCATGGACCAGTATCAACTTCAACCGGTTGTCCATTCCGTTTTTTGTGGATGAAGGACATTTATGCAAGTTTGCGATCAAAAGGGGAAAAAGGCCATCGTGATCAGGACCACAGTAGCCTCCATCTCTTTTTTCTTGAGGGCAAAAATCAAAAAAAGAATTAGAAACTATAGTGTAAAAGCAACAAAAGTGAAAGTTAGGAAAAAAAAAAATGAACAGATTAACGACAAATCACCGAACCATCATACTCTGCATCTCCTCAAACAAAGAGGATGGCAAGGCAAAATCCAAAAACACCGAATTCCAAAAGTTCACCGGCCACTGTTTCTTCAAAGCCCAATATCTTCGCAACCATCTCCTGGCGGTGAACTGCCTGGCGACATCCCTGCGAGCCCATGGTCCTTCCGTCTTCCAGATTAGGGATGTCGTTTCATAAATTAAAAAAAAAAAAAAAACAACAAAGAATTGTCAATAGACGAAAGAGAAAATGAAATTCTGATAAAGATGCATAAGAAAGAAAACAAGCGAACAAATACAGGAACGCAAACAGCAGTAAACAAGAATGAGCATGAAGAGCGCAGAATCTTCGGTGATCTTTGGCCTCAGGTCGATTGCAATAAATATGCTAGAAAGAAAAAAGAAAGAAGATAATGGAAGAGAGAGCATCATGAATAAAGAAAACTCGCCACGGAGGTCCTCCGTCGGAGAGAGACAAAAACAGGCTTGAAAAGGAGCGAAATAGAAAGCTAAGAGGGAAAATGGCAAAATTTCCTGGGGAGAGTCCGCGAGAGGAGGAACAGGTGCAAGTTACATGGACGTTGCAAGAGGCTTGCTTCAAAAGTTTTGTTATTAGTTCGAATATTTGACCGTTGTATCTCTTAAATCAGTCTATTTATGAAAAAAAAAAAAAAAATTGCCTATCCATATTTTAATAGGATACCTCTAACTTAAAAACAAAAAAAACCCTCTAACTCTGTTGTAATAATAATAAATGGATTTGATAAAAACTAATAATAATAATAATAATACAAGGAAAATTATTATTGGCCCAAAAGGAGGAATCGTGCCGGGGCAAAATGAAGTCTTTTTAATTCTTAAAACGGGTAAACCAATTTTTTAAAGACCCATAAGAATCAAACCTTAAAGCAGAAAAGTTAGTAATTTTGGGTTTTTTCATCAAATGATAAATCAGCCTGCATAAGAATAAAACTCCAGAAACTAAAAGTAGTGGGACGCCCATACATATCTTTTTCTAATTGTCGCTATGGCGTGCTTATGAAAACCATCAAAGATGAGACCCAAGGATTTAGGAAGATCGAAGATAGTATATAATTTGCTCCAAAAAAAAAAAAAGGAAGATAGTATATAATTACAATGTGACCACTCACCTGGACCCAAAATTTTATGTAAAGCAGCAAGAAGAGAAGCAGTTGAAGAAGCTATAGGGGAGTAATATATTTAATGACTTTTCATGCATCAGCAATCGGCTTGCCTCTTTGTCAGTCCTTGCAGTGCCATCTCCGTCTTGCTTGGCTTTGCCTCCCAACACCACACCTCCCACCAAAAAAATTGAAAAAAAAAATAGAGGACTAAAGTTAGAATATAGATAGCAAGAGAAAAGGCTTCATATTCACAGCATGCAAACAAAGTCCAACTTGTCTTCCATAATGTTTATAAGTTTTAAATGCTAGGCTTGTAGTCGAGACCCTCGGTTGAATACGGACCAAAAAGAAGAGAGGTATATCAGGATCAGGGTCCAACTAGTTTTCAAGTGTCAGCCTTTGTCTGCCATCTCCTTCCTGTTTGGCTTTGCTCACAATTTGTAAACCTTATTCTCTGTTAGGATGAGACTGAGATCTTCACAACTAAAACACCCCTTTTTTCCCCATCAAAAAAGTAACAGATGACTAATGTTAGAACCATAGACAACAAGAGAAAAGGCTTCACACGCACAATATGCAAACAAAATCAAACTTAGCTTCCATACTATCAACTAGGTTTGGATACCAACCTTTTGATCCAGACCCCAGCTGACAATGGGCCAAAAAGAAAGAGAGATGGACAGAGAAAGAGAGGTACATCAGCATCAGCATAATACAAACTGATGAGGGGAGAGTGAATGATACACAAACTAGGCATTACATTAACTAGGTGGATTGCAGGTTCTAGATATGTTACGATGATCATTCGCACTGATGTAGTTAAACACAGAGAACGTGATACCAACCTATCATGAGAAAATGAATCCAAGCTAGAGTATATCAAAGTTTATATTTACCTGAGTTATTACCTGTCAAGAATCATCAAGCCATGCAATACACTATCAGAATATGGCATTGATAAGAAGTCAATGTTGAAGCAGAATATCACACAACCACAAAAAGGCAAAAGATAATGCAAAAGGTTTCTGATGCTTTTAGAGGCAATAAGCCACTTGGAAACACAGTGCAAGCAAAAAAATTTTGAGGGATATCAAGTAGTTGGGTTAAACAGGCATTTTGCACTGATGTAAATAAACACATAGAACACGAAACCAACCCATTCTGAGAAACTAATCCAAGCGAGAGCATTTCGGAATTAATATTTACCTGGGTGCTGGAGTTTTACCTGTAAAGAATTATTAAGTCACGCAACAAACCACCAGAATATGACATTGAAAAGTTCGGGAAAAGAAGTCAATGTTGAAGTAGAATATTACACAACTACAGAAGTCAATGTTGAAGGCAAAGATTATGTGAAGGGTTTCTAATGCTTTTGGAGACAATAAGCCACTTGAAAAAAATGTGAAAGAAGAAATATTTTGATGGAATCAACTAATTTTGCTATTCAGGCATGTGTACCAATAAAGAAGGGGTTAAAGACATTACCTTGCACCTTTTTCCACTTCCAGGAAAGTCTCTTCTCCTCCTCATCTCTAATAACCTTGAGTCTTTTTTGGCCAACAACATCTGATAACTGAAGGTGAATGTATTTATGGGCATAGCTCAAATAGGCAGTTAATGTAGCAAGGTCTAAAATATTGTCTTCTACTCTGCAAGTAGACAGAAGTTTAATGAGCAATCACTTGATAAAAGGCCTAGGAATAAGAAGGGTTTACTAGAATTCTCAAGATCTCAATATTCTCAAAGTGAAATGAAACAATGTGCTTGGCAAGATGCCTGTCTGTTAGCTTGCAAGCCTTCTCAAAAATCAAGTGTATAAAAAACTTCTTTTTTTTTCTTTTTTTTTGTGTTGCAATCACACCTCATAAAGGCAGGACTCACCTATTATGGCCAAAAACAAGGAGAACCATAAAAGAAATTTGTGTACACCCTTTGCCTGTGCCCATTACATTCCTAAGACACTCATAAGCAAGCAATTCAAAGACAACCAAAAGGCATCATAAACAAGCAATTTAAATTGCTTTAGAGCACCTCAAAGAAAAGAGATTCAAATTACTCTAGCCATCATACTTCATGTAAAACTTACCAGATATGTGGCAGAATTTGAGACACCAATGGACAAATAGCACAATAGAAATTTTCGTGTAGGAACATAAAAAAAAAAAAAAATTAAGGTAAAAAACTAAAAGCCATTGTAAACATAATTCATTACAGAAAATATAATCCACATTAATTACATATAAATCGATTAAGCATCATTTCACTGAACACAAGATTTATGGTTACATCAGTAATGTGTGGGTTGTGTGGGTATGTGCGTGTGTATGTGCGTGTGTGTGCGTGCGTGTGTGTGTGTGTGTGTGTACAAATGGCAGATCCAACAAGATGAGACAATAACTCGAAGTGATTCCATTTTTAATTGTGTCCAATCATATAGAAATGGTGGCTGAAAACAAAGACAAATATATTATTATTGATGAAACAGAAAACACATTTTATTTCAAGCATATCAAGGCTGAAGATTAGTACCTTAAGAACCTCAACTACATTTATGCTGATAAAAGGATCAGGAACATTTGATGCCCAGACATCATGAATAACATTAACTTAGAATTATACCGCAGACAAATAGGATTTGCAGAAGGCAACACTAGTGTTGAGGCATTAAGGGAACCAATAATGTCAGCCTTTGCACTGGAAACAGTTTTATCATTCCATCACCAGCAATGATATGAAACATTGAGCTCATTCATCAGAAATGCAAATATAAAGGATGCTAGAACCTGTAGCACAATGTTTAATATAGATCATCCGATAAACCTCGAGCCATCTAGCAACTAGGTTCTCTTGAATTTGATCTACCTCACGCAACATGGTCCCTGCATTTTTAGACATTAGACCAAATTCATCGGTGCAATAAATGCCTCTGACACATAGAAGTGCTCCACTTTCCAGAACCTTAGATATCTATGAAGATATCTTTACATATCGAAATACCATATGATGTAAGTTATGTCTCAGCCGCAGAAGAATAAAAATAGTTTTCATGCACCAGTAATTAGCATACCTAATCTTCGAGGCGGGTCCAACTAGTTTTCAAGTGTCAGCCTTTGTCTGCCATCTCCTGCCTGTTTGGCTTTGCTTCCAATTTTGTAAACCTCATTCTCTGTTAGGATGAGACTGAGATCTTCACAACTAAAACACCCCCTTTCTCCCCAACAAAAAAGTAACAGATGACTAATGTTAGAACCATAGACAACAAGAGAAAAGGCTTCACATGCACACAATATGCAAACAAAATCAAACTTAGCTTCCATACTGTCAACTAGGTTTAGATACCAGCCTTTTGATCCAGACCCCCGCGGACAATGGGCCAAAAAGAAAGAGAGACGGACAGAGAAAGAGAGGTACATCAGCATCAGCATAATACAAACCAATGAGGGGGAGAGTGTGAATGATACATGACCTATATGCTGATATAAAGGACAGGGAAGCAAAGAATGAGTGGGTAGCAACTTTAGGAAATCACTTGTTGAGTGATCCGTTCTGATTGTTGCATTGTAACTTATATTAGTCGAAAGTACCTGACAAGCTCCAACTTTCACCCAATTGGGACAGTGAGGTCGCCCTTGATAGGATTTTCACAACCTTTTACAAGTCACATATACTTCACAAAACAGATAACTATGCCTAAAATCCATGTCAACTTCCTTGAAGACAAGATTAAGGAAATGCTTGATAAATCCATGGCTTCACTTAATTACTAAAAGTATTGTCAAAAATGGTTCAAATACAGAAAACAAAGAGGACGCAAGGAAATAGCAAGCCACCTTTTAATCATGCATCCCTGCACCACACATAGAAGGTTTCCTATCCAATTAATATTTAGGTCAAATAGAAAAAACAAGGAATGGAAAAAGAAAAGTTGAATAAGACCCATTCCAATGCATTTCAGTGCCCAATTGCTCTATGAGGTTCTATACATCAATGCCGGTAAGCCACAGAGCTTGCAAATGATACTAAATAATTAGAAAATTAGTACAGTACTTATAAAATAAATGAGTGGCCAGCTATGGCTTCCTTATGTTCAGTAAATCAAGTGAGAATATTCAAATGAGCAAATTTCAGTAAAAATGGCTGTATAACATGTGAGATTAAACTAGAGTCTTCCAGCAATATGAAATAGCAAATGCAGAATAGAGTCCGTAGAAGAAGAAACTGATTGGACCTAAAATTTACCTATCGTGGGAAGCTGTAGCTCCATGGGGCAAGAATGAACAAGAACATAATGTTTCACATTTACAAGGTAAAGAAACGATCCAACCTCACTATTATGTGGAAAGGTTCACTTCCACTCGTCAGCTCAAGAAACTAGAAAATTGAAAAAAAAAAAACAGAGTTTATTTTCAACAATGAACATGAAGCAACAGGGACATCCTAAAACTAAAAATGATCTCTTCTCACAGTAAAAAATTTATTTAATGCAACAAACAAGAAGCAGAAGCAACTGAACCCCTGCACATGTACATAACACATATCTACACAGTTATTCTTTTCAAATCCTCGATTCTTTTAATACAAAAAGGTATTCCTGATTAAACTGACTCAGATTTCAATAAAGAGAAGCTACCCCTCCCAATCTCTCACTTTCTCAACTAGTGATTCTTGCTAACGAAGTTTGCTTTGGAGCTAAATGCAGCACACAGGGAAGCAGAGAGAGTCGCACACAGCATTAAGAGAAAGATTGATATTAGATAATCAAAGAAGAAATGACTCAAATTGTAAAAAAAGAAAAGAGGATTTCACTGGATAGTATGCCTAAATTAAATGACCTAATTGTTCCCAGCAATGAATAGCTGAGTCAAATTCAATTGACCCCATAGTCCCAAAAGGACACAGGTGAATGCTTAATGACCCAATATTAAAGTCTCAATGTCAGAAGATGATTTGGGTTAAAACCAAGAATTGCAAGAAGAGAGAATGAGAGTTGGCTTACCAGTTACCCCATTGGGCACACACACTTGATGTCAAGTAAATGCGTGCTTTGTACCTGATTTGTTATAATATATAATTCTCAAATCTCTTTTTTAAACAGGACCATCAATGCGTCTGTATGTGTATTCTAAGAGCCAGAAAGAACAAGAGTAGGTTTGCCCAACATTAACCCACAAGTCAAAAAAAAAAAAAAAAAGAAACTAAAACACACGAACCATTACCAAGAAAGTAAATCGACTTCAACGGTTCTTTGATTCCTCAATGGCAGAAATCCAACCCTTTTTGCTAAACTCTCAAGATCGTTGAATGTTGATTGATTCTTGGAGATCAAAAGTAGGAAAAATTAACCAAGAAAGAAGTAGAAATAAAAAATAAAAACAAACAAATGAATAAAAAAAAGAAAATGCATTACAAGAACCTGTATCCTTAAAATTTGTTTCATTGTCGCTGCCTCTTAACTTGTGTAGAAAATTTTCTCTTGCTGCGCCTCTATAGGAAAAGTGTATTACGTGCCGCTTTCGCCCTTCTGCGAGGCTAACCAGAACTTCTGCATGGGCTAATATCAAAATCAATTGTGCCTTCTGCCAGCACGACGTGACTTGTCCGTTCTGTTTTCAGTGGATGAAGGACATTTATGCAAGTCTGCAATCAAAAAGAAAAAAGACGATTGTGATAAGGACCCCAGCAGCTTCCATCTCTTTTTTCTTGCCGCTAAATGAAAAAAAGAATTAGAAACTATAGTGTAAAAACAACAAAAGGGAAAGTTAAAAATTTTTTTTTAAAAAAACAGATTTTAACTACAAATCACCGAGCCATGGTACTCCGCATCTTCTCAAACAAAGAGGATGATGGCGACATCCGCCGCCAGCCCATGGGGTCTTCCCTCTTCCAGATCAGGGATGCCGTTTCCAGCAACACCAAAAAAAAAACCAACAAATAAACGAACAAGAAAAAGAAAATTTGATAGAGAACCATAAGAAAGAAAACAAGCAAACAGATACAACAAAACAAACAGCAGTAAGCAAGCATGAGTACGAAGAACTCAGAATCTTAGTGATCCTTACCGTCCGTCGATTGGAATAACAATGCTAGAAAGGTAGAAAGAAGCTACTGGAAAAGATAGCGTATTTCCATCTGGAAAATACAAATTTGCGGATTTGATTATGAGAGTGAGAGAGAAGGGAAGAGGGGCGACTTATATAGCCGTTACATAATTCTTTTTTTTTTTTTAAATAGGTGTCATTACATTTCCAGAATTGAGTATCTGTCCGAATATTTTTTTATACAACAAAACAGTGATTTTGTACAATAAAACTGCTATTTTATGCAACAAAAAAAATACAAAAAAATACAGATTTTTTTTGTTGTACAAAATATCAGTCTTATTACACAAAATCACTATCTTATTGTACAAAAAAATATTCAAATAGGTGCCCAATTCTAACGGCCTAATTTTTTCCTTTTAAATAATAGACAAACTCACCTCGTAGGAGGATTGCTTAAAAAGTTTTGTTATTGGTTTTAGTATTTGACCGTTGTATCTCCTAAGTTAGTCTATTTTTTAGAAGAAAAAAAATGTCAATCCATATCCCAATAGGATACCTTTGACTCTATTGTAATAATAATAAACGGGTCTGATAAAAACAATAATAGTAATAAAAGAAAAAATTATTTTCGGGCTCAAAAGGATGAATGGAACGAAAGAGAAAGCAAGTCTTCTTATACTATGGAACCAAATTCCCCAATCGAAGAAATCATCCAAAATGAGAACTAAGGAAGATTGAAGATAGTATATAATTGTGATGTCCCACTCACCTGGACCCAGATATTATGTGAAGCAGTGAGAAGAGAAGCAGTTAAAGCTATGGAGCAGTAACAGCTTCAATGACTTTTCATGCATCTTGCCTCATTGTCAAACTTTGCGCTGTAATCTCCTCCCTTGGCTTGCCTCCCGATTTTGTAAACCTCATTCTCTGTCAGGATCAGATAGAGATCTTCACAGCTCAAACACCCCACCTCCCATCCACAAAAGGACAACAGTTAGAACATAAACAGCAAGAGAAAAGGGTTCACATTCACAGTATGCAAACAAAGTCGAACTCGCCTTCCATAATGTCAACAAGTTTTAAATGCAAGCCTCGTAATCCGGACCCTCAGCTGAAATCGGACCAACAAGAAGAGAGGTATATCAGGATCAGCATTACACTGACCGATGAGGAGGATTGCAGCTTCTAGATATGTTATGATGATCATTTGCACTGATGTAGTTAAACCACAGAGAACATGATACCAACTTATTATGAGAAATGGATCCAAGTCAGAGTATATAGTTAATATTTACCTGGATGCTGGAGTCATTACCTACTAAGAATCATCAAGTCAAGCAACACGCAATCTGAATATGGCATTGATAAGAAGTCAATGTTGGAGCAGATTATCACACAACTGCAAAAGGCAAAAGACAATTTTTAAGGTATCTGATGCTTTTAGAGGCAATAAGCCACTTGGAAAAACAGCACAAGCAAAAAATATGTTGAGGGCTATCAAGCAATCGTGTTAAACAAGCATAAGCACAAACAAGGGAAGAGAAAGAGATTAACCTTAGACCTTTTTCACTTAGAATCTTCTAAGACAAATCGTCTGTTAAATTATCTGTTAGATCGCACTCAGAATCTTCCAAAATAAATCAGGGAGCAAGGCCAATCCAGAGGCCAGAATTCCAAAATTCACACCTGCCGCTCTTTGTCTTCAAATCATAGCCGCGGAGATGAAATGCTTGCCAACAATAGGCGCCAGTTCTCTGGGTCTTCAAGACACAGAGGCATCCTTGTCTTTGTGACAGCAAGATTACTTTATGGTTAGAGATGTCCCACTACAACAAGAAAATCAAGAAAGAACTATTCCTAAACACACGAAAAAATGAAATTAATTTTTCCATAAAGAACCAATAAATAGAAAGAAGAACGAAAAAGAAAACAAAGTCAAGAAGATTGACTCAATGTATGAATAAAAACAGAAGGATAAAAGAATTTTTTTTACTGTTACACCAGTTTCGCTACATAGGTTCCATCACAGGCGAATTATCACAAGGAGATTGCTTGTGCTAATGGGGTGGCTGGCGAAGTCTCGTTGTCTCCAGAAAAACCAACAAGAAGGACATTGATATCACCATGGAAGTTGGCACCAGAAGGCAAATTTAAGGCATTCCAAAAGAAAAAAAATCAAAAAAATTATAAATTATAGTATAAAGGCAAGAAAGGTAGAAATCAAAGAATTAACAGATTAACGTTAAATCACCGAAATTTGGTACTCCGCTCTCTGTCTTCAAAACCCAAAATTTTTGCCACCATCTTCTGGCGGTGATTTGCCTTCTGACAACTGGCGCCAGCCCATGGGTTTTCAAGACCCAGATGTCGTTTCAGTTTTGGCCCAAATGAAAAAAAAAAAACAAAAAAACAAAAGGAAATTATCATAGACGGAAAAGAAGATTTCTATAAACAGCCATGAAAAAGAAGACAAGTAAACAAACACAAGAGCGAAAGAATCTTAAACAAAATCCGATAATTACCAATGCATAAAAAAGGAAGGCAGTGAAGCAGTGCAAACTGCAGTAAGTAAACAAGAATAAGCATAAAAAGCATCAAATCTATTGTACCTGATTGGCTATAATATGCAATTCTCAAATCTCTTATTTGAACATCACCATCAATGCTTCTGTATGTCTATTCTGCAAGACAGAAAGAACAAGAGTAGGTTTGCCACAACATGTTAACCCACAAGTCAAATTTTATAAAAGAAATAGAACAGAAAAAAAAAAAAAAAAAAAGGGAAATCTTTCACACAAACCATTACCAAAAAAGCAAACGGAATTCAACGGTTCTTTGATTCCTCAGCCAGACCCTTTTCGCTAAACTCTCAAGATCATTGAATGTTGATTGATTCTTGGAAGTCAGAAAGTAAGAAAAATTAACCAAGAAAGAAGCGGAAATAGAAATAAGAAAAAAATTGAATAAAATAAAAGAATATGCATTACAAGAACCTGTATCATCGTTGCCTCTGAACTTGCGTAGAAATTTGTCCTCTCGCTGCACCTTTATAGCAATAGTGTATTGGGCGCCGCTTTCACCATTCTGCGTGCTCGAGGAGGCGAACCAGAACTTCTGCACGGGTTTTTCTTACAGCTAAAATCAAAAAAGAATTACAAACTATATTGTAAAAGCAACAAAAGGGAAAGTTAGAAATTGAAAAAAAAAATAACAAATTAACGAACAAATCACCCAACCATCGTACTCCGCATCTTCTCAAACAGAGAGGATGATAACAAGGCAAAATCCAAAAACACAGAATTCACTGGCCGCTCTGTGTCTTCAAAGCCTAATATCTTAGCCACCGTATCCTGGCGCTGAACTTCCTGGCAACATCCCCTGTCATGGGGGTCTTTCGTCTTCCAGATTAGGGATGTCGTTCCCAGCAAAAAAAAAAAACAAAAACAATAAAGATATATTAATAGACGGAGAAAAAAAAAAAGAAGAAAGTTTGACAGAGATGCATAAGAAAGAAGACAAGCAAACAGATACAGCAATAAAAAAGAACGAAAATAAAGAGAGCAGAATCTTGGTGATCTTTGGCCTTCGTCGACTGCAACAACAATGCACGAAAGGAAGAAAGAAGATACTAGAAAAGAAAGCATCTTGAAGAAAGAAAACTCGCCTCGGAGGTCCGTCGGAGAGAGATGACAAGAGGATTGACAAGGAGCGAAATAGAAAGTTTGAGAGGAAAAAAACAAAATTTCCTGTTTTGATGAGGAGAGTCTGCGAGAGAGGGAAGGGGCCAGTTATATAGCCGTTACATAACATAATTTTATTTTTTAAAATAAAATAATAGATTAATCCACCTTACAAGAGGCTTACTTTAAAAGTTCTGTTATAGCCGTTGTAAATATCTCTTAAATTAGTCTCTTTATTTTAAAAAAAATGGCAATCTACGTCCCAATAGGATACTTCTTACTCTTCCTGTCAAAGGAAAGGAAAAAAAAAAAATTGTAACGCTATTGTAATAGTAATAAAGGAAACTGAAAATACTCAAAAAAAAAATCTGATAAAAATAATAATAATAATAATAATAAAAAGAAAAATTATTATTGGACCCAAAAGGAGGAATTGAGTAAAGGAGAAAGCAAGTCTTTTTAATTCTTGGAACGGGTAAACTAATCTGTAAAAAGATACGAGAATCAAGCCTTAAAGTAGAAAAGTTAATTTCTAGATTTGGACCTTTTCATCAAATGTTATATTAGCTTGTATAATAATAATAATAATAATAATAATAATAATAATAATAATAAAATTTTAAAAATTAAAAATAGTAAGAGTCCAATAGATGTCTTTTTCTAATTGTTGCCATGGCATGACATGCCACATTATTATGGAACCATCTAAAGATGAGACCCAAGGATTAGGCAAATCGAGAAGAGAAGCTGTTGATGAAGCTATGGAGCAGTAACATCTTTAATGACTTTTCATGCACAAGCAACTGGCTTGCCTCATTGTCAGCCTTCGCAGTGCCATCTCCTTTTTGCTTGGCTTTGCCTTTCAATCTTGTAAACCTCATTCTCTGTTAGGATCAGATAAAGATCTTTACCTCCCAAACACCCCACCTCCCACCGAAAAAAATGAAATAAGGAACAGAGAGGACTAAAGTTAGAACATATACAGCAAGAGAAAAGGGCATCACATTCAGAGTATGCAAACAAAGTCGAACTTGCCTTCCATAATGTCAACAAGTTTTAAATGCCACCTTGTAATCCAGACCCTTGTGCTCTCAGAATCTTCTAAGACAAACCATCTGTTATAATTAGCTGTTAGATTAACGATCAATCACTGCGCCATTGTACACAGAATCTTCCAAGACAAATCAGGGAGCAAGGCCAATAAAACAAAATTCACGCCTGCCGCTCTCTGTCTTAAAATCTTAGACACTATAGTCTGGCGATGAAATGCCAACCGACAACAGGCGCCAGCCTCTGTGTCTTGGGTCTTCAAGATACAGAAGCATCCTTGTCTTTCTGCCATCAAGATTACGTTATAGCAAGAGATGTCCCGTTACAACAAGAAAATCAATAATGAACTATCCCTAAACACACAAAACAAATGAAATTTCCATAAAGAACCTTAAAAAAAAGAACACAAACTAGCATAACAGAACGAAGAAATAAAAAGAAAACAATGTCAAGAAGATTGACTCAATGTATAGTTGAACAGAAACAGAAGGATGAAAGAACTTTTCTTACTGTTCCACCAGTTTCGCTTCATAAGCTGTGTAGATTGCTTGCGCAAAAGGAGACGCTGGCCAAGTCTTGTTGTTTCCAGAAAAACCAACGGGGACATCGATATCACCATGGAAGTTGGCACCAGATGGCAAATTTTTAGGGCATTCCCAAAAAAAAAAAAAGAGGATTATAAACTATAACATGAAAGCAACTTACGGGAAAGGTATAAATTAAAAAAACTAGCAGATTAATAATAAATCACCGAAATTTGGTTCTCCGCTCTGTGTTTTCAAAACCCAAAATCTTTGCCACCATATTCTGGCAGTGATTTGCCTTCTGACAACCGGCGCCAGCCTGTGGGTCTTCAAGGCCCAGATGTAGTTTCCGGCTTGGCCAAAAGAAGAAAAGGAAATTATCAATAGAAGTGAAAAAAAAAGACATAAAGAACCATGAAAAAGAAAATAAGTACGCAGACACGAGAACGAAAGAATCTTAAACAAAATCCGATGATTTCCGTCGCACATGATAGAGGCAGGGGAGCGTCAGTAAACAAGAATAAGCATCGAATCTTGGCCATCTTTGGGTGGTTTCCGAGTCCATCGATTGCAGCCAATAACAATGCTAGAAAGGAAGAAAGAAGATACTGGAAAACAGAGCATCTCGAAGAAATTAAGAAACTGGCGACGGAGATGAGAGAGAGAGAGAGAGAGAGAAAGGAGGCTGCAGGAGAAGAGGGAAATAGAGGAAGTTAAAGAGGAAAAAAATGAGAAGATATTGATTCGATCTGAGAGCGGAAGAGGGGTGTTTGTTTATATAGACGTTTGGGTGACTTATTTTTAGAATAAAATAATATACCAATCCACATCGTAGGAAGATTACCTTATGGGAGGCAGTTTTGTGACCGTTAAAATATTTAAAACACAAATAAAATCAGAAAGAAATTAATTAAATTGGTAATCCCTATCTTAATAGGATTAGTGACCAAGTGGATTTCTTACTTTTTTTTTTTTTTTTTTGAACGTTAGGAGGCAAGTTTTAATTGTAATTCAAGAATATAAAAGTAGGAAGCGATGCGAAACTCATCGTTGATGCGCTCGTGCAACGGTTTGTCCTTCTTGCCAGACGCTGCATCAAAAACTGTTCAAGGGCAGGTCGGTCATTACATTACTATTTTATTTAGTTTTGCATCTGAAAATTTTGTTTAGTTTTGGACAAGAAGGTTAAAAAATTCATTGTCATCTTTGCCCTTGAGAATGGCTCTGGTCCTTTTTTGTATTGGGAAATTACTGTTTATTGAGAAATCCTGAATTATTTTGATTTGGAGTTTAACGCCCTTTTTTATTATTTGGGTCAGCTTGGCGCGGAGTGAATTTTTTGCTCTGCATGGATCTGGTTGTGGGGTGCTGTCCACAGGAAGGACTTACTGGTTTGTTTATAATGTTACTCTGCTTCTTGTTTGTTGGCATTTGTACCCATACATTCAAGTCAAATGGGATGTTTTCGTTGAAGAGAAGCTGTGGTCTGGGCTTGAAAATTTTGTTTTCGACTGGCTGATTAATGCTGAGAGGTAAGGCTGCCATTGGTAGATCAGAAACTTCTAAAACAATTCTGATGTTTTGTTTGCTTTACTTGGAACATGCAAAAATTAGATAACAACTATATTCATAGGAATTTCAATTAGTACATCTTATAAGAGTGTTCCCAACTATTGCAGGTTTAGTCTTGAATACTTTTTACGGGCTTTTATGAGATGCTTCAACAGCATTAGCAGTAGTTCATACAGAACACTCAAAACTGTATTCCTACTATTCAGATATAAATCTGCTGTTGATCAAATTCATCAGTTCATTTGTATTTGCTGATGCTATTGACTGTTAAGCTGTCTGTATTGCTTTCTGATGCTTTAGTCTAGCCTGAGGCACCCTTGAAGTACGTTGAAGCATGCAGTGAAGATATCATGAACTAAACATGTTTCTCTTAAGGTAATGAGTTAAATCAGTCATTCGGCTAATTTAATATAAATCCTCAAGTTATTCTCATGCTTATTATCTCTAGTCACCTACTGAATATTGTTGCTTCAGGGTTGTTAGCCAGGAGAATTTCCCTCATTGGTTGGTCTTGGCGGTCTGCTTCTGGACATAGTTACTCAACTCTTAGGAGCCTTGTCCCGTAACAGGTAATCAATTTAGAATTTTTAATTCTTGAAAGCGATGGCATGTTTCTTTGATAATAGAATTACTACAACGTGCATCCAGCAGCATACTGGTTAATGATTGAAGTACTTCCCATGATTGTGATTGTTGCAGCAGGCATTTCAGGTTCTCCACGTTCATGTGCAGAGTAAAATCTTAATCAATCTGTATCGTTGTTGTTCTTTTCCTTTACAGAGTTAGTTCTGTAACTGAGCGCTTGTTCATGGAGCTAAAACATGCGTCGGATTGGCGCTAGTATTGCTAAGCAAAACACTCAGCCCAATTATTGGGATGCGCTAAGTGAAGCTTTGTGTAAGGCTGTAAGCACATAGTTTAGTACTTTCCATTGAGATTTGCTGTAAGCCTTGTCTTAAAGGCTCGCTATGCGTACTTGCAATAAATGTAAACTCCACTAATCAGTAGGTTTCAATACGGTAATAGTTCAGTTCGATCAAAAAAAAAAAAGAGGAAGAAGAAGAAGGTAATAGTTCGGAAACATAATTATAGTAAACTATACAATTAGCTCTAAAAAAATATTTCTGCCAAAAAATCAAAAAGAAAAAAAAAATGAGAGTCTAATGTCTTTAATTTTTTATGCGAATCTTTTTTTTTTTTTTTGTGGGTTTATATCATTATCAAGCTATGATAATGTTAACTGGTACGAGTGACTGTTCCACTTTGTCTAGCCGTCAAAATCTCTAAACTAGAATACTTTTTTTTGAGCCGCTTTAAACTAGTATACTCAGTGAAAAGATATTATCATTATTTTTATGTTTTGGTTTCTTTTAGAGCTCGTATTTTTAAAATTTTGACCCCACATCATGACATGCCGTCAGCCTTTAATTTTGCAATGTCGAACCTTCCTCACTAAACAAATTAGAAGTAGTATCAAATATATCTGAACTTTTAATACTTATTGCTGATAATGGAATTTTGATAATGGAATTCAGTCAAGAAAGATGATGGAATTTGGATGTCCAAGTCATGCACCGATCTGACAAATATTGCGGAAAAGTTCTAACAATTATTAGGCCAAAGCTGGAGGATTACAAATTTGCAATGGTGCTTTTTTTTGTAACTAATGCTACACGTATAACATGTTTTAAAATTGGAGGTGATATAACTGATAAATTGCTAAGCAATTTGTACAGAGATTTAACCAAGTTATATTTATTATTTTTTTTTTTGATCTGAGACCGTTCAGTGTCTAATTTAATAAATTGACTAATTTAAATCGATCTAAACAGGATTTCAAAAAGTGGCAAAAAGTCTTCTAATAAAAAATAGGATAGATTTCATTAAATATAAAATATGAGACAATCAGGGTCAAAAGTAAATTACATTATGAATCCAAATAGTTCAAACTAACTCAATGACCCAATAACAAAGAATACCTTAACAGATCACAATACAACCACAAACACAATAAGCCCAAGCCCTTGAAAGACTGGCCCACAGGCCAAGGGGCAAAACAGCCCAAGTATAGGACAACTCCACAGCCACGATCCCCGTCAGAATGTGAATGGCACTAGCAAACGGGTGTGAGCTCCACCACCACAACGGCGTACCATAGAAGACCAAACACCCCCTAACTCCACCAGAGATCCCATGAGAAACACTTGAAACCGAATGGCAACGACCACCTAACAACTATGATCCAGTTGATGCACTACCTCCATGTGTCAAAAGGAAGCTGGAAACCACTAATCTGTACAACCCGACTGACTCCCATCAAAAGGAAGATGTGCCCCCAACCCCCCGACTACAGGCACGATTGGCAGAGTTAGGGGCCAAAAGCGCCGCACTCCGACACCCCCAAACAGAAAAAACAAAAAAAAAAAACACGAGAGAAACGGAAGCCCAACCCCACCCTGACCACAGAATCGAGAGGAGACCAATAGGAACACCCAGAAAACGATCACAAACGGACCAACGAAGCTGACCAGGTAGCACCAACCAGCAAAATGCTCTTGGCGTAATTTAGAGGAAACCGACACACGATAGCATGGACAATCTCTTCTCAAGAATTAACTAAAAGCTATACTCGTATGAGAAAGAAAACTAAAAACAATAAAGAAATAAATCTTGTACACTGTGCACAAATGTACGTAAGCAATCCATCTCAAAACACGTGATACGAGGACAATTAGGAACTTCTAGTTAAAAAGGGCGATTTAAGAATTGGAATCCAACTTCTTAGACACTACCCAGCTTTGTTTACTTACATTCTCCGCACTTTGTTTTTTTTAATCTTTCAAAAAAATCATAACGCATACACATATAAGAAGAGAGAGATTGATAGAGAGTGAGATTTGAAACTCAACTTCACTCAGACTTAATACTTAATAACTAGTTAAGCTATATTTGTCAGTTTCTCCGCACTTTTTAATAGGCTTTTATCCCCTAACTATAAAGGACAGACACAGACGCGACAAAACGATACAAATACAATGACACATTAATCTTATATATATATATATATATGAGTGATTTTCATAAATTTTATTCACTTGAAAACACTTAAAAATATATTTATATAATTATCATAAATTTTAGAAATTTTTTATTGAAAGAATATATCGCAAGATTTTTTATTTTTTATTATAGAGTATCGAAATTGAGATATAAAATTTGTAATCAATTTAATTTTTTTTTGTTAAAGTTAAAAATAAGTTGAAGTCTGAATGTTTTAGAAGTTACTGACAAGCGACAGTATTAAATTATAATTTTTAATATATTTTTTTATTTTTTTGTTTGTTAAAAATAATTATAAAAATATTTATGCATATTTTTAACGTGTCGATACTTGTACTTCACGTATCTGACACGCGTATTCAAATTTTTTTAAAAAAAAATTTAAATAGATACTTTTAACTGTGTTAGATGCATATTTAACACAGAACATTTTTAAATTTAAGTGCCTCCATACTTCATAGTGTCCAACCAAAGCCATGAAGCGTCAACATCGTTATCTCAAATGCATAAAAAGCCCGAGCGGCGAGTCACATTACTGTAAGAGACGAATCACATTACACAGATTTTTCCCGTAAAATGGGCCTCGAGGATCAGAAAATCAAGTTCCAATTGCGTAGCACTGCTTTGGACTTTGAAAAGTAAGGCTACCAAAGTTTCAAACGTGGGCTGCTTGGCTCGGGATGTGAAAGGGGGCCCGGTTTTTGTTTAGTTAGTTCGGCGCGTGGACATTAATGCAAGATTTCCCTTTCTGTCAAAAAAAAAGTTCGGCGCGTGGACCTAGATTTTTTGCCTATGCTTACCTTGGAGACACATATAGAAGACTAAAAATGAGGCCATTTCATACCAAAATCAGGCTTTTTGATAATAGAATAAACCAGAAATTATATTTTATCTAAATTAGGTTGGACTACAACTTGACAATGAAACTTGACCCACATAATAATTTCCTTCATTGATATGAACAATTACTCCATTAATATGTCTGGTGACGAGTAGGACATTGTTTTGGCTGTTAGCGCACATGGCTACCTTATTTTATCTGCCTTTGGTTGTTGACTATATGGTTTTCTCTCTTGGAAAGTCAAGCACTTAAGACACTATGTATTAAAAAATGGGTATTGTTACTTAGGAAGAGAAAATTTATTTGAGGAATTTTTAAATCGTAATTTATTATATTAATTGTGTAATTATCTGAATTATAAATATAATTAAAAAATAAAAAATAAATTATTATTATTTAATTACACAATAAATCAATTAAATTACAAATATTTTTCAAATAATTACAATCCAAAAATTTTTCCATCGACGGCATCTGGACAAGAAACTTTTCCCTTAAAAAAGACGGTTGAAACTGATTTTCGGTAGACTAGAGTGTTTTGGATGGATACAATTGAGTCTGAAATTGACATATCTGACGCGTAAAATCATTTGGCACGCCACCAAACATATTATGAATGAATGTATTTTATTTTGTTGCTCTGCAAGTGTTTGTCGCTATACAAAAAAGGAAAAAAAAAGAAAAATCCACTACCTATGAGGATCAAAATCGCTATCCTATCGAGAATGGAAAAGGACAGGTAACAAAAAGGTTAACCCATTGAATCCGTTTTGGCAGAGAGTAAGCATTAGATAATTAGTTGAATTGAATTCATAAATTTGAAATTTGCTTAAAATTCTGTAATAAGAAAATACATCGTATGGATCTCATTGAATTTTACGTAAAATTACAAAATAATAAATATCTGTGAGAAGACAATTGTTATAATAATAATCTTTTATTTCAGAAATAAAAGTTTTAGGGCATGCTGGAAAGGAGATAGACGGCCTTTTGCTATGTAACCGTTACGAACGGGCTAATGACATGCTCTTCCAATGAGCTGGAACATGGAAACATGCGGTCCAGATCATCGATCGTCTTTCGCCGTCTAGTCCGCCCTCCAAAAGTAATATGCTCTATCTTTTTTGCTTTTAATAAGATTATTATCGATGAGACACGTAAAAAATATAGAATTAATTTAATAATATTTAATAATTTATATTTTTTTATTTTTTAAATTTAATCTTTTGCGATCAAATAATCTAAATTATTGTATATCTATTGATCTATTATTATTACCTGCTCAAAAATTTTTTCTATTTTCCTTTCTAAACACCAAGATCAAAGCAAGCGGGGTCACCATTACAGGCATTCAGCGCGTAATCCGCCCGCGATTCTGAAAACATATCCGTGACATTCTCCCTAATTGCCCCATCCTCCCACAAATGCTAACGTTTTTCAGTTAATAATGTCTATTTATGATGAGTTAGCGAAGTAATGACAAGGTAACCGTACCAAGAAGATGTTGTATGGATTTTTAGTTTAATGTTTCTATTCTTTATTTTTATATAAAATAAAGGTTTGATGTAGCTCCCTTTAATGAAAAAACAAAATTTAATGTCTCATTGATTTATTCATGGTTTGTTTATTCTAATGTGCAGTTTTTTTTTTAAATTTATTGTTAGAATAATTTTTTATTTAGCACTAATTTTTTTATTTTTTTTAAATATAGTCTTAAACATTTAGAAATCAGAATGAAACAAAAAATTATTATAATTTTAAAGACAATATGAAATACCCAATAGAAGCAAGCAGGTCATTCTTGCATCCTGCAGTGGCAGAACTGCGTTCTTTTTTTTTTTTCCTCTCCTTTTTCTTCTTTTAGCCCTTTTGGTTTCTTCTTGATAACTCTGTCTTTCTCTCTCTCTCTGTCCGAGTCAATGAGAGCTTGATTAATGGCAGATGTGCCACTTTTTTAGTTGGCTCTAAATCAAGGCTCTTCGAGGTCTATTCGAACCAGATCTGTTGCCGTGACTCGAAGTAGGTACTGGAAGATGCTGGACGGGCTTCTGGGTCGAGGCTTTGCCTCCAAATGGTACAATTACAATCTACACCTCTTCTTCGTTTTTTTTTTTCCTTTTTTTTTTTGCTCCTCAAATCTGGATTTTCAAGAATATGATTCTTGCTTTCTCGGAGCAATTTGATTTTTTTGTATTTTTTTTTTTTTTTGATTTCTTGTTTGGTGTAGTAAATCGCTGATTAAGCTGATGAAGAGTCGGATCGATGTGATACGAAGAAAGAGGAACGCTACTCTCAAGTTTTTGAAGAAAGACATTGCTGATCTGCTCATTGATGGCCGCGACGTCAATGCCTATGGCAGGGTAGTTTTATTAGCCTTTATAATCTTTTTTTTTTTTTTTTCTGTTTCTGATGCAATATTATAAATATAATTGTGTGCATTCTGTGAATGATGGAACAGGCTGAAGGGCTTCTGGCCGAATTGACCCTATCATCTTGTTACGATCTTGTTGAGCAATATTGTGATTTTGTTTTGAAGCATCTTTCAGTCATGCAAAAGATGAGGTATCTCAAAATGTCTTGCGACTGTTCATTAATTTAAATTTCTAATTTTGACGGAACCAGTTATGTTTTGTGCCTTTCTCTGGGAGTTTTATCCGTCTGCTTACGTATGAATGCTGCTATACGTTACTGGGTTAGTTTAGATGGCAATTGCAAACACTGCGATGAGATTAAAAAGATGGGAGATTGTCGTGTTTGTGATTGATCTTCTCTATAATACAGCAAGCTTCCGTGGATTATTAGCTATCATAAATTGATTCTTTTGTTTATGAGTTTGTGATATGAATGGACTCAGTTGATTTCCGAGTGAGGTAAATGTTATGATTGTACGAAGGAGTGCAGATTTGTGGACAAAATTTTATTGGAAAATATTATTTAGTCATCATTTTTGCTTTCTTGTTTGAATATCAGCCTGTGGGGATTAAACAGTTCACCCCTTAATGATAGCGAAAAGATGAATTACATTCTATTATATTGAGAGCCACATAGCCTGTAAATCAGCATGAAAAATTCATTTTTTCATATTCCCATTAGCTGCTGTTTGCATGGATTTCCTATGGAGAGAGGCCCAAACAACAGGTGATATTTTAGGGACATATGTGTAAAGGCAATTATTCTAGGTTCATGTCTTGCCAACCTTGCAATGTTAATACTTTGTTAGTATTATCAACAAGATATTACTGCAGGAGCACCTCTGGATAGGTGATTGGCTGATTGCCTATCACTTCCTTTGCACGAGCCTTGCATACTTTTTTTTTTTTTTTTTGGGTGGCTATCCTACTACCCAATTCAGAAAGTGATTGCTCTTGTTTATGATCCGTCAACTTGCAAATGCAAAAGTTAGGCAGCATTGTCCACTTTAGACTAAATTGTCAATACAAGCTATAACCTAGAAGTGCCTTGTATAGAACAGCAATTGAATAATCATATATTTTGGGTATCGCATAACTCTCCCATTCTTTATGTTTACGTTTTGGAACTGCAAAATGGGTGGTTAGAATTGCACTTTCTGTATCTAAAATTTTATGGCTTATGACATGGCAGGACATTTGCAAAGTTTGTTTGGAACATTCAACTTTTCCAAACTTATTGATTAATATTTGAGTCCTGTCTTCTTTGCAGTCACTGTCCTGAGGATTGTAGGGAAGCCGTATCGTCCCTGATGTTTGCTGCTGCGAGATTTTCTGATCTGCCAGAGTTACGTGATTTACGGCACATTTTTTTTGAAAGATATGGGACTTCTGTAGAACTGTTTGAAAACAAGAAGGTATATTTTGACTGAGGGTTTGTTTATCTGCAGTTGCTTTACTGCAGCTGACTTAAGTTGTTTGTTACTAGTTTGTTGAGAATTTATCTTCAAAACCCTTTGCAATGGAGCCAAAAGTTCGGCTAATGCAAGATATAGCCTCAGAATTCTCCATAAAATGGGACTCCAGGGGTTTCGAGCAGAGGATGTCTACACCCCCATCAGTCCCACAGGTTTGCTTCTATGTTTCTCTTTATTCCCCCTCCCCCACTAAAAAAAAAAGAATAAACTGTTTACACAGGATTCATGAAATTCTTAATACATTTTTTTTCTTCTTATAAACAGACATGGCCTCCACTTGCCTCCCCTGCCAGTTTGTTGCAAAAAGAATTATTCTATTCTTCTACCTCCACTTATTGCTTCCTTATTTGCGTCTGTTTTGCAGGGAAAACAAAAAAAGTATGGATCTGTACCAACCAATGATGACAAACACTTGTCAGTTAATGGCAAAGATGCAATAGGGGACAAACACGAAGTTGTATCCAAACAAATATTTGAGCATACCAATGTTACATGCAGAGTGCTCAATAACAAGGAGGATAATTTCTCCAGAGGAAATAAGCTTGATCCCCAACTGGCACACTGTGTCCCCAGCAATGGATACAAGGCAACCAGTTTCAGGGAGGAAGATGTCCTGTATAGGAACAATGGAGATATTTTGTTCCAAGCAAAGCAAGAAGCCACTTTGCAGAAGCACGAAAGTTGGAAGGAGGATGCTTCCCTAAAAGCAATTAGATTAGGTGGTTCATCTCAGAGGAAAATGGTGGATAGAATTGATGGTGGACCCAAGCTGCCTAATGGTAGGGAAAATAAAGTGGCCAGAGGAGATGGTGAGGACGTTTTCACTTGTGGAAGCTCAGATACGTCACCTAGTTATGGAGGATTATTGACAAACAATGATTGTAGCAGCTCAGTGGCTGGAACTTGTTACGCCGGTCAACATAATATGGTAAATTCCACAAGAGATGTTCGGGACAAAAAGGTGCATTATATGCAACCCCACAACAAGAATTTCATTCCTCCTCCTTACACAAAACCTAATTCAAAGCTGAAGGATGGAAAATATGGAGCTAATTTAGGAACTTACCATACTGGTTCTGAAGGAAATGTAATTCTGATTGATCCTTTTAAGTACAATAGAGTGACTGCCAGGAATTGCTCAGAGAAAATCCAGGAAGGATCTTGTCAGCCCAACCATGAGGGGCAGGGTATTGGACCTACAGTGGGAAATGGCAATGGACATGAGCACATTAATTATTACCAGGATGAAGGGATAAGTAATCCCATGTCAAAATCAAAATCCTCAAGGAGGAGGCATTCAAAGTCAGTCTCCAGTTATAATGAAACTGGTCATTTGGAAGATGCAGTGCTAAAGAGAAGACCGAGGAGCAGGAGAAGGGATAACTCAAAACGAGGCCTTCAAATCTTATTTGATGATGAGCAGAATGAAGTTGATGAAGAGGAAAGGAGGATAGATAAATTGTTGATCCACTATAGTAAGAAGCCGTCGGTATATCAAGATGACAAAGTGAGAAGAAAGCCCAAAACTAGTCAGGGACTTCACCAGGGCACAGAAGTAGTTAAGTCCCCATTGCACATTAGCAGAGATGAGACTGATGAGATCTCAGAGAAAGTTCCTCTTCCACCCCGATCAGTTTCCCTACCTCATGAGCAAACTACATCAGGGGCAACAAAATTGTTTACGCGTGCTGCCTCCCTTCTGCCAGACAGGTCGAGCCCAGCTCGGCATGTGCATCCAAAGTTACCTGATTACGATGATTTAGCTGCCCATTTTGCAGCCTTGAAAGGGAGGTAATTCACTCGGCTATTGTATCAGCATCCTTTCCATCGTTATGATTGATTCATGAAATTTTCCTTGCATTGTTTCCCGTGATGGCCGTATACTGTATTTGAGGAAGAAGGCAAGTGTATGGTTCAATATAACGGCGGAAGTGCTTCCTGGGTTGGGCTCTAATTACATGCAGCGATTCCAGAGCAACTGGACCATAGCCCCCACGTTTTTGGGTATGGGTATTGTTCTGTTTCTGCAATCAATGGGCCTCTAGAATAAGAATCTTGTTGTAACACCCCTTCAGTTTCCAGACTGGTCGTGGACGTTTGTATTGTAACTCCCAAAGTCAGAGTTTCTACATGCTGGTTGACAGATGGAGGAAGATGAGGCTCTCATTCTATTCTCGTTTGCTAATACTGTACTGGACTTCCACATTATATGTAAGTACCGGCAGTTCCACTGTTGGCCTATTTAATTTATTAGTAAGTGACCAACATGGCCTTAATGTTACAGAAATGAGAAATCCTACTAGCTTTGTCAGAACAAAAGGACCACTTAAAATTTTTCCTCTCGTCCTTGTCAAAGGCGAGTGACTGTTTACCGCCAAATTAAAGAGCTTTGTCCTTTTTACTGGCTCCCATTTCCCCTGGAGGGAGACGCACGGGGAGGGAGGGAGACACAGAGAGAGAGAGAGAGAGAGAGAGAGGATGAGCACATCCAAGTTGATCATGGAGGCAACGCTGGTAATGGTGGTGAGCCTTGCCATAGTGTTGTGATTTATCCTGGTGCTACTAGCTGAGTTATACTGTGCTCTCCTGCTTCGTGGGCGCCAGGAATCACCACCACCGTCAACACCCCAACCGCAATCACTTCCCCCCAATGCATCCTCCTCGCCACAAAATACGCAGCCCCGACCAAACCAACGATTTTTACCTCAACTAACTAGCTACTATGCCCAAGGGGTTCTCCAGGCGCCAAGAACCGTCCTTTTTCCTGCAGCTTCCTGCGAGGAAAACAGCATCGCAGTGCCAGTGAACAAACATTCCCAACTCCGTGATATCCTTGAAGTCCATGCCCAAGAGTCAAGCTCCCAACAAATTGGACTCACAAGGACTTCGCCTGCGTCAAAATCCCCTGGGGAAATCTCAATTCGGATTCCTAATAGCAATATTTGCAAAGCAAAATCTTGTGCCGTTGGCGAACAGCATTTTTATTTATATATCCAATCCAATCTACGACAACAAAGCAAGCAGGCCTGGCAGGGTGGATACCCCATTTGAAACTCCCGATTCATCTCCATTGAATTTGGAAGCAGGTGATTCTTCAGGGGATGAGGGGACGCTCCAGGTATCCCCGTCTAGTCCCACGGTCACCCCTCCATTGACTCCAATGAAGAAGCTTCCAGCAAAGGCTCTCTCAATTTCCTTGAAAGATGCAAGGTCCTTGGGCACTTCAGCCAGTGATTCTGTCAGTCATAATGGCCTCACGTCATCATCCTCAGGGTCTCCATGCACGTGTCCTACATGGTAATTGCATCATATTTGTGTCAAGAAATAGATGAAAGTAAATGGCGTTATTACTTTCTTAATTTCTTGTTTTCGTGGCATGACACCTTTTTGGGCAGGGACAGATGCAAGTTGGGGTGAGCCATTTAGCCATTGTGTTTTCTTTTTCTTTCTTTTTTTTTTTTCGGTAAAGAGGGAAGGTCAATGACTCAACTTAAGTAATTACAATCTGAAAAAGTGAAACCTTCTTAACATCTTTCTCTAAAAGTGAAAGGAAACCTAGAGGAGATTGGATTAAGAACACTAAACCAAGACTTTAAATGAGTGCGAAATTAGCCATTGTGTTTTCTATACAAAAGCTATTGTTGCGAAAGGACCCACTAGATCACGGATCTAACCTGATTAATTTTGCGGAATAAATTTGGCAAAAATAATAACACGACACGACACAAGAATTTACGTGGTTCGGCCTAAAGCCTACGTCCACGGCAAAGACAATCAGAGAATATTCCACTATCAAAAACAAGAGATTTTACAAGCTGCACACAATATACCTCACTGCCCAAATCCCACATACACCCAATGTCACTCAAGTATTTCTCTCTAAATACTTTCTCTCTCTTGATTCTCTCCCACTCTTGGATACCTCTCTACCAAAATCATGGACATATATATAGGCATTGGAGTCATCTACATACATTCAAAGTCATCCATGTGAAAAGGATCATTCAAAGTCCAATATGGCAACTTCAACATTGGTAGGCTAGTCAAGTTTGGCAACTTCAACTATGGTAGGCTAGTCAAAGTTTGATAACTTCAACTTTGTCATTGTTAAACCAATAACAAACACATGGTAATTAACTTGTCATAGCAAATTGTGATTTTGCTACCCATGTCATCTTCAAAGCCATCAAATTTGACTAATATTTAGGCATGTGTTTCTTGCTCCAATTGCAAGACATCAACTTCAACAAATCTCCACCTTGGCTTGAATTAGGACAAGGTCATCATAATTCTCTAATCGTCTTTCTTCATACCTCAATTGCTACGAACACCAATCAAATCCAAACAGTGTTTGAATTTGATTGCAGGAATAGGCTTCGTCATCATATCTGCAGGATTGTCAACTGTACTGATCTTTTCCACCATGACTTCTCCTTTTGACATAATTTCACGGACGAAATGATACCTGACATCAATGTGCTTAGTTCTCTCGTGATACATTAGATTTTTGGTCAAATGTATAGCACTTTGGCTGTCACAATACACAACAGTAGAACTCTGTTGTAAGCCCAAATCACCAACGAGACCTCGCAACCATAATGCTTCTTTCACTGCTTCTGTAACTGTTAGGGATCTCCTTTTGTCCAAATCACCAGCATAGTCGAAATCGACGTATCCCACTATATTTCCACCGGTGTTGCTATTCCTTCTGTACATCAAACCAATGTCTGTGGTTCCTTTGAGATATCGTAAAATCCACTTCACAGCTTTCCAGTGAGCTTTACCAGGATTTCCCATAAATCTGGAAACGACGCTAACAGCATGTGAAATGTCTGGACGAGTACATACCATAGCATACATGATGCTTCCAACTGCACTGCTGTATGGAACTCGAACCATTTGCTCCATTTCCTCATTTGTTTGAGGTGACTGTACTGCAGAGAGTTTGAAGTGACCTGCTAATGGAGTGCACACGGGTTTGCACTCTTGCATTCCGAAACGTTCCAGAACCTTTTCAATGTACTTTTTCTGTGACAAGTACAAGGTTCCAACGCCACGATCTCTGTGAATCTCCATTCCAAGTATCTTCTTGGCCGCGCCTAAGTCTTTCATTTCAAACTCACCACTCAGTTGAATCTTCAACTGATTAATTTTCGACATGTTCTTTGCAGCTCTTGTACCACTGCCTGGGCGACTGCTTGAGACCATAAAGTGACTTTTTCAGCAGGCACACATGATCCTCCTTTGTTGGATCTTCAAAACCTTCTGGCTGACGCATGTAAATCTTCTCATCAAGATTTCCATGAAAGATTGCTGTTTTTACATCGAGTTGCTCCAACTCCAGATCAAATAAGGCAACTATTGCTAGTAACATTCGAATAGAACTATGCTTTACAACAGGTGAAAAAACTTCATGAAAGTCAATACCTTCTCGCTGTGTAAAGCCTTTTGCAACGAGACGTGCCTTATATCGCACATCCTCAGCTCCTGGGATTCCTTCCTTCCGTTTATAGATCCATTTGCACCCAACGATCTTCTGACCCTTCGGTGGCATCACCAGCTCCCAAGTTTGATTCTTATGAAGAGACTCAATTTCCTCTGTCATGGCAGTGACCCATCTAGAGGATTCTGAACTAGATATAGCCTCCTTATAAGAATTGGGTTCAGAATCATCCATCTCCTCAGCTACAGATAATGCAAATGCAGCTGATCCTGATCTGTATCGTACAGGTGGTCGGATTTCTCTTTTACCTCTGCGTTTCGCAATACTGTAAGAGTCCTCCTCTGATTCTGTAGCTTTTGACATCTGCTGCATAGATTCTGCAGGTTCTGAGTGAACCTCTTGCTCTTCATTCTCATCTACCGATTGAGCTATGCTGTCTTCCTGCACCAATTTTGAAGCCTTCACCTCTGGCTCCACCTGCTCGCTGACTTCCTCATCATCATCAACCATGATAGACCCCTTCTTTTCCGGGAGCATTGCAGACTCATCAAATGTCACATCTCTGCTGATAATAAATTTAGGTGAATTTGGGTCAACACACCACAGTCTGTATCCTTTGACCCCTTCTGCATAGCCTAGGAATATGCACTTCTTTGCTCTGGGTCCAAGCTTGTCTTCCTTCACATGAGCATAAGCTGGACAACCAAACACTTTAAGATTAGAGTAATCAGCAGGAGAACCAGACCATACCTCCTCGGGAGTCTTCAACTCGATAGCTGTTGACGGTGACCGATTGACTAAGTAGCAAGCCATATTGACAGCTTCAGCCCAAAAAACTTTTGGTAGCTTTGCTTGCGAGAGCATACATCGAGCTCTCTCCAAGAGTGTTCTATTCATTCGTTCTGCAACTCCATTTTGCTGTGGAGTATGTCTAACTGTGCGATGTCGGACGATACCTTCATTCCTACAGAACTTTTCAAATTCACCAGAACAATATTCAAGACCATTATCGGTCCTCAGACGTTTGATCTTCTTACCAGTCTGCTTCTCGATCAAAGTCTTCCATTCTTTGAATTTGTTGAACACTTCACTCTTCTGTTTAAGAAAATACACCCACACTTTCCGTGAAAAATCATCAATGAAAGTTAACAGATATCGTTTACCGCCTTTGGATGGGACAGAGGCAGGTCCCCACAAGTCAGAGTGAATGTAGTCCACTGTTTGTTTGGTTTTGTGGACAGCAGTACTAAACTTGACTCTGCTTTGTTTTCCGAAGACGCAGTGTTCGCAGAACTCTAACTTGCTTATCTTCTGACCTCCAAGCAAACCTCGTTTGCTTAATTCAGTCATGCCTCGCTCGCTCATGTGGCCAAGACGCATGTGCCACAATTGAGTTGTTCTGGAACTTGAATCTGTTATTGAAACATTAACACCACCAATAATTGTATTACCTTGAAGATAATAGAGGCCATTTGACAGCTTTCCCTTCATCACGATTAGTGCCCCTTTGCAAACTCTAAGTATTCCACCTTCAGCTGAGTACCTATAGCCATTAGAATCAAGAATACTCAAAGATATAAGATTCTTTTTAAGCTCTGGAACATGACGAACTTCCAATGTTCTGAAAATGCCATCGTGCATCTTGATTCGAACAGTACCAACTCCAACAATAGATAGTGCCTTGTTGTTCCCCAATAAGACTGTTCCTGCATTAATTGATTTGTACGTTAAGAACCAGTGCTTATTAGGACTCATGTGGAATGTACAACCTGAATCAAGGATCCATTCGTCAATTGAGCTGCTAGTTGAAACTGTTAGAACAGTCTCTCCATCGGAGCTTTCAACTTCACTGGCTATGTTTGCAGTGTTGGGAAAATCATCAACTTTCTGTTTTCCCTTATCTTTGCGCTTGGGACAATTTCGCCTGATATGTCCCCTTTCGTGACAATGATAGCACGTTACTTTATCGTGTCTAGATTTGGATCTAGACTTGCCTCTGCTACTGGACCCCTTCTGTGTTGATCTACCTCTAACAATCAAGCCGTCTGCTTGATTCTCTACGACCTCTTCCGTCATCCGCTTCTTGAGCTCCCTTGAGTTTAATGATGCCTTCACATCATCCAGGGAAAGACTCTCCCTCGCGTATAACATTGTATCAACGAAATTGTCATAAGATGGAGGTAATTTGCACAACAACATAATAGCTTGGTCCTCATCTTCAACTTTAACATCAATATTTTTCAAATCTAAGATTACCTTATTGAATTCGGCCAGGTAATCTTGAATAGGTGTTCCTTCCTTCATCCGGAGAGCGTAGAGACGGTGTTTTAGATACACCCGGTTGGTCAGGGACTTGGTCATGTAACGGGACTCCAATTTGGACCACAAACCATCTGGAGTGGTTTGATCTGCAACTTCACGTAGAACCTCATCTGATAAGCACAATAAAATTGTACTATGTGCCTTTTCCATGAGCTCCTCCTTTTTCTCCTTTGTCAACGATTCTGGCAGTTCCTGCTCGCCTTTGAGCGCCTTAGCTAGTCCTTGTTGGACTAATAACGCTCGTACCTTGATACGCCACATGTTGAAATCATTCTTACCATCGAATCTCTCCACATCATATTTCGTTGATGATCTTTCTGCCATCTCGAAATACTTGCAACCAATCAGTTGGGCTCTGATACCAGTTTGTTGCGAAAGGACCCACTAGATCACGGATCTAACCTGATTAATTTTGCGGAATAAATTTGGCAAAAATAATAACACGACACGACACAAGAATTTACGTGGTTCGGCCTAAAGCCTACGTCCACGGCAAAGACAATCAGAGAATATTCCACTATCAAAAACAAGAGATTTTACAAGCTGCACACAATATACCTCACTGCCCAAATCCCACATACACCCAATGTCACTCAAGTATTTCTCTCTAAATACTTTCTCTCTCTTGATTCTCTCCCACTCTTGGATACCTCTCTACCAAAATCATGGACATATATATAGGCATTGGAGTCATCTACATACATTCAAAGTCATCCATGTGAAAAGGATCATTCAAAGTCCAATATGGCAACTTCAACATTGGTAGGCTAGTCAAGTTTGGCAACTTCAACTATGGTAGGCTAGTCAAAGTTTGATAACTTCAACTTTGTCATTGTTAGACCAATAACAAACACATGGTAATTAACTTGTCATAGCAAATTGTGATTTTGCTACCCATGTCATCTTCAAAGCCATCAAATTTGACTAATATTTAGGCATGTGTTTCTTGCTCCAATTGCAAGACATCAACTTCAACAGCTATAGTATGTACTATTTAGCCCAGTGGTACTACCTTGTCCCCTCTGCATTAACGCTCTTGCCCCTCCCCCCATGCCTCTAGTATCGAGTTCGAGCTCCTAGGAAGACTCCGCTGTTTATACGAGGCTGTTTTCGGCAAATTTCACGAGTTTCAACCTTGTCAATTGGCCAATATTTATACCTACTAGATCAACCCTGTCAATTGGTTAATTTCATAATAATTAATATATTTTCTTTATTTGTCATCATATATATTAGCTTTTTTATTATATTTATACATATAAATTTTGTCCATCTCAAAATTTTTTTTAGATCCATCACTGTGTATTAGATGTGGGGCTATCGTTAGTGCGGTAATAGTTATTATCTGATGGAGCCAAAACACCTGGACCGGCTGGCGTGGGACATGAACCGGTCACCCACGCATACGCCGATGCTGGCCAACATTAGTTACTGGTACTCTTTTCTTTTTTTTTTTTTTTTATAAAGAATTTTATTGGACATTTGACGAGAGAAAAGTGAGATTTGGTGAAATTTAAATCTCTCATCTACTATTGGTTGAGAGACATCTATTTGAACCAGTTGAGCAAATAATTAACCTCAACGGGTACTCTTTCTCTTTTAATGTTCGTTGCAGAATTGCTTTAATTGTTTTCTTTTGCTTGTCTGGGGTTTTTTTTGGAAAGTCGTTGACGCTTCTCTCTGCTGCTGTTGGTACAAAACAAGCTGTTCTTTTGTTCTCGTATGCGGAAAAGGGCTGGTGAAGGTGCATGTGATCTTTTAAGAGACTGACTTTTTTGCAGATGTAAAAAAGCAAAAATGATAACACAGAGAAAATACAGCAGATTCTTTTTTCGGTTGAATACAAAATCGTTTTGCATTATAAAAAATTTATGACGGATGAAATATTGAAAAGTAGCATCTCTCTGTTTTTGAGGGGCCTTGAATGCTACTTTCTATGCATTAAAAGCTAGAAAACAAACTGCCACCTGCAAGGCATTTGTCCACTTTAGATTATGATCACTCCTGGCGGTTTCACCAAGCCCCATGGCCATGGGCCAAGAAGCTTCAGTTTGACAGTTGCTGCGCTGCCTCAATCAATTGAGTTGTTTTCAGAAGTATTTCTCAGTGAACTGGGCACCTTCATTACTGGGCGCCTCCATTTCCTAGGTTGTGTGCCCATTTTTTTTACCCTAAACCCAAAAATATTTTTTTTAAAAAAACATAAAAAATAAGGCCTTGAAGTTAAAATACAGCTGAACCCCGTGGTCTCCTCGTAGCTGCATATTTAGTTCATAATGTGGTTCCATTCCATCTACTTAAGCCTCCTCCTTTGGAGGATATATATTTATATTATGCAAATTTGAGCGTCATTTATCTTCACATTAGAATGCTTTAGGTCTAGATTCTAAGAAACAGGCTGCAGATACCTTGAGGGTTGAGAGGTTTTATTTTTAAAGACTCTAGATAGCACAAATTCCATTTTCAGGGCCCAAGGCTTGATGATTTCACATATTCCTAAAAAATATAACTTCATTAGGGAGATACACCTTTTTATTTCATACAAGATTATTTTTGAAGATTGAGCCTTCCAAAGCAAGAGAGCATAAAAAAATACGGAAAAGATAGGTGACAAAATGTTGGTGGCCAAACAGCATTCAAACGGTATTTAGCATGCGCACTGAAATTTATATTTTATATAATTATAATAATAAAAAATGCTTAAAAAAATATTACTTATTTTTACTATTCATATTTTTTTAACTACAGTTACACAAAATATAAATTTCTGTTACACAAATTAAATATCGTTTGGATGTTGTTTGACTACCAACATTTGGCCATGTAATGAAATCCAAAAAAATAAATCTTGTGTAAAGCAATTATGAAGTAAAAAGTGTAAATCCTTATTATTATTAAAACAAAAAAAACACCCCTTTTAACTGCTAAGATGAAGGATGCCACTCTCTCCATTAGCAGAAAAGGTTGTAAACATACATAAGAGCAACATTTAAATTATATTTATGGCAAAAAATTCACAGATAAATTCAGGGAGCCAAAAAAAAGTAGAAAATATTGATTTTATAAGCTGAACAGAGAAGAAATAGTGGAGAGAGGTGTGAAGCTGTAAATTTCGAGCCTGTAACAGTTAGACTCAAAAAATACAGAAACAAATTACAATAATAAAATTGTAAAATAAAAAGAAATTTATGTGGGGTCGATCTCTGGGTAGATCCTCCGATTAATGCTCCTGTGTAATTTAGTCAAAGGCCGTGAAGGCTTAATCTTGACCGAGAGATGGTGAATTTCCACAGCGTGAACTTGAACTATAGGAAATGGATCCCACTGAGGGCCGAGACTTGATCTCCAGTGGATTAGTTGAACTCCGGTGAGGGCCGTAGGAGGCTTGATCCCACTCGGACTGTATGGACTTCGGTGAGGGCCGTAGGAGGCTTGATCCCACTCGGATTGGATGGACTTCGGTGAGGGCCGTAGGAGGCTTGATCCCACTCGAACTGGATGGACTTCGGTGAGGGCCGTAGGAGGCTTGATCCCACTCGAATTGATTGGACTCCGGTGAGGGCCGTAGGAGGCTTGATCCCACTCAGATATTTAATATCTTGGGTTTTTGATCTAGCGGATCCAACTTAGTGGCAGCTAGAGAGCATACACCCAAAATATTTAGAGAGAGAAAGGAAGAGATGCAAAACTTTAGAAGATGAGATTTTTGCTTTGCATGGGATGGTTTGAAAGGCTTTGAGGGGATCCCTATTTATAGGGTTTTGGGGGAGGATGGATGCCAAAATTGTATGACTTGGATCATACATGGCAAGGGCCCTCTTTGGTGGTTGAATTTTGACATTTTGCAATCAAATGGAAATTAAAATTTCCATATGATTCATCATGAGTAGGATCCTACAAGGCAAGGACCCTCTTTGGTGGTTGAATTTTGACATTTTGCAATCAAATGGAAATTAAAATTTCCATATGATTCATCATGAGTAGGATCCTACAAGGCAAGGACCCTCTTTGGTGGTTGAATTTTGACATTTTGCATGGTCATCAACCAAATGGAAATCATCATTTTCATATGCATGCACTTGTTGCTTTCATGTAGGGCATGCATTGATTTTTTTTTTTTTTGGTGTTTACAAATGCCCCCACTTCAAGGGTCGGTAAGGAAGAATTTTACCGTAATGATCCGAACCGAGTCTTGAAGTCCAGTTTGAACTTGAGATGTCTTAATGAACGTTGAATGTTGGAGTCTTCTATCTTTGACCATGCCTGCTGTTGTTGGATCGCAATAGGAATCCGATACGATCTTGAGAAGGTTAGCAGCCCAGCCAATATAAAAATTGAAGTCTTGGCTCCAGGTGCATTCGAGCTTCCATAGCCCGCAAAGGATTTTTTATATCTCTTAAAGTTCCAGAGCTCTGGTGAGGATGATCCAGTAGGCAAAGAACTTGAACCTCCCCAAGAGGAAGGCCCAGGACCTTGGAACTTCAAGACCGGCTCACAGAGAGACTGACTGTAGTGATGATTTCCAAGTCTGCTTCGACGTAAGGAGAGTAGTTGGAACTTCCCTGTACGTCGCTGCATCCCAAGAAAGATTAGGATAATTGCAGTTTCTCATCCCTCTGTGGTAGATGTGAACTAAGGAGAGTAGTTGGAACTCCATGACACCGATGGCGTTGGAGACTGAGTTTCGAGGATCCCTCGAAGAAGACTACTCCCTCTTTTCTTAGCTCGTGCGCCTCCAACTTCTTGATCGAAGAACTTCCTGAGACAAGTGCAGAGACTAGCCATTTTTTTTTTGAGAAAGAAGAGCTGAGGGGTGAATATTACAACTCGGGCATGCAGGATATATATACAAATAATAAAGAGTTTTTTTTTTTTTTTTTGAAAAGTCAAAAAAAAGGTATGCAGAATCGGGTAGGGCCATCCACGTCCCTTTCCTGCATAAGAGACAAAAGAGGCAGCGGCTGACGCGTGTCACGAAAGTCGTTACCGTGTGTGGCAGAAGTCGTTGCCGTGTGCTGCGGAAGTCGTTGCCGTGTGCTGCAGAAGTCGTTACCGTGTGCTGCCAAAGTCGTTGCACCTTATCTTATCGGCCGTCCTAGCGGGGCCCGAGGCGCAGCTCCAAGTCAAGCTCGACCTCGTCTGGTGGGCCGATGATGTTGACGTCGCTTTCCGGCTGGTTGATGCTGCCGGAATATTCTGGAAAGAGAGGCAAAATTTCGCCGGAATGACTCCTGTGTGCTAGAAAAATTCCTCCTAGACTTAAGTATCTAGGAGGGATGAACCCTTGGCTGACTCCGTGAAACCACCAGGACCAGTATGTATGCTCCCATATGCTACGGCTTTGATGAACGTACCGTGGAGAGACCATTGCAGTGGTAGAACTTGGGCCGGCTTCATTTGAGGGTGAAGCTGTACTGGTGAGATCTACTATAGGAACAACAGGCTGTGCTTTGGAAATACCATCTCTCAGCGCCACTGTTTCCCTATGTCTCCGATTCTGGAGCCAAAATATACATTTTTTCCTTCGACTGCCCCTAGCGGGCGAAGTCGTGAGACAAGTTGGAGAATCTGTGTAGAGTTAGGGACAATACCTCCATCGTTGTAGAAGACTTCCTCCAAAATTTGCAGTTGTGCCATGGTCGGTTGCCACCTTGTGCGAGGTGACTTTTCTTCACCCTTGTCTTGAGATTCTGCAACTGGTTCCATCTTTCTTGTGGCAGATGAGCAAAGGTCTGGTGTGTGGTGAAGATCGGTTGAGACTGATGCTGAGTTTCAGACTCAAACCCTCCGTCGCTTTTATATTTTTGGGCCGTTCACAGTTTATACTCATGCGGGCCAGGAGTATTGAATTGTGATGGATTGATTATCGCCTTTTATACTCGTGCGAGGCAGGAGTGTTGAATTGTGGAGCTGTTCGCCTTTTATACTCGTGCGAGACAGGAGTATTGAACTGTGATGTCGCCTTTTTTACTCGTGCGAGGCAGGAGTGTTGAACTGTGATGTCGCCTTTTATACTCGTGCGAGTCCAGAGTGTTGTGTTGAACTGCTGAGCTGTTGAGCTGGCGAGCTGGTGAGCTGTTAAGCTGATGAGTTGTTAAGCTGCTTGGCTGCTGAGCTGGTGAGCTGGTGAGCTGTTGAGCTGCTGAGCTGTTGAGCTGCTTGGCTGTTGAGCTGCTGAGCTGCTTGGCTGCTGAGCTGCTGAGCTTGTGAGCTGTTGAGCTGCTAAGTTGTTTGGTGAGCTGCTGAGCTGTTGAGTTGGTGAGCTGCTGAGCTGTTGAGCTGGTGAGCTGTTTGGTGAGCTGTTGAGCTGTTGACTTGAGTTTTGATTCAGGGTCTAGGCTTTGCCCCCGAATCTGGATTTAGGCTATGAGTTGGAACTTGGATTTGGGTTTTGAGCCCGAGTTTAGATTTGGTGAATTTGGACTTTGGGCTAGGGTTTGAGTTTAGGCTTTTTGGGCCTGGATTTGAATTTGGGCTTTAGGCCCGAGTTTGAATTTGGATTTTGAACTAGAATTTGGGTTCGGACTTGGATTTTGCCCCCGAATTTGGATTTGTTGGGTTTTGAATCGGGGTTTGAGATTTGCCCCCGAATCTAGATTTGGATTTTGTGGAAGGGTTCTGAACTTGCACATAAGTTTCAGACATTTTCTTTTTTTTTTTTTCCTCTTTTTTTTGGCTTTTTTTTTTTTCGTGCTTTTTTTTTTGCACCCTTTTTTTTTTTGCTTTTTTTTTTTGTTTTTCATTTTATTTCCTTTTTTTATTTCTATCTTTTTTTTTTGCCTTTTTTTTGTTTTTTTTTTTTACACAGTCAATTTTAGAAGTTTACCGTTTGATCGAACCAGATCGGGATGCGTTGACAGCATGCAAGCGTAATTTCATGTTGACTTTCTTCTGACGAATTTGAAGGGACGGCAGTCTGGTTGACTGAGACTATGTCTCCCTGGTCCAAATTGATTTTATTTTGGTCTATGAGCGTCAAGATCAGCTCCTTTAAGACGAAGCACTTCTCGGTTGGATGGTTGATTGTGCGGTGATACCTGCAGAATTTTGGATCATTGACCTGATTCTTGTGATTGGGTTGCTTACATTCCGGGAGTTTGATCAACTTAGCTTCTAAAAGTTGATCGAGAATGTCTGGAACGTCGGAGTCGGGGAATGGATACTTCTTCTGTTCCAACTCTCGCAAGGTCATCCTTCCCTTTTCTGGTTGATTTGCCAGCGCTGGAGGACTCATTTTTGCTTTAGCTCCAACTTTTATCGGTGAAGCATCAATGGTCATCACTTTCTTGCCCCCATGTTGGCCCAGTTGGATGGGAATCGTGCCTCCAGAGGTCTTGATGCTTATTTCCATGTCATGCGCTCGAGTTGCTAATTCCTCAAAAGTTCGAGGTTTGATGCCCTGTAGGATGTATAATAGCTCCCAGTGCATCCCTTGGATGCACATTTCCACAGCAGAAGTCTCCGTAAGATGATCTTTGCAGTCTAGATTGAGAGCACGCCATCTGTTGATGTATTCGACAACGGGCTCTTCTTTCCTTTGTTTGGCACTAGTAAGCTCCATCATGCTCACCGTTCTCCGAGTGCTGAAAAATCTGTTGAGAAACTCTCGTTGTAACTGTTCCCAACTGTCGATTGATTCTGGTTCAAGGTTTATGAACCACGTGAAAGCGTTCTCCCTTAGTGAACGAACAAACTGCTTCACCAAGAGATCTCCGTAAGTCCCTGCATTGTTGCAGGTTTCAACGAAGTGGGCGATGTGCTGTTTGGGATCGCCTCGTCCGTCGAATTGTTGAAATTTGGGCGGCTGGTAGCCCAGAGGCATGTTGAGACTTTCGATCCGTCTGGTGTACGGTTTGACGTACATCTGTGATCCTTGAAAGGATGTAGCTTGTTGCAGTCGGATCGTATTGGCTATCATTTCCTGCAATTGCTGAACAGATAGCGAAGCTACAGAATTTGAGGGTGGCAGCTGTGTAGAACTACCTAGTTGTTTTTCAGCATTGAAGACATCGGCTGGTGTCGCTTCTGGAGTGAAACCAGGTGGATATTGTCGTTCCTCGTGGGTCTGGAGATCAACTTGGATTGGAGCTTTTCCTTTGAGGGCAGCGATCTGTTGATCTTTTTCTTCCACAGTTTTGAGCAGTTGGAAAATTCTGCTTTCCAATTCTGCAATCCTGTCTTCAGTGTTCGTTGCGCTTGTCATCGTGATTGTGACAACGTTGATGTTGGATTCGTGCTAATTTTTTTTTGTAGAGGAGCAAAAGATGGGAGGCGGAGAGGTCCCACCGAGCGTGCCAAAAATTGTGAAGCTGTAAATTTCGAGCCTGTAACAGTTAGACTCAAAAAATACAGAAACAAATTACAATAATAAAATTGTAAAATAAAAAGAAATTTATGTGGGGTCGATCTCTGGGTAGATCCTCCGATTAATGCTCCTGTGTAATTTAGTCAAAGGCCGTGAAGGCTTAATCTTGACCGAGAGATGGTGAATTTCCACAGCGTGAACTTGAACTATAGGAAATGGATCCCACTGAGGGCCGAGACTTGATCTCCAGTGGATTAGTTGAACTCCGGTGAGGGCCGTAGGAGGCTTGATCCCACTCGGACTGTATGGACTTCGGTGAGGGCCGTAGGAGGCTTGATCCCACTCGGATTGGATGGACTTCGGTGAGGGCCGTAGGAGGCTTGATCCCACTCGAACTGGATGGACTTCGGTGAGGGCCGTAGGAGGCTTGATCCCACTCGAATTGATTGGACTCTGGTGAGGGCCGTAGGAGGCTTGATCCCACTCAGATATTTAATATCTTGGGTTTTTGATCTAGCGGATCCAACTTAGTGGCAGCTAGAGAGCATACACCCAAAATATTTAGAGAGAGAAAGGAAGAGATGCAAAACTTTAGAAGATGAGATTTTTGCTTTGCATGGGATGATTTGAAAGGTTTTGAGGGGATCCCTATTTATAGGGTTTTGGGGGAGGATGGATGCCAAAATTGTATGACTTGGATCATACATGGCAAGGGCCCTCTTTGGTGGTTGAATTTTGACATTTTGCAATCAAATGGAAATTAAAATTTTCATATGATTCATCATGAGTAGGATCCTACAAGGCAAGGACCCTCTTTGGTGGTTGAATTTTGACATTTTGCAATCAAATGGAAATTAAAATTTCCATATGATTCATCATGAGTAGGATCCTACAAGGCAAGGACCCTCTTTGGTGGTTGAATTTTGACATTTTGCATGGTCATCAACCAAATGGAAATCATCATTTTCATATGCATGCACTTGTTGCTTTCATGTAGGGCATGCATTGATTTTTTTTTTTTTTTTGGTGTTTACAAGAGGCTTGAAGATGCTAAGAGTTAGTAGTAGTTATATTTGCAGGCTCTGAACTTTATCTGAATTTGTAATTTGCTAGTTAAAATTTGGGTAAAATCATAATTAACTCCTAAAATTTGTCTTACATTGTAATTAGGTCCTCACAATTATATGGATGACATAATTTATTATGATTAGGTGATTATATATAATAATAACTAATAAAATATATAGTTCAATTATTTTTCGGTTTATCCCGGTCCAATTGATAGCCTTTTTGGGATTTCCATTGACCACCGAGAGGATGATATTGTTATGGCATTACTGTTTTTGGACCTACATATTATCAGGCCCTTACACAGCAAAACTTCCAGCCCTGCGCGCCATGCGTTGCCCTCGCCGAGTTTTTTTTTTTTTTTTGATTAAAAAAATATTTTATTAATGATAATCAATTTTCTACACAGTTTCAAATTATCTGCACTCGCAGAAATAGAAGACGGCCAAGTTGAGGCCCTCGCCGAGTTATCGCCAGCTGCACATGAGGTATTGACACGTGTTTCCAGCTCATGTCCCTGGGTAACTTTAGTATTCGCATAAAATTACATTTTAACAATATCATATTTTAAACAAATAGTTTTGGAGCTAATGTTGTTTGATTTTTTTTTTTATCACGAGATTAATATAGTTCTGAGTTATTTGAATTTGTTTTTATTAAGAGACTACAATATGAATAGATGTTTTTATTTTTATAAATTTCGTAATTTTCTTTTAGAAATACAATTTTAAACTTCAAAAATAAAAATTTATATTCTTAATTATTGAAATGTTACACAAAGGGACTATGACAGAGTTTTAACGTTATTTCATTCGAATTCTGGCGCAAAAGTTTTGGGCCAAAACTGGGTGCAGTGACGGTTTTTTTTTAGTAAATGAATACTTTTGAAATTTTTTTAAAAAAATTTGTGTTAATTACAATACACTGTGAGTCACGATACTCAATTTATAAAAGAATAAATTCTAAAATATTTAATAAAAATTAATGTAAAAAATTAAATATTCTAAAAATACTGAATATCTTCACAAAAATTTAAATTCATTCTCTTATAATACGATCAAAATTCTCTAATCAATAAAATAGAAGGATCGGTAATCGTGACGTTTATTTTCCTATCCCCCTTTCCTAAATTACACATAGGGAACCTAAACCAAATATCCTCTTATTGGCTTTGAGGCGCGAGATGGGTCGCTTTTCTCAATACGGACAAACAGGGGTAGGATGATAGAGCGCCACTAAATGAGAAAATGGATGAAAACCATTCTAACCTCACATTCTATATGAGGAGTACATAAGCTCAACATCCCCGAGAATCTAATTCCAGAGGACATAGTCTAGTGGCCAAAGTGGGTGTGCTTCTTATCCGATTGACTAAAGTTATAATTTTAAAAGTTAGATTAAAGATAATTTTCAGTCTTGAAAAAGTAAAAATTTATATGTGGTGTAAAAAATAACAGATTATAATTATTGTTTCGACCCAATGCCAAAAAAATTATCTAATCCTAAGATTGAAAATTCTTATATAAATCATGTACTTGGCCTGTTCAAAGTTTTCAGGCACTCACATACAAACGTCAGAAAATGGCCTCGCCCGGTAGCATCAGTGTTTCCATTGCTACCTCCCCAAAAGGTGGCAACGGCGAAGCAGGCAACAGCACCGCGTCATCAAGTTCACCGAAGGGCCAATGTTTGTGCTCGCCAACGACACATCAAGGGTCGTTTAGATGCAGGTTTCATCGGTCAAGGTCATCGGCTTGGATGAAACGATCAAAGTCCATGCCACCAAACAACTCCGTAACTTCTCCTTCACCTAATTAAGTTGCTTTGATTCCAGTCGATCAATAATCAGGTTCCGCTGTACGTGTCTGTATAACCATACGCATGATGAGATCCTAATTATGCCCCATCTCTGTTTAAAACTACCCAAAATGGGAGTTGATAGGATCTTTTCTCTTTTTTTTTCTTAATCTTTGTTCGGCCGCGATTGCTTTGGACTATATCATGCTTCTTGTGTTAAGATGTTGCTTATTATCCTAATTGTTGTTGGTGAATAATGAACAACATTTCTTCTCTCTCTCTCTCTCTCTCTCTCTCTCTCTCTCTAGTTACATGATTCACACTTGAATTATTAGAAATGGCAACCATTGCACGGTAAATTGAAATGGATGGGATGCCTAGATATAATGTACTTTTGATTTACGTGTAGACGTCTAGTTTATTATATAACTAGTTGAAGAAAATTATAACATGTAAAATTTTATCCCAAAATTTTTTAAATTTTATAAAAGTGAAAGTTAAAAAAATTTATGAATAAAAATTGCTCTCAAAAGTCTATCCACGAAACCTTATAAGGAAATTTCAATTTAACATATAAAAAAAGAATAAAACAAACAAGTAACATGCAAACGGTTTCAATATGAGTTTTATAAAAGGTCAATATAATTTTCAGCCAAAAATCCATAACGGTAAAAATAGGATGCAAAGCTTCCAGCCACAGGGACCATAGGCCTCTTATCTCTCTTGACCTCCCCTCTTGAGAATTAAAAAAAAAAAAAAAAAAAAAACATGGACGGTATAGAGGAAAAAAGGGGGCCTATGGGTCGCTAGAGCTGGTTTCCAATTCCCGTTTCAATCCAATCTGATCCAAAGTTCAGGTCTAGTTTTAAGCCTCGAAACTCCAGCTTGATGCAAAACAAATAAAAAGTAATGATCAGGCTGAGTTTTTAGGCCCAAAATAAAAGGGTCGAGTCTAGCTGAAAAAACTGTCAAACTTGGCCCAAATCGATTTGATTTGCCACTCGCCGGGTCAGCGAAGTGCACCAAATCTGTCTGCTTGTTAAGTGCAAGCAAACAAATCTTTATCACTCTATAGACAAAGGACTGTTCGGCCGCCGCCGATTCGCTGAGTTCGAATGCCGAGGCCGGACCTCGACGGCGATATGAGAAAAAAATCAAGCTTGCAACAGAAAAAGCCATGAGAAACTCGAGGGGCGATTGCGATTACGTTCCGTACACCGCTCTACCACCCCAACCCCAAAACGTCATCGTTCTTACATACTACCACCCGCCGCCCAACCCCTCCGTCCTCTTTCTCCGTCGCTGCCTTTTCTTTACAGCCGCCATCCTTCTGCTCTCTGCGGCCGTCTATTTCCTCTTCCCCTCCGACCCCTCTCTCCAACTCGCCCGAATCCGGCTCAACCACATCCGAGTCGACTCTTCCCCGAAACCCACCCTCGACCTGTCCTTCTCTCTCACGATCAAGGTCCGAAACAGAGACTTCTTCTCTTTGGACTACGATTCGCTCGATCTGGCGGTTGGGTACAGAGGGAGACAGCTAGGGTTCGTCAGGTCTGAGGGAGGAAAGGTGAGGGCGAGAACGTCGTCGTATGTCCATGCCACGCTCGATTTGAACGGGCTTGAGCTCGTATACGATGTGCTTTACTTGATTGAGGATTTGGCTCGCGGTATTATCCCTTTTGATACTGAAACGACGATCAAAGGAGAGGTTGGCCTCTTCTTCTTCAAAATCCCTATCAAGGTAAAATAGATTAATTTTCTCCGATTTAGTATAAGTTTTCGCTTGATAGATATATGCATATTTAATTGGGGTTAGCATGAGAAGCAATTTGTAAAAATTTCTTGGTGGTCTGAGGATTGATTAGTGGCTGTTGATTGCAATCCCACTTGTAAGGGAAATAGCAGAAGTAAGATTATAAAGTTGTGGTGGGGGATCGTTTTTTGCATCTTGTGTGTTACGATTATGCTGGCAATTCAGATTTGTTCATGTTCTTAGAACTTGCAATTTGTCGTTTGGCGCTTGCGTGTGAAGCTCTTTGGTAGCTTTTTAGTGTTCATTTGCCGATTGAGTAGTTTTGCATTCTAAATTTCCGGTCTTTTTATGCCTTTTGTTGTCTTGCTCCTGCTCACCGGTTAATGCATTTTCGTCTCGATAGGCTTACACTTACATTGTCCAATTTGTTTCAGGGAAGAGTTGCATGCGAGGTCTATGTGAACACAATCAATGAGACGATTGTACGTCAAGATTGTTTACCGGAGGTGAGGAACATTTTATCTTGAATAAGCTTGAAATACTTTTGCATTACATGAGTAAACAATACAATTACAGTTTTATGCAATTGCTCGGTGGGTGGGTAATGTGCATATAGATGTTTTGCAAAGGTTCTATTGATTATCTTGTATCAACCTTCTCTCTGCTTCTAGCCTGTGAAAACTGAAAACTGAAGTAACATGCTCTCTGAAATCAGACTTTGGGTAATCAATTCTGACTGCTTCACTGGACAGACCTAGACTTTTTATTGAATTAATGTATCGCTTATTGCTTTCAATCGCCATGTTTACATGTCGAACATGTTACCCTGGATTATTCGGTATCATTGGGATTTGTGTGGTATCACAATTTATACGATAGAGAGACATAGGTCACTCATTTTATTGACAGTATGCCAGGAATTTGGCTCTGCTACTAAACTTGTAATGCTAGTTTTCCTATTAGTTGGATCATTTTACTAATCCACAGGTTATTATCTGACCTTTCAGTAACATTTTGGATCATACCATGATCTACCAGACTCTCTTCAATTGGAAGGAACTCTCTTCAATCGGAAATATGTTGAGCCAGGTGCTGTCGCGAAGTGTTTCAGTGTAGTAATTGCCTGTCGTATATATCTTGGTATGATCCAGTTATTTGCCTGTACAATTAGTGTGAATATCTGTACCAAGTAAGATAGAGCAGCATTTATCTCGGTTCTATTTTCATGAAGACTACCAATCTCGATTTTTTATCATGATGTTCATTGCTTTTCCATGTTTTACCACAATGATCGAGTGGTGATTGCTAGGTGAATTATTGGGTTGACTACAGGCTAAAGCTTGATTTCAGAACCAATTCAAGGTACTGGGTGAAATTAGAATCAACCTGGAAGTTCACAAGACAAATAACATGTGGTCTGGATATTTGACATTCTGGAATTAGGGTAGAGGTCCAACCCTTTTGATTGTGCCACTTGTGCGCCGTTCGTCACTTTGATAACTTGACATGAATATATCGTTTTCTTTCCTTTCTAGAATTGTCGCTCTCCTTGCAGAGCAGTGGACAATCTCGGGCCACTTTTCTTTACAACAGTCAGTACGGTCAAAACACACGTCAATAATGGACATCCTGATGACAGAAAATGGACTTATTTTTCTGTGGAGATCAGTTTCGTATACATATTTTCGATGATATACATACAAAATATATTTTTTTGTGACGAATTTGATTATTTCTGTAATAACGCTTATTATTTTTGTTATAAAAAATCACGTGTTAATTTTATGTATTATATTTTATTAATTTTATTGTAGAAATGGATAATACTGTCATAATATATATACTAAATATGACTACCAACGTATAAATGTCAAACTTTTTCCTTTTCTGTGAAACACGCTGTTCTTGACTTCTTTCTCTAAACGGCGCTTTACCAAATTCCTTTTGTCTTTAACAAAACTAGTTGCACATCTTGAGCGCTACGTAGAAGAAAGAATGTGGCAAGGGTTCTAGTTGGACCGGCTGTTTGCTTAACCCCATAAGTCTGCCGAACGATTTTCGGTGCTGACGCGAAAAGCCGACATCACAGAAAAAGAACGAACTTGTTTCGAAAATAAGCCAGTTCTGACTACATAGTTTATCTCTCTATCTCTAGGCATTAAGCCCATCTGTTGCAAAAAAAGAAGAAGATGGATCGTCTCCGTTTCATCTTTTATGCAGCCATCAAACAAAGAAAGCGTTTTTTCATTGATGGAATAAATCATGCTTCTAATATTATCAAGTCAACAACTTTAACATAAAATACTTTTAACTTCTCGTCTGAAGAAAATGTTTTTGTTAGTCTTCCAGTGGAATTTTATTTTGGGCAATGATCTGGTCTACCCATTTTAATGTTCTTCTTTGAGTAATTTTGTTCTCCTTTGGCCTCTTCGGTTAGAGGCAAAAGCAATATGTTTCAAACGACAATGAATATTTAATTTATTTCCCGGTCACAACTTGGCCCTCCATATACCATCTCTGGTTATATATGATTCAAGGTAAAAAATGGTAGGCGCAGGCACACTCCACAATTTTGGCGTCATTACCTATGTCAGCATGCCAAAGTTACTTTGGCTAACCAGTTTAATAATTCAAAGTACACCAAATTATAAACTTTGCCTTCTATTTTTTCGGCTCATGATTGTGAACTATGAGTGAATTGAATACAAGTATTCATAATTGTCAACCTCTCTCAGAAAAAAAAAAAAAAAAATCGTCAATGCTTGTGTGATGCCTTAAATGTTAAATCGCAGACAAAATCAACATCTAAACAAATGTCCTCTGTCCACACCAGCCAACACAGTTTTAATTGAGTCCAAAAGAAAAAAAAAATGAAAAAGGTTAGTGGGCCGGCGAAACTGTGCCGGCCCAGACTCCGGAATTAGTGGGAAAAAAATGTGAAGCTTTTTAAAATAAAGATTTTAGGGGTTAACTAATTATATTTAAGTTAATATTAAATATTACTTAGAATATAATTTAAAAAATATAAAAATATATATGTCTTGCTGACGTAATACTGTTATATAAGTAACACATCAGTCGTCGGGACAGGTCGGGTCTCGGCCTATGTAACAGGTCTTTGTTTTTTTTTTTCGGAAAAAAAAAAAAACTCAGAGCAAAAAAGGTAAACGCCACGAGGCAGTGTTCTAGAACGCAGTTTCTTTTACGAGTCAATAAGCCGCCAATGACATCAAGTCAAAAATCTCGCGTTCACAACGCGTCCCCCTGAAGCCCCCAACTTCTCCCCCTCGCCGGCGCATGCCTAGAAATTTCCCTGGAGTAACAGGCGCAACGCAAGACTTATCCAGTAATATATAACTGGTTAACGCATGCCCCTGCCCCCTCCAGTGCCCTAGCCCAACCATCTTTTTCTTGCTCTCTTCTTTCTTTTAGCCATTTCTCGAGAAACCCACCTGAAATCCAATCAGTTTCTTTGTGCTCTTTGGTTATTTGTCCGATCACCACCGTTTTTTCAAGCATATTCTGTTGGGTTTTTTGAAGAATGGGTTCTGGAAAATTATTTGCTCTTCCAATAATTGGATTTATTTTATTGGCAATCTTGCAACTTGGCTGTGGCCAAGTATTGGCCCCCTCGCCTGCTCCTATGACTGGAGGTCCATCCAACGACGGCTACGCAATTGATCAAGGAATTGCTTACGTCCTTATGTTGGTCGCCCTTGCAGTCACTTACCTCTTACATTGATTTTTTTGTTCATTTATTTTGTTGTTCTGAAACGGCGCGGTTATTACAATTTTAGACATTTAAATTCTTTTGTCATTTTTTCTCCTCGTACTCCTCTGGAGAAATTGTTACTCTGTATCTATCGATTCATTAGTACTTGACAAATAAACGAGAAATTCACAGATCTTTTCTCGTTCATCAGAATCAAATCTCAATTTGTTGTTCACTACCCAAAAATGTTATTTTTGTGGAACAGGCCAAAAAAAGAAAAAGCAGGCAACTCGCGGAGAAACAAATAAAAAAGTAAAAACAAAAAAAAGAAAAAAAAAACCCCTAAAACTAAAATTTAATTGAACGAGAAATTTAAGACTAAATAAAAAACTAAACCTGCGGGAAGATGTTTTACTTGCCAGAACTATGTTGCAACATCAAAATTGGGGGATTTTTACTATTTTCAATTCAAGAAGAGTAGGCAGACAACAAATGGAAAAAGAATAGCAAGCAGCCGAATGTTGCCAGCTTCGTTTTTTTTTTTTTTTCCTGTAAGGTTTAGGGTGTGATTGGATAGGAAGAAATTAAATAGAAAGTGAATAGAAAAAAAATGAATAGAAAATAGTACATTAATAATAATATTATTATTGATAAAAAATAATAATTAGAAAGTTGTGAGAAGAAAATAAATAGTAATTTGTGAGATAAAAAGTAAAAGGTAATTGTTTGGATTGATAGAAAATGAATAGAAAAAAAAATGAATAAAAAATTTTTTTCCATCCATTTTCCTTTCCTTTTCCATTGAAAATTGCCAATCACGCCGTTAGGGTTGAAGTCCTCCGCACATTCATTTCTTTCAAGCTTCATAAAAGAAGCAGAGAGGACAATTTTATCCTCCGGCACCCAGCTATTTACGAACCAGTTTTACGAGAATTGCTGTAAGTCCTGCATTTTACTTGGTTGTAAACCTTACAAAATTATGTGCATCTGGTAACAGCATAATTTTTTTTTTCCCTCTGTTTGGTTTTGTTCATTATCTTGGTAACTGAGTTTTTACTGTCATTCTACTATATGATCTCAAATTCAAATTACTTTTATCTTTGTTCCTCTTTCAGAAGAATTATAAATATATAAATTAATTGGTTCGCAAAGTTTAAAAACTTGTTCCAAAAAACTTTGCAAAAATTTTTTTGGTGTGTAAAATAGAAAAATAAAATGGTACCCGATAGTAATGTAAAAAAAAAAAAAATGTGTCAAATAGATTGGGGTTTTTTTTCCCCCCTATTTTTTGGTTCAAATGAGCTGGCGACTGCATAAGGTTTTGCTTAAGAGCAAAAAGATGAATGGGCTTTTGGATTTGAGTTTTAAATTTGAGACCCGGAAAAGACATTACAGAAGCCGCAAACTGCCAATTTCAATTATGTAGTATAGATTGACCTGGATCGCATCCGTACAAAAGAAGCCCAATAATGCTGGGTCCACTTGAGATGGCAACCCCAATGATGGTCCAGGTTAGCCCAATAATGCTGGGTCCACTTGAGATGGCAACCCCAATGATGGTCCAGGTTAGCTCAATAATGCTGGGTCCTCTTGTGATGGCTCCCCGCATGCTGGTCCAGGTTAGGCATGCAAATATGCAATGTCTTGTACCAGGTTGTGCTCTAGTGGTAAATACCTAATTACTTTCCAACTGAAGGTTAGACGATCGAGCGCTGTTAAGACTTTTGATGGAAAGTTACACCCCTACCAATTCTAAGCATGCCATAATTATCCGAATACTTCACATCTCTTTTAGTGAGAAACGCAATACTTTTTTACAAAATTGTTGAGACACTGCTATTGCTTTTCCTTCTTTTTTTTTAACCAAAAAAAATTTGATGCCTTGTTAGTTACTCCCTTTTTTAAGAGACAATTTCTAAAAATCTGATTGTCTATTTTAAATTTATAATATAAAAGTTAAAATATAAACACGACTTCATTACACATGCTTTTTTTTGAAGGAAAAACTGTAAGAAATTATTACTTGCATAGATATTTTTTGCAGTTTTTCGTGTAGAGTTGAAAGAAGACACGTCGATAGAAACCCTAAATATATAGAAAGCAAGGATTGGCTTTTTGAAGGTAAATATGCCTCAACATGTGCGATATCGGAGATTTAAGGATTCTTTTGCTATCTTGAAACAACCTTTGAGGAATCCAGTGTTTGAAATAAAATTTATAGGTGAAAACATGATCAAAACATGTGAAAATCTAATGTTTAATTAACTAGGATTGACACTTGACGATCCCAAAGAAGAAATTTTTATCAAGCCAAGCATATCTCAGCAACTACTATTTAATCTTTCAAATCGGATATTTTAGGTTAGTTGAAGAAAATCACTCAAACTCTTTTTTTTTGATAGAAAAAAACACTCAAACATGCTGAAGGCCCCGTTTAGCTTATCTGTTCAACATTGTTGTTGCTAGGTTGCTGTTGCTGATTATTGTTACTGATTACTGATTACTGTTATCTATTACTTATTACTGAAAAACTAATAAAGTGTTTGGTTAATTTTATACTTATTGTTATTGTTGAATAATTAAATGACTGATTTGGACATTTAATTTAAATTAATGTATTATATTAAAAAAATTATCTTCATATTTTATAATTTTTATTTTTAGAATAAACATTCTATAAATAATATTGAGAATTTTTTATTTAATTTTTATTTTTTGAAAAAAATATTAATATTTTTAGATAATAAAAAATATAATATTTAAAATATTTTTTAAAGCATTAATATTAATGAAAATTTTAATTAAAAAAAT